>CM060833.1:38775000-39472500 GCA_030762175.1 Metallyticus violacea
TTGCCATTATTACACCGTTTAATTATAATTATTGACTAACAGTGTTTTAAAAGGTTCTATACTCTGTTAATAATAACTACTTGTCCAGAGCCATATCACTATGGTAATGACAGTCATTATTCCAATGAGTACAATGCATTACCCCACTCAATGCAGTAATGAACTAATATATCTACTTACATGGCTTTCTTCAAAACGACTTCTGCAAAAATGTCACTTAAAAAAACACACACTAATTTTATGTTTCTTATTTATAAAATAATTGAACGTAGGCTTATAAGATTTTGATAAATGCCCAAATTAAGCAAATAAAACGTTCTCATTTATGATATAACCCTTTTTACGTAGTTCTCGTATAACAATTCACATTTCACCTTCGATTTACTTGGCTACTACGGAAGCACCTAATCAATATCTAAAGATAAACTGTCCTCATAATCGCTCGTTTTCGAAAAAGGAATACTTTTCCTTCCTCACAGATTTTCGTCCAATCTATTTAATCGTATATAAACTGTTATTATAAACAAATGAACGTCATCCCTTTTTATTTCGAAATCGACTATAATATATAGAAACTAGGCATACTGTACATTAAATCATGGTGAATTGGAATAAAACAGAACAATGTTATTACAAATAAACCGATGTAAGTAGTAAGTAGTAATTATAAACGAACAGGGATAAAATATTGTGTACAACTACGAAACTCAATAATAAACAGTCGTATAAAATGGATGCAAACTTAATACACATGACGAGAGATGACTTTCAGGTGGTGCACACACATAATGACTCTTAAGATCCTCTTTCGATCAAAATACTCCATAGCTTACCGAGACAGACTCCTGCAGATAATAACCAAAAATACAAACATCAGCACACGATAGAAGTTCCCTTGGGACATTGCTTTCATAAAAAGGCATTAAGCAATAATTATAGGAAATAAAAGGTTTTGGACCTAGCCCCCTCCTAGAGAAACAACCCATGGTTTTGCATTAGCTTAGTGCTCTTTTTTCAAATATCAGTCACACATCGCAAGTTGTTTTAAGGAAAGTTGAGCTTATAGCAGTACTAAAACATTTATTTATACTAACCTTTACTTACAAGAAACTACAGAACATATTATCCGTCTTGTTCAGCAGCAATGATTCAAGTAAATTTGCATTTTCCCCGATATATGGATGCTTTTCTCTCGGAATTTATTGTAAATATTTGTTCTTCCAAAAATGGGTGTACTAAAAATTGTCCAACCTCACCACGGATGCTGAAAATTCTATTTCATACAATGCACTTACATATAACGGCAGTTTCCAGTTCAGAGTCGAATACATGCACCTCATTAGTTGCACTGTCTATGTAATACATCAGATTGCTATCTTTATTCCAGGCCAGACCGTTGGATATGCTCACAGGATGTACTTTCACTGTAGTATGTGGACTGTTACTAGGATTCACTAAGTAGAGAGATCCTTGATTGGGAATCACATGGTCGATCACTGGCTGTGGGCCCATTGTTCCTGTAAACAGGTATATACAGTAGGTCATTGATCTATGATGTACATGCAAAATCTTAGCACCTATCAAGAGCTCTCCTTCCTTTAGCAACGCCAAACACCCGCACATATTTACTACAACTTTGTGTGGTCTCGTTTCTATATTGGCAGAACAGATGCTATCACATGTAAGTCCAAAACGATTAAATGTATATTATAACCATTTATACAGAACAAAGTAACCAGGAACTGAAAATTTTCCCCCAAAGTATGCCTTCTTATGCTTTAATTATGAGGATTGTTCAATTAAGAATGATCATACTTTCTTGCGTTAAAATTTAACTTCATAATATTTTGTTAGCTTAACGCGCAGTGTAGACGTGGTACTAGTTTCACTGTCATCACTTTCGGTTTCTGCGTGTGAGAGATTCAATTCCTCCTAGAGCAAAATGGTGATGACCCGCAGCTAACAACATGCTGTTCTGAAATTTTGCTTTTGTATCAATGTATTTTCAGCTGAAACCTGTGCGTTGTTACAGGAGGCCTATGAAGAGTTTGTTCTTCTCTATAATATAGCTCGAAGATGGTTTAAAATGTTTAAAGAAGAGACGTAAACAGCCGAATCCGGGCTCCAGTTTGTGTTTTTAACGAAAGAAAACATTCGCACCGCTCCTGTAATTGAGAGAGAGAACCGTTGAATTACACTAAGAACTCTTTCAGAAATTCTTAAAATTTCACTTGGTGCAACACACACGCTAGTAACTGAAAAGTGAGTCGTGTTTGTGCACGTGGGTTTCAAGACTGCTGATTCCCGAGCAAAAGAGCGTTCGCGTGCAAGTTTTCATGCAGTTCAAGATGATGATATATGATGCGGAGTTTCTTTTAAATGTAATCATTGCTGGTGAAACTTGGCTACATCATTTCGATCCTGAGAGCAAACAGCAAAATTTTGTGTGGAAATTTCCACCATCACCAACACAAAGTGGTTTTAGATATTCAAGGAATGGTTACTGGGCAATACTACAGAACTATTATGAAAACTCTTGCAAAGGACCACGTTTCCGTGCAATAAGCTACATGTTGCACCACGATAATAAATGGCCGCACATCGCAATTGTTGTTGCTGAATATCTCACAAACCAATGTGAAGTGCGTCTGTCCATATTTAGCCTCATGTGACTTTTTCTTTTTCGCCAAATTGAGGAAACACGTTCTTGGGAGACATTTTCCATCATCAGAAGCAGTGGTGAAGGCTGCGTAGGCGATTCTGAGGGACCTGCCAAACAATGTTTTCTAGAATGTCTTTGAAGATTTAAAACTTCCGATTTAGTTCATTGCGTGCTTCATACACAACTGTTCCAGTTTCCCGCCAATTTCTCTTTTATTCGGCACCGTGCGCTCAGAATACTTGACAGTAAAAAATGAACCATTATGCAGCCGGAGTCCCGAACGGTAAGTTGCGAACCGTAGCAAAGAAAGTCGACGGGCTACGATTTCCTCTGTTAGCGCCAAATTGTTAAATGGTTGTGAATATAAAGTGTTAGTGTGCATTGTGATTAATTCTTTATTGTTCATAATGAATAAATCAAAACGTTGGTATGCCTGGAATGTGGGAAGGAGTATTGCTGCAGTAAAAATCTAAGATAGGATATTTCTGAAGTACACTCGGAAAAGTTGGATGTTTTCACACCTGTTCTAAAAAGACAGCAACCTTACGCCTATCACTGTGAATCGGCAACAAGAATTTCAATTATGCATTCAACTTCATGCCTGCAATGTGGAAAGGAGTATTACTGCAATAAAAATCTAAGGGAACACAAAAGCGAACATCATCGCGCTTTCTTTGCTGTAAGATGGAAAAGAAACCATTAATTCTACCTCAAAGTAAGAAATATCTCACTTATAGAGTTCGGAATACATCCAAAACTTATAGTGTTAAAAGCATATGCGTTTCCAATATCATAATTATTTCGTTTACGAGTAATATTGCTAAATTAAAGTTTCCCATTTCGTTTCCCTGTATTACTACTAAAACTGAATGCAATTAATGTGTACCCAACAAATTGAATTTCAGGGCGTACGATTGCTTGTTTTTCTGTGTTACGATTTCTCGCCGGAACTCTTATATTATCTCCACCTGCATTTGTTGCACACTACAACCATAGATAAACCGAAAACGAACTACAACTATAACTAACGATTTGCACCTCTCTCCGCATGCTGTGACTTCGTCTGTAAAGATAAGTCGTAAGTCTTACCATTTATATTCGGCTTCTTCCACTCCCATTCGGTACTAAATAATTGGGCTTTCTCCGCTGCCTTTAGGCACCGACCGCAGGATGATTCAAAGTATAAGCGTAGGAAAATAACCAACAAATTATTTTTACACGATAGATAATACTGCCAACTGCAGGGGCTCCGCAGGAATTATTATTATTATTATTATTATTATTATTATTATTATTATTATTATTATTATTATTATTATTATTGTTGTTGTTGTTGTTGTTGTTTCCATTCCTCGGGAGGAACTTTCAATAGAAGTTTTTGTTATGTACTTATACTTCTTCCAGCTTCACATTTTCGGAATACGAAACTGCTGGTTTCTCTGCTGAATTTTAAGTTCAATTATTTGGTTTTTTTTTGTATGTTTGTTTGTTTGTTTTTAAATCGTCGTTTATCGCTCACTTAAACCTTCACCACTTATTTCTATAAGACGGATATAGACATATGAAATGCTGCACTTATTGTTGGTAAGAAATACGCAATCGAGCGCAGTAACTCAGACACAAATGCTTGAGACTCGCATTCGGGGGTTTTCAGGTTCAAATACCTTGGGACTGCTCATCCTGACTTGGGTTTTTCGGTTTTCCCTCTTCAATTAGGCGGAAACTATTTACATTCCGCGAAGTCTCTGCTCTCCCTTATTCTTTCATTTTATTCCACAACATAAGTTACAGCATCGGAAGTGTCAGGCAAGGCGGGATGGTGCCTTATGGCGTGGCGGTGGCTTGTCTTTTCAAGACTCTGGTGGGTTCTGCGGGTTTCCTATGCCTCTATGGGCATTTTATGAACTTTTCCGTCTCCCTGCATCGCCTCCTCGAATTCTTGGCACCCCGGTGTACTCTCCATCTCATCGGTCTCTCCCAGAGGTGCCCCCTCTAGGGTATATGTACATTAGTGGCCGCGGCACAAGAAGAAATGCATATAGCAACCAAAAGGCACAACACGTGAATGAAAACAATGCACTGTATCGTACAACACAGGAACACATATAATTAGCTATGAAAGGACCTTTTCCTCTTCTTTAATTAATAAACCAATTGGTCGTATTAAAATAATTTATATTATAGCACAAATGACAAAACAAATATTTCAGGATTATAGTGGAACCAGGAACCATTCTTTTTCCTTCTACTTTATCCATACAATGACAAATCCGATAAGCTAATCAGAATGTTTCTGGAATTTTAAGCTTAATTATGTACAATTTTAAACCCCACTTTAGATTAGAGTGTTTAACAGTATAATTATTCAGTAAGTTTCCTACATAAAATAGGTTTAAAATTGGGTTGAATATACCACGGCGACAGTAGATTTTGTTTTAGAAGGCAAATAATGTTACAAACCTGATAATGGTCATTACTTCATTCCCTAAAACCGATAATGTATGACTGCAGTGTATATATGTATTGTTAACCATTAGTAATGAGTGCAAAAATATTAGAATGAAGCTACCACATATTGTTGGGTATTGAACTTTCTGCAATTTAACATTCTTAACATGTATTTAGCTACCTCTATTTAACATATGAGCATAATAATATTCATTGTTTGGGAAAGTCCAGAATTTTTTAAATACAAAACTCGGTATCGAAATTCAACATGCTAAAGTAGTGCAAATACATTCCCTTTGGGACACCCATGTCCGTTTTCCTTAATGATTTCTTAGTAAAGCGCAAAACTTTTCAACCATCTATTGCATTTCTCAAAAACATCATAATCCATTACAGTGCAGTTGCTTTTTGATGAAACATGGAAAGTAAAAAGGGATATCATTATATTCCGCACGGCAGTAAGCAATTCTTAACTGCCTAATCTCAAAACATTAAAGAACGTGTGCATCCTACACACAGTTTCTCTTGCATCTGATTGCACAGGTTTTCTTCGTTTCCCATCATCTGCCTGTAACAATACGAAAGCCAGCGAAATTAGTGTAGCTAAATATTTCACATGTTTCACTGCCAAAAGGTGCAACTGGTAACAACGGGTATTACAAGTACAATTGTCACTGAGAGACTATGCATTGCAGGCCGACTGTGGCAGTGTTTCTCGGTCCCTTTGACCGTCATTTGCAAACCCTCTTCTTAGACAGCTCGGGTAGCAGCAAAATAGATTCAACTTAAACCAAAGAGCCTGTAGGTATAAATACGCAACATTCCAGATAATGAAAACAATTACAAATGAACTTACCTGCCCATAGCCGACCTTTGATGTCCACTTTGCCGTCATTCCAGCGATCCTCATTTTTCTTTGGTTCTGTTTGTATGCTAGTCAAAAGTGTAACGTTTTTCGTATTAGATGTCTCATCAAAGGTGGTGTTCTGTTGATTCCAATCGACGATCAGAATATCAAGCCCCCTTGTCACCAATAGCTTCTGGCCCTTGGTACCGTTAACGGGTATCACCAAGCTCACATCGCCTTCAACTGCGGTAGAAATTAAGATTACACATTGTTTGATGGCAGACTGCCATTTATGGATTGGGATGGATGGATGGCCTGGGGCGTAGGAAGGTGCTTTCGGTATTTAAGTCGTTTTTCACGATTGTCTCTTTGTGCCTATGCCCCCCAATGGAATAAGGGAGATGGAGGTGACTGCAAGGATGCAGATGAATGTCCAAATATGTTTCGAGATATAAAATCCCAATGCAGGCGGAACCCCCCCCCCCCCCCCCCCCGAGTTCAAGTCACTAGAAAAATGCTCTTCCATTCTCCAGGCGCCGGGGCAGATACCTTTCCAAAGCGAACTCCATCGTCACATCCGAAGGCCTTTTCGACTCTATAACAGAATCAACGGAATGAAATTATTATTTTATACGAATTATAACTATAACTAATTAAACCAAAAACAAGTTAACAAATCAAAATCAAATTAAATCCCAAAATAAAACAGACAAACATCTCTTAAAATGGAAGGCAGCTAACAAAACAAAATAATAACTGGTAGTCAGCTATAATTTAACTACAAAAACTTAAATTCGAGATTTGAAACTGAAACTAAAACTACCGTCCGTCGGAATCCGAAGGTTAGGTTGCTGGTAACCAGCACTTCTAAAGTTACATTTTTATGCTAAAAAAAGAAGCTATATTTTTCTTTTCTTAATCTATACCCTTTATCAATGTTATTGATTTATATTTCATAACTACTCACACTGCATTTTATTTATTTCACTTTCACCTTGTTCACTTTCACCTCCTATTCAAACTACACCTCACTTCTCTTCACTTCACTACTGAGAGCTTAGGTTATGACCGAAAACAGTTTAAGGTACCAATTTAAACTAGTCATTAACTTCGATATTTACTCACCATACACGCTTACACTTTCGCCATTTTATAAACCTTCATTTCTTCCTTCGTAGTTTCCATATCTCCTCCTCCTCTTCTCTTCCTCTCTGCGGCTCTACACTCCATCATCTGATCCCCCCCTACTCCTACTTGCATCTTCACACACCAAACACACCTGAATCCCCCTTCGCCTTCTCCGTTCTTCCTCTTCTGTCAGCAGTCTATCCTTGTTGGTATTGTTAAAATCGTCAATTGTTTATGCTTTCTTGTTATTGATTTATTGATTGATGCATTGATGTCATGTCATTGTTAATACTTTCCAGTATTTATAGTTGCCATTATTATGGTTTATATGGTTATCATTGTCGGTGTTTAGGCTGTTTTCACTATGTCCCTGTCTTGTTTCTTCTCCACCGTCACATTCATACTTCTTGTTATTAATATCATATTGTTGTTGTGTGTCAATGCTGTCAAGTTGTCAAAGTTTGTTACTTCCCACACGTCTTTCTTCTTCGTCACCTCACATCTTCCATTTCTTTAGATCTTCTATAAATTCTTCACCACCATCACGTAATTTGCATTTTCCAGCTCTTTAAATCTTCTCCTGTAATTTCTTCTTTCTTCGTTCATCACCACCGTCACATTACTTTCATCTACCGACTCCTAAGTCTTCTTCTATAACTTCTCCTTCCTGCATTTTAACCCCCGTCATATATCTGCCAGTTCTCTGCATCTTCTTTTACACGATTTCTCTTTCTTCTCTCTTCTATACTTTTCATCTCGTATGGTTTAAATAATTTTCTCTCTTCCTATTCTCTCCTTACCTATTATTATCCAAATGTTTCTTCCTTTGTTATTATGTTTGATCATTATCCTCATTACCACCGCTATCTTCTTCCTCCCTTACCTCTACCTCCTTTCTTCTTCCTTAATTCTATTGCGCTTTATTTACGTTAGGTCGTGTGTAGTCTATTCCTGTCATTGTTGTATTGTATTTTGTGTACGTAATCTCTCCGACCTTCTTACCCCTCTTCTTTGGCTACGTTAGTTTCAATTTTTTCCTGTGGTACTTTCACTTCGCACACCAGTTTACTAATTTTATTAGCAAGTCAATACAGTTGATTATATAAGGTTCTGTCTCTTAGAATGTGGAAATTTGATGGTCACTTAAAATAACTCTGTAATTCCATACTTGATTTGAAAAGTGTGGACATTCAAATAAGACGCGCTCAGTGTATTCATTTGTTACAGAGATAACATATATCACTTAGTTTTTTATTTATTTAGTTTTTTCCAATACGTTTTGTATGGGTCGTGTCCAGTTAGGTAATGTATCATTCTTTTCGTCAATCGAATATGTTTTAACCCTTAATCTTTCTGAAGTGTTAAATAACTGATAGGTTCCTCTACGTATCTCTATAGTGTCCCATTCTCGTTGCCACTCTTGTTTTAATGCATTTTTTTTATTTCCTGTACACTATTATACTGCTTGCCAATTATTTCAACCACGTTGTCTAGAGTTCTTTTCTTAAAAAAAAAATGTTCCCCTCAATTTAATTGTGAGATAAATAGGTCATATTCCTGTCGATACTAATAGGGCAAGGATGGGCGAGGTGCTGAGGAATGTAGATATCCAACATTCTCCTAAGTGACCAGTGGAAACCACGAAAATACTAAAGCTCATGATGATCAGCCCAACGGAATCTAATCCAGTACCTCCCGAGTGGAGTCTCAAGCGTTATTGTCTTAAAACCCCGCTCGATATGTACTCGGTTAGTCTGCTTTAAGGATGAAACTAAAGGGTGAATTTCAAATACACCATTATTGATCTCATTTCAAATAGCCATAATTCTATGCCTTTTGAAACCGCACCTCTGATCCCACCACACGAAAATTAATTATTATTTATATTATATAATTATTGTGCATATTTTTCAGTCCCATAATCGTACTTTGACAGTGTAATTAATAATATAAATATTATTCATATTTGTTCTAAGCTATAACTAACTATAAAATGTTCCTTTGGTGTGTTTTCTCATGAAGCAGCGAGATTCATAGCAAAGTCATAAAACGTTTTCAAAAGACTTTATGACGGTGCGCTCTGCCTCGTTAGAGTTTAGGGAACAAACTTTTACCCGCAATGAAAACAAGTGTGGGAACCTTAAACCGCCCGGGGGAAGGGACGCTGACCCCTACAGGCTGATGGTTCTTTAAACATTTAAAGAGATTCAATGATCAGGTCCGTCTTACACACGTTCATATGTAACGAATGAAGTGAGCTAGATAAAATTGAACATCCAATGAAAAGTAATTTTTCGAACAACTTTTAAGGAAAGAGCGCGAAAATACGTGTCGTTTTCCAGCGTTTCCTAACTAACGAGTTCCAATTCGAATGCAATATAAGCAAGCGACCACCCCGCTGATAGACACACCGCCACGGTTGGCCCAGGTCTTGAGCGGGAGGTCTGGGGTTCGAATCTCGCCATGACCGTCCTCCCTGACTGAGGTTTTTTTCAGGATTTCCTCAGTCCTCATAACTGACAAATGCCAGGGAGGTACCCTAAACTTAGGCCTGGAACGCTTCCTTCCTTAAAGAATCCTTTCCCAATATATCATTTCATCTCTACCGTTTCTGTTACATCAGTGTTCACCGCCTGTGGTGCTTCAGTAGTAAAAAACGGGCGTTAAACACCATTCCCCCCCCCAAAAAAAAACACACAGAGACACATTCTAGTCTTCAGTTCGCTCATGGCACACATGCCATTCAGTTCTCCGGTTCGCGCAGGACAGGCAGTCGCTTTTCAGTTTGTAATTTTCTAATTCGTCAGGGCGTGTAGGCAGTTAACGCTCAGCTCTTCAAGGCAACATCGGTTAAGACACTTAAGAAATTCATAACATACAATCAATTCAGCATATTTATCTTAAGTTACGGAGTTTATTTCAGCACGATTCAGTTAAACAAGTAGCAGTGTTCGTCTGAAAGTGTTACGCGCGACAAGTAAACCTGTACTCAGAACAGCCAGCCTACAGACGAAAGAACACCAAAGGACGAAACAGAACTTCGACATAATAAACTACATACACATACTATGTCGCCTCGAGTGTTCATTTACACTTCAAATCTCCCTCCCAGTCCTGTTGAATTGTATTCAACGAAATAGTGAAATCATCCTGAGAAATTGTCGTCCCTGGAGCGTGGATGACATCAGCCCATAACCACCTAAGAAACTAATCCATTAATCTGGCTCATCCACGAGGGGCCACCCACAGCTAAGCCAGCCACATACAAAAACCCTTCCACTGTCACACTCATCGCCGAATGAAGCAGAGAGAAACTCTCCAGTTTAGACAGTAGCGTGAAATTACTCAGCTGTCATTATTTCATTGTTCAGCAACAGGTATACATCTTGCAGGAAAATGCTGACGGTTATATGCAAACATTTTTGTATGATGCAATTATCTAAGGGTGCGTCAGCAATAATGATGCATTGTGGGTTTCGTCGATGTTATACAGGGTAGGCTATGGTAACCGGACCAGTTTTTACTTACAACAAGTTGGCAAATATGACATATAGATGAGCATTTTAATAGTACTATGTTTGTACCAATGACGCTATGGAGTGCCTTTGCAATGGAAACATTTTTTTAAAAAGTGTAACTAAGTTGTCATTACACGATTATTATGTTCCTAGCAGGAAACACTATGAAATTTTGCTTACAGTACTTCCGAGAATCTGGTTCTGCAACGAAGAAGAAATTACCAGGTCCTGTGAGATCACCACAAAAACATCGAAAGAGTCAGACAGGCAACGTAAGGAATCCTAGTCGCTCAATCAGAAAACACGCTGCTGCCTTACATTTATCACGTACCAGTTTGAGAAAAGATGGTTCTGCTTCAAGAGTCAAACGACCGTGATAAAGCAAATGGAATAACATTTTGTGAAAACTTTCTCCGCGTTTGTACTGATGACATGGTCGTGTTAATACTCACTTTCATTTAAATAGTGAACAAACAAAATGTTATATATTGGTCTGATTCAAATCCGCAGCAGTTGCACTTGCGCCCTCTCCATAGTTCACATGTAACAGCCTGGTGTGGCGTTGCCAATTTTGAAATCATAGGTCATTATTTTTTTTTTTAAGAGAATGATAAATGTGTCACAGTGACTTCTGATCAATACATACAGATGTTAGGAGACTTACTTAATCCAGAGTTACATTATCGTGGAATCGATTTCAACGGTACCTGGTTTCAACAAGATGGGGCTGCAGCTCACACTATCAACATATTCATTATCATGGTTAAAGAAATGTTTCCAACCATGTGCTTTTTCAGAAAATGAAACATTCCGTGGCCCCGCACTATCTGTCAGTATGTTATTACTTCCTTTGGGGTTATCTCAAGTCTAAAGTGTGCTTTATGAAACCAAGGGACATTAATGGTATCAAGAAGGGTATACAGGAGGAAATCAGAACTATACGAAACAACAGGATGCAAACAGCGATTCAGAATTTGCGTGACAAATTGAAACAACGTATCTTAAGTGATTTAAGAGCTGTGCTATTTAGAAATTGAGATCACGTCCCCAAATATCATTCAATATCCTATTGTGATATAACAGTATTAAACATTTAATATATTTTTATAATGTTAATTTTGTATGTTAAAATCGCCAGGTTCCCACCCTGCATAACTAGTTTATTGGATGATCAAAGCATTTATCGATGATATGGCGGCTTGTGATAACAAAAGGCTTCTGTAAAAGTAGGAATACCTGTATGATAAGAACGTGGAAAGAATCTGTGAGAATTACCATCGTAGCTCAATGAAGGAGTTGAGAACTAGAAATTCAGCTTTGAAAATGTATCTCTAGACTATCATGAAGTACGTAGTACGTATATACTTAAGTAGCCTTTCTCTCGTAGAACATAGTGCTGCCTTTCCTCAGCTAATCTTACAGTTACACAGCCTCTTAAATGTTTAAAGCAATTGATTATGACAACTTGATAAAGAGAGAGTACAAAAGACACAATCTAAAATGTGGAACACAAATGGCGAAGCGTCACTTTTTGTATAGGGTAGGCTGAGTCATGGTGTAGAAATTAATGGAAATTTTAATTTTTGATAAATGTACCAAGAAAGGGGCTCTTTAATATTATAAATTGTTTTCGTGTTCAAAACTATGCCTTGTGGCTGTAATAATGCAGGTGACAAAGGAGCATTTAGTTTTATAATTCCCTCGGGGCACTCAAGATAACAAAAATTATTGAGTGCATGTGGAAAATAAAGTAAATTAATATTATAAATATCTTTATCAGTGGTTGATAAAGACATAGACATACAACATTACCTTAATTAATATGTTTTTCATAGCCTAATCTAATGTATTAATATTTCTCCGTGGATTTCCTGTGTCTGCAGTCACACGCATAAAAAAGGGTCGAAACCTAGGCTTTAAACTTTCAATTTCCTCTTTATATCAAGCAAAGAAGTGTTTTTATACAGATATACATAGGGTGCCAAATAATGTATACACACTTCAAGCAAATAAAAAACTGTGTTAACATAACAAAACTAAATTTATACAAACAGAAAATGATGAGCACCAATCATCTTACACTTTTACAGTTAACTACAGCTGCTCAAAATGTCCACTATCGATGTCAATACACTTCTCTGATTGAGCAACGTTTGCGAAAGTGTTCTCAGAAATTGCAACACATACCGTTTCAATTTCTTCCCGAAGTGCTGCCAGTGCAGCTGGTTTTCTACGGTATACAACATCCTTAAGAGTGCCCAATACGTAGAAGTCCAACGGAGTTAGTTCCGGAGAACGCGGTGGAAACTCAATCGGGCCTCTTCGTCCTATCCAGTGCCTTGGATCCAGTGCGCGGGGCTTGTTGCTGTGCGAGGTCTCCCAGATCTGCCCTTGTGAACATCGCATACGGTACCATGAGTGTCAAATTTGTCTCGAATGCGTGCAATTGTTACTCGCATAGGCGGTTCTGTTCTGTACACACGTCTCCTTTGCCTTTGAACTTCAACAACATTTTCGGTTTTCCAGTACCACTTCAAAATTGATTTCCGCTGTTCAAACGATAATCTTGGCTCCATTTTGTTGTAACAACGCTAGCATAACGCAATGGAGTCACATCTGTTTACAGAACATCATACGATAATCTTGGCTTTATTTGTTCATTGTTGATTTACCTGTCACCTAGCAATGCTTGCATAATGTATGTGAGTCACATCTGTTTACAGAACACCATGCTATACATTACTGTTGTTTTTCGGTTCAACTTTGAAATATATTAAATAGATATATACTGTGAAAGTGTGCATATATTTTTGTGACACCATCGGTATATTTCACATACGCAGTTACATCAAGTTAGCATACAGGTTCAACTTTATCATCATTCGTCTTCCTAAAGCCTTCCATGTTTCTTAATAAAATTGGAAGTACAGAATTTGTCTCAACTCATGCAAATGTGGCATTACACCACTTAAAATCTTTACATGCAATTATACGCAGTTTAATGTAAGCAAAATTTCACGAAAGTTATTATGGTATGAAGTAATACTACTTCCAGTGTATGGATATATCTTAGAAACAAATGGCTGACTTTAAAAAAAAAAAAATAAAAAAAAAAAAAATTTTTCGAGATAATGCCACTAATTTACTAATTTCCACATGACAATGTTAAGGTAACTGAAACACATTGTTAGCATATTTAATCTCTACAACCGTACCGTTGCATCCTTGTATGAACTTACCAAACTGGGCCTGCGTGAAAGCTCCAGTCGCTGGATCATAGCGGTTCACTTTTCCAGCTGGAAGGTCTACATAGAAGAGCGTGTTTGTCTCTGAGTCCCAATGAGGGCCTTCACCATGAAGGACCGAATTTGTTACCGGTGTTATAACAATTACCTCATCTGTACTGCAGCTGTGAAGTACATAACACAAAGTGAATTTTTTGTGTTTGGCCACAAATCGGCAAAATTCTTATCGCCCAAGACATTGGGCTAATCAAGGAAGCTCCTCTAGGAGGTTGTTTGTTGGTATGCACTACCTCCAAAAAGTTCCACGTTAATTTGCTATAACTATTGTTTGGTTCTAAAAGTAATGTCCGTAGGAATATTATTTCAGTTATTTTCTGTAGAGGACTTAGTTTTGCAGTTGCAAACCAATGTCTCAGTAAGAATGTGAAGTATTTTGATCGGGAGAGGCGAGAGGAATCTCTTACATTATATGTATGTGTTATTGTCAAAGTAGAAAAATAGGTTATTGTAAACAATTGCTGGTAAATGTGAACATTGACCAAATAGGTCAATGTTGGAAATATTTTTAGTTAATCTATTTTTGAAGGAATTGTTTACAATTACCATTCACTTTCAGCAAAAGTTGGAAATCGTGTTAACGTTGTTCACAGTTCGAACGTTATATTTGTATACAATTATTTCAGCTGAAATAAGTTTTGGTTTATATTTATTTTGGTGTATGTTAATTAAAATGTAATTATCATATTCTGGTCATGCAGCAAGTAATGTAATGCAATGGTCAATCGTTGTTACTCTTACAGGCATCGCCAGAAGTGATCTACTTCAGTGATGCATCTGTGTTGAAATTCTCATCCCTTTATAAGTACTCGATACCTTACAACTTGTGTGAGGCATGGTTAGATTTTATCTGAAATGCCAAGGATAGAAGTAGTTTCATTGTTATAATTCGGGACGTTCACCACCACACCACGAATGTCATTCTGCTTGCCAAATGTAAGCCTATACCAAGAAAGGACGCGTATTGAAGACACGCCTACCAAAGTCCTCGTAAGACGGTCATTAATCTCATGTAGATTACTTCTTCCAGTGTTAGCAATGGCTCTTTAGCTTACACTGGAAACAGAAACTCACGAGTAGCACTGCTTGGCATATTCTGAATCCATCCCACCCTTCCCTTTCCTTAGCCGTGATTTTTTTTTATTTGGTTTATTTACGCACGCTCTTTAACATCTCAGGACATCAGTGTCTCATTCAATCCAGGGCACGAAACTGCCGATAAATTTTGCTCAGAGGCCTCTTCTTTCAGATTTGAGGTTCTTTCATGAGCCGTAAATTCTACGACACGGGACCCACGGCTTTACTTCCCTTTAAAAAAAAAAAAACAAACAAACAAACAAAACACGATCTTGGGTCTATGGCTACCACTAGACCACCAGGACGGACAACAAAGTGTCTGACAACAGAAGTAATTATAAAGGACTTCTCCATTATAGAGCTAATTAATGAAACTAAATAATAACTGCTTGCATTTGTTGTAACATTGAATAATATTTAGAATGAATTTGTTGATGCAATTTCAACAGTGATGATAAAATAAAAATGTTATAAGTTATAAGACACAGCTCTCATATATTTTGTAGTCTGTCATAATGTTAATATTCAGACGCGGTTTATAACCTTTATTCATATTAGTGAAAATTTAAACTGTTAGTAATCTCGGAGCTGTAGAAAATTATATGAGATTTTGGATGTAACCCAAACTCATGACGGCTTTGCTACAGTGGCCGGAGTGCATAAAGATCTCCAATAAAAGATAAATATCAAAGTGAATTATTTGTACATAAGCTAAATTTGGTTTTAAAACAATCAGTTGAGTGTATTTGTGAGTGCAAAGAAGTTTTTGGAACTGCATCTGATTTTCTAATATTTTTCTCAAAATCTATAAAAAGAAAGCAGCCTTTGTCGATTTCTGTACACGACGCTTATCTTCATTTGCTCCTACTAGATGATTGTTTGCAAAAAGACTTGTTGAAACCATCTCAGAGGTTAAAGATGCTTTGTTTTACTCGTTTGTCAAAGACCGGGAAGAATGAGATGGAGATCGCTAAGCCACGGTCTCGTAAATAGAAAATCTGCAGTTTGAATCCCTCCGGATCATCTTTTCTTCGCTGGCCTCTCTCCAGGTGTTTCTTTGTCTAATGCTGAAGTGTACCCTAAACACAGCTCTATAAGGCTTTCTAGTTTTAATTCCTTTCCCGTTTTATCAATCTCATGTACATTAAATCAGTACTGTGAAGCCACACTAGTAAAAACGGGTATTAAATACGGTTTAAAAATCATATGAGGGACATTTGAAAAGTTTTCGGAATGAATCACAAAATGAGGGCATAGTTTTTGAAATTATTTTTATTTTTCAACAGTCTCCCTTGACACTAATGCACTTTGCCCAACGATGCTCCAAAGCCTTTATCCCTTCACGAAGGTCAGATTCCTGCAAAATACACCTCAACTAATGATTTAAACACTTCATCTTACGAAAATTTCTTTTCACCCACAATTTTTCTCAGCTTAGGGAACAGATGGAAGTCCGATAGAGCCAAGTCAAGGGAATAAGGCGGATATGGTCGCAAATCGTACCCTAGTTTATCGATGTTTGCCATTGCAAAAACACACCTGTGAGGGCGAGCATCGTCTTGATGCAAAATGAATTTCTTCTTTGATAAACCCGGCCTTTTCTCGCGTATTTTGTCTGCCATAGGTTCAAAACGTTACCGTAATACGCTCCAGTGATAGAAGATAATCAATTAGAAGTGCACCCTTGACATCCCAGAAAACCGACGCCATTTCACACACTTGGTCTTCTTTGGCAGTGGAGAATCATGATGCTTAGACTGCTGTTTTGTTTCAGATATGAGAGGTGCACACATATTTCATCATTGGTCACAAATCGACGCATAAAATCGGCGGAATCTCCTTGAAAACGAGCCAAACTTTGCTAAGAGATTTGCACTCTGATTCGCTTTTGATCCAACTCAGTAGTCACCTCACCCAACTTGCCGATACTTTTTTCAAACACAATTCTTCCCTCAAACTGTGAAATACGTGTTCTCCTGAACAGAGCTTCACACCTTATATTGGCGATCCTTCATAGTCATGTCGTGCACCCTTATCGATAATATCTGATGTCGTGACAGGTGTTGGTCATTCTCTGCGTGAGTCATTTTCCAAGCTTTCCTAGTCGTGTTTAAACTTATGGTCTACTTGGAAACGGTTGAAAATGTTGGTGAAGATTCCCCTAGAGTGTTTATCATATTTGTGTGAATTTCTATTGCATTTATACCTTTCTTTACCAAGTAAACAAGCTACCATGATTCTTGATCAATACATGTATTTTATTGCACTGTGGTTCATTTCGGTAACTTTTCAAGTATCGTATGTCATTTTGGCCTCTGAAAAATGAGAAGCAAAGAAGTCAACTAATTGCTTTATTATATTACTTATTTCCTCAAACCCAAGGTCGCGGGTTCGAACCCGGCCAGGATCGATGGATTTTTTTCCGGCGTAAAAATCCTAAGTATGGCTTCCTTCGGAAGGGAAGTAATGCCGTGGGTCCCTTGTCGTACATTTACGGCACGATAAAGAATCTCAAGCTTGAAAGAAGAGACCTCGGAGCAAAATTTATATACCGTTTCACGCCCTAAATAGAATGGGACGCTGATTACCTGAAATGTTAAAGAGCGTCCGTAAATAAACAAATAAAAAAGACTTATTTCCTTCCTTGCGGATATCCTTGGTTGAGAATGAGTTTTGAAGAGCATGTCGCTGGGAGCTGGAGAGATGGCTAGTCAGGCTAGTAAAGGTAATGTGCTGACAACGCAACTATTAATACCCTGCTTTCTTTGCCGCCATGAAAATGGTAATCTTAAGTATTTGAATAGATGATACACATGCAGTGCGTAAAGTTTTACTTGGCAGATAAAGCCTTTCCCCCACGCATACGTCGCTAGCTATCTCCCCAGCTCCCAGTAATAGTTGCATTTTACTTTTGAATGTTACAAAACTTGCCATAGTGTATATCACTTTATAATAAATTCAGTATCTAAAAGGATTTTAACAACACTTGAATTAGATTCAAAGGAAAAAAAAAAATACAAAAATGAATTAAGGAAAACTGTCACAAATTCCTTTCATATAGACAAGTGTCTTATTTATTCATACTGTATTATTTTTTTAAAAATTCATGAAGTAAAACTATTTCTCATAAAGACCGAATTTGTTAATGTTTGAAAATTTAAGTTATGAATCGTATTAAATAAATGAGTAAATAATGCAATACTTAGAATATTAATTTAAAAAATACTTTTCAGTAAAATTGAGTGTGAACAACATATTTTTTTGAAATTTTTCGGATTTCTTTGTTATATTTCCACCTTCTGTCGGATTTAAGCATATTCAGTTTGAATGAACTCACCCTTGTTGAACAGCAAGCAGCAATATTAGGCTTAGGGCGGGATTTGCTCCGTTCATATTCGTGAAAAGAAATTCCGAGTCTGACGACTCGGCTATGTATAATCACTTCTACATTCTTGTCAGTAAAGTAAGGGCCTAGGTTTCACTAGTTCTATATCACTGATAAAGTAGTTTCACCAGACTAACAGGTTTGCTGATCTAGTAGCGCTTGAATTATCACATATCCTTGCTGCCCTTTAGCTATACGTTCACCAATTAATGAAACACATCGCTTTTTACAATCTTCATCTTTTTGAGCAATTTTAACAATATGTAAATTCAAGTAGCATGTGCATCTTAGAGTCAATGAGGACTCTTGTACTTGTTAAAGACTCTTGTATTAGCAACAATGTTCATTCTGTTATATTTTTTTACTTATTGGTGGCTTCATTTTGCGTTTCTTTAAGTTGCAGTGCTAAATTTCACCAAGTTATTGTTTTTCTTTTCCATAAAATTCACATTTTAATATTTTGAAAGCACCACGAATAATCTACTGCTTTTGGTAATATTGCGCAGAAAGCAATGTGTTGGCTAGAATTCTAAATCTGAAAAAATTAAGATCAGAACTGGGGCTCGAAACACAGATCTTACCGCACCAATGCTCTTACTCCTGAGCTACTGTACCATGCCCAGCCAAAACCGCAAACCTTACCTGTTCCAGTCTTATACCCTTGGAGATCTCGTAACTGAGATTTATTTTGTCTCTTAGAGGTCAGAATATTTATAGCTCCTTATCAGGTATTCAAACACACCATATAGAATACAAGGAAAATCTTCCAGATTAGATTCCTCATATCCAGTTTTTCAGTTCAGATCAACAATAGCATTCTTCTTCCAGCGAGGTACAGGCCTGAGGTCCCTCCCTTAGTGAATGTTTCCAGTTGACCAGCTCCTACCTTACAAAAACAACCACCCAAAGTAGACATGTTACTTTGTGCATGTGTCAGCATTATAAGCAAGGCTACCAGAACCATTGGTTGGTTAACCTAATCCAGCATCAGCCTCTCCGTGTCTACAAATGGATGCTCCGAGCGTTTTATCGTCACTCTATTTCAGTGGGAATGTTGCCAAACTAACCTAACCAGACGTGCCCTGAAGTGAGGGAAATATCCGTCCGGAGTACTTTTAGTAACATCAAAAGGAGTTCCCTTTAAGAAATTCCCTCTAAATGTAAAAAAGAATAATACGCAATGTTATGGGTACCGGATTTAATTGATTAAACATCCTTATAAATGAATACAAACCTTCAGTTTAACGTTTCATTGAGTTCCGAATAGACTCTTGAGTTCTGGTGTAGCTCGTAAAGTCTGACAAGCTGCTATAATTAGACCATGTAAATTTTCTGCAACATTCGCTGGAGTACTTTTAATGTCCTGGTAGAAAGAAGTGCAGTACATTTAAATCTTGTACATCAACATAGACGCCCAATAAAGGTAACTTGGACGCTGGATAGGTAGAAATAGATCAATTGTTTGACTTTCATGCCAGATCTCTCTCAGGCTCTAGTTCATCATCAATATGCGAGTGTAAAACTTAGGCAAAGCTAATGCATCACTAATTCAGTTATTGCATATATCATATGTAAACCAATGGGAAAGTTAACTTACAATAGCATTTTACATTTTGTATATATGATAAATATTATATAGATTAACACTGGAATGTTTATTATTTTGACTATTTGTACATTTGGACCACTTCCCCGGTCTAGTTAGCGTTGCTGTCTTGGAGGTTCCAGTTTCAATCCCCGATACCTACTAGAACATATTCTGAGTTAGAAAGGCCTTGTATGTGGCCCATCCACATTCGTGAGTATAATTGGAGAGCTGCCCTCTGGCAATTAATTTTTATGAAGGATATAGAGAAGGACGGCTTCCTGGATGGCTGTCGCGCTAAGTAAGAAAGGAAGGATTTTTAAATTTGACGACTAGAAAATAAATAAGATAAATGTGTAGATCTTTGTGCAAATCAGATCAGACATGTCGTATTTCTTTACTGGAAAGTAATATTTAATACATAGAATGCTTTTCTAAAGAACATGCATTTTTTTTTCTACGTTGATCATTCCTTTTAGTCTTCAATAAATATTTTTAAAAAATTCAAAGCCAACAGAAACTTGTGAGATAGATAATATAAATTAAGAATTACTAAAATATGCCCCAAGAAAATTGCTTGAGCAAGTATTACATATATGAAATTCTCCATGATTGGAAGATAGACAAAGTTATATCAGCATTTAAAAGAGGGGTTATAACTAGATCTCGGAATTATAGAGGTATTAACATTGTCTGTCCTGCTTATTGTATTTATGCAAAAATTATAAATTTTAGACTGAATAAGGTAACCGAGGCAACACTCCTAGGAGAAGAAAAAACTTGTTTCGGGAGAGAAAGAAACTGAGTTGGTAACATTTTTGCACTTGAACGAATCATACATAAAAGAAAAGGGGAAAAAATAGAGGCGCGTCAATTATTTATAGAGTACTTTACCTCCTGTGGTGTCTCAGTAGTAAAAACGGGCGTTAAACACTATTCAAAACAGAGTACTTAACATTTTTTTTAAAAGTTTCAAGATGGAATATTTTAGAAAGATTAGACACACGACTACATTTATTAGATAATATCTTATCTTTAAAATATGTTTGATGAAACAAAAATAAGTAAAACCAGTAATAATTAACGGTGGTGTGAGACAAAGTTGTTCTTTATCAACTGCTATTACTGCTATTTTTAAACTGTACATAGATCAAATTGTAAGAATCTAAGAATCTAGATAAATAAAGCTATATGTATCAATGTAGCGGGGAAATTATAAAAAAAAAATATTATGACTAGATTTTATTAGCCACTAATGAAGATTATTTGCAGAAAATAATGTGATGCTTGATTACCAAATAATATGTAATGAAATTATATACTAATAGAGCTAAAATGATGACTTTTAGAGTAACGAATCCTATTATGTCAAAAGCATACTATATAGTAATTCATATCATTATTCAACAAATATTAAATATTAAATTAAATTAAATATTAAATACAGTTTAAATATTTAGGGTCCAGGATGAAACATACTAATGGAAAAATAAATAAAATTAGTTACTAGTTACATTATAGGAACATTAAAATAGACACTAAAAATAAATCCCACAAAGATTTCACAGTAAAACTGTACAAAGCTATGATGATACCGCAAACCTTTCCTTGATCAGTAGCTTAAACAATAAGTTAAAAAAAAATACAATTCCGACTACAGTCAACGGAAATTACATTTTTAAGACACTCAAACTAGTTAAAAATATGGGCGTAGGATCAGATAAGAATTAAGAGTTGGGAAAATAGTATCACTAAATACAGGGAAAGTTGAAAACACTTGTAATATGTAGTATGTCAGACTGCAGAATTTCAAAAAATAGCCTTACAGTACAATCCAATCAGGAAGGAAATGAAGAGACGGACAGAATAGTATGGAATTAGAACGGACTTAAATGTCCAAAATAGAGAAGAAGTTTATAAATACATAATTTATTTGGCTAGATATTTTATATTTTTACTCTCCTCAGGTGAAATATAAAAAATTGCGACCATAAAATCAAATTCGAATGAGAAAAAGTATGAGATGTAATTTTTTAATAAAATATATGGCGTACTTAATGCATTAACGTCTATAAAGCTATCTTGTTTGTTTTCTGCCAATTAAATAGAAAAAACACGTAATCTACATATAGTCAATTTAATAATTTATTGACATCTATTAAGTAATTTTGTAGTAAATATTCTCAGCAATAAAATAAGCTCCAAATTTCGTACTTGGGCTCTCGTTTCTTAAATACCTTTTTTCACTTTTTTAGCTCGTGATGCAGTTTTTTTGCCAAAATTATTTAAATCTTCATATATATGTAAAAAATATTTAAAGATGAGTAATGATGTGTTATTTTTTAAACACCAACAAATAAACTTATTACATGAAAATACTATAATTCTATAGAAACATGTATTGGCTTAGTAGAATTTTACCGTGCTTCTTGTGCGGCTGGCCTTACCGGTCCGTTGTCTCTTCTTATACAGGGACATTATTTGAATTATGAACCATCTGAGCATGTATGCTTACTGCTAATGCCGCAACCAGAAAAATGGAGGTAAGAGTTAGTAAATTTGGTATTTTTAGTTTAATGTTTGTATTTTTACTGAAAGTATAAAATGATACTGTATTTACAGCTGTGTTACAAGAGATGTTTAAAATGATGCCCCTCAGCGGTAATACATTGCCGACATCTATGTAGGAAAATAATGCATTTCATCTAACATTTCTTCCTCAAGAACACAGTGATTCGGAACACATTTCTTGGCATTGAGAGATGTTTCTTATAACATTTTAACGAATGGGCAAACAGTTTCTCTACCTGAAACACTATTGACAGAATATGTTCTTGCAAATCGCTTACCACTTCTTTACAAGAAACCATTTTCATATATATATATCATACGTAAATCCATTTTTCAAGACAGTATTTATGTAGTGGCATACCTAACGAAGAACAATTAGCAAACAGTGAAATCACGAATAACAAACGAATGCACAAAGCCTACCTCAAACTAATAACAAGCTGCAATCTGCATGTGCGTTACATCAATGTAAGTTTCAAGAGTTACCGCCTGATCCATCCCGCTCGGATTTAGTGCATTGCTACCACTAACTCCAAGAGAAAATATTGCCCATGGAGTTTGCATCTCCTAAGCAAGTATGAGCAGTTGCCGAATATCACGGGCTTTACATTAAGGAAATGTAATAAATTAATTTTTAGAGCATATAGATACATAGATTATAAAAATTGTTTTCGGCTCAAGTTTTTTATCATGAGTTGTGTTCCGGTGTCTACCGCAATGCATTACTATCTGATTAATCAGCGAAATGAAGACCCTATATCTTTCTTTGAAACTTCCCCATATTGTATTAAATCACAACAAGCTTTGCCATATTTGTTAAATTTTCATTTACAATTACATTATCTTAATTAAAGCACCCCAGTCTTTAGGCAATCATGTTTTGTGTGCATGAGCTACTTTACGCAAAGAAAAGCCAAAAAAGATAAGTTCATGATTTAAGGTACATATGTGACATTTCCATTGAATTTTTATGCTATTAGAAGAAAATGCAATAATCAGCTGTATTAGGCCTCTGATTCTCAGTATCATAAATAGCGCAGGTTTCATTTCCGTTCCTTAAAATCATCACCATCAATTGTAAGGGCTTCTTAAGATACTTGTATGGTGTATCGTAATAAGAGATAAACATAAACATTTTATGTTTTACACAATTAATCAGAGAATAACGTGAATAATAATATTTAGGTACGTTTCATTATAAGCATATCTTAAATAGAGCACAAGAAAATTTGTCTGTTAATATTTGTCTATTTTTTTAATTTCTAGACTCTTAACTTTATTTTTCACTAAACATTTGTGCTACAATAGAAGTAAATGAATATTTTCAACATAAGCTACTTTATATTCTCAGAAAAACAATTTAAGGAAACAAAGGAAAGTTGTTGGTTCTCTAATCAGACCAAGCAGCCATATTTTCCAGAATTCTTTTATTTTCTAAAAGAAGAAAATATTAGAGGACAGCTTATGCTTCAGAGCCATATAATTTCACAAATTTTTATATTACTTTATCTTTAAAAAATCTGGCAGCATACGAAATTGTACTAATTTTGTTTTAAGAATGATGAAAATGTAATATTAATTTTAATTATATTGCTTCAATAAGTGTATAACAACATGAGTTCCGAAGAACGGCTACATTTATATACAAGTAAACTGTCCGTTCTTATATAAAATAAGTTTACCACGTGCAACCTTTCATTGTAAAAATCTCATCTTCAGAAGTCACCTAAAATATTTAAGAAAAATATAAACGTTTATTATAGATTAACCCACATAAAGCTTTGCAGGCTAGTTTCTCTTAAATATGCAAGTAAATTCTGATTTTTTTCTAAATTTAATTAGCAGAGGAGGCTTTTTGCATAGCACTATAGATAACTTTCATCGACCATCTTCCCACGGAGCACCAGAGGCAAGTAATATTTTAAATGGAATTAAGTAATTTTCTTTTTTATTTTAATATTCCTAAGTAAAGAAAGAAAGCAGATTTTGTTTAAAAGTCTTTTTTCTAAAAGATGTTTCAAATTCTTTTAAATGAGACATAATATATGTAGATGAAGAAACGAATTATTACAATTATTCAATGTATTACTTTACATGATTTTGTTAAGTATTCGAAATAATATCCATTTACATCTAAACACTATTTAAGTATTTAGCTGAACTTCGTCTCACATTCTCTTAAGTGGTGGATGCTGTGGGCCTGACTTTTCCTTTCCGGTTTCCCCATAAAAAGTAACCCAAAGAGGTAATATCAGGGGAGAAACGGACCATGTGAGAGTTCCAGCACGTCCAGACCGAACTTGTCATTTAATTATTCACGTATACCTCTAAGCCAAACAGTGACGTTTTTGTGTCTACAATAACTAACCAGAAAACTCCACTGGGCTATTTTTAAGATAAAACGTGACCTTGAGAGCAGATATTACCAGAGTGTAATTGTTGATATTCTTTCTCAGTTTATTATTCTGGTTCACAAAGAGTATTAATACTGTCTATCTTTTCAATCACCCTGTAAATTCTTAATGTTATAGTTTAGAAAAAAAAACGTTTTAAATAAAAGCTGTTTAATTTATTGGGGAAAATCAGAAAAACAAAGAAAATATTTATAAATCCATCTATAATACTAGAATTGTCTTCCTGCTCCATAAGGGTAGCACAGTGAAATTCTTCTACCTCTAATGATACTTGGCCAAATCAGCGCTGTAGTTTTATTTATCATTTTAAAATTTATTTAAGACTTTATATGGGTCATTCTGTACATCTGAGTTGGATATTGAATAACTTATTTCAATTTCAAAAAATTCACGCTGTTCAAATGTTTTCTCGTCATTATACGTTCACAAACTTCGTGGTGCTGTGTCGAAATCAACATTATTTTAGGTCTCACAGACTTTCAAAGAAAATACATTGTTACTGCATCTTGTAAAGCAAGCTTAGTGAGAGTATCAAGAGCTAACTTAATGACAGTATAAATTTAGTGTAAAATCATTGTTTAGTAAAAAATTACCGACATACATATTAATAACATGCGCTACAAAAGTATCTTTAGAGTCCACATTCTATTAATGCGGTGAGGAGGAAAATCCAAAACTATTTATTATACAGCTGCTATTCTCACATCTCTTTTAAGCAATGCAAATGTAAAAACTCTGATACCAGCAGCACAAAACCTGCACTATCGAGCAATGAAACTACATGGTGCATATATTTATTAGCTGCAAAACGACATTTTCCCTTCAGTTTTGGACACAATTTTTATCAGGATCCATTATCACTTTGAAAGAAAAATGTCTAGCGACCATTTAGGGAGCCATATTCATTGTTTCCTGAAGAAGGCGGCAGCTTTCTAGATGATAACGCCTCAATTCACAGAGCTGCAAATGTCCAAGAATTGTTTGAGAAGCATTGGAATGAAATTGAGAATCTAATCTGGCCAATATAATTACTACTTGATTATTATCAAATCAATGAGGTCTGTTTTGAAAACAGGGCCTCTCTCAGCATCTCTTAAGGATGGGAGCAGTTTGTATCCCATTCATCACCATCGGAAATTTGTAGGTGTCAATTCAGGAGGTTTCATATGCTTATATTGGTCCAAGCTCTAATCATGTGTTCGATATCCAAGTAGAAGTAGAAGTTCAAGTTTTATTTTAAAATCCTGGTGTATGGTACACGTAGAGAGCCACTTGAAGACCTGAACAAGTGGCATGAACGAAATGAAAAATTGTGTTCTTTGGTATCGCAGAACAGAATCAGATGCTTTACAAACCAGTGGAAGAGTAGAATATTTTGATGTTATTCAAGAAGGAGGTGATTTTACATTTGTCCTAAGATTTTTTTTTTCAATTAGAAACTTTAAGCTTGATTTGGCACTAAAAATTGCTTGACTTCAGAGTTACACATCTTCAAATTGAGGAAAATTTTTCTTTCGATATAAATATCATATTCCTTAGTTGTTTAACTATGAAGATATAATTGCTGATCAATAATTAGTAACTTCTTATTCTGTGTTTCAAAGTTGATGCTATTACTGTCAGGTATAGTGGTGTTCTTGCACTCAACCACACGGTTAACTGATTAGTCTGACGAATGTTGCAGTGGCAACAGGGCAACTAAGTACAGTCATGGCAAGAACCTCTCAAAATCAATTTACACGTTCAGAGCAGTTGTCTTTCGAGAGAGTTCAAGATGACTGGGATAGAACTGCAGTACAGTGTCATCAGAGATTACGAGAAGCTTATGGTGGTACTGCAGTATGAAAGGAGGTGTTCGCTTTTCAAAAGGAACGTAAAGAAATCCGTAGCCGCTTAGAAGTTAGGCGGGCTAAGCATGCTCAGATGAAAGATATATTGCAAAAGTGCAGGATTTGTTGAAGAATGACAGACGATGGCTTTTTGTTGAACTGACAGTGCGGCTAAACATTTTTCCAAACACACTGAAAACCCATGTGGAATAATAAAAATCTCCCGCAGGTAGTATTTAACGATATTTCATAAAAATTGGCCACATACATCCATGTTCTCCAAGTTCGGAAGAATTGCTGTAGTCTCCCAGCATTGTGAAAGATGCTTACGACCTGCAATTCGCAATGGGATAGAACTGCAAGGTAGCCGATAATGTTGCATCTGATTTGCATAACTGTGGTTGGAAATCACTAGAAAGTTCAACATATTCTCTCGATAAGTCGCCTTGCGATTTGGTCTCTTTCGGCAGATGATGAAACCTTTACGAGATCGAAGATTTCCAACAAGACATAACATTATAGCAGTGAGTGTATGATACACGCAGGGACAATATGAACGGTCTGTAAGAAAATGGAAATATATTCTTTGCAATTTTATATATTATTAATTATTGGTTAATAATTATAATTCTCATAGTTAAATATTTTATAAAAATTCTCTTTGAAATATATTCACTCAAAATTATGAGCATTTTCTTGTCAACTTTCAAGGAAACTTACTGTTGGCAAATATCTGCTTCATTTGACTCATGCTTGATGGACCGTGATGACCCAGAAATGTCAACCACAGTCCGCCTTTTATGTAACTGTTAACTGCGCTACATATTGATAAAAACAGCAGTGAGAGATATACCTTAACTGCACAACACCATATGCAAAAATAAGCTGTCAGAAACCAAAGTTTATTGTATTCCTCAGACAATCTTTAGACAGTCAATGACAATTATACAAGAATTGTGTATAAATACATTTATGTTATCTTTTATGCTGCTGGGATAGAGGAACCTGTAAGAAGTTTTCTTTACCCTTCACTTTTCATTTTCATTAACAGACAGTGATGAGCATTTGGGGACCTTTTCTAGTCCTATAAACTACGCGCTGTACCTTGAGTGTCGTGTGAGCTCCTAAAGTTTGTAAATGTAGAAAAATTTGCAAAAATTCACACTAGATTTTTGTGTGAGAGGAATCAAATGAATGCATAGTGTTTAACGCCCGTTTTTGCTACAAAAGCACCACAGGCGATGTGCATTGATGATATATGAGATGAAATGATATATTGGGAAAGGATTTATTTTTTAAGGAAGGAATCGTTCCAGGCCTAAGTTTAGTGTACCTCCCTGGCATTTGCCATTTATGAGGACTGAGGAAAACCTGGTAAAAACCTCAGTCAGGGAGGATGGTCTTGGCGGTATTCGATCCCACACCTCCCGCTCACGAGTCCGTGCCTTAACAACCTCGGCCACTCGTAGCGGTTTTGTGTGAGAGGAAAATGACACTCCCTTCTTAATGACTAAACCCGAAAGGAAAGAAAGGAAGAAAGAAAGAAAGAAAGAAAAAGAAAAAAAGGAAAAAAGAAATAAAAGTTTAAGGAACAAAATTATTGGCAGGGGCTAGAGCCTTGACCCCTAGGCCTGTAACGGCGAAAGTGGACCCAGCGAGAGGTTGCAACGCCAACTCTTGTTCCGTGAGTCCAAAACGGGATGTGGTAACATACAGAATGTCCAGGTTAGGACCGCCGAACATGAGCGAAGTGACGCGGCTAGCTGGAATACTCACACTCCGTAGCAGTTGGTTGGTCTTGGTGTCCACGTTGATCACCTGCAGAGGAAAATATTCTATCAGAAACGCACACAACTTAGCAGTCCTTCCAAAATACTTTTGAGTGGAAATAAACTTATAAATCTTAGCTGTAAACTGCACATGATTGTTACTCTAAATAAATAAAAATAATGAAAAATAAACTGGTATGTTTAAATTATATTCGTGGGGCAATTACTTGCACGATTTTAAGTCAAGAATGGCAGCCAGAAATTGAAAATTGACTATTCTCACAATGTTATCATCATTATTGGGACATTAGTAATCGCGTAGGCAATTGTTATCCAACATATAATTCATTATATTGTTATTTTTAGTAGTTTCGTGTTTATTTATTGAAAACATTTGTTTTTATTTTATTTTAATTTTAGACCTATAAATGAATACAAAAATTCTTACCAATGCTGTTATTTCTGTTTCATATGAGTTCGTTCCTTGCTCTTAAGTAAGATTTATCATATCAAAATCAATAATTAATGAGACATATTCTAATGGTGTTTTGACTTTGAGAGTAATTCTTGTGATGTGTGCTCTTGTCCGTACAGCTACTCTTTGTTTTATTTTACACCATTTACTATCATCTTTTCCAATGAAGAAATCTTCCTCAATATCATCGCAATTACTTTTGTTCCTACCTCCACAATATCTTGTTCAGAATCGTGCTCAACAGCTGGTTCGAGATATTCAGGGTCTTCATCATTCAATACTTTCGCAATTTTCAACTTCCTCTTCTATTTCTTTCAGGCATTGTAACTACTGATCAAACATTTCAATAATATATATTGTGCGGTTTTACATTCAAACGTTCATATAAATCAATACATTTATTTATTTTTCTTCTGGCATGCTATTGAGTTGTAACGTTGGGATCAGTTCGTGTTCTAAGATTGCTCTGATTAGCTGATGCGCCTCTCGATTAACAGATACTCTTTTTTGTTTTTTGATTGATTTATTTATGGACGCTCTTTAACAGCTCAGGTCATCAGCGTCCCATTCAAATCAGGGCGTGAAACGGCCGACAAATTTTGCTCAGAGGCATCTCTTTCAGGCTTGAGGTTCTTTTTCGTGCCGTAAATGTACGACACGGGACCCACGGCTTTACTTTCCTTCCGAAGGAAGCCATACTTAGGGTATAAGTTTTTACGCCCGAAAAAATCCATCGGTCCTGGCCGGGTTCGAACCCGCGATCTTGGGGTTAGGAGGCAAGTATGGTAACCACTACACCACCAAGACCGACAAACGGATACTCAAAGCAGCTGGCTTCTTACATACCGACTTGAGAGAACAACACTTCTAAGTTTTCCATCTGGGAACAGAGCAGTCAAGACTCTCTGGGATTGTGGAAAATCCTTTCCGTCTTTTAATTACGAATATTAAGGAGCCTCTTGGTAGTATGCAGTGACTCAGGTACCTGGTGAAGTGGAACAGAGGATCTTACGGTCTTCATTTCGCCAGGGGAAAATTATTATTATTATTATTATTATTATTATTATTATTATTATTATTATTGTTGTAGTTATTGCAAATTGTAAAATGAAGTAGTTCTAATAATGTTTCTCTTTAATTTTAATGGTCGTAAAGTAAGCATAAGTAAGCATTTTTAGCAAATTTTGTATTATTTCTTTATCGCATTTACAGGGCTTGAAATGCTATTTTAAGTGATGTTGTTTTAGCTATCATTGTATCATCATGCTGTTTATATTTGTTTTAAGTTTAATACTTTGATATATGCACGTAATTCTTTTGTGGTCCAGATTATATTTGTTGTTGAGTCTGAGCTTACGTGTAAGTTGTTAAATAAATTGGTTGAAAATGTTTAGAAATTCTTGTGAGAGATATATTTTAAAAACTTATGTGTTAATCATTCTTTAAATATTTTATACCATTGATGCAGTGCGCTTACTTAATTGTTATATCGATATTAATATGCTGCATTTAGTATTTACTATTTTTTTTTTTTTTTTTACTTATTATGTATAATAAAGTCTGTTGAAACCACCTTTCAATGCTATTTTAAGTTATCCTGTTCTTCCCCTTTCTATAGTTCCTCAGGGGCTTAATTTGCACATCGCACCTCCTTGTAGTGCTAACAAAGCTAATGTCAAAAAAATTCAAACAAATTTGGGTAAATTGTTACAACATCATGTTCACAAACTCCAGGACATTCAAATAGATATTTACATCTGTATAAAAAGCAGTAGCGAAATCCTACAGGAACGATTCAATTTGGGATTTGAATGCAAATGTTTGAAAAAACACTTGGAAAAATATAACAATTCACAAAGAAGCAGGTTTCAATATGTGAAACGTGTGTCATACAAAATACAAAAAATAAAGCAGTTATCTAATCTGAAGTGAATATTATATACATAAATAAAATACCCAATATGACAAAGAAATTTGTTTGGAATAATTATATTTATTAATATAAACATTTTGACGAAGATTATTTTTTGCAACTTTTAAACAGCTGACATTGTGCTAAACACTCAGTGTAAAGTTGCGAGTCCCAAACCTGGATAAAAACAGAGAAAATTTTGACTAATTTCACGAAATTAAATTATAACATATTAATAGAGAATACATGTGGATCACCTTCAAGGACATTGGTCATGACTGCTGGAGGTGACTTCTGTTTGCATTACCCTTCAACAAGGTCATTAACGAGTCATTAGCGCAACTGGGTATCACCCGGCATGGGTGACCATGGGGCCGAAAACCATCCCAAAGAGCGAAGTTTCGTAAAAAGATTGAACTTTCATCAGGTGGCATCATTGTTGGGCAGTTTCATTCTTGTAACCGTCACGTGACACGTAAAGTTTCACAGCCATCTGAATGGGAGAAGAAAGAGAGTTCCTTATGCTGATTAAACATTTTTATTTTAAGAAACGGATGACCGCGCATGTCAAAGTCGAGTCATGTGCCATTCGTAGCGACCATTAGCTTTGAAGAGTGTTTATTTTTATGAAAATTAGTTTGAACATAAGCGTACATGCACCGAAGATGAAACGCGCTCCGGATGCCCATGGTGTAATAATGAAATAGCTCAGACAGAAAATATGGGAGATGGCTGGAAATATATGCTTTTTAACTACAAGTGAACATGAAAAAGCTGTGCGTGATTTAAGTGCCTTTATTGTTGACTGCAAACCAAAAATGCAAATGAAAGGAAGTCTCATTGCAGAGACTGGCGATTTTTAATCTCAATCTACAGGACTGATTGGATCGATTCTTGACAAAGAGCGAAACTTATACATCTGAGTAGAAGCGGCGATGAAAGCATGTGATTCCCAAGCAGTAATCCTGATAGATAAGTTAGGAAAGCGTAAAATAATTACAGGAATCTACTGTGCTAGTTTTGTCTGTTTGAAAGATGAATTGAAGAAAAAACGAGCAAGATTTGCGCACAAAAGGCGATCTTCCAATAGAACAATTTTACAGCCGCAATAGCAAAAGTGTAGAAATTGAGCATCAAATTGATTCCTGAACCAACCCATTTCTTAGCTCCTAGCAACTTCTTCCTTTCCTCTGAATTTAAAAATGTGGCTCTGTGGGAAGAAATATTCGTTGAATGAAAGAGAATGACATTGGCGCCATCAGAGATTATTTTTGTTTGTTTACAAAACCTATTTTTCCCACTGGAGGAAAAATTGGAAACTCACGAAACCAAACGTATAGCCATCGATGAAAACTATGTTGAGAAATAAAATTGATGCTTAAAAAAAAGCGTAAATTGCTTTTGTTTAGCTTTTCAAACGACCATTCTATTTCATTAGAGGTAGAAAAGTATTTAGTGTTGACATGATTTTCAGGTCCTTTTTTCTAAGTATAAAATAAAAAAGATTTACATTTGTTAACCATAAAAGATTTAAATATAATACGGAGGAAGAATCTGAACAATACACACCCTTCCACCGTTGAAGCACGCTACCCAAATGTTCTCATTGTTGTCAATAGTCATGCCATCAGGTACTCCAGGTACACCATTTTCCACCAGATTGAAAACATTTCTTCTGTTAGCTGCAAATTAGAAACATTTTTTTTTTAAAAAGCAATACTTTGAATGTACTTATATAAAATGGTTATATATCATTTTCGCATCTTTCATTTTATAACTAAAATCTTTACACCTCGGACCACCTCCCCCTTAGATTAGAGTTTTCAGAACTCTAGGCTAAGGCGATCCTGCGAAAAATTTTACGGTATGGAAATAATTATCAGAATGAAAAATAGCATAATGCGCGAGTGCTTGGTACACAACGATGTAATGGCCACAGCGCAAATCACTCCCTTTGACTTTCTCTCGATGTCCTTGGTTGTTCCAACCTTGCACACGAGCTACATGATCTGCGACCCTTCTCTATTCCGTTACTTCCATAAAAGCAACGTTGCCTCTACATTTCGTGAGAAGAATGGATAGAACAAAGAGAGATAAATGTTTTTGTCGAAGAAGAAACATATCTTCTTATTGCCTGGAAGAAAAATGTAAAATATGAATAAATGAAACAGAAAGGAATAGGCGAATGAAGAACCAGTATTTCTACAATTAAGACAGTGAGGAATAGTGGATAGATACTTTGAGACCCAAAGATCGTCTAGAAACACCAGTCCTAACACTTTGGTATAGTAACAGCTGCATTGAAAAGCGATCATCAAATATTCTACGATTACGGTAATTCTGCGAGGAGGTTGGAAAACCTAAACCTTTTTCAAAGTCTAATTCTAATGTTCTTCCTGTTAATGCCCTGGTCTCACAATTTAGCTTGTACAATCGCACATGAAGCATTATTTTCAGTCCTGTATTTCAGAAAGCTATGCTAGTACATGATGACATTTAATTTGCATTTCACCTTTATTAATTTAAAATAATTTTGTAGAAAGATAAAAAAAAATATCAGAAATAATGTAGCAAATTGCGAAGATTCTGGCTTACATATAATGGCAGTATCCAGGTCATAATCGAAGACGTCGACCTCGTTGGTTGCAGTGTCTATATAATACATAAGAGTGCTATCTTTGTTCCAGGCCAAGCCGTTGGATATGCTGACAGGAGTCACTTCCACCATGGGATGTGCGCTGTCGTCAGGCATCATTAGGTACAGGGAGCCTTGGTTGGGAACCACGTGACCAACAACTGGTTCTGGACCCATTGTTCCTGTAAACAATGCGTTAAGGTATTAGCGAGACGTGACTGATGAAATACCGTGTCCTATCAACTGTATAAGAACTGTTCCTCAATTACCGTTTCTTTCCTTCCAAACCGAAATACTGACTGATAATATGACTAAGATGGAATATCTCTTTATTACTGTCAATACTTTTCTTCCGTTCTCTTTGCATCCACTCATTTCCTTATGTGTGGTCTTAATTGCGATGCATGCTCCGTCAAACTCACTTTTGTGACGAAGTCTAAGGGTGTCTATACTTATGTAATAAAATAATTTTTGTATATCAGAACTGTGTGTTTATTGCTGGTCAAAATCGTTAATAAAATGCTATGTTCAGATACTATTGCATAAAGTTACCATAGGAACAATTACATCATTAAATTGTTTTCGTTGCTAAACTTCTACCAACAACGAAATTTATGCACGTTCATGTTAAGAAAGTAATGTATAAATTACTGAAACAGAATCAACTATTCGTATGATTTGTGCAATAATATTTTCAAAATTAAAAAAAAAATAAATATGCTAATATTAACTATCAAATAAATTATTAGAATTTGATAACACTACCTATTCTAAAATAAGCCAACACTAAAGTTTCTTAAACATCCTGAATGTATCTTAAATATATGTTTTACTGTCTATCTAATTAATGAATCTGTCGTATTTCTTCTGATAAGTAGGTTTCTTAGGTTTAGCGACAATTTAGCATTTGCAGCTTGGTAAAAAAATTTCTTCTGATAAATCCATCTTTGGTAACAACAATAACAATAGAAAAACGAACTAAAAGATTTCCATTGATACAATGACGCGATAAATATAATATAAGAAGGAAACAACTTCAGAGTAATTCATTATATCTACATTAACGCAAATTTTATTAATATATTTTTATAGTTTTGATGTACAAAAAAAAAAAAAAAAAAGTATCTGTTGACATGGAAAAAGTGTTTTATAGTAATTTCTGCTTTTAAACTTCATTAATTTGATTGGCAGCTGTTTTTATTTATGAGCAGTGACAAAGTCGATATTTGTGTGTTTTTCTGGTCGTTCTATAGTTTTCCTGTTTTGATTCCACTGCTGTTTACTTTTTCCTTCCCTCTTCACCTTACTAACAATATCCTTATTTAAAGAACTTCTGATTGGCACCGTTATGGCTACGTGTGGGTCTTATGTCTATGTTCTTGAGCCATTAGTTACAACTTACCTAGATTCGGAACCACAGGGAGCAGGTGAACCATTGCCTTGACTCGCCATTGACCAACCTTGACACACTAGTGAAGGGGAAGATAAAGAATCGGCTTGGATGTTAGGCAGTACTAAGAAATTTAAAATGGCGGAAAGTGGGAATATCTACCGCTGTGACTCGGATGCTAGGTATACTTTTATTCCCCTAGGGGAATTTTGACCCCTTCGGATGCCCTGCTGCTAGCTCTGCGGACTTCGAAACGCAGCCGGGTTCATCTGATATTAGCAGCGTATTCAAGCACCTCCCTTCGAGGAATCGTCCACGCAGGTCGGATTCGATGTGGCAGTGTGTTTGCGATACTGTGTGCTCTTTGGTGAAGTGCTGAACTATCATAAATGCTCGAGCTGGAGATGCGACTACAAGTTTAGGCCACACCCGCCAATCCCAAAGAAAGATTGGATAACCTTGCTGCGAACGTTGTATATCAATTTTTGTATGTGAAAAAAGTGGTTTAAAATGTCAGTTGCCGGTTTATTGAAAAGCCTGGCTCAGCCGTATACCTGTTGGCAGAGGAGGGACCCTCATTGTATCAATAATTGGTGTTCCCAATGCTAGTCGGGATTTGCTACCTGGATTTAGATGTGTCTAAATGTCAGGTTCTTCAGGCTTCAAGAGACACTTATTCACAACAACAAAACATGCAGGGAGGTCTATCAGGATATCACGCGATGCAGGGTTCCTTCATCTCATTTTATACACATTCAGGTTGAAGTCGCAGTACTCAGGGACTGTCCTATTGCTACCTGGATATAGGATAAATGAAACAAGTATGAAGATAATTGCCACTAAATGGCTTGACGCTTTCAAGAACAGCATATCCACTCAATTTATAACGAATGCAAATGAAGGACTTACCTGCCCAAAGCCGACCCTTGTTGTCCACCTTTCCGTCATTCCAACGATTACCGTATTTTTCTGGTCCGGTCTCGATGCTGGTCAAAAGTGTCATGTTTTTCATATTGTATCTCTCATCGAAGGTAGCGTTCTGCTGGTTCCAGTCAACGGTCAGAAGATCATGTCCTCGTGTCACCATCACCTGCTGTCCGTTAGTGCCCTTAACAGGTATCACCAAACTTACTCCGCCTCCAACTGCAGCAGAGATTAACGTTATAGGAGAAACGCGATGATATTACAGAAAATCTTAATTCCCTACTTATGGACACACGAATCATTGAGCTATTCAGAAATAGAGAACTCACCAAGTTCAGAAAAATGATGGAAATATACAAAACTGACCTCCTTAAGAAGAAGTGATAATCGGTTCATGTCGAAGGCATCTTCTTAGTTGTGCAGTGTGCTGGAAATTGGTGGTGTGAACAAATTGTGATAATTATCGCTCACTTATATTAACAATGAAATATTATTAGTTTGACCATATCAAAGTTCGAAGTGAAGGTGATGGCTTAAACAAACGGATGCATCCTTACGTGATAATTGGTGCTTACCTTTGATGTAATACGCGTTCGCTGATCTGGTTAAGTTTCACTGATTGAGCTTTTTATTAAAATAAATAATATAAGAAAATTTCTATATTTAAGAACAATTTTAGAGTAATCACATATTTCCTAACAAAAACAGGTATTTTCTATGAATAACTGTAAAAAGAATAAAAATGCACCGCGCAATTATAAGGGTGTAACAAAAATGTATGTGAAAACTTTAGGGGTATATTCCTATGAAAATATGTTATATGAACATGGATCCCGAAACGCTTTATTCTTTTGTTACAGCTCTTTTTATACAACTCCTTTCACATTGTGAGATGCGGTACATTATGAAATGAAAATGCATATCACATGGACACCTGTCTTAAAGCAAATGCTCAAAATGGTCCCCGTAGCATGAAAATAGGCTGGTATCTGTATACTCTGTAAATGGAACGGATACAACAGGTTCCCACACGCAACACTCCCCAAACAGTCATGTCATCAACAGCTACTCGTCTTATGCTGACACTTGTTTTCAACTGCATAATCAACCCCTCCAGTTGTGCGTCCTCGTCCTTCTAGATCTATCAGACTTCAATGTTCCCTGCTCCCAAGTCCCCCGGTGCGTTCTTGAAATTTCTCCTAGTATAAAAACTAGTATAAAAAATTGTCTGTTTTCCCGTGCATCATATGAGCATCTCCAATTCCACACTTCAACATCCTTCCATTATACTGTATGTACCTTGAACTATGTCCTTGATGAATACACAACGTAGTACAGCAGGTTTGTATATAAAAACACTGGCGGTGAACCTAAGAACTACAAATTGTTACATCACCCCATCCCATTTGGCATTCTAACTGGGTGCCTTCCTGTAATTTGGCTGTTCTGGTGTGGGGCTATAATAGGATATCTATGATGCCATTTTACACAAGCGGGATGTATTATACAATGAGAGCAGTTTAAAGCTCCCGCAACCTGAATCGGCCGACCAGCGGACCCATCCCCCTTCAATAGCTGAGATTTCCCACACGACATGCTTGGCACCATTTTCTCTTCCAGTCAGTTCCGAGCGAGATTTCGATAGAATCGTGCATTTGTGTTGCAACTTCGAGAGTGAGATTTCATTAAATACCTATAGGCAGTACTATAATGCAATGGTAAGATATTCACAGAATCGTCATATATTTATCTAATGGGCATGCATCAAGCACAGAAAACCTTGTGCGCATCGAGACAAGCATTTAGGCATTAACTTTCTGGCCCGATTCTAACACGAAAAACATTAAAGTTGGTACGGTAGTTGAATGAAAAAGGTTCTGTGACTGTCCGGAATAAAATCAAAGACGTCAAGTGTTTATAGAAGAAAAACTTGTTCAAATAAGAACTCCCGTTAAAGCCGTACTCAAAATTTATGGGTTACATTATCTTTGGAGGTTATTGAAAAATAGAGTATATTCTACTACTCTTAATATATTGGAGGAACTTAAAACAAACATTCAAAATGAAGTTAGGTTCATTTTTTATAGGAAACGAATACACGTCAGTGATAATATTCTAAGAAGATGTAGAATATTTGTCAGGGAAAATTGATATTTCCAGCATTTACTAAGGAGAGTGAATACCAAATTCTATTATTTATTACTTGGTACCCATGTTTTAAAATGGTACAGCACTTGAGCGCCGCGAGTCTACGACAATGAATACCGGCGGCAACTAAACTCTCACTTTACAATGTAAGAAGAGTGTAGGATAAGAGCTGTAACAAACGATTAAGCCATTTCCGGACCCATGCTCATATAACATATTTTCATCCTCTATACAAGAGGAATATGCATCTTAAATGTTGGCAGGCATTTTTGTGATACTATAATACAGGAATTGCACACGTATATTAGTAAAGTGATAACCTTTGTCAACTAATGGAATATGAAGCCAGATTTCCTCAATGACTTAACTTTAATTTCAGAATATTACTTTGGCGCACAGAAACTATTATATGGTGTTTTGCCTCATATATGACAGCAAAATTTATGTAAAGTATCATGAAATTTTCGAAGAAAAGGTTATTTTCTTGTAAGTTTGCAGGAAACAACTTTCTGATTCTGACAAAACCAAAGTGCTTTTATTGGATATATTATAGAGACAATCCCACCTTATGCTCAATTATTATTCATGTAACGATAATCTTAAACATAAGAGTCTTTATTTGTGAACCCAATGCCTGTACTGCTAGGAGGAGGAGGAGGAGAGATGGCTAGGGGCATATGTCGGGAGAGGGCTTTATCTGCCAAGTAAAACTTTATGCACTGCATGTATATCATCATCTACCTATTCACATACTTAAGAGTCATCCATCTCTTTGCGTTAACAAAAACAGAATACCAATGGTGAACAGTTGGACATTATCAACACATTCCTCTGACTAGCCATCTCTCCAGCTCCCAGCAGTACTTCACACTCAGCTGTTAGTATGAACTTACCAAATTGCGCCTGCGTGAATGCTCCAGTCGCTGGATTATAATGGTTGACTTTTCGACTCTCAATGTCCACGTAGAACAGAGTGTTGGTCTCCGAGTCCCAATGAGGTCCCTCTCCATGAAGGACCGGGTTTGTTACCGGTGTAACAACGACTTCACCGGCACTGCATCTGCGTAGTGATGCCAAACAGAGTAATTAATTTGATCTTTATTCAATTTAAATTAATTCGTTGCGGATATATATATATACAAAACATGTAGAGCATGCCAAAGAAATCGACATATAAATATGTACAATATTTACTGGCTAATGCTGAGAAATTACACGTTAGATATTGGAAACAACAACCATCATGCCATTTATATATAAAAAGAACAAAGCAATAATAATAATTATAAAAAGGGAATGTTTATTTTAAAATGAATAATTATTTTATGCTCTAGAATAAAGTATAGTTGTTTAATTTACACAACCTCAAAGTATATCAAATGTTTTATTTCCTTCTTTGTTTTCGGAGTTAAGTAAATTGTTATACAATATATTCCATGAAAGATAAAGTTGTATTAAAACAGTAATGTTTTGTGCTAAATTATACACTTCTAATATTTGCAGAAAGGGGTGCTAGAATATCCAATGTCCTAAAATATGGCCAGCAGTTTGTTTTAGCAGACACGTCCAATATTAATCTAAATGGTCTTTTTTTAAGCTGGCCCTATTTTTGAAGCTAAAATACTGAATGGCAATTTTCTGCCCCTTCAGCTCTATCTTCCATGTTACTTGATCCGTGTTCAGTGCAGAGGTTTACCCGTAAGAGCCTTTGTTTTGTTTTTGTGCTGCTCATACGTTTACCATGAAACATATGAGCAGCAAATTCTTAAGCATTTTGCCCTTATGATTTGGCTGCTTTTATAGAATCGCCAATATGCTGAGTTTAAGCCAGTACCACTCAAAAGCATCATTAATCCGTCTGTCAGCTGATCTACTAATTCGATTGGCAGCCTACCGGTCGCTACGTGTGTGACTAGCAGACAGTTGACTGAAAATACATTGTATATATATATATATTTATATACATAAGAGGGAGGAATATTTTAAAAGTTCTCGGCTTGACTCAGAGATGTCGAGAAGATGGCCAGATTACTATGACAGTTGTTAAGAAGCATCCTTTAGATGGCACGTTGTAAAGTTTCAGACGCTTAAGTGTAGTCACTTGTTTGTGAGGATCGTGTAAACAAACTAGTGTTAATATTTTCTACAAAATGGATAAAACTGAAACACGAGCCGTGATAAAGTATTTTGATTTGAAGGGTTTAATCCTAACAGAAATACAAAAGGAGTTAGATTTCACATTAAAGGATTCCTCCCCTTCATTTTCGTTGATTAAAGAATAGGCTGCTGAATTTAACCAGGTCGTACATACATTCAAGATAATCAGAGCTCAGGAGTCCCAAAATCTACGACCGACGAGATTGTAGCAACATTTCACTATGGCGTATTCATTGAAAGCTGATTGAAGGTAGGTGAGTTGGTTGACATTACGGAGACCTCAGCCGTGTTCACTATATTTTACTCGAAGTTTTGCGTATGAGAAAGCTTTCCCTCAATGGATACCGCGTTTGTTAACAATGGACCAAAAAGCGACAAAGAAGCAATCCTAACAGTGAGTGGCAATAGGTGAAAGCACCAAAGAAAGCAAAAAGGATCCATCTGCAGGAAAAGTCACGGTTACGGTTTTCCGAGATTCTCATGGTGTGGTGCTCGTAGACTACATCCAGAAGGACAAAACCGTCACCGTGAATATTACCTTTTACTACAGCACACTTGAAGGATCATATTCAGGCTAAAGTCTACACCTTGCGAAAAAGAAAGTTCTCTTTCATAACCATAATGCACATTTACACACGTTCTGGATTGTTATTGCAAAACTGCATGACCGCTTCCAAGTGTTTCCACCTCCGCCATATTTGCCGGATTTGGCTCCCAGCGATTACTTTTGTTCGAAGAAGTGACTGAGTGGACGAAGATTCACATCAAATGATGAGGATGAAGCTGAGCGAGATTCTTATTTTCCACAGTTGGACACGTCTTATTTTAATGAAGGTATTAAAAAGTTGAAATAATTATTTGATTTACAAAGCGACTGTGTTGAAAAATAAATAAATAAAACACATTTATCTTAAATCTTATATATTTTTGTTCAGGCTGAGTACCCTTAGAATGCCCCTTACATACCGAGGGTGCCAAAAAGTGTACACACTTTCACAGTAGATATCTATTTAATACATTTCAAAGTTGAACCAAAAAAAAAAAAAAAACAGTAATGTGTAGTATGATGTTATGTAAATAGACGTGGCTCACATATATTATGATAGCGTTGCTATGTGACAGGTAAATCAAAAATGAACAAATGAAGCCAACACTATCCTATGATGTTCTGTAAACATCGTTACTACAATAAAATGGAGCCAAGTTTATCGTTTGAACAGCGGAAAGCAATTTTGAAGTGGTATTGGAAAACCGAGAATGTTGTTGAAGCTGAAAGGCAATGGAGACGTGTGTACAGAACAGAACCGCCATTTGACTTCTACCTATGGGGAACTCTTAAGGATGTTGTATACTGTAGAAAACCAGCTACACTAGCAGCACTTCGGGAAGAAAATGAAACGGCATGTGCTGCAATCGCTGGGGACATTTTCGCAAAAGTTGCTCAATCAATGGTTTAACGTACTCAGAAGTGTATCGACGCCGATGGTGGGCATTTTGAGCAGCTGCTGTAAATGTAAAAGTCTAAGATGATTAGTGCTCATCATTTTCTGTTTGTGTGAATTCAGGTTTGTTATGTTAACACAGTTTTTTCTTTGCTTGTAGGGTGTATGCATTTTTGGCACCCTCTGTAAAATGTAAAATAAGGCCAGATTCAAATGTTTGACCTTTTAAATGTTGTTTTGAGCGGGTGAAACAAATGACAATCACAGAGCGAATGATCCGGGCTATACAGAGGATTTTTCAGAACCTCGTCGTGATATATGCCTAAGCATTATCATTAGAAACAACATAACATTGAATTTTAACAATTGAAGAGTCCAGAAGGAAAGGAAAAATGTGCAATTTCGAATAATTTCCAGGGAACTATTTTGAGGCACATTAATTATAAAACTAATATTGAATGATACCTAAAATATATGTTGCAACACATTTATAATATATTTAAATAGAACACAACATCTGAAGTGCAGCAGTAGAATATTGTGAATAGCGTAATGGAAAAATTGACTTAATGTAGCCTGTACAGCAGAAAGACTTGAGAAAAAACGAATAAAAGCCCTAGCTAACTATAGCATAGATGTATGACTAATACGCCACCATGAAATTAAAATATGGCAGATTCGGTTTTAGTATTGTAATAATAGATTGTTAAATGTATGCAATTGTACTTTATAATTTTGTTTGTTTATTTCCTTTTATATTTGTTAATTTATCTGTTTACATTTTAGATAATTAAATGTACATTTTGAACGAGAGTGGAGAAACTTCTGTACTACTTACAATAATGTAGATATATAAGAGCGGGACTATGACCTTCAGGATTTAACCGAAAACTCTGGTTCCATCTTGTTGTTGTTAATTTTTAAGCAATATTTGAAATTCATTTTTTAACATTTAAATTGCAAACTTAATATATAAGTTGAAGTAATGGTAATGAATTAATTTAGTTCAATTCAACTTATTACCACACCCATGTGTCTCTCCCCCCCCCCCTTTTAATTGTACAAGCAGATACTTTATAAAATTAACACGAATTCATTTTTAAGAGTTTTCAGAGGTCGCCAATAATATATTAAGAAATTAGCATTATTTCTACATAATAACAAATAGAAATAAACATTATTATGAATGTCCCTTTTTATTATTAGATATGAACTTGCCCCTTTATGGAAAATTTATAACTAATAATTTTCATCCAGCTTATATGAAGTAACATGAAAGCACTAGTACACTTTTTTTTTTTGATTGATTTATTTATGGACGCTCTTTAACATCTCAGGTCATCAGCGTCCCATTCAACCCAGGGCGTGAAACGGCCGACAAATTTTGCTCAGAGGCCTCTCTTTCAGGCTTGAGATTCTTTTTCGTGCCGTAAATGTACGACACGGGACCCACGGCTTTATTTCCCTTCCGAAGGAAGCCATACTTAGGATTTTTACGCCCGAAAAAATCCATCGGTCATGGCCGGGTTCGAATCCGCATTCTTGTGTGTAGAAAGCAAGTATGGTAACCATTACACCACCAGGACCGACACACACTAGTACACGGTATTTAAGTGTATTACAAGTGAAATTTCTAAATCTTGCAGTTTTCAGACATATTTCTTGAAATCTGCTCTATCAGTATAAAATGCAAGGTCAAATTTCTAAGTTGACATCTCTAACAATTTTTGAAAAAATGATTTTATTTACTTTTATGTGCTAGTGTGCTATATTCCACACAATGCAGAATTAATAATTTTAATTAATAAAAATATTAACACGCTACTTTTGCGTTAAGCAAATAATGGTCAATTTTTTTTTTTTTTTTTTTTTTTTTGCGCTGCCTTGTTTGTATCAGAAAAAATTCCGAAAATTTAGTACATTTTCCATAACTGATCAAATGAATTATTGTGTGGGTCTTGAATAATATAATGATCTGGAACTTATATAACAAAATTGTTGTTAATAACTTGAAAATCTGAAGAAAATCGGATAAAAAGTGCATCCTGTGGAACATTTTGGATGAAAAAATAAAGTACGAAAAATTTAATGCGAAAAATATGAAATTTAAAATACAGTTAGGTTTTTTTTTTTTTTTTTTTTTGCAATATTTTTACCTCTCAATGAAATTTTGAAACCCTCTGATGCATAAATGTGATGTACATTATGAAAGTTGGAAGTTTTCAGATTTATGAAGGTTTAAAACAAAAAAAAGATATTGACCAACTTTAACGGAATGAAAATCTTAATTTCGTCTCAAAGTGGACATACCGTTCCTTCCCCCTCTTTTTTTTTTTTTTTTTTTTTTTTTGCGTTAGTTCTTGACTGCTTACAATGTCTAGCAAAACATCACGTTGATTACGATAATCGTTTCGAAAATGAAATGAGTAATAATTGTCTTAGGACGGAAACAATAGAGGATCTTCTTTATGAACAGTTCCTGTTCAGGGACAAATTACATCGTATACACAAAATCTCGCGTTTATTACCAATATCAAATAGGAATGTATTATCCCACGCAGAAGAAATGCCGAAGTTATTAAACAAATGATATATGACATACAGAAGACCTTAACAAATAAATTCTGTTATTATTATTATTATTATTATTATTGTTATTATTATTATTATTATTATTATTATTATTATTATATCTTATTATTCAGCTTGCTCATGTAAGTCTTCAATAACCTATAAATAAACTATAATATTTGAAAATGTCCATGCGTTATACATCAGATGTAGCACGTGGACATATCGTAGGAATGTGAGTCAGGATCATGAATTAACCTTAAAAAAACTTTACACCTCGCCATGTTTGCTTACATCCTCGGAAAACGATAATATATCGTATCGGAATTTCTTCTGCAGCCCAGTGTACAAGGGTTTTCTTGTAGTAAACTTGTCATGTTTTTATTTTATTTTGTCACACATATAAATAAAGTAATTTAAAAATTTAAATAATGGCAGCCGTTAGCGCGAATTTCAGATGAACATGTAGATTTTTAAACAAACTTAACGAAACTTAACATAACGTTCTTTTATACACAGTACGAATCTGATTTATAAGTTGGTTATAATTAATTATGTTCGTTTATTTTAAATTATTTTTCAAATTTATAAATAGAGACGTCATTCCTAAAGGAGAAAAACACTATGTGTTTTGGACAGTACTTGATCTATTAAAATATTAATTATATTAAACTGACAAGTCCGTAAAACGGTATATCGGCTACTGAAAGAGGAATTCATATTAAAATTTCATACTTAAAATGTAACAAACAAAAAGTCAATGTTTCATATATTATCATTTTCAATCTTCGATACGTTTTTAGGGCACGAAGGAAAGCACAACACATCTTTTAATATTTATTTCTAAAGTATAAAATATTCAAATGAAAAAAAAAAGCATCTAAGTTCCGTTCTTAGTCCCCTGTGAAATCTCTCCAAATCACATATTTAACTTACCCTTGTTGAACTCCAAACAGCAATAGTACGCATGCAACTAAAGTTGCTCCGTTCATGTTTCTGAACAAATTAAACGCACGCAAATCAGAGCTTTTGGTATATATAGCCAAGACAATACACTTACGAACCGGATACGCTTGTCACCTTCAAGTGTTCTAGGTTCTGCTTATTGTTTTTCGCTTACAGAATAACTTGCTTTGAAACGCCAGCTGTTATCTCTCCGCTTTCATTTGTCTCATAATGCCAGGAAAAACCATTTGTCTTCCATATCATAATGCCGCTTTATTTGTATTTCTCCATTAAGACTTTTAAAAGCACCCAAACCGCTGTTATGTATACGTCACAAAGGAAGACTGAAATGTGCTTTTTTGTCCAATTATTTTTTCAGAGCAGACAAGGCTTTGAAGCAGCATCATTTTGGCAATGCGTCCCAACTGAGTTCGAACTCAGAGCAGTTGATGGAAGCAGGTATTGTACCATAGCAACAAGCTATGCTTTATACAAGTATATAAACAATATACAACCGTTGATTAAAATTTGTGTTGTGTTAGCTTAAACCTGAATGGTGTCCTATACAAAGGTGCCGACTTCTATAAAATATTGGGGGATCTTGAAACGGGCCATTGTTAGCCGCCCGCCACCCAATATATGATTTAATTAATACAATATATACTTATTGCAATTATGTTAACCAATACTTTGATGAAAGAGTATAATTTTATTTATATATTGAAATTTGAGACATTGTTTAAAGGTGAAACAGATGACTATGTAAATATGAATTAGTCCATTGAGGCAGGCATTGTGAAAAAGGAGATAAAGGTCAACTCGCTCAGAATTTCTATATACCTGCATCAGTTGTATTTGCGAAACCTTTGTAAAAATAAGAAGAGAAGTGCTTGTTAAACGAAACCACCTGCAAAAGAAAACCATTAGCAGCATATAAATTATAAAATATATAAGAGAATAAAACCAAAATATGTAGCTTTTGTAAGGTAACATAAAAGCGATACGTCATGAAGTTTCCAGAGAATCGGGAATTCCCTTGTAATATAAAAAGTTTGTCCTGACTATAATTATCAAATATTATTATTCAATAAAATTTAAATTAAAGTACGCTAAATTGTTTAAAGCCGTTCAAGATGCCCCGTAGCATAGGAATTTACGATTTAATAGCTAATAAAATTATAACATCATGTAAGCTTGTAGAAGAGGTGAGAGGAAGCGGCAGGAGGAGCCTCTTGTCCATGAAAATCATTAGGATTATGTACTACATAAAACGTCACCTCTCGTCACTGCATCCCCAAGAAAGTTTGCCTCGGTCTTAGACTGCTTCTTATTGCGTAATAAAGTTAAATCAAATATTTTAAAAATATATTAGATATCATAGTGAAACATTACATTAATGACTACACAGTGATGTATATATTAAATATGAAAAAATTGCAGGCATTTCATTATCAAACAATATTACAATTAAAGTAACAATACTCTCATGATGCAGACCCCTCCAACAATGGTAAGGTATTGCTGAATGGCAGGCTAGTGCAGTTTCGTGTAAATTCGTGAAGTAATTATTTATATTAATAATTTATATTAATCGAATAGAAAGAAAAAGAATTCAATACAAAGCTTACATACTAAACTTTTTTTTTTTGCGATCATTGGAAGAGAATTGAAATTAAAAAAGTGAGTAGGTAAAGTCCAAATATTAATTTGGGTCATACTGTGGTTTGAAAACTCAAGAAGTATTCAATGCTTTCTGCAAAGACTTACTTCATCCTGTAGATTCCAAAATGGTCTTTGAAAAGCTTGCTGTCATGAAAACTAGAATAATATTTGTTTATTTAAATTGGTACATTATTACGATATTTTATTAAATTCTCTCTCGTTCTGTTGTATATGTTAATAATTAGACCGCCACGGATGGCCGAGGCCGTTAAGTCTCGGACTCGTGAGCGGGAGGCCTGGGTTCGAATACCGCCAGGACCGTCCTTCCTGACTGAGGTTTTTTCCAGGTTTTCCTCAGTCCTCATAAATGGCAAATACCGAGGAGATACCCTAAACTTAGGCCTGGAACGATTCTTTCCTTAAAAATAAATCCTTTCCCAATGTATCATTTCATGTCATGTATCATCAGTGTCCATCGCCTGTGGTGCCTCTGTAGCAAAAACGGGCTAATTAATTAATTAATTAATTAATTCATTAATAATGAGAAGCTGGCGATCTGTATTGAGTAGTAGTAGTAAAATGTGATGCCGCGAGCCGCCGCCGTTTTCTACGTGAGCGTACATATAATTGCATGAAACTGCTTGTTTAGGTTGTTGCAAATTTGATGCGGTACAGCTCATTCACTTTAAAAATAAAAATGATTCTATAAGATAGATCTTATTCTATAAGATATTGTTTGCCTACATTATGGTGCATACAGAGTGAAAGATAAACTAATAACAAGAAAACTCAGAAGTTCAGAGAGGAAGATAATAACCCCAACAGGAGCAACAATGGCGTTAATGGTAGTCGTAGCAGTCTGACTATATATCTACAAATTAAAACGCGGGGCTTTCTTTATTGGTGAAACAAATAAATAAAATAAAAAAAAAACGGATAAGATTCATAAAATTATTGGTAGGAGAAGCGAAAGCCTAATTCAAGCCAAAATGCACTACTAAAAGAGTTTTTTATGATGTTTAACACCCGTTTTTACTACTGGGGCACCACAGGCGGTGAACATCAGGTGAACACTGATGATACATCAAATGAAATGATGTATTGGGAAAGGGTTTTTTTTAAGGAAGGAATGTTCGAGGCCTAAGTTTAGGGTACCTCCCCGGCATTGGCCATTTCACTTAAAAATACAAGTTTCCACAGTACTCTTTTACAACCACTCATTCATACAAATACAAACTACAAGGGACCTCTATCTATCTGGCTCAGGCCATTTTAGATGTACCCCTCACAATTACAATTTTTACAATATTTCGTGATATACGAATGCCTTAATCTAAATTCCATATGAAGAGAATACCAATTATTCATTTCTATTGCATCAGACCACAGTCCCCAGTTCATCAGTACAACGTCCTGGATTTTCCATTTATGAGGAGTGAGGAAGACCTGGAAAAAACCTGTCAGGGAGGAAGGTCCTGGCGGGATTCGAACCCCAGGCCTCCTGCTCACGAGGATTATTACATTACATCATTGCTTACGTGCCATTTGGGACATATTTATATAGAATAGGCAGACAATTAACAATTGTTAACTTTGCAGATTTTTTATTCGTTTTATTTAAGGACGCCTTTTAACATCTCAAGTAATCAGCGTCTCATTCAATTCCTGGCGTGAAATGGCCCACAAATTTTGCTCAGAGGCCTCTTCTTTCAGGCTTGAGGTTCTTTTTCGTACCGTAAATGTACGATACGGGACCCACGGCTTTACCTTCCGAAGAAAGCCGTACTTAGGATTTTTACGTCCGAAAAAATCCATCGATCCTGGCCGGGTTTGAACCCGCGACCTTGGGTTTAGAAGGCAAGTATGGTTACCACTACACCACCAGGACCGACTAATTTTGCAGAGTAATACACACCTCAGAACATGTTACTGTTTTGAATATTTTAAATTTATAGCAGAAATAAGCATAAAAGAACTGTCTTAGCTGGATAAGTCATAAATATTCTCCAAGACAAGAACAGCTACAAAATAATGGAAAATAAGAGAAACAAAATATCTCAAATTGCTATGGAAGAGTATAAACAAAAAGAAGCAAAACACCGCAACAGAAGGAGAGTGAAATAAAACGATCCGAAAGACTACGACTTCTAACGCTGGTATTATAGGTTGAATATATATCATCCAGTAACACAAAATTTTAGAAGATCGAGAAAATTCCAACAGAAGAGCGATAAACACGCACACCAACGGAAACAAGAACGAGGAAAATAGAGAATAATAAGACTTAGCGGACTAGAAGAAGAACCTCTTAAAGAGTATATTGCCAAAGTAAGAGCTGCAGTAAGAAGACCAAACTGAGAACACCAGGAGTTCCTTGAAGCCGGCAAGATCTTTCTTCGGTGCCCAAGGGTATCGCTGCCGATGAATTCCGAAGCAAGACGATCTGGACTAAACATATAATGGATGAATAGATTGTATTATAGCATTAGGGTGAACAGTTTGTGAAATGTATTTTTATTAACCATGAACTTAGATAAAAAGTATTATTCAATTATTATACTTTATAAATGCTATTAGAAACATTTGATATAGGGTTCACCCCCTCTTCCGCTCAATCTCTCTTTTAATCCTTAGCTGTGGTTTCCAATAGCCAAATTTAGAATTGGTTACTTACATTTTTTGAGGCTACGAACATCTGTTAATTGTATTGTAATTTCTACGATTACTTGAATCAAAGAATAAAAAATAAAATCTTACGGACGTTCGCCGTGATATAAAAATTAAGTATCAGGATGAAGGCAAAATTTTATTTTTATATTTTAGACCCATCAGTGTGCTGGTTTCGTTTCAGACCAGACCTTGGATAAGGTTACTGAAATCACTTTATACTGTCTCCAGGTTTCAGGGAACCACGCAAACAAAGAATGACATTGGACCCATTGTTCCTGTAAACATTGTAAACTTTCCGTTAAAGTACTGATATCCGTGACGACATGATTGATTAGTTAGTTCTACTAGGAATTTTTTTGTATCTACATTATACGCAATAATAGCGGAAAGCAAGCGACCCTTCCTTCCTCCCCTCATAATTATTGAATGTGTTATAAAATATTTGGATGGAGTACACAAAACAATACGGGACAATACAGGAGAAATAAATACTACACGGTGTAAACAATACTTGAATTAACACAGTATGTAAACAAATTTTGGGCTTGCTGAGAACATCACACAAACAGAATTGGATAAATAGGTTTCGAGATGATTCAGTAGGTGACGCTTGCGACTCGCTTTAGGGGAAAGGGGATCCCGGGTTCAAATACCTTGCGGCCGGTCGTATACGCATACGCAGCCATACCTTCCTTCTGGAGGTGTCCCCATTAAGTTTTTTTTTTTTTTTTTTTTTTTTTTTTACTGCTGTTTAAAGCCCGTTTTTACTACGGAGGCACTACAGGCGGTGAACACTGATGATACATGAGATGAAATGATAAATTGGAAAAGGATTTTTTTTAAGGAAGGAAATGTTCCAGGCCTAAGTATAGGGTACTTCCCCGGCATTTTCCATTTATGAGGACTGAGGAAAACCTGGGAAAAACCTCAGTTAGGGAGGGCGGTTCTGGCGGAAATGGAACCCCAGACCTCCCGCTCACGAGTCCTCGGCCACCCTGGCGGTTCCATTAAGGTCGCTGGCACAAACGGCTAGACTTGAGCAGGCTGAAGAATCGAAGTATCTTCCTACCAACTCCGAGCGTCCGTAAATAAAAGAAAAACAAACAAACTAACCAACCCAAAAACCCAATTCATTACAATGCACGAATGAGTAGCAAAGGGAAAATAATAAAAGAACGAGTGTTAAAATAATCATTTAGAATAATGAGGCTAAAGGAACAAAATATTCTCAGATTGTATATAATTTTACTAGAAAGGAAAAACAAAGAGACGCTTAAGTTAGTGTGATTAACTATAGTTTGGAAATTATTAGTAAGAAAAATAGGAAATAAAAGAGGAAGTTTTTGAAAGGAAATAAAATGAAACTATTAAAATTCGTAAAATATTTTGTAGTTTTGATAATAACAAAGTCTTTAATTTTATGGAAATATAAAAAGTGTGTGAGTAGGGAAAATTACGTTGAAATTTTTGATAAAGCAACAAGGAAGGTATTCATGGGGCAGAACAGCAACTGTAAAGTTAAGAGGGGCAAGAGCAAAACACGTTCAACGTGTGGGGAGGAAGAGAATTTTCGAAACAGTATTTTTTTTTTATTACAGTGTAAAGAAACTAGATATAGGGGGGAGAAGGTGGAAAGGAGAGGTATGAACAAAATGAATGTTAGTTTCAAGTGAACCAAGAAGAAAATCAATTCCTTCTTTCAAGGGGTTTAAAATTATATTGTGGAACAATATACCTGAAATTTTCCTTCACAATATTTAGTCACACAAATTTCCGTTTAAACAGTATTAAGTGTAACTATAAATGTTTTTTTGATAAGGTGGATGTTATTGACGAAGCGAATACGCTTAGAGGGTAGATATGCATGCAAAGGACCACTGCTTCATAAAAAACTTTAACTGTCATACTCTCCTTTCCGTCATTGCAGCGGTTCCTGTATTTCTGTCGTCGCTTTTTTATATTGCATTTCTCATCAAATATGGCATTTTGTTGATTCCATTCCGCGATTAGAATAGCAGGTCCTCGGGCTTCAACGTGATCTTTTCCTACTGGTATCTTTAACAGGTATCACCAAACTTACTTCACTTGCCTCCTACACCCAAGATCGCGGGTTCGAACCCGGCCAGGACCGATGGATATTTTCGGGCGTAAAAATCCTAAGTATGGCTTCCTTCGGAAGGGAAATAAAGCCGTGGGTCCCGTGTCGTACATTTACGGCACGAAAAAGAACCTCAAGCCTGAAAGAAGAGGCCTCTGAGCAAAATTTGTCGGCCGTTTCACACCCTGAGTTGAATGGGACGCTGATGACTTGAGATGTTAAAGAGCGTCCATAAATAAATAAATCAAAAAAAAAAAAAAATCACCAAACTTATTTTGACTGATGCTGTGGTAAATTTAAACACAAGAAAATATTAACCTCATGCTTGTGCGCAAATTGGTGAGATTGAAGAATGTGGATCTAATTTAGAATCTATATACATAAAACGAAAAGCTTCTTTAATAACATTAGCAGAAAAATTTTTGAACTACTTGTTAAAACTTTATCTGATGTAAACAGTGAAACTTGGATGTTGGTCCTGATGGTCTACTGGTAACCTTGTAAACCAAGATCGCGGGTTCAATGCCTCGCTAGGGTCGATGGATTTTTTCGGACGTAAAAAATCATGAAGTAAGCTCATGGATCCCTTGTCTAGATGTATGGCACGTAAAAGAACATTCACGCCTGAAAGAAGAGATCTGAGGAATATTTATCGGCCGTTTTAGGCCTTGGATTGAATGGGACACTGAGATGTTAAACAGTGCCCGTAAATAAACAGAAAGAAAGAAAGAAAGAAAGAAAGAAAGAAAGAAAGAAAGAAAGAAAGAAAGAAAGAAAGAAAGAAAGAAAGAAACTAAAATCTAATCAACATTCATTAGTGAAAGTTAACCCTCATCTATGAGCATCAACCAGTGAAGGTATTTTTGCTTACAAAAATGGCTACATTTCACGTTACCACTGCGTCGCGTTGATATAGAGATATAAAACTTACTAGAATCATAACTCTCAGATTTGATTTTTTTATTAGTTTACCTATTGTTTTCGTTGGTTTGTTTAAGATACATCGATATATACTCTAATAGAGAGACAAAATGAGAAAATATTATCAGTTTTATGAAAAATGTGAATATTTATACAGCATCATTTAACACTTTATAAGAACTTCATTTCTTAGATTGCGGTTTTTTACAATACATATAATAGTTTAATTGCTTTAACCCACTGTCCTCTATAGTAATCATTATTTATTATATTATGTCCAAATTAGATTTAAGCTTCTTCGATTCGTTAATGGTGTAATGAATGAATGAATGCATAGTGTTTAACGCCCGTTTTTGCTACAGAGGCACCACAGGCAATGGACACTGATGATACATGAAATGAAATGATAAATTGGGAAAGGATTTATTTTTAAGGAAGGAAGCGTTCCAGACCTAAGTTTAGGGTACCTCCCCGTCATTTACCATTTATGAGGACTGAGGAAAACCTGGAAAAAACCTCAGTCAGGGAGGATGGTCCTGGCGGGATTCAAACCCCAGATCCCCCGCTCACGAGTCCACGATTTAACGACCTTGGCCACCCGTGGCGGTTTAATGGTGGAGATTTACATAAACTAGTAAATGTTCATACCATAGTTATTGAAAACGTATATAAAATATATGAAAACTAAATATAAATATTTCTCTGTTTATATAAACACTTTATTACTGAAAGCTTACCTCTGAGCTATTGTAATTGCACAACCTTTCGCAAAAAGCTGACAGAATAATATGGTGCTGCAGTTCTTCAAAAGCGGCGGAGTACTCAATGGGAACACTAATATTCAGACCTTTACAATTATTGAACATGAAACTACACCTTTGTATTTTTATTTATTTGCGTGACAGATAAATGAAAACAATAGTTTATGAAAGTGAAATTATGGGGATTAGTCTTTTAAAAACGAAAGAAAATGGTTGAAGAAATATGTCCATAATCCCATGGAAAGAAGGTAGTACACCAGACAATGTAGTGAATCTTCACGCATGGAGTCATGCGTCATGTGACACACAGTGCATGGATAGAATATCTTCGATGGCAGTGAAGGATAATGTAGATAATGATGGCGTTCTTTTCCGATCAACATGCCATATTCTTTATGGAGTTCTGAAAAGAGAAGCAATTGTGAATACTCACTGAAGTTCTGGCCAGCGATAAAGTAAAAGTGCCCAGGACTGCCCTGAAATAGTGCCCAATGTTGTCCGATTAAACTGCAGCAATTCTGATGAGGAGTGGTGTGCACCTACCTTACAGTCCTAATAGTCCCCTTATTTATTTATTTATTTATTTTTTGAACAGTGTTTAAACCCGTTTTTACTACTGAGGCACCACAGGTGATGGACATTGATGAAACATGAGATAAAATGATATGTTGGGAAAGGATTTTTTTTAAAGAAAGGAAACATTCCAGACCAATTTTAGGGTAATTCCCCGGCATTTGCCATTTATAAATACTGAGGAAAACCTGCAAAAAAACCTCAGTCAGAGAGGACAGTCCTGGCGGGATTCGAACTCCAGACCTCCCGCTCACGAGTCCGCGCCTTAAAGACCTCGGCCACCCGGGGCAGTGTCCCCTTCTGATTTTCACGTTTTCGTGAAAATGAAATGCACACGTCTAGTTTGAATGAGGATTGTTGTTTTTTCCACCTTGGAATATCCAGATTTCCGTTTTTTAGCATTAAAAGTCTGCATTTTTAAATTTTATATGCAGTTATTTTTATTTTTTTGCATAATGTATCATTGAAGAAATTTAAGTTTTTATTAATCGTGTTTTAACACGTTTAGGTTTACAAAACCTTTTTGCAATAGATTCTGCTATAACTGAGCGGATTATTTTTATTCGTTTGTTTTTTATTTATTTTTGTAAGATGACTTTGTTTTATATATCGACAGAATTTCTAGAATATAATGTTGTTGCTTATAATAAAGTGATAATTTTTACAACCCCCCTGGATTAAATATTAGTATTGATCGAATAGCAAAGTCTACAGAGCTATCTTGGCAAAATGCTGTACTGTATTACGTGTGATTTTAAATTTAAATGGTTATCAATTTGCAGACCAAGAAAAGCGAGTGATTCCTGTGAATTGAGCTAAAAAATCACTATTATTTACTAAATGAGTTTCGTGATCTGTAAGTAATGAATTTAATTGCACATATTTTATTTCAATTGAGAGACAGTTTGTTGACTTTAAAACGGCGTTTAAATCTATTTCCAATTGTTGTATTTTTACTGGACACTAATACATTGTTATATCTGCTAATTGTGTAACATTTCAAAATGTTAATGTTATCTTTAGTATAAATTAGAAAACGCGGAAGACAAAAAATTGATCCATTGTTATTTATTGTTCGTCCGTTCAAAGTGTTTGAATTATTTATTTCCTTGACTTATTTGAACTATTTGTTTTCCTTCAATGAAGTGTTTTTAAGATAACATTTTTAATGCATAAGCATTTAAGTTGTTGTTTATAGTCATGGTTTACACAGTCAAATCTGTAGTTAGATCACACAATATTTCTGCAACCCACGTTTTATAATTTACAGTTTTTAATAGTGTTTAACGCCTGGTTTTTACTACTGACAGGCGGTATCATTTATAGTTGATAATAGCTTGTTAGTGAGGGCATATTCTGACCAATCAGTTGGCGATTGGTAAGTACTTTCTATGCTCAATTTTTTCTTTTAAAAGCACGCTGTTTGAAATACAGGTACATTGCTCTTTCATTGCTTTTGGTGGATTTATTCAGATATTTTCCTTATAATTATAGAGCGATGTGGCTTCGATGGTAACGCTTGAGCGCATTCGGCAGGTCCCAAGTTAAATCATTTGGGATCCGTCAGCTTTTTTAAAGCTGGAATGGATCTCTCAAACGAATTTTTCGCTCTCCCATCTCATTTCATTACGTTGGCTCTGTTACAGGGTCGAAAATGGGCAAGATGGGCTGGCGCGATATGTTAATGTGCTTTGTAAATGTTTCTATCCCGGCATCTGGTATGGAACGGACCTCCTACGGGTTCGAACATCCTGGGAGGGACTGCACCGGTGTCGGGGAGTTCCATCTAGGGACCCCGTCTAAGACCACGCAGTCACAACCATGGTTCCTGGCCGCCCTATGTCTCACCTCCATCCCCCCCTCCCCCATTATACCCCTTTGGGGATTTATGCACAACGGGCCAATGTGAGCAAGGCTGAAGTATCGAAACACAGATTACATTGAAGTGCCCTCCTCCTCCTACTTCTTTTCACCAAACAATTCAATGCTGAATAATTACATTAATCGGTCTATAGAGTCGGCGTTATTTTAAATTGATAAATATTAACATTTTAATTAGAGTTCTAAAATATAAATTGGACTATATTTTAGCCTTAACCTTAAACTTATTAATGAATATAGCAAACTAATTAATTACTTGTTCAAGCCCAGTGTAGGGTTTTTGCTAATCATCCTGGTGCGAATGCGAAGCACGTGGTTTTTATACTCGGCATGAGGTCTTCTTTACGTAAACACGTTCTGTTTTTAATCCGAAGGATTTTTATAACATTCCAAGGATTATTGAACCATCTTTTTATTGTTTAATTCATTCATTTATCAGCATTATTAAACACTAACAGCGACTTCCATCTTTCAACACTGGCTTTGCTACACGAGTAAACCTCCTTGAACAACAAAAAACTCCTTTCTTCGTAGAAATGGTAAATTATTGTCAGGTTCTTAAACCTTTTAAAAAGGCATTTGATTAATTAGCCCCAAAATAAAACCGGTATATTGGTGCATGACTACAATAATGAAAAATGCTTGATTTTTCTCAAGTTTACTCTTTGGAAGAGGAATCATTAAGTTTTAATTATTTCCGACACTTGGCAATATCATTTATCAGGCCGCAGTGACCTACTTTTTATTAAGCGACTGCCATAAAGTTATTTAATTCTTTCTCCCTCATTAGAGGGATTCATATTCAGTTTCAAATAAAACTGCAGTAACTTCTATTTACTCAGTTTTCTTAACGGTACGTCAACCCATTTTCTTAAAGGCTTGCTATTGAAGCTTCTAAAAGTATAATTTTAGAGCGATTTAATATTTGTTTATAGTTTTTTCTCCCTAATTAAAGAGGTTTGAAGAGATTGGACTACCTAGGGCTTGATTGAAAACTTTCCAATTTAAGTTACATATTAAGAAACATATACCTATAATAAATGTAAATCGGAATGACTCCACTGATTACATCTTACCCAAACTAAGCTCAGCATGTTTTGCAACCAGATCGTTAATTCATTTTGTAAAAATAAGAGCATCCTAAAAACAGTATATTATGCTTACTTGCTATGCTTACAACTCATTGTAAATCACTATTCAAAACATTTGGAATTTTACCATGAGCTTGCAAGTACATTCAACTGTATTTTTTATTTATAGTAGACAACTCAGAAATATTCATTAAATAAAAACTTTCATTAATGTAAACTGATGACTCAATGAAGACTGGTAAGAGGCCTATAAGAGAGAGCGGTGACAAGAAAATGGAAGTACAGCAGTGAGCAACAATAGGGAAAGTACAGTATTGAGCAACAATTAACTCCTCCCTTTCAAACGAACGACTGGTCTGACGGCTTACCTGAATAGTTCAGCCACCGCAACCAGGAGGAAAATAAATAAATAAATAAATAAATAAATAAATAAATAAATTAATAAAAGGGAGATATGTAGAGTCGCCGAACTTAAAGATAATATTTTAACTGAAAGCACAAAATGTACTTATTTAAAACTAATGATAATAATAAGCACACTCCCAACAGTTCTCGTAGAGAGGCAATAGCCTAATTTGGTCTTAACACTACCATGATCTTCTCGGAACATACCTGTGTCGTTTTGGTTTGACCCTAACTCCTATCTATTATGTTGGGTGATCTTGAAGAGTAAATGATCAGGGACCACCTTCAACATTACCCTGCTCTACAAACATCCACTGAGACTGACCGATACTGGGAAGTTAGGAGAAGATTTTCTTTCTTTAGATGGTTTAGTTCAATAATTGTTAATTCATATAACTATCATTAGAATGAATAAATAAATAATAAGTACTAATTTGTGTTGTAAAAGACATTGAAAATGGTGCCCCTCAACGGCAATACATTGTCGGCATCTACGTAGGAAATTCCAGTATTTCATCCAACTTTTCTTCCCTAAGAAGATTGCGGGCGGTTCGGAACACGTTTCATATCATTGGCAGATCTCTCGTAACTTTTTAACAAGTTGGCGAACAGTTTTTCTACCTGGAACACGATTGCCAGGATGTTTTCATGTAAATCACCTTACCACTTATGTGCAAGAATCCCTTTTTAACCGGAGACGCATTTAATTCGAACCCCAGACCTCCCGCTCACGAGTCCGCGTCTTAACGACCTCGGCCACCCGTGGCGGTTACTTATTTCGGATGCTCCATCATAACTCTGAGGTATCAATTAATTTGGATTTTATTGGCTCAAGTTCAATATAGATTTTGAAATAGCATGAACATCATGACCTGGATTTAAGAACTTCCAGAATTTTACCACCGTCTTTCCCTCTACAATATAACGCAGGACGAGTTGAAACTGACAAGAAATGTCTGTCGTGTCGTCAGCAATAATGGAAATATAATCTACATTGTTTACATCTTTTTGAAACTTCTTCATGGTACACTTTTAACACGCAGTCAAGCAAGTCATTCTGAATAGTTTTAGATGTTCCCTTAAACGCCGTGTATTTGCTTAAGGCTCTTTTAAGTCTTTATCTAACCCAGAACTACAGTGAATTAATTCAGGAAACACGCCCCTATTTTCCGAATTTTTGTATTTATTGTGCCCTCTTAGTGCTACTCTAGCGCCCCTCAAAATCTTATACAATTTATAATTAAGTTTATTATGTATTTATTTTTATCCACTTGCTCGTTGTGTTTGACAATCGCGAATCTATAATGTGAATTTAATTGATTTTCAATATCTGTTTGACCCAACATAGACAAATTGAAATCGTTATTCATTTGATTTTTCGTGTCTTTTTATTTTGTTCCATACGTGTATCAGATCCGTAACACCAACTTTAGTCCAGCTATGTTCTCCTCCGAATAGAACACAGGAGAAACAAAATAATGCATTTTTCAGATCACAACCACACAACCAATTATTTTTCGAATAAATTTCTGGGTTAAACTTTTGAAACCTATTAACTTTAGCACTTTGCTGCTTTTGGTGAATGTTTAAATACGGGGTAGGCCTCTCTAATTCTTTCACATGAAATTTATTTTCATATGTTAAAATTTGAAAATAGAGTTATAATAAAGCACCCACAGAATTCATTTTTTCACAACACACTAAACACGCAAGAGTCACGACTACATAAGTTTGTTCACACAATAGATTTCAGAAAAGCATTAACAGCTTAACAAAACAATTAAAGCGGAATAAGTAACAGGAAGATACTTTTATTATCTTATTGTTATAGGCCTCAAAGACGTTTGCATAATTGTTTAGGTACTATTAGTGACGTATCTGATCTTTTCGCAATCACCCTTTTGCTGACATCACTCTAAACAACAGTATCAATGAACTGTTGCCTTCCAGTAAGAAATCCAGACTGATGGGCCTTTGCAACACAAGATTTGTAGAGAGACATGATTCCGTCATTGTTTTTGTTGAGCTTCTGGAACCAATTGTTGAAAACCTTCAGTCTCTTTCAGTAAGCAAAAAATCTATTTCCAAGACTGTAGCACAATTACTGGCTGCTGTAGAGAAGAGTTTGTTTCTCATCTCACTGTTGACATGCGAGAAATTGCTGTCTTCCACAATCCGCCTTTCAACTTATTTGCAAAACCCTGAGTACAATCTTAGCTCCACTTTGGAATATGCCAGTGATGTTGGACAGCAGCGGGAAACTTTAAGAAGGAATACTGGTGAAGACTTCAACAACACCTTTGAGCAGTGTTCGAACACAATGAAAGTCCTTTTCAATTCTGAAATCCAAATTCAACGACTAGCAGGAAAGCAGACGAAGTGGGACAATCGCCCAGCAGATACAGCAGAAGAGTACTTCAGAAGATATGTTTTATTCCATGCACTAGATGATTTGATTTCAAATCTCATAGCACGTTTTGAACAGAACAAAGATGTATTGTCTGCTTTTGATATGTTGTTGCCCAGAAATGTAGAAGAAACTGCAGCTGATAAATTATATAAGCTTTCTTTGTATTCAGATGGTAATATCAGTTATATTGAAATAGAGGCAGAATACTGGATGTGGTGTCAAAAATGGAAATCCACAGGGAAAAAAATTATACCAAATGATGCCCTAAGTACATGACCGCATGTCCTGCAGAATTGTACCCCTGAATTCACTGTTTCCTTAAAATTTTAACCACCCTTCCTGTCTCAATAGCCAGTGCCAAAAGATCATTTTCAACAATGAAATGACTCAAGACTTACCTGAGAAATAGAACCAGTGATGAACATTTAAGTAATCTTGCTTTAATGTCTGTACATTGTGACCAGGATATTTATTCTGGTGAGGTGTAAACATAATGGGCAGAAGAAGCAGGTGCGTCAATTTAATACTGTAGAATAGTACAATTTTGTGTCAATAGTGTAAATATTGTGAACTTTTACCAGGACTTCAAGTACTATAATACAGACCCTCATGGACAATACTTGAATAAATTTCCAGGCCTTTATGGTGAGTTCTCATATTAAAACCTTCTTTTAGTGTTACTAATACATTTTTCTTTCATGCCTAGGAGAATATTAGTAATTATTGTGCAGTGTGCATGTATTTTGACAATGTGTTTGCAGTGAAATAGGTATTTTTGTATTTTTCTAAACCAGTTCATATGTTTATTTGTTCATTTTTAAAATAGTAGTAATAAGAAAGAAATACATACAAATACAGATTTATTTTATACCCCCCCCCCCAGAAACTAATTTTTAAATTTTTTAAATACATGCCTTGTTTTCACACATGTATCATGCATAAAAAACCTGTTCTTCAATACATTTATATACTGGCCTAACAAACTAATAACAATTAGCACATAATTTTAAAGCCAGTGATAGCACCTAGTAACAAACCAATGCACACCACTTGATGACAAAGCCTTTCTCAAATTGGCATTGCTGCATGCTCATGCATTATACACCTTAATGATTGCTGCAATCTTCCAGCTCGTACCTCAAATAAACTCCTGTGTAACAATTTGCCAGAAGTGCCTGCTAAATCGTTGCCTGAGATGGGACCTATTCTCAGATCCAAGCCATGGAGGGAGTTCTCGGGTGCCAAAGGTAGGGTTTTTGTCTTAAAAAGTAGTTATGCTAGGGGCATCAGAGAAGGACAAACAGTATTGGAGAAGAAATACACTGTTAACACTTACCGGTATTTTCAATCCCAATGCTAGTCTTAGCTATATGGTGGGGAATCTTTAGGCTATGTCAAAGGATCTCAATAATAGTGGGAAGACCCTGGAAACAGTCTGGATAGTTATTAAATTGAGACAGACATGAACATTGCTGCGGCCAGCAGTCATACTAATGTGAGCTTTGTGAATTTCTTCTGGAGACATGACAAGCATTGGATTAACAAGAAGGTGAGATGGTTAACCAGAGGCTTATTTGATTTCAGAATTGAAAGGGAACAAGTCACATTAGAATTTTTGACATGTCATCCATTGAGGAATAGGTTACATCACTTGCATCTGAACTCTTGAGGTCAGAATATACTGATACATTCCATTGCTCAGAGTATCTCATGCATATTCATGGGTGGTGCTAGTAGTATTTCTACAATCATTACCAGTAGTAGGATCTCTCTTTTTTTTAGGCTAAATCAGAGATATGAAAGGACATTAAAAGTCCCTGAAACAAAGTAGCCAAACACACATTTCAAAGTTAACAAATAACATGGTTTATTAATATCATTTCATCAAAATATTCAAAGTCTAAGAAACAAAGTGAATGAATTATTAATAGTTTCAAATCTGAAAATTTAACCTAGATATTTTATGTCTAACTGAACATTACATGAATAAACAGGAAATATTACATTTTTCAATAGATGGCTATAACAGGACAGTTTATTTCTGTAGACAAAAACTCTGTAAGGAGGTATGAGTTTCTTTGTTAGGAATAACATGGAATTTGATATAATTTATCTGGAAAAGTACTGGGAGTGTTGTGCTGTTCATATCGATATTAAAAATAAAGAAGTAATTATTCTAACAGTATACACAGCTCATATAGGAAATTTTGAATATATACAACCAAATGTTGTCTTAAAAGACATCTTTAAGCTAAAGATTAAGTTTATTCTTTGTGGTGACTAAATATCAACTTAATGATAGAGAGTAAACAAATAGAATAAATATAGTCAATTTTCTAACTAGAATTCAGAACAATTCTAAAACAGCTTTTGATAATGTTTTCATAGATAGGTCTAAAATGGAGTACCATGAAATCCAACCCCTAATTAATTAGCTTTCAGATCTTGATGAACAGTTACTCAAAATTAATTATTGCATTCCTAATTGCAGCATAGCAAACCATATAACCAGCTATAGAATCATTAACAACAAATGCATAAAACTTTTTCATGATCAGCTTACAGAACAATTGTGGGAAGAAATATATAAGAACAACAATATAAATGACAAATTTATCTTCTTCTTAAATACTTTCATAAGTGTCCATAATTCAAGTTTTCCATCTCAAGTAAACAAGTAAACAAAATTAATAATTAATAATTTAGTTAAAATAGTTAGTTAAATTAGTTAAAAATGGTTTTAAAAAAGAACTAGTACATAAAAAGGTGCAGAAATTCAAGAGACAAAAACATATCAAAGAAACCACAACACCTTCAGCAAAAAAAGATAAACTTATTTTTAAAAAATTCACATATCATCCATGGGCCACAAAAAAATTTCGGAATATTCTTACAGATTTTAATATCAGGTTGGTACCAATTAATAGATTTAATGTTCAAAATTTGCTGATAGATAATGTTAATGACAGTATTCCACAAGAAGAAAAATCAGGTATTTACAAAATAAACTGTGCAGAATGTGAAAAAATCTACATAGGGAAAACAAAGAGAAACATTGGCACACGGTTAAAGGAACATTTCAGGAACATAAAGTACAAGCAAATAGAGAAATCAGCAGTAGCATATCATTTTTGGACACAAAATCACGACATAATAAATAAAACAAAATTATTAAAATCAGTACAAGGACCTACGGAATTAGCAACCTGGGAGAAAATCTACATCTACAAATACAAAGACAGCATAATGAACTTCGACATTGTCGGGGATGAAAACATAAACTACAAGTTTATCACACTGCCACCAGAGCAGAATATACATTCCCACAGCTCAACGAATGATCCGACAGTTGAACTTTAGCATGGCTGAAGATGGGAACAAAATGTTCTCGAAACCGGTTCCATACATTTATGAAAAGTAAGTAAAGCTTTAAGAGTGTGTAGTTTAACTGAATCATACAAGATATCCATTAATAAAATTAATAATATCTCTAGAAATGACTGGTTAGCACAAGGTAACAAAATATCTTGCAAATACAAAAGAGAAGTTTACATAGCTCCTAAAGAAAACAACTCTGCTAGACGTAGACAGCACTAAATTCCTGCAAAATTCTAAAAAAGGCTATAAATACATCTAAAAAAAACTTTGCTATGAAAAACAAATACAGTCCTCACATGACAAACCTAAGAATATCTGGAATATTATAAAAAAAAGAGACTGGTAAATATCATTCATTAGATGAAATAAAAGAAATGACAATAAAAATTACCACAAAAGATCTGCAAAACATAGCAACCTTATTTAATGAATATTTCATTCAGAAAATTTACTTAAGAGGAATTTAAGAAAGACCCAATTTCATACCTAAATTTAATGGGATGGAAAAGTTTATTTCACTAGAAATAGTACCCACAAGTGCAACTGAAGTAAATAAAGCAATACAATCCCTCAAAAGCAAGAATTCATCAGTATATGACAAAATAAGTATAAAAATACTAAAAATATGTGCTTACAATATTAGCAATTCCTTAAGTTATATATGTAACTTCTTTTCAACAGGAACATTTTTGAACAGGTTAAAGCATTATTATTAAATCATTATATAAGAAAGGACAAAAATCATTAATGTCAAACTACAGACCAGTATTATTACTAACAACTTTCTCCAAGTTGTATAGAATATTTTTAAGGTTAGTGAAGCATGAAGAGTATTAGACAACAGATTTAATTCATGTGAGCTTCACTGTGTTAGTTCCATATGAAAATTTTTTAAAGTTTTTACAATTTTTAAAAAGTTTTAATTTCTCCAAAGTATTTATGTCAAAATCACCATCACCATCTAGATAAAAGTAATAGTTTAGCAAGGGAATAGTTTGGATTTAGGAAAAACAGTCAACCAATGATGTCACTTTCAAGTTAACTAATGAAGTTCTCAAATCCCTTGATATTACATTTAATACTCTAGGAATATTCTGCGATCTATCAAATGCTTTTGATTGTGTAAATCATAACATACTTTTATCAAAATTATTTTATTATGGTATTAAGGGCAAAGATTATCAATAGATTGCATCATACTTATCAAACAGAAAGTAAAAAGTTGAAATAAATTCTTCAGATAATTACAGCATTTACTCGGAATGGTCAGTAGTAAAGCAAGGTGTTCCTCAAGGTTCTGTTTTGGGTACATTATTATTTTTAATATATATCAATGATCTCCCCTTTGTAATAAACAAGTATGTTTATCCAGTTATTTTTTTTTTTATTTTTTTTTTTTTTGCAGATGATGCAAGTATTATCATTAATGGACACAAAATCAGTTACTTCTCAAATTTATCCAATGATATTACAAATTATTATTATGAAATTTGAGTGATTTCATAATAATAATAATTTGTCATATTATACTATATTTCACTGTGAAAATCCCCAATACAAAAAAACCTATTTATCCAATGATCTTTTTATTAGTCTAGATAATTGATTTGACAATAACAAAATTCATATAAACTTTAAAAAAACTAAATAAATTAATCTATATTCAAAAAATAAAAATGTTGCAAACCTAAAGATATAATATGAAGGAAATGAAATCATTGAATCCTAGTAACATAAAATTTTTTAGTGTTATAATTGACCATAATTTGAATTGGAAAGACCATGTTGATTATATCTTACCCAAGTTAAGCTCAGCATCAGTTCATTAATTCATTTTATAAAAATAAGAGCATTCTTAAAACAGTATATTATGCTTCCTTAATTACTCATGAAATAATGTTCTGGGGATATGCAGTAAATGCTAAAAAATATTTCTTATACAAAAAAGAGTAATAAGAATAATGGCAGGGGCAAAATGATCAACTCATTGTAAATCACTATTCAAAATATTTTAAATTTTACCATGAGCTTGCAAGTACATTCAGCTGTATTTTTATTTGTATTAGAAAATTCAAAAGTATTCCTAAATTAAATATATATATATAAAATAAATAAAAAAAACTCAGATGTACACAGCAAAGTAACTAATTGCAGACACTTCAAATAGGTGTTTACTATAATGGAACAGTATTATTTAATTCACTTCCATCATCTATAAAGGAGGATTTCACACAATCAAAAAATGTGTTTACCATTTTTTCTCCATTAAATTAATTCAGCTTTATAAATATATTAAATATAAATACTTTAAGTTACCATGTTGTAAATATTCTAGATTTAAATAACTTAAATTAGGTACTATTAATATGGTTTATTTTCCCCTAAGATGGCATTTTAATGCAAACTTTGTAAAAAAATGACCATGTTTGACAAACTCTACACCAGAGTTAAAATTTGCAAATATGAAGAGTGTGACAATTTCATCAAATGTATGTAATTTCTGACAAAATCTACATCCTAGGCTTAGACTAGCTATTTTAAAGTTCGCTAAACTCATTATAGGACCCACAGATTTAAGTGATATGATATGATGATATGATAAACAAGTTTTGCAAACTTTTTTGTATACCAAAATTATAAAATAATATTAATAAATTAAAAATTATTATTAATGTTGATTTTGTAATGAATTACTCTGAAGTCAATGTTTTCTTTTATTATAGATACAACCTCAGTGTACCAATAGAGATTATTTAATTAATTTGTCTATTGTTATTGTTATTAGCAAAAATGGATTTAATCCAAGAAATTTTAACTCAAGCTAATAAGGCTGAATTGCCACTAACACCAAGTAAATCTTATGACACTTATCAAATGGAGTATGACAGGTTCATAATTGGATGAGCTGTAAAAATATTAAGAATATTTTAAAATCTTTAGTGTATATTTCAGAATGGGTTAGTATTATCAAATTCCACTAATTCATTTGGTAGTTAATGTTAATTAATTTATATAATATGGTGTAACTTCTTACATGGTTCCCAAAACATGTCTCAATTTAAATATAATAAGTGAAGTATGTAAGAAATTTACTCACATTATATAAATTAATATATAATACCTTTACTGTAAACAGCTACAAAATTAAACAAATAAGCTCATATTAAGTTTATTGTATGATTGAGACAAGCTACACACTCTCATTGGTTCCACTTAATTATATGATTAGCTTCATTATGCAAGTTCTAACTAACATTTCAAGCGAATTATTAGTTCCAACACAAAATTAAATTTAAATTTCAAGTTAATATTACTTTTTTTATTAATTCTGTAATTCTGTATTCTATAATGAAGACGAATAATTGAATCTGTTTTGAGAAATACTTAAATAGTTTTCTAATATTGTTGAAACATAATATTTAGTTAATGACCAGCATTTTGGCAGTGAAGACAATTTAATAATATAATTGTTATCATGGTTATTTTATGCAACTGTGTCATAATACAGAAGTTATTGAACAATTTTTAACCAACAACAAAAACTGTTTATAATTCTGATATATAAAAATAAATGTTTATGTTTTGTTCACTGATTATAACATTTGTTTAACAACTAAATCATAAATATACTTTCTATGTCAGCTTAAATATGTTTCAAGAGTAACATGCAAAGTTAACATTTTCATTTGAAATTCAGTGGTTTACATATTAATAATTCATTTGGTTTTAAAAACCATATTAAAAAATAACACCCAATTAAGTTTGGTATGTTTTGCGATCAGTTCTATGCAAGCATTTCTGAACATCAATATTCTAATGACAATATTGTGTGCATACTTGCATTTAATAATGACTTATAGAATAATACTTTGGGGAACTTCTGCAGACGATAAAGAAATATTCAACCTAAAAAACAATTTTACTAGAGACTAAACCTAGGAAGTCATGAAGGTCTGATTTAAAAGCTTTTAATTCTCCTCAAGATCTTATAGTATACAGAGTGTCCCATTATCTTTGATGCAGTCAAATATCTCACATGTTGTAGATACCTAAAAATAATTTTGTATGCAGGGTTGAACAAAATCTACCATTTACAAGAGTACCAACCAAGTTATGTGCATTTTTGGGCCAGTACACATTTTCTTCTATATATTCTTCTTCTGCCTAGAAACACACACACACACACACACACACACACACACACACACACACACACACACACAAAAACTAGGTAGAGGAAGAGTTTTAGTATATACTAAAACAAACCTAAACTGCTTTGTAATTAGCTTTATGGTATATTTCTACCAGACAAGACACAGAATTAATCTAAAGGGAATAACAAACAGAACTAAATCATTTGATGAGAACTTCTCCTACACATCCATGTCACATTGTAATAAGTTACCGAAAAGAATTAGAGACATTCCTGTACTACACACTTTCAAAAGCAAATGAGACAAACTATTAATTCTAATTAAAATTTTTTAAAAATTTTAAAAATTTTAAAAAATTTTTTCATATGGAACTAACACAGTGAAGCTCACATGAATTAAATCTGTCGTCTAACACTCTTCATGCTTCACTAACCTTAAAAATATTCGGTACCGGTTTCAAAGATATGTTATCTCCTTCTTCGGCCATATCATGTTTTTAAGTTAGTGAAGCACGAAGAGTGTTAGACGACAGATTTAATTTATTAATTCTAAATTGTTTTTATAGTTTTGTATAATTTTGTAAGTGTGCTCAGGAGTAACATTTGAATTTTTGCTTTATATTCTTCTTGTACTGTTATGTTGTATATGTCTTAAATGCTGTATTTTACTTTTTAACAAAATGATGAAGCCTTTGTTGATATATTCCTAACAGTTTGATTTACTATATCTTTTCTTTTTATGTGTTTTTTATTGTACTTTCTTTGTGTTTCCTATATATTTGTAAAGATAACATTGAATGAATAAATTGAATTGAATTTATTGTACTCAATAGAATAATTCAAAATATATTAACCCATATATTTTTTTAAGACTGTTATAACAATGCTTTTTAAATTGAATGCTATACATACTTAGGGACTTTTAATTGCTGTTCTGGTTTTAAGTAAATTTGATTCAAATGTAGCAGATTATGGCATTTTCATTGGAACCAGTTGTTAAAGTCTCATTACATCACATTGTTTATTGTTGTAGCACACTAAAACATGTTTTCAAATGATGAATATATTGTCATGACTTCAGCTTATTCAGTTTAGGGGAATCACTCGAAGAGGTATGGTAGAGCTCACTCAAAATCAACCCTGTCACATAACTTAAAGAGAATTTATTTTTGAACTGTTAAACTTAAAGAAGTATTGCTAATGCTACTTTTCTTAACTTCTGGAAAAACCTTGCTGAAGCCAGGTACCTAATATGGATTATGTGATGAACTTCTCGCCTGCACAGAACGCGATGATATTCTTTCAAGCAAAAATTCCCCAAGATGACGACATCTCCCCAATTTATTGCCCCTATTTACAGAGGACTTAACCATAAATAGGCTGTGTTATCCGTACCCTTTTTGACCCATAACTTCCAATATTTTAATTGACATAATTATGATTTGTCTTAATTTCATAATTTGAACCTAAGCATCTTGTCTATGTGGGCAGATTTTTCTCTGAAATCAGTATAAAAACAATTTCTTAGAAACTTCATCAAACTGCAATTATCTCATGGTGCATCCTGTCATATTTAAGTAACAAACAGGAAGTGGTGATGGATAAATTGCAAATTTAGTGTTCTTTGTTGTGCATTGAGTTATCCCTCCTTTCTGTATCCTAATCATGACCAGCTACAGATATCGAACAATGTTTATAATTTCATCCATAGTATGAAATTTTATAATTTGCCTAATTTAAAAATACTGTCAACTTTAGCATGCAATATGGATATGATCCTTATTTATGGAAAAAGCAGGAAACATTTATAAAACAGTATTGTAAACATTATCCTGAAGAAAGACCCCTTCATCAGGTTTGAAGTAAACATTCATCTTGATAAATGATTGGCAAATAACAAACAACTGGGAGACCAGGATATAGGAAGAGAATTACATATGAAGATGGTCTAATAGCAGTGTTTTTCATATTTTAAGCAGGATCTGTGAACCAGTGCAGGAGAATGAAGCCTGGAAATGACCATGAGTTGCAAGCACTGCATACAGATTTAATCTAGTGGCAGATATAAGGAGATGGCATTGGCTGAAGCATGTGATAAGAATGGATGGTATTAGAACACTTAAGGCAGTGGATCATAACAGTATTGGATGGTAAACCAGGAGAGAGGAGAAGAGCAGGAATACCAGATTGTGATGAATGGAGGATGTGGAGAATGATATGAAAGAGTGGAATGTAAGGAACTGGAGAAGGAAAACAGCAAATAGAGGAGAATCTTATAGGAGACCAAGGCTCTCAGAGGATCATGTGTACTATAGTACTTATTAAATACATAACTTTATTAAGGTACTTTAACAACTGCCATGCTTCTACAGTTACTTCAGAAATCTCTGTTTGAATTATTGTCAGAATTAGTTCTTAAAGATAAACTGCAAATACTTCAGCAGGATGGGGCACCAGTACATTATGCAAGGATTGCTTTGAACATCTGGGCTCTCTAGATACAGCACCTTTGGATTTCTTTTCATGATGATGATGCTTAAAATCAAAGTTCTGTGAAGCTCTCTAAAAGAATTTCAGAGGCATACTGATGGATTCTTGCTAAGTAAGCACTGTGATGCCATAGGAGTGCAAATAAACATAAAATTTCAAAGTTACATTGTAGAAGCATCTATAACGCTCAGTACTTTATATTATCCAAATAGTAGATCTTAGCCAGATCTGCAACATAAATACAAAATTATTTAAAGATTCTCTAAATTACTGTTGCAGAGGTTACAGGGCACATAAAATATACTCATGACTAAACTTTTTCAATTTAATACTGACAAATTTGCTATCATTATATAGTATAAATGTCCATAAAAACTGTTTTCTCAGTCATCAATCTATTGTTTTATAAAGAAGATTATACAGCAATAAAAGCTTTGTTAATCTCCCTGTAGACAAAAACTTTACCTATAATAGAGGTTGATTCTGATTTCAACATTATTGCGCAAATATTGCTCTATTATAACTGTATATTAAATTTATTTGTCTTAATAATGATGTTTTCATTGTATTCATGTAAGGAAATTTGACATATTCTGTATTCTAGCTGAAGGGTGATTGTATGAATATCTTGCAATGGTAATAAATAAAAAACAAACAAATAAATACAATGAAATATTTAATCAATTGTCAATGAGTGCCTCTAAGGAGAGAACAATAACAACAATGCAATAACTATGACAGAAAGTACTGCAAATATTAAAAAAACCATCAGTTCCCATTATGAAAACATTGAATTTTGATTGTACGTTATATTAGACATATTTTAATATTAGATCATAATACATTTTTAATGCAGAGAACTTAGAACATTTCAAGTGTATATTCAATATAAACATGTACAATGGACACATACAATGTCAGGACATATTCCATCCAGAAAAGCATTTTCACATAGTGCCCATTTAAGTGTCTTCACAGGCATTATGCTCTGCTTGGAGCTTGAATGATTCCTAACCAATAAATTAAAATTTGTGAGTAGTGATTATGAAAGGAAACAGTGACTTAGTTTTTACTTTCTTTATAAAGTTGTGTTAGTGTTACAAATGTTTCATTTTAGTGTGAATGGTGTCATCTCTATTTGAATCTGTTCCTTAAAGTTGGAAGAATAATGAAGGCAAACATTTGTAATTCAGAAAGCTGTAGATAAAATGAAACAGTAAATGCCACATTATCTATAATTTAAATTTAAAAGCATTGTTTCCTATATGTAAATTCTTTTAATATTTCATCTATTGTAGTTATTAATAGCAGAGCAAGACACATTTAGTCAACAGTATCACAAAAATAATTTTGTTCACCAACCACTGCAACTTCCAAAATTACAGACCGACACAAGTGGTTCAACTGTAAATTAGAATTCCTCATCCCAACTTATTTCTTATTTTCAGATATGAAATGCCAATTCATTACTGAGATAAAATACTAATAATTCATGACGATATCTATTTGTTTCTTTAGATTGAAAAAAGGCACTCATATAAAATCATTAAGCGTATTTCTGTTTTACCGAAACATCAATCTTTGCTAATTCAATCTGTGCGCTCTACACATCCTCCAAGTATTGCCTATTTAAATAACGCGGGGTAATCATCGCGGAAGAAACCGCTGCTTGTGGTTATCGTTGCTCTGTACTTTCACTTTCACTTTGACCACAAGGCGTTGCGTTGGAACCGGATGTGGAACCTGATCTGAGCACTCTAGTGTTGGGTCAAGAAATGATAGCCAACATCACTCGTCACGTGACCAGTTCTTTGTAGACGTGTTAGGAAGAATGTGTGCATGTGTCTGTTAGCTTGTAAAACGTTGCACGGTTTCGGTCTAAGTAACACGGCGTTAAGGTACACCGATTAGTACTTCATTGAAAGATAAACATACTTCGACACTATGGGAAGTAAGTACGCAGCTCTGTACAATAAGATCTGAACGAAGGGAATATTTGATTTAGATTCAAGCCATTGGAATATGTTCCACATCGATTTGTAACTGTACTTTTCACTTTTCTGTTTTTTTAAGGGATCATGCCAGTTGTATAGCATAAGGTGATTTTAAGAATTGAAATAGCATTTTATGCCGTTGTGATTTAATACGTTTTCAATTTTATTATCAGCAATATTATACGTACACTGATCATGCCGAATAAACATTGTTTACAGTTATCCCTGTACTTGCTATTTAAAAAGATCTTCTTTACTGGGATATGAAGTGAAGCAGTAGCATATAATTGTACCATATATTGAATTTTTCTGTATTTTACTTAAATCTGACACAAGCTGTTCTGTCGTTTCAGTCAAATTCCTGGAGGTTATAAAACCATTCTGTAGCATACTTCCAGAAATAGCGAAACCAGAAAGAAAGGTCAGTATATTTTACTTCTTTTATATATAAATTCGCATTTTTAATTAATTTCATGCCATTTTAAAACTCATATATGTATGAAATGTCAGAAGTCAAGTGCCATATGGGTAAATGTTAACATGCTTTGTTACAGATTCAATTTCGAGAAAAAGTACTATGGACAGCTATTACATTATTTATCTTCCTTGTATGTTGTCAAGTAAGTATATACATCAATTTATAATATTTTTCTTAAAAAAATATATATTGATATATGAGACAATGTGTTGGGGTTGGTGTATTTGAAATTTCCTTCTTGCAGGTTATGGGGTTTGGTAAGCAGCTTGGCATTGCTTGATAATATCGCCTTATTCATTTATTTCCCAGAGCTGCCACTAGGGGTTATGTATATTTCAAGTAGAGAACCATTGGAGTAAAAACATTATTTTCAAATTTTAGCAGAAAACTAACCGAGCAGCATGGGTAACAATGCATAACCATTATTTAAACCATTGGATAGCTGTAAACGTTATATAAACACTCAGGGGCAACCGTTCTGATCAGTTCATGCAGTACATATGTTGCAATTCAGGTGCAATAAGACAACACATGATAAAAAGTGATAAAATGAAGTTATACTTGAAAAACTCAATTTTATAATAAGGAACAACATATTGCATCCAGAAGGTGAAAACAGTTATGAATGTATTGATGGAGCACTCGGAACTACTAGCTATTAATCTCCTCCCACAGTCCCTAGGCGGTGCATTACTTATAAAGCCACAGGCTCCTTTTAGTAGTGACTATTGCACCCCCTCCATGCAGATATAAGAATGGGCAACATAACTAGGATTCTAGTGGAATCTTAGCACACAGCTGAAAAATGAATTTTGCAATTCATGTACATATATATTAACCTTAATCTAATCTTGGGTAAATCCTAGAAACCAGTGTACCTAGTGATTTGTTGCAGCTCCCTACAGTCTGATGGCCTGTGCTCGCCTCCTTTTTATAAATCTAAATTGATGTGGATTATGTGTTACTATGTTAAAAAGTAAATCGTAATGGTTGCAAACCTCCTTTAACTCCAGCAGAATCTAATTAGTATCATCTAGCGACAGAAATCATAAGCAACCAGTCATGATAAACAAAATAAGTAAATGCAACAAGAACAAAAAGTGCTGAATGAAATAATTACCTAGAAGGGCAGCAAAATCACAAATACGTAAGCACTAAAGGTGGAAAATTATGAGTTATATGGGACTACTATTTTGTAATATATTTGTGACTCCTAAATTAACCACAGATGCCACAGTTGTGAATAGCTGCAGGTGCTGATAATGTCAAGTTGTTGCAGGGATTGTTTCTTGCTGCACTGCATGGAATGGTGGCCATCATTTTTAAATTTCTTTCAAATAAAAAGGAATAAGATTATATTTTACTGAAACAAAAATTTAGTTTGAACTGTAGATAGTCTATATAATTATCTTGAACACAAAGGAATACCTGTAAGATAAAAAGCTTGTTTCTTTTGCACCCACGCCTACAGAAAGTGAAGAATGATGCAGTTACTCCATGATACAAACGGTTTATTTTGCATAATTGTGGTTAATATTGGTGTGCTCCTTTAGCTTCACTAATAATGATTTAGGTTTTAACAGTAGACAAACTTCACATGGAGTGATGTTAAATGACAGCTGTGAGAGACTTTATCAGTGATTTTGTTGGGATACTCCAGTAAAGGTAATTTTGTGCCTCTTTTGATACCATGTAGGTATTTGATAATGTGGCAATAATATCCCCTTATATGAACTATGATTTGACTCCAGCAGTACTCTTACAAACCCATGTACAATCTGCATGCCCTCTAAGGAGGGAGGAAAAAACAAATGATTAAGGCAATCTATTCTCAAACATTACTGCACCTTTTTGTGTATCATTACACTGGGCAACAAAAAAATAATTTTTGAATGTTTCGAGCACTTCATGAGGTAATTCCTACTAATTTTGGGTTGAGAAAAACAAATGTGACAATGAAAAATTTTTATTAGCTCTAGTTTTTATGATATACACAAGGTGGAAGTATTACATATTAACGGATTGAGAGAAAAGGGTATATTTTAATTACATACGTGTTAACAACAATGAAAGTGCATTTGATTTTTTTAACTGGTAATTACATGCTAAGAGTTCTAAATTGCTGGAAAAATACTTCGCAGATTGTTGTGTCTGAAGAGAATCATGTGGTGGCCTATTGACTTCATCATCTTTTAGCTTGCCTCTTGTGATGGAGTTCTGCAGAATCCCTATACAAAGACCAACAGTAATCCGCAAGCATTACTTCATTCCAATGGCCCTGATATCTTTGTTCCATAACAGAAATGTCCTGATGAAATCTCTCCCCATGTTCATCACTAACAGCTCCACAACTAGGAGGGAAAAAGTCTAGGTGGGAGTGGAGAAAATGGACCTTAAGGGACATGTTGCATCCAAGGTTACGGTATTTTTTCAGGAGCACTGTCACCAAATGCTTGTAGTTGTCATCTCTTTTGTTGCCTAAAAATCCATGAACAACACCCTTGAAGGCTTCCCAAGCTTTTCTTTCCCCTCCAAAACTTGGTCAAATGCAGGATCCTTTACAAGTTCTCTTATTTGTGGTCCGACAAAAATGCCTTCCTTAACTTTTGCATCACTTAATTTCAAAAATTTCTCTCTGATGTACTTAAAGGCCCGTCCTTCTCGGTTCATAGCTTTGACAAAAATTTTCATCAAACCGAGCTTGATATGCAGGGGTGGAAAAAGAACAAATGTCTTTTGGGTCCACAAGAGACTTGGCAACGACATTTTTCTCGCTAGGGTGAAGATTTCTTGCAGGCCAGTCTTCTTTAATATAATGCAATTTCCTATCTCTACTGTCCCACATACATAAGAAGCAGCAATGCTTTGTGTAACCCAGTTGCATTCCTAAGAGTATGGCAATGACTTTTACATCACCACAGATTTTCCATTTGTGTTCATGATATTTAATTGAGTCCAAGAGAGCTTTCATATTTGCATATGTCTCCTTCATGTGAACAGCATGACCAACAGGAATAGATGAAAGAAGGTTCCCGTTGTGAAGTAACACAGCTTTCAAACTAAGCTTGGAGGAGTCTATGAATAGCCTCCATTCAGTTGGATCATGGTTCAAATTCAAAGACTTCATCAAGCCATTAATGTCGCAGCAAACAATATGATTATTTTTCTTCTCAAGAAAGGGAACCAGTTCCGTGTGACGTTTTCTGTACTGTGAGTTATTCACCATATTTACACATTTTCGTGGCATTTTTATAAATTTTACACTAAAAAAACACTCGCGAACCAGAAATTTTGCATTAATTTGAGTAGAAACTACCTGTAATTCACAGTCACAGCAACAGTATCTAGGTTTATGACTTACAAACAGCTGAAGAGCATTTGTGTTTTGTTATTTGACAGGTGTGCCAACTCCCAAAAAAATTCCCCCAAATTTAAAATCTTCACTCTAAAAAATGAAATGTCACTTTATCTTCGAAACAAGAGCTAATCTATCATTTTTATAGTGATTTTTGAATTCAGCAGAAGGAAATACATGTAAATTCACTATTTTTAAGCCCGAAACATTTTCATTGTTGCCCAGTGATTATTTGAAGAAGAGCTATATCAGTAATCTTAAAAGATTTTTTTTTAGATAAATATTCCTTGAACTGACTTATCTTCCCATTAGCCATTGCTTTACAGAATCGCAATTATTTGCATGGAAAATGTAGACAGTTATTCATCTTATTCCAGCATATGAGTACAAATTATATTTTACACTAAGTGCGAATGAAGTAGGCTTTCGACTAACATTGACTTTTCCCATTTCAAACATCACAATCCAACATATTATTTTATCTTGTATACAATGTAAATGCCATCATCCAATTAAGTACCTATCCGAGAAAACAGGAAACTGAAAGCTCCCAAATTAACATTCTTGTTAGTGCTCTGTATTATTTATTATATGCAGCAGTGTGAGCTTGTAAGTGGAGATGGAAATTTATTTGGCAATGGTATAATTGTGCCTTTCTTTTAAACTTTCATCCTTCCTGGGGTGATCTAGTGGTTACATTACTTGCTTTGTACATCCAAAGTGCGGATTCAAACTTGACTTGGGTTAAAGGATTTTTAGTGCATAAAATCCTAAATGTGGTAATCTTTGGAAGGAAAGTAAAATCATGATCCTATGTTGCAGATTTAAGGTATGTAAAAGAATCTCAAGCCTAAAAGAAGAGATCTCTAAGCAATGTTTGTCAGTTGTTTCTGCCATGAATTGAATGGGAGGCTAATGGTCAAAAATGTTAATTTCATGTCTTTCCTTCTCCTTTCTTCTCGCTTTCTGTCACGAGACACCAGGTAATTCTCCAGCATTGCCACTGTTAACTGTCATCTATTAAAGATTGAGTGAGGTAATTTATTAAGGTTTTTCTTGCATTTTACTAGGTTTTTCATATTTGTTAGACTAACATATAACATCTAATGAAGTTTTTTTATATTCATGTTTAAAGTTTAGTATACCAGTGGTATATATGCAATGTATCAAGAATTTGTGACTGTTGACTAACATACTTCTGCTTCTGGCTTAGTCTCAGTGTAACATGGCACTGGTAATATAAAAGTCAACTTTTATGCATCTTCTCTTTTTTTTCTTCTTCCATCAGGCCGTACCTATACTTTCAAATAGATGACAACAAAAGCATAACTTTTGTGTGTTAATGAAGAAAATTTCTTTCTGCAATTGATATACAGGTGCTGACAATGCATATTACATTCTTTATGGCTTTTTGGAATTGCCAGAATTTTCTTTATAGTGTTTCTGTTTACCTTATCGTGGATGTCAGCACTACCAGGTACTCTTTTGCTGTCCCTCATTGTACAAGCGGGTACAAATCCACTTCTTGCAGTACAAATTATTTTGATGTTTAAAGTATTAGTATTACTGATGTATTTAAAGAATCTGAGGAAATGTTCATTTTCATTGACACTCTCTCTCTCTCTCTCTTTATGGTGTTTGACACCCATTTTTACTATTCAGGCAGCACAGGCGGTGGACTCGAATGATACGTTGGGAAAGTTTGTTGTTGGGGTTTTTTATTTTTAATTTTTTTATTTTTTAAAGGAAGGAAACGTTCCAGGCCTAAGTTTAGGGTACTTCCCCGGCATTTGCCATTTATGAGGACTGAGGAAAACCTGGGGGGAAAAAACTCTCAGGGAGGAGGGTTCTGGGCATTTTTGAACCCCAAACCTCCTGCTCATGAATCTGCACCTTAATGACCTCGCCACATGAAGTATGATGCACATAGCATTATTGATACATCTGGAGTTTATGCAACATATCATGAACTAGGTTAGGGGAAGTTACTTCTCAGGCTAACCTTTAAAGCATCTTGGCATGTGCAACTTGATTACTGCATTTGTTTGTTGCTCGAGCTTATTCAATGTAGAGAACAGAGAAAGTCTTTAGTTTATTTATTGGCGCATTATTCTGGATTTATTGCTGCTTCTGCCTCCCCAGATTTTTTATATCTTCTCGGCAACATCATCTGTAGGTAGAGCCACTCTTAAGATGCATATAACTTCAGTCAGCCAGGAAGAAGATACAGAAGGATATAGTTTTCTCTATTAAATGCGGAGTAAAGTTAAAAGAAGTTCAGTTTATCATTGCTAAATTGGTTATTGTTAACTTGTACCACATAGACATAGGCAACTGTATAAGCAATTAAATGAATAAGGATACAATTAAAGTTAATTGTTGTTGGTTTAATAAGTGCTATACATTGTTAAGACAGGAAAATAATAATAATTTTGGGTTGTAAGCTTATGAAGTAAAGGAGGAAATGGTAGATTTAAGGTAAAAGAAAAGGCTTTTAGTTATGCAATTTTATCATTCTCCCATTCTTGGTTTCTTACCACTTGCAACAGCTTATTTACTTTCGTTTAATCATTGTTTGCATTTACACAAATTCTGTTATGGTGCCTAGTAATTGGATTCACTATGTAAAACCCACTATGCTGGCAGGTAAATCAGGGTATTGTATGTTATAATAGTAGCACAACTGCTTTAAGCACTATAGCATCATCTATCTGCAGAAATTGTAAGACTTGGATGACTTGGCATGAAAGAATAGTGTTACTTGATAGGCATAGGAAAATTTTTACTTTTTCAGGTAAAAATTGTGATTAAAACATCAGCATTATTTGTGAATGTTGATATCAGAAAGCATTAATGCGTAAACCACTTTTGTGAAATGTGGTACCTATGTCCAGTTGGAAAACACAGTATATGTGTAAATGAGTGGTTTACATGTCCTGCAATTATTCCTATACAAACAAGTACTGCACTGTTAATATGCTGAAAGGAAGATATAGTGAATGTGCCATGGGTTATTGTAAGGGTGTTACAATTATGTAATTTTTTTACCCCGTGACCCTTTTCTTCAAACTTATTTAGAATTGTAACCTGTAAGCCAGGTTTAAGTATAATTGAAGAGGCATACAAATAAGTGATTTAGTTGAATTTAGACAGTTTTTCGTTGATTTGACATATTTATGGATGCTCTTTAACATCACAGGTCATCAGCGTCCCATTCAATTTAGGGCATAAAATGACTGATAAATTTTGCTCAATGCCTCTTTATTTCAGGCTTGAGGTTCTATTACATGCTGTAAATGTATGATATGGGACCCAAGGCTTTACTTCACTTCTGAAGAAAGCCATACTTAGGAATTTTAGGCCTGAAAAAATCCATTGAACATGCGATCTTGGATTTAGTTTAGGCAGTGTTGTGTTGGTTTAAGTATAGAAAGTTATAATCCTGTATTACATTACATCCCTCATTCCAGCACCATAGTTGCATTATAATTAGATGTAGTGATGTCAGCATTTATGTAATTTTATATGTCAAGTAAGTTAGTTTCTAGCTTCTAATTGACTCACTTTTCATGGATGTGTTTAAGAGCGTTGTGCATGCATAAAGAATCAAAATTATTCTTTTTCAAATGGATGAAGTTAAACTCCAGAGGGAAAGAGCATTAAATTTTTTCAAAGTTATGGTGTTTTATGCTTTAAGAAAAATTATTCTGAAGGACATGATAATGTTTTCAATTTCATTTCTTGTATATAGCCATACTATCATAAGAGGTTTTATGAGGAAAGTGGAATTTCATTTTTGTGAAAGTGGTAAGTTGTTTTGTTTCAGTTTTAATTCAGGTTACTTCAAGCATATAAAAAGGATTCTGTTTTGTATGTGGATTTCTGGGAAAACTTTTAAAGATGGAGAGTTAGCAATGGATTTTGAGACTACTATATATCATAGTTAAATTTTTGTTTATCCAAATTTAGGTGATAACAGAGCATGTCAACATATTATCCTTGTTCTAATAGAATCACCATTCCAAAATTGTGGTTTTAGGTTGTAATTATTTCGGTGATTTCTGCTGGACTGAAAGATTTAAAATCTGTACTTCTGAGAATATAAGGTATTTATTATATAAAAACATGCAGGAACATCACTTCATGAATTCTGCCAGATTATAAAACTTAATATTCTTAACACAATATTGTTAATATCTCAAAACATTCAATTTTGAGCTTAGTGACTTCTGTCAGAACATTAATATATGGAATAGTGCAAGTGTGACCATTAAATGAAAAGATGTACAACAAGGCAACAAAGTTGATAAATTCATTTTGTAGTTTGTTTGTGCTCAATTTTGAAGTTCATTATTCACAAGGTCATAGTTGCATTCAGTGCTGCACAAAAATGCTGGACATATGTTTTGGGAGTGATCCCTCCCATCTTCAGCCTGTAGACAAACTGTTGTTAGACATGGTGGTTGAGTCCCTTGTTCTTATGGCAGCATCTGTTGGTTCTATTAGGAACTTGCTGAGTTCATCCATTGGAGGGAAATCGAAATTCATCAAGTTATTCTTGTTTTTGTAATGAAAATTTTTCCCATCTGGAAAGTTCTATTGCGTTATGAAGTTGTTTCAGTAGTTTTATGTCTGGGTTAATTTCATGATTTTTATTCCAAAAGTGCGCTGCTATCGCTGATTTATCAATCTGTTTTAAGCAAATATCTCTAAAGTGTTCTTTTCTCCAGATTTCCAAATTCCTCTTTGTTTTTCCAATGTGTTTTTTATCGCACTCTGCACATTTTATTTCATAAATATCTGACTTTTGTTCTTTTGGCATGTTGTCCTTTACTCTGTAACCTAATAAGTTCTTTATATTAAAATTGTTCTTTGGGGCTAACATAATTCCTTGGTCTTTGAATATCTCTTTGAATTTAATGTGGTAAATAGGGTGGTATGTGAAATTTTTGAATTTGTAACTTTCTTTTGCACTTTTAAGTGTGGAAACATCTCTTATTATTTTTTGATTTTATTGATGATTTTTATTACTGTGTCTTTGCTGCATTAGTTTCTACTATCTTAATGATTTGTTGGTATTCCAATTTGTACTCTGTTTCTGTGAGTGGGATGTTAATTAATCTGTGTGCTAAACTATAAAATACTGCATATTTATATGGAATGGAATTAAAAGTGTGAACAAAATTTTATTACATTGTTTATATATATATCACCTCATTGTCAACAGCTTTGTAAGTACATTTAATTGATTAAATTTCTGTTTGTTGAATCCTGACTTCTGCTTTAATAAATTCATCTCTATGAAAACTACAGCTTTGAAAATTCTGTAAATGTGAAACTAATATTCATTGTTGTGCACTGCTTTAACTTGGTCATGGAATATTTGTTGATGGACTGGTGGTGCTGGATTTGATTTGTGAAAGGAAATTGCAGAAAGCAATTTAATGAATGATAGGGTCTATATAATTTGGCAATATGGGAGAATTGAAAATTAATGCCAAATTGATGAAAAAAAGTCGTAGTTTAAAGGAAGCATCAGTACCTCTTGATACATCTACAATTATAGAAGCATATTTTGCATGTTTCACGCCTTATAGAAAATGTTTGCAGGATCATACAGTCTCTTGTTTTTCCCATTGATGGGCAGTATTTTGACTTTCAGAATTAGTTGTTCAGACCTGTATCAAATTATTTCTGAATGTTTTTTATTTTTTTCTTTGAATATGACATCTTTATTTTCATATATATATATATATATTGTATGCACGTAGAAACTCTATGTAGAAACATCTGCAGATTGTACCAGTCACAAGTAATGTAACTAGTGCAAACGGATGTGCATTCATTTGCAAATTTTTTTTTTCAGACCAATTTTGTATGATTAGTTTTGCTAATAGAAATATTTGTTAAAGAAAAGTTATAAAATGTTTATTGCTTCAAGGAAGAAGTAAAAGCATTAAGCTTATAGATGTGGCAGTTTATGAACTCCTTGTCATTTTTTAACATTGCTGTGAAATTGCTGTTCCAGAGCAGCATCTCCTAGGTCTGTCAAAAGTTTCAATAGTTTTGAGAATGAGGTAAATTTTTGTTGCTTCCATCCAGCTCTAGTTGAAGAATGTATACATTTCTAAGTATACTTCTGGTTACATGCTTGAAAAATGGTTATGGTGGTGCTCTTTACACTCTTTTGCCACTGACCTATTATTAGAGCTGTGCTCCTAATTTACGACACATAACTTTTTAAAGAGAGAATATGGTGTCAATAACTATATCAGCGGGAAAAAAGAAATAAGAAAGAAAGAAAAGCCCTTGATTTGTTGAACCCAATAAGATTCTTATAAATTCTTCATATTTTAGAATGAAATATACAGACTATTTGGAATTTTTTTTCTGAAGATGACTGTTAATTTATGTATTTTGCAATATACAAGATGCTACTTTTATATAAGATTACACTCCAAAACATAATTTTTCAGAAAAAAAAAACTTGGAGTAAAAATATAGTGCAGTCCCATTAATCCAAACTAATTTTGCCAATTTTGATTGCAAAATTTAAAGATGAATCAAAAACTAATTTCTAGAATGCAACTTTGTTCTGAGATAGCTTGAGCTACTTTAACATTAACTGACAAACTCTGTTGCTAATAGAGCCTCAGCCAGTGAGTGTAAAAAAAAACTCACTTTGTATTTGCATCTGTACACTGTTAGTTCATTGTCTTAGGCCATTAGCAACACATAATTTAACTGCATATCGCTATTTAAAGATAACTAAATGTTTTTAAAATGGCAAGCAAAAAAAAACATCTATTGAATGTCAATTTCTGATCGAACAGTTCTGTAAAGCGGCATCAGCAGTTATCCTTGAAACTTGCCATATATTATAATTGTCAGTTTTATAAATTTGATGAAGCTTTCTTCTTTAGTACAACCTCATTAATGAATTTTCTGGCCTTCTCTACAATCGATGAAATGCTATTTGTGGTTTTCATAGGATAGGTAAAAGGAATTTAAGTGGAGCCTCTTTTCCAGGAAAAGAAATAAAATATTGGAGTTGTCTTGTTCACTGCCATTATTGGGTGGTTCATTTGGAGGAATAAAAGACATGGAATATTTCAATTTACAATAACAGGTGAACACCAATTAGCTGATTGGGTTATGTACATTAATGAATTAAACATTTTGTCATGGCGATATCATCTGCAAACAGTCTCATATTTGCCTTTGGGAAGTCAGCTAATATTTTGTTTATGTAATCTATGAAAATACTAAAAAGAATTGAACTGAAAACATCACCTTGAGGAAGGCCTACTTTAGTCATAAACTTGGCATATGTGTAATCTGCTTAGTGTTACCCAGGTGCACCGTGAGGAGCTAGGATTACTGCTCATGCCATATGGTTTAACCAAAAAAATAATAGAATAGACCATACTACAAAAAAGCTAGAAAATCAAATGCAGAACATTATCATCACCATGGAAACACGGGTATCCACCAATGAAAATAAACACTAAAAGACAGTTTTCCAGCTTTTCAGTCTTCCACACACTACGGATGACTTGGGACTTAAAATCAATAATGAACTAATACAAGAGAAAGAGCATACTAAATATCTTGGTATAACATATGACAAAAAACTTTCCTTCTTTGAACAGATCAAAAATATAACTAAGAAAGTGAATAGAAACAATATATTAAAAAGACTAGCAGGAGTCAAATGGAGAAGGATCCATAGGTCTCCTAAATGATACATACAAAAGATACATAAAGCCCAATTTGCTCTACGGAAGTGAGATAATGTCCACAATAAACAACCAACTTAAAACTAAAATGGATACAATAAAATCTAGGTCCTTAAGAATAATAACAGGAGCCATTAAAACAACACTGATTGCTACAATGCAGAGCATAACTAACAACCTGCCAAATAAAATAGAACTAGATATTAAAACAACTCTACGGGGGCAGAAATTAAAAAGTAATCAACACAGGAATAAATGGTTTCAAATTCCTGATGGCACACAACAATTAAAAACACAACAGACTTTCAAAAATTACATACAAAAAGAAGATTTAGACAAAATTTTAAAAATAAGCACTAAACCTATCATTACACCAACTGATGCTTTACGATGGATAGATGTGAAACTAAATCTGGATACAGTGGTCTCCAAGAAGAATGACTTACCTGAAGTATTAAGATTGATAGTACTTAGTACACTAAACAACTATCCAACTAATACATGGTGTAGAGTGTATACAGATGGATCTCTTAAAAATGGAGCAGTAGGCTTTAGAATATTTTGTGAGGAATTCTCTGAATGTACACCTTTGGGACAGTATGCTAACAATTTTGATGGTGAAATATTGGCCATTGGTGCAGCTTTACAAAATCTTCTGTATAGACCCAATAAATAAAGGAATTGTTCTTAAGTGACTCTAAAGCAGCACTGCAAAGGTATAATGAATTACAGTTACCCACTGACATACACTATAAATGAAATAAGAAAACTATATCAGTACTATACCGGAATAGTCTTACAATGGATCCCCAGCCATGTGGGATTGAAAGGGAATGAGATTGCTAATACTTTAGCACAAAAAAAGGAGTCCCCCATAAAATTAAAACTGTCTTTTGAACTAGAACTTCCTTCCAAGTTGAAACTCGTAAAAGATCATATCTGAACAAGAACAGCAAAATATCAAATAAAAACTTAAAGGAAAGCCACATGAAGATCTAATTACTTTCAAGTATCTTTTATTGAAACCAAGAAAAATTTGAGTTGCCCACTTCCGCTTAATTGTTGGGCATAATTGCCTGTCAGAACATCTCTTCAGGATGAAATTAATGACCTTGCCTGCAGATTTTCTCACCTTGACCTTTTTAAGGGTGGAAAAATTGGTGTTTTTGCTGCATAGACTGAACTTCATATTACACCCAAGTCTCATTTTCAGTCATTGAATGCAATCTGTGGTTTTCATGGAGCAGCTGATATTCTGACATGTCAGCCTACTTGGAACTCATCTTGAAATACCCTACTTTTTATGAGTTATTTTATATTGTGCCTGCCATATATTCCCATTATTTGGGAAACCTTAATTCTCTTGTTCAAGAACCTTAAATCCTTGACTTTCTACCACATTTCTCTAGAAGTTACTTAAGTGGGTTGTTCACTATAAGGGTCATCTTGGATTGACTTTCTGCTTCTCTTATACTGCTTGCTTCAACATTTAACTTAATAGAATGAACTATGCGATATTGGGTTTGTTTCCTTCCTTTGCGATAATTTTGTCATCTATTGGTGCTCCAAATAAGCAGCTTTCTTACATTTGTATATATGCATATCTGTTTGAATGTGAGAAATTCAGAGAGCCAAGGCTATGAATGAGATACTTTGAGCTGTTATAGCATGCACAAATTTGTTGCATTATGCTTGTTAACCTTTTTTCATACTCAGATAAATTATTGAAGTAATTTATTCATTAGTTAGTGACTCAATTTAATGTTCTTATGCTCGGTTGACTGAGCTGATGATGCAGGCAAAAGCCTGTGAAACATGTTATCTATAATTTAATGGTAAGTGGAGCATAAGAATATTAAATGGACTCATTAATTAAGAATAAATTAATTGCTTTATTGTATTAGACACAAAATTAATTTTAAATTTAATATTGAACTAATGTTGTATGTTGAAATCGGTGCATCTAATATAATTTTTTAAGTTGATATATGACGTTGCAGAGTGAAGAAGAATGTGATATTGTGTTTATATCATTGTTATAGTGTTTGATTGCCATATTTATTATTAATTCCAAAGTTGGTTTACCTAGAAAATAAATCCTGTTTGATGTGAATTCAAAAGAGCATTAAGAATATCAGCCCAAGTTCCATAGATGGCAAAAATTCCTATCTCAGAACTTCGCAAGTTTTATAGTTTTCTTTCAACATGCTTCTATAGATCTGATGACATATGCCAAAAGAAAACCCATACATTGTGTAGTTGATATAATGTGTTCTCTATTTTCTGTTGTCTGGTTTTTCTTTTCTTTATGAACTTTTTATTGTATCGTTCTTCTGCTGTTGAAAGTGAAATCAATGAAAGTGCAACTAAGCTTAGAGTGTAATAAACTTATCAAGGCAGCTGCCAGACTTTCGAAATTCTATCATCTGGCATATTTTGAACCACCACAGAAAGTGACAGATGTCATTGCTGTTAATAGCTTTAAGTATATTTATGCACAGCCAGAAATTAGAATGCTTGTATCTTCATATGAATTATATGAATAAGTAATCAGAAATGTAACAACATGCTTGATGATTATAAGTGCTGATGTTATGATCAAACAATATCCTATTTGCCCAGATTCCATTGTTTGGCATCATGAGTTCGGATTCTGCTGATCCTTTCTATTGGATACGTGTGATTCTGGCATCAAATAGAGGTACTCTAATGGAGCTGGGTATCTCGCCTATTGTTACATCAGGCCTTATTATGCAGCTTCTTGCTGGAGCAAAGATCATAGAAGTTGGTGACACTCCAAAGGATCGTGCATTATTTAATGGAGCACAGAAATGTGAGTACTCTCTCTTTTTTTTATCCATGAGCATTACAATTGTCACAATTAAATGTGCAACTTTTATTCTGGTTGCAATTAAAGACTGCTTTGTCATATTTAGATAAACCTCTATTCATTTCTTCTCACAGGGTAAGCAAAAGAAATTTATAAATGCAGGAAAACAGTGGATAGGGAAGGGGTCTAAAATGTGGGTATCTCTGGCATGTTAAAATTAGGGGGAAGAAGGGCTTGTTGACTAAAAAGAGAGAAAGCATGTCGATTGCAGAAATATGTTATAATATTAATTTTCAAGTGTCACAATATTGAGGGGATAGCGTCCCCCCATCAGAGAAACTGCATGGTATAAAATAGCCTTTAGGCCTTAAAATGTTCTCACCTACTTCATGGGACACACCATGACTTCAGTAATATTAAAACTTTAGCTTCCATTCCCACATTGCCAATAATATGAGGCAGTTGTTGAATCAAGGATGTTCTATGGAGTAGAAATTTGGGGAATATTCAAAAGGATGGATAACAGTTTAAATGATGCATAGAATGTTTGGTAGTACAGTTCTGGGACCTACTTAAAAGCTCACCAAAAGCAGTGAATTATTCATAACTAGGGAGAGTAGGAAGGAAGCTATAATTTAGTAGTAAAATTTTTGAAATATTGGTGCAAATGCTTAAAATTGGACTCTAATATAAAGGAATGGGTAATGTATCAAAGAGATGTAGTGGAACAAGAGCATTGGTTTGGAAAAGTGTGGAAATTGTAAGAAGAAAATATTATGGGAAATGTTTAGCAATTGATTGAAAGTGATATTAGTGGATTTTGAATAGCATTTTTTATTTTATGTATAAGTTCATTAATGAATGTTCTTCAACACCTCAGGTCATCAGCACCCTATTCAATTCAGAGCTCAAAATGGCCGATAAATTTTGTTCATAGTTCTCTTCTTTCAGACTTGAGGTTCTTTTATGTTCCGTAAATCTGTGACATGGGAATCGCGGCTTTATGAAGGAAACCATACTTAGGATATTTACACCCAAAAAATCCATCAACCCTGGTCGATATTGAACCCGTAGTCTTGGGTCAATGAGACAAGTATGGTTACCACTAGACCACCAGGACCCACTTTGGATAGAGGTCAGACAGAAACAATAGATTTGGGTCAGCCTTGGGAATAAAAGTTCTCTAAAATTCTATAAAATAGTTAAAGAAATTGGGAACAAGAGAAATATGTAGATAAATGTGAGAAATTTAGAAGAATAGGTTTTTGTGTTAATACATAAATGGCATTATATTTAAAGGGATCTGCATTATGTGTGGGAAACTGGATTATGTTTTTCATTGTCGAAAGTATGTACAAAACAGTAAGTCACGTTATTTCCTCCAGTTTGTAATCAGCTATGGAGCACTGTTGCCAGAGTGCATTGCAATGCAAAAGAAAGGGGAATGTTATGCAGGTGCACAAGATCAGTAGATATCAAATATAGTGAAACATAGCTTACAAGTAAACCTGTCATAACAATTTTCCTCACTTTAAAATGAGACAATATGCTCTCTAATATAATTGTTATTTACTTAAAATATCAATTCCTTGTTGGGGCAATAAATTTTCTTTGCAATCTAATATTAATTAAAGTTTATATCTTTAAAATGTATATGTAAAACTATATATTTTAAAGAAATATATATACCTGAAATCACAAGCGTTGCAAAGACTTCCTCCTCCTTTCCTTCTGTAACCACTTTTTCTAAAATTGAGTCGAATCACTGTGTCTAAGGTTTATTACCAAGTTCTGAATAATGCTGTTGCTTACTATTTCTTTGTAGAAATATTCCTCTTGAAGCATGAGCAACATGCCTCTCCCTTTCCTACCGTAACTTTATTGAAAGCCTCATGCATAAGTTTCTGGACATCTGCCAACCGAAATGTTGAATTTCAGTTAGCTACTTCACATTTTACTTTTGTCCAAACTAACTCTTATCAGATTTTACTGGCAGTGATAGGGGAAGTAACTGATTAACTTAATGATCTCTTTCCAAAACAATTTAATCTAATTTGTTTTTCATCTTTGAAGTAATTATACTATTGCTTTAGCAGGATTAGATGCAATATTGTGGGTTTGCATCCATTCCTGAATGTCTTGTTTCTTGGATTTTGTTGTGGGGACTCAATTACTTTAGATTGATAACTTGCATTGTCCGTAGATCCCTCTTCTAGTAAATTTAAAAATCTGTCACAAACCAATCTTTAAAACTTTCTAAGTTCATTTCCGAGTGTTAAGTCTAAATTTATGTTTTATGGGCTGGAATGAAACACCCATTTGTTCTTCAGAATGAAACCCGCTTTTGCAGATCCTGCATGGCAAACAGTGAGCCTACTACCTTTTCCAATGGGAACTTTGAGGCTACTATTTCATTAGGAATCCTGCCAGAGGTCTTTTCTAGAGTGATGTTGGTTCACCCAAGTCTCATCAACATTAAATATGGTTCAAGTATCACCTAAATCCTGTAATTCTTTCATTGTTCTCAGAAATTTGATTCCTGTGGCAATAATGTTGTTCCTTTCTAACAAAAATTCCCTTCCATCATTAGTTCTTTAATTAACGAAATGCCATATTTTTTAATATTAGCCCAATGGATGACTAATCAATTTTGTACCTCTTCAAATGAACAAGTTTTTTAATGGTAGCATATTAGCCATTATCATATATTTAAAAACTGGTATGGCTAAGAATGTCTTTTTCAAAGTTGTCCGGATTCGAAATGCATTTTTGTGTTACGGTTTTTTCTGGGGAAGTTAAACAACGGTTGTCCTGATTCAAAGTGGTTGTTTTACCCTGTTTCATATGTGGTAACCATACTTGCCTCCAAACCCAAGATCGTGGGTTTGATCCTGGCCAGGACCAATGGGTTTATTTGGACATAAAAATCTTAAGTATGGCTTCCTTTGGAAGGGAAGTAAAGCTGTGAGCCCCATGGTGTAGATTTATGGCACGATAAAGAACCTAAAGCCTGAAAAAAAAGGCCTGAGCAAAATTTGTAGACCATTTCTTGCCCTAATTTGAATGGGGTGCTGATGACCTTAGATGTTAAAGAGCATCCTTAAATAAACCAAATAAAGAAAACCTGTTTCAATATCTGCAACACTGAATGTTCACTTATATTGCATACCCTAGCTGTTAGTGCAGACTCTTATTTAAATGTATTAGCACATACTTCTTCTGAAGCTCAATTCTTTTAAAAAGTGTAAATATTGAAAATCATAGCCAGCACATCTGTATGCAACACTTTAACTTTTGATCTACTTGTATTAGAGCCACTCATGGCAGGTTTCAATAATGATACGTTTCACTTAACACAGCAAATCATGTTACAATAACTTTGGAGACAAATATCATTGTCCTCAAACATCATACTTGGAACACTTATAAGGTTTTTCTAGCTGGAGACATCTGCACCCTTTAGAAGAAAAGACCCTGTTTATGGAAATCTAATGTGCCATACAATGTAATATGCACTCCAAATTTGAAACTTAAAATCATCAAAAATGATTTTGGTATATTGTTGTATGCATCTTAGAGATAAGCATGTCTGATAAAGCTATCAGAATATAGAATTTATAAATGGACTATTCTTACATATTGGAGCATGTAGGACAAAATCCATCACTTGTGCTATAGCCAGTACAGTTGGTGTAGGTCAAATAAGAAACAGTTATTTCTTATGGTGGCACTAGTAGCAGGTTGCCCATTCTTCGTTTCATGTACGAGTTCCAAAACTTTTTCTTCAATGTCAGGATGTCTTTCCTTTGTAAGGACCAGTGAATTTCTTCTTATTAGCTTTAGTTGAAAAAACTTCCCTATTTCTGTTGCTGCCACAAGCAACCGTTGCGCTAAACTACATTGAACTCTTCCTACTTTTCTATTACCATTTTTTTTTTCAGCATAAAGAATTACTTTATGCATGAAAATAGCATTAAGATGTTCTTTGTTTGCCCTCCATTTCACGCCTATCTACATTTCAAATGCTCTATGCAGTAATAGACCAATAATAAATTTAAAGAAATAGAGAATTGCAGCATTTGATTATGACATCATAAAGCTTAAATTTGCATGAAGTTACTGGCAAACTATGAAATAGATTTGCACTCATATCTAACCACAATGTTGAATACTACATTCAGACAAAAAGATGCGCTTTAGATTCATAAAAATATGGTATATTGTAGTAGAATAAACAACCATGATGCAAAACATTGGTGCTTGCTATCACTGACAGCGGTGTTTATTCAATAACTCATATGTTAAGCTAAAAGTCACCTAAAATATTACTTCTTAGACTGTCAGTTTTAAAATTTCTAGCTCTATTCAATGGAATAATTAACAATAATGAGCAGTTGTTGGAATTGATGAGAGCAAAGAGAAAAGTGAAAGGCAAATATTGAGCTAGCAACTGGGCAACAGTGCTTCTCTTGGCCACTTGCTCTTGTCTCACCTCATATATCTCTGCCTTACATGCCTTATTATTTTGTATGCACTAAATAGAGTGTGAAATAGTATAAATATAAAGGGATAGTATCGGATGAAAAATGGGACAAATAACAAGAAGATACAGTGGTGAGTATGTTTTTGACAGGAATAAGAGTAGAGAAAATGATTAGGATGTGTGCATTTTTAGGAAAGATAAGGGATAAGTGGATAAGGTGTTTAGGAGGAACATGGAATTTGTTCAACAGGATAGTTTCCATGCATATAACTAGGGGTTAAGGTATGAGAGAACGTTAGTTTTAATTGTTTTAAATATTTTTGAAATTTGGAACATTTCTTCTTCTCTCTCTCCTTGTGCATTTGAGAGATAGACATAATATATTGGTATACCTCCTGAGCCCAAGTATTTTGGATATTCCAGTGGGATACTGCCGATGAGCCAAAGACAAACGTTCAGTAATTAGATACAGTTAAAGAAATTGTCTGTCTTCAGCTGATGAGAGCACATGCTCTTGAAACATGTTCTGCATTTTAAACAAGTAAATGAGGTATAATAGCATTATTATGCAGACTACTGTAATAAAATCGTAAATTTGTTTATGTAAAGATATTATTGAAAACAAATTGCTTCATTAATGTACTTTAGCTTTCTTTTCATACCACATGCATACTGCTTACCATGGCCAATAAAAACGAGATTATTTATGAAAGAGTTCATTTGCAGCTTTGTCTCTTATATACCTTTGTTTCTACTGCCTGTGGTGCCTCAGTAGTAAACACGGACGTTAAACACTATTGTACTTCTCCATCACAAATACATTCCATATCTTTTGTCTTTGTGTGCTCCATTCAGTGATGCCATGCCATTTCATACGTGAGAAAGCAATGTGCACTTTGCTAGTATGTTTGAAAAATATGAACTGTACTTATTCAAATTTATAAATGGTTTGTGATTTAAGAAACTATCAATTGAAGATATACATTATATATAATAAATGTGTTTGATTGATTTGGGAAAACTACTTTGGGGAGTGATCAATTCTGGTTTTATTCTTATTGTTTATTATGAAATTATGTCGGGGACTACATAATTGAATTATGGATCCAGATAAACGATGTTTCCAGGAATGATGGATTGAGGTTTCATGATACACATTTAAATACTTCTGAACATAATTGATCATATTAGTCATGTAGACATTTAATAGAATTGTGAACGTATTAACTTTCTTTTTTGCAGTGTTTGGTATGGTTATAACAGTGGGCCAAGCAATTGTGTATGTGATGACAGGGATGTATGGTGACCCAGCAGAAATTGGAGCTGGTGTATGCTTGTTGATCATAATTCAGCTGTTTGTAGCTGGTTTGATTGTGCTTCTTCTGGACGAGCTCTTGCAGAAAGGCTATGGACTGGGATCAGGAATCTCACTGTTCATTGCTACCAACATTTGTGAAACTATTGTATGGAAAGCTTTCAGTCCAGCTACAGTAAACACAGGTTTGACTCAAGTGTTCCTAGAAACGCAATATGTATGAAATGTATTATTATTAACTGGTCATATTTTATGTTTATGTTAATAGTTGAGCTTGAATATATAGTCTTCAAATCAATTAATAAATAATACCATAGTGTATAAGCCATGCTTCATTGAGAATAAAAGTAAATTCACTATGTAGATTAATAGTCATATTTTCTTACCTTTCAGAAGCATTTACTAAAAGTATTTATTGCATTTTTTTTCTATTATAGGTCGAGGCACAGAATTTGAAGGTGCCGTTATTGCACTTTTCCATCTATTGGCCACACGACAGGATAAAGTAAGAGCACTTCGTGAGGCTTTCTACCGCCAAAATCTTCCCAATCTCATGAATCTTTTGGCCACTATACTTGTTTTTGCTATTGTTATTTATTTCCAGGTATGTAGCACAAATTCATGATAGTAAGCATTTTTTGATATTGTTTATTCATTTTATGAAGGTTATCTTGCTCATTGCTGACTTATTTGTGTTATTTCAGGGCTTCAGAGTTGATTTACCAATCAAATCAGCACGTTACCGTGGACAGTATAGCAGTTACCCTATCAAACTGTTCTATACATCAAACATTCCTATAATCTTGCAGTCAGCTCTTGTATCAAACTTGTACGTCATATCACAGGTAATTTATCAGATTTCTACAACTGCTCTAACCATGTTTCTCTTGTCATTTAAAAATATTAAAAGAATTGCATAAGCTCCAATGCACTTATCAAAAGCAAAATGCATACAAAACCTGCTAGTTTCATTAATAACTTATTACATATATCTAGCCATACCACAAATGCTGTTGCAAAAACCCAGAGGTCTATAGTGCCATTAAACTTTTTGTCATAGATATGGTAAATGTGGAATTGTATTAATTGTCTTACCACTATCTTTATCTTTTTTTTCAATGAGTCTGTTTGAAAATTAATTTTATATATAAATTTTGAGTGATACATTTTGAATTTTTACAACCCATTCATTACATAACAGTGTTGGTGAACGTAAAGTTGCAATGACTTAAAAGCAGAATTGTCATTTAAAAACAATGCAATGCTGAAACTTTTAGTCGTTTTCAATTTCACAGTTTTTTAAATTGTTGTGCCATCAACATATTTGCCATTCTCCATAAGCATTTAGAAAAAGTTTCCTGCCATCCGTTTTCAATAATGTCCACATCCTCCAATGTTTTCGTCATTGGAAGAAAATTAGTCTTCATGCAGCTTTTCCTTTCAGTTTTGCAAAAAATTCAAAATATTGGCCAAATCTATAATGACAGAGTAACTTCCTTGCTCAAAAAATTCACTGCTCTTGGGTATGGCAGGTGGGTATATGGTGTTTTGGATATCCTATCTTTGATTGTAGGAGCTGCTGCTTACACTGTCTGAAGACCTCTGGAAATCAATTCTTTCTGTATCTTGAAGTAATTGTACATTGGATTTCTACTTGTTCTTTGCACCTTTTTTATTATAAAATGTGCTCAAAATTTTTTCCCTACACTTTGTCTCCTCCTTTAATGTATTCAATCTGTTCACACTAACTCCATTTACTTACATAACACTAGGACATGTAAGTATAATGTATTCAACTTGTTCACACTAACTCCATTTACTTACAGAACACTAGGACATGTAAGTAAATGGAGTTAGTGTGAACAGGTTGAGTACATTAATGTAGGATATATTATCACTCCATTGTCTACAGCTTTGAAAATACAATTTATTCACTTTGTCTCCTGTTCACTATTGTTGCCACTCCAATAAGCTGGCAACTGCAACACAAATTCTGAAACAATTAAATAAAATTCTAACTAATTTTACAACTTAAGACTTTGAAATTTATTAAAAGCAATTTAAATTATTTTTAAGATCTTATATAAACTGAGTAATAATACAGAACTGATTGAAAATCATGAGTTTATCAGTTAACTATGAAACTAAAACAAATCAAACTATTCTGCTAATAGTGGGTTCTGTTTCTGTGGGTAGTCCGACCTTGTTCCTTTAAAGCATCATCTAACACATTATAAGGTATGGACTTGTAACTTGTAGTTCTTAGTAGAATTCTGTTCCACAAAGGTTTCAGCTACAATTGTATTTAGCAACCAAAATTATGATTTTTTTCATGTTTTATTCTACAGAAGTATAAGTATTAGTCATGCACTTGTAACTTTTATAAACAAGTGTGGTAACTACAAATATTTTAATATCTTCAATAGTATTTGGAATCAGTTCACCATATATGCAAAGTAATGGTGAAATTGATTACGATTAGCATAGAAATGTGTTTAAAGAAAAAATAATTCATTAAGTATAATGAAAAAGGTAAGGCTAAGTGTAAAGTTTGACTTATGATTTAATAACAATGGCCTTTCCCGTTGCAAATCCATATATCAGTTGAGAATTTTAGTTAGTTGTTTTACTATATCCTGCTAAAATAATTTCTTTCTGTTCCTCATTCCCTTTTAAAATGATCTCTTTTGACATATTTTCTCAATTTTTTGCTTTTAATGACGTGATTGCCAAATAATAGAGACAAGTTTATATAAATAATCAAATTGACCAATAAAATAAATGACCAAGCACAGTTGGTAAGCTGGATTCTTCTGCTATCAACGATTAAATTTGTGCTAGTATATATCCATATGTGAACGTTATGTCAAAGTGAACTACTGTGCTTGAATATTGACAAAGGCATAATGAGGCATTTAAATTAGCATTATTTCTGAGAAAAAATACGAGACTCATTTAGCAGGAATGACAATAATTTACTCTCTATTTTATAAATTATCAATTTATTAATAAAGAATGGACAGAAGCTAATTCCAGGTATTGCAACATAGGCAAACAGCTGTTCCCTCATCTTGCTCTTATATGATGTAACTTGTAACTTTTTAATAATATTTTACAAGCATTGTACATTCTTTCTTCGAACAGACCCTTACAAAGACTTATACTAATACACTTGTAATATATTAGACTATACTTTGGTATAACACGAGCTGAAGACACAAGACAACCATAAAGCTTTCGAGTACCCCCTCTGTGGGATCTAGAAGCTAATCTTCCTGCCATATGAATTCAAAATGAAATACATAATTATTCTATTATAACCTAAATAAATGCCTAAAATTCTATATAATATATCTACATACCTAAAATCTTGAGATAGTAACTGCAATTACTATTAGTTTTATAATCATAAAGCTAAATCTTTGTTTTATCTCTTGTAATGCATCTAAATTTTAACCCTGTTAAACTTTTTGAATAGATATTGGCATCGCATCAGTTAACACCAGTTTATATCAGTAATTAGGGATGTGATTTTTTGGTATTAACAGTATATGCGAAATGTGTTAAACATGTATATTTATATATGAAATCCAAATCCCCTCATAAAAAGTCCTAAAATTGAGAAATATTACAGCAAATTTCAAGAAGTTGGTTGCAATTTGTGAAATAACCCCTTTCTCATGATATTTAAAAAAAAGTTAGTTTTATGAATAATATTTGCAAAAATGTTATTTTCATTCAAATAGAAAATGGATATTTTTTCTTGTAATAATATGCATATCTGATTGTTCAGAGTTGCATGCGAGTGATATCTGGCAACAAGGAACAACACCCAAGAAACAGTGCAATCTGACAAGTCATTTCTTTCTTATCTTTGGGAGAACAAGCAGACTGCCATAACCAGCTTGCAATTGAATGAAACTGATTGCAGTTTGTAACCTTAATGCTTCTTGTGGCTGTTTAAATAAACTGACAAGGCATAACTTGCTTATGTGAAATGACTGTCTTAAGTTTCAGAGCACATTGCAGGATCATGTCACCCATATGTTATCCATTGCAGACTGCTTTTACAGATGTAAAAAAAAAAAACTTTTTGTTTTTAATGCAAGTAATGTAAGAATATCTTGACAACAAAAAATTCATATGACACACACACACACACACACACATATATATATATATATATATATATATATATATAAATAAATAAATTAACAGTAATTATAATAGTAGAAAAGGATAAAACACTAAGAAAAAGTCACACTTGAGATCGCTATATTTCGAACTCGTAGAGTCCTTCTATGGCAAGAAGACAAGTAACTATATATATAGTAATGTGCACAAAAAATAAACATGCTCAGGAGACAAAAAATCAACACTGGTCAATTGGAGACACTTTTATTAATACTAAATGCTTTAAAGTTGAGTGGAGGAATTTGTAATAAGTTTGGTGTCTGTCTTCAGGGAACAAACATTCAAATGAATAAACTTGACCACCCTAGTATTCAAATTTGGATGAATAAATATAATGATGGCAAGTTCTTAAAATATAACCAGAAAACTGAAGAAAATATTAGGTTTGTATTTCCTAACATAAATTTATTGTGGCAATTCCAAAATATAAAAATTAGCTGTCTCCAACACAAGTTATTTTCTTCAAACTTTGCTGGACTGGAGTTCCTTTCTATGCACAATGAAGTATCAATCCCTAAGGATTATGAAATTGATCTTAATTTCATAAAAAGCTGGAACTAAGTCATTTCTGAAGTTATCAGTTCTTTAGTATTTAATTAGTAACTTTTGTGCAAAAATGGCAATTTCAGGTAATTGTACTTCACTGGTATAAATTTATTTTCAGTCATTCTAGTTGCTGGAGGTATTCCAATTGCAAACATACTATTAAAAATATATTCAAAAGGTAAGACAAGAGTATGAGAACAATATATAAGAAGCAATCAATGTAAAGAAGTAATTGTGTACTATGATGAAGCAAACAGAAAAGTCGAGACAATGTTCATTATCCATTTCCTAATTTCTGAAGAGAATGGTTCACCTTTGAAATCACTTGTAGAGGAAGTGAAAGTACTTTAAAGTATGACCCTAAATAATGATAAGCAACAACTGCTCAAATGTGGGTTTCAGCAAGTGGCAACAAAAACTTTTGCAAATATCATGTATTTTATGAAGAACAATCCTGCAGGTGAACAGTTCGGAACCATTGCAGAACTTTCTGACTTCCTCCTTTACTTAGTAACATAGTTGACAATAGCATGATAGAGAAAGTTAAAGGCATTCTGGAACTACCATAAAAAGGGACTTTAAAAAGGGTATCTAGTGCTTGAAAAGTTTACGAAATAATGTTATAGAAAAAAAAAGTAATAGTGGCCGAGTGAACTGTATTTCAACGGACATACTTGAAGATTGCCATAGCTCTTCAAAATCTCCTTAGCTTCTGAGGTTTCCAGGGGCAAATTTTCTGCATACTAAGACATTTTATCTGATTGTAGGGTATCTTTATCTTGCATAAGTGCTGAAACCACTAATTACATCCATGAAAACAAATATGCATTTAAATGTTCATGATTAAAACTTCCCTATGTGTTTCAAAGAGCTAGTTTGAATAATTTTTTAAAAACCTTGAACCTATATTATAATTTGTATTTTAGAAATGGGGGGGGGGGGAAGAAGAAGAAAGAAAGGAAAAAAAACTTCATTGTTGCAGATCCAGACACATCTTGTATGCACATACCTTTGGCTGTCACCACTTGTCTCTTGGGTTCCTATCATGGTGCTTATATCCTGGGTCTGCTACAGTTGAATTTTACCCGATCTTCAGGGTGTGAAATATGCACATAATTGCTTGTTTTTTTTATGAAATATGAACCAAAATCGAACCATTTTGAACACTGCAATCAGGACAGTATTAATTATCATAAAATCATGCCTATAGTCAATACTTACGGGACCCAGTAAGAACATTGCTTGGTGAGACACAGGCATTATTGTATGATTGTTCATGCTGCTATTAATCCTGTGTTTAGTTTTTCTTCTTATTTCAAGAAAACGGACAAAAGTTGTGTGTGTGTATATGGGCAGGGGACAATGATGGCAGAAAAGGGGTTTCTGGGGGTTCCTATCCCTTTGAATACATGATACCAAACATCTTCACAGTTTCATGGCATTGCTTTGGGTTTAAATTATTTTTGACATAATCAAAAATTGCTGTTTGAGAGCCATATATAGAGATCTCCATCATTTTACAATTTTTGGAGAACATATTAAATACTTTTCTTGCCACATGATGATAATTTGCATCTACTCATATACAGGACTTTCATATTAAAACTATCCCGCATGCATGGTGCATCCATCTGCAGAAAGTGGTGCTCCCCACACATTCCCCTAAAAGCAGGATAATTTTTATGTTAAATCGTGGTATAAATATTAAGCCTTTTATTACAGCTGATCAAAACTTTCATTCTAAAGATATAAAGAAAGTCTTATCTCATAGATTTATATGGCATTCTTCTCCAGCGTTACAATATTGGCATACTAAAAGCTATACCTTCTCAAAAAGCACCTTACTGTGACCATTAGCAGGAAGGTTGTTGCGAGGAAGGATATAAAATCATCTGAAATGGGTGAGATTGTGTTGCATTTAATCTTCATTAACCTCAATATCAGATGAAACAAAACAGTTATTGATTTAAAACATTCTTATGGAGTCAGTAAACAAACTTACATGTACTGAAGCACCTGCTGATAACAGTAGTTGTTGTTGATCTAATGTGCAGGATTTTGATCCATCAATTTTTCCCTGGCCAGTCAATATAATTTGTTTATTTTCCTGTCAGGTGCAGCTTTCCTCAGTTCTGTGCATTCCAATAGATGTTCTCCATGGCTGATAACAGTACTTAGCTTATTTTGTATGTAGTCCTATAACAGGACCCTCATTCCTCTATTTAATGGAAATTTGATTTTGACGGCATGAAGTTACTACATAATGACATTGCCAGATGCTGAGGGATTTAATTTCACGTGGTCAGAACTCGTAGCATGCATTTTATTATTTATTAGTAATAAATAAAATAGTATAGATTTATATGGCCTTCTCCAGTACCATAAAATTGGCATGCTAAAAGCTATACCTTCTCAAAAAGCACCTTACTGTGACCATTAGCAGGAAGGTTGTTGCGAGGAAGGATATAAAATCATCTGAAATGGGTGAGATTGTGTTGCATTTAATCTTCATTAACCTCAATATCAGATGAAACAAAACAGTTATTGATTTAAAACATTCTTATGGAGTCAGTAAACAAACTTACATGTATAAATATATAAACAATGCATACAGTTTTTTTCACACTAACTTCATTCACTTACATAAAATTTGTAACATATGTTTCGGGAGCGATCCCTCCCATCTTCAGCCTGTTGACAAACTGTTGTGAAAAAAACTGTATACATTGTTTATATATATACCACTCCATTGTCAACAGCTTCGTAAGTACACTTATTTGAGAAACTTACATGTACTGAAGCACCTGCTGATAACAGTAGTTGTTGTTGATTTAATGTTCAGGATTTTGATCCATCAATTTTTCTCTGTCCAGCCAATATAATTTGTGTATTTTCCTGTCAGGTGCAGCTTTCCTCAGTTCTGTGCATTCCAATAGATGTTCTCCATGGCTGATAACAGTACTTAGCTTATTTTGTATGTAGTCCTATAACAGGACCCTCATTCCTCTATTTAATGGAAATTTGATTTTGACGGCATGAAGTTACTACATAATGACATTGCCAGATGCTGAGGGATTTAATTTCACGTGGTCAGAACTCGTAGCATGCATTTTATTATTTATTAGTAATAAATAAAATAGTATAGATTTATATGGCCTTCTCCAGTACATAAAATTGGCATGCTAAAAGCTATACCTTCTCAAAAAGCACCTTACTGTGACCATTAGCAGGAAGGTTGTTGTGAGGAAGGATATAAAATCGTCTGAAATGGGTGAGATTGTGTTGCATTTAATCTTCATTAACCTCATTATCAGATGAAACAAAAGAGTTATTGATTTAAAACATTCTTATGGAGTCGGTAAACAAACTTACATGTTAATTGATATCATTGTATGATTCAGTTGAACTACACACTCTTAAAGCTTCACTTACTTTTCATAAATGTATGGAACCGGTTTCGAGAACATTTAGTTCCCATCTTCAGCCAGGCTAAAGTTCAACTGTCGGATCATTTGTTGAGCTGTGGGAATGTATATTCTGCTCTGGTGGTGGTGTGATAAACTTGTAGTTTATGTTTTCATCCCCGGCAATGTCAAAGTTCATAATGCTGTCTTTGTATTTATAGATGTAGATTTTCTCCCAGGTTGCTAATTCCGTAGGTCCTTTTACTGATTTTAATAATTTTGCTTTATTTATTATGTCGTGATTTTGTGTCCAAAAATGATATGCTACTGCTGGTTTCTCTATTTGCTTTTACTTTATGTTCCTGAAATGTTCCTTTAACCGTGTGCCTATGTTTCTCTTTGTTTTTCCAATGTAGATTTTTTCACATTCTGCTCAGTTTATTTTGTAAATACCTGATTTTTCTTCTTGTGGAATACTGTCATTAACATTATCTATCAGTAAATTTTTAACATTAAATCTATTAATCGGTGCCAACCTGATATTAAAATCTTTAAGAATATTCTGAAAATTTTTTATTGCCCCATGGATGATATGTGAATTTTTTAAAAATTAGTTTATCTTTTCTTGCTGAAAGAGTTGTGGTTTCTTTGATATGTTTTTGTCTCTTGAATTTCTGCACTTACATGTACTGAAGCACCTGGCTGATAACAGTACTTAACAGTACTTAGCTTATTTGTATGCAGTCCTACAACGGGACCTTCATTCCCCTATTTAATGAAAATTTGATTTTGACGGCATGAAGTTACTACACATTGCCAGATGCTGAGGGATTTAATTTCACTCATAGAACTCATAGCATGCATTTTATTAATTATTATATTATATTATTATAATTTATTTATTATTATTATTTATTAGTAATAAATAATAATAGTATAGATTTGTATGGCCTTCTCCAGTACCATAAAATTGGCATGCTAAAAGCCTTACCTTCTCAAAAAGCACCTTACTGTGACCATTAGCAGGAAGGTTGTTGTGAGGAAGGATATAAAATCGTCTGAAATGGGTGAGGTTGTGTTGCATTTAATCTTCATTAACCTCAATATCAGATGAAACAAAACATTTGTTTAGTGATTGAGTCTATCTAACAGTTTGATCTTAATATATATTAGCTTCACTGTGCATTGTTCCTTTTAACAACTTTTAGTTAAACAGTTATTGGTTTAAAACATTCTTTTATAGTCAATAAACAAAATGATATTATACTGAAGCACCTTGCTGATAGGAGTACTTAGCCTATTTTCTAATCAGAACAGAACCCTTATTCTGCATGCAATTGGGATTTGATTTTGCCGGCAAGATGTTACTGCATGATGACATTGCCAACTGCTGAGGGAAATAATATCAAATGGTCAGAGTTCAGAGCATGCATTTTATTATGTCTGCCCTATATTGTAAGACATGTCTAAATATTTGAAATGCTAATTGGAACTTATACAGTAACCTAATAATATAATTAATATAATTGTATGATATGGTCAAACTACATACTCTTTACTTGTTTAAATTTAGTACACGTTTCATAGTCCTTTGTCCACATGCTGAACTAACCGTGGATAATTAATTTTTCTTTGGGGATGTATATCCTGATCTGGTGGAGGTTTGATGAACTTACAGTGTATATTTTCATCCCCGGAATTGTCGAAGTTCATTAATTTGTCTCTATTTGTAAATTTAGATTTTCTCCCATGTTGCTAACGCTGTAGGTTCTTGTACTGATTTTAATAATACAGAAATTCAAGAGGCAGAAACTTATTAAAGAAACCACAACACTTTCAGCAAGAAAAGATAACTAGAAATGTTAATTGGATTAAATAGAAATGTTAATTCTAACTTGCACAGTGAAGCTAGTCATATAATTGAAATCATCGTATGATTGGCTCAAACTAAACACTCTTATTGCTCCATTTAGTCGTCTCTAATTGTAGAACTGTTTTCATGAACCCTTGTTCACATCATCAGCTAAAATGTTGACTGATTACAAAAGATATGTTAATTTTTAAAAAATTCACATATCATCCATGGGCTGTATAAAAATTTAAAAAATTCTAAAAGATTTTAATATCACATTGGCACCTATAAACAATTTATTGTTAAAAATATCCTAAATACTACTATCATTACTACTACTGCTATTGCTGCTGACAGCATTCCACTGGGGAGAAAAAGTAGGTATTTACCAAATGAAAAATGCAGAATGCACAAGCTATATTTTGGAAAAACAAGACAAAACCTAGGCGCACGGTTAAAATAACATTTCAGGACTATAATACAAACAAATGGAAAAATCAGAAGTAGCATCTCATTTCTGGACAGAAAACCATGACGTAGTAAATAATGCAAAATTATTCAAATCAGTACAATTACGTCGTTAGCAGAATGGGAGCAAATCTATATTTACAAACACAGAGACAGCTTAATAAACTTTCACACATCTGAAATGAAAACATAAACTTTACGTTCGTCACACCTCCACCAGAGCAGTATATACGTCCCCAAAGCATGATGATTTATCCAGCAGTCGATTTGCTGGGGATGAGGGAAAAGGTTTGTGAATCATGTATTAAATTTAAACAAGTGGAGCCAATAAAGTGTAGTTTATCAGTAATATAATGATATTAATATATCCTTTTGAAAAGATTTTGAGACACAAATACATCCAGTATTGTAAACTGCCTCTTGGATATTTTGTTTCAATACTTCCATTGGTTTTATTTTAGGTACAGCTCCTCTGTGTGTGTAGGTTTTTTTTGGGGGGGGGGGGGGGTCAGTGAAAATGCCTTGTGTTCAAACTTGTTTTTCAATTTGAAAATTGCACTTCTTGATGGAGATAAGAGTCCTGAAAATTTAGCCTGAAATTTCTCTCCTGCAGTGCTTGTACAATTTATTTTGCACATAAATATCATAAGTCAATAAAATATTTTTTGTTCTGCATATATCTTGCTCTTGGCCTACACGCAATTCCCGAAATACAGTAGAAACTCTTACATACATTTTTTTTTTTATAGAACTGCACCTGAAACAGTTGACATGATAAACATGATTGAGCAAACTCAATTTCCTGTATCAGTGGAACTTTTAACTGCAGTGTTATTAAATATCCCACATCCATTGGTCAACCAGTTTCCACCACAAATTTTGATTACATTACAGAATGAGGGCATGGTAAAAATATTAAGATACATATTACACTTTATCAAAACATTTGTAAGGCATTAAGTCTTAAAATGTAGCAAAAACTTTAAATATGACCTCATATAGATTTTATGGCATTCTTATCCAGCATCATGAAATTGGCATGCTAAAAGCTATACCTTCCCAAAAGCACCTTGCTGTTAACATTAGCAGGAAGGTGGTTGTGAGGAAGGATATAAAAATCGTCTAAACTGGGTGAGGTTGTGTTGCATTTAATCATCAGTAACCTCAATATCAGATGAAACAAAATAGTCCCTTTTAAGTCAATAGATGTGTATTGTACTGAAGTTACTGGTTGATAGCGTTCTTAGTCTAAAGTAAACAGTGTTGTGCATTGATACACCAGAAAAAAGCATGTGTAAGTAATTCTTAAAGTAATTTTCAAGTTTTAACTTTCTATGAACTTAAAATACCATATTGAAATATCCCAGGAACAATATGCACTGGAGCACTTGCTGCAAGTATAACCTTTAGATTTCATTGCAGATATTGAAAATATTTTGGCACCAACCTTTTTTCAGCAGTTGCCTATCATAAAAAAGGCAACAAAAATACAGCAGTGCCTTTTTTTCTTTTGTGTTCGGGAAAAAATGTAATTTAACGCTTCTTGAGATATAAAGATGTTTATATATATATATATATATAAAGAGGCATTTGGAAAGTTTATGGCCTTGCATATGAATGAAATAAAAAACTTTAATTCTCAATACAATTTCCTCTTAACATTTGTACTCTGTTCAGTAATGATTTTAGTCGCTCAATTAAATGTACTTACGAAGTGAATGGAGTTAGTGTGAAAAAAACTGTATTACATTGTTTATAATGATTTTAGGTTTATTTCATTTAAGGAGGCTGTTGAACATCTTTGGTCATTAGCATCCCATTCTAATCGGCATGGAATGGCCGATAAATTTTGATGAAAGACCTGTTCTTTCAGGCTTGAGGTTTTTTATGTGCCGTAAATCTGTGACATGGACAGATTAGCATGTCATCTTCCTGTTCTCTTTACTTCCTTGTGCTTCTTTGAGTAACTTTATTTCTCTTTTTATGTCATGATTATCTTTTCAAAAATGATGTGCCACTGCTGACCTATCAATCTGTTTGTACTTAACATTCCTTTAACCGTGTTCCTATGTTCATTTTAGTTTTTCCAATGTATATCTTATCATATTCCTTACATGTTATTTTGTAGATTCCTGACTTTTTCTCTTGTGGAATGTTATTAAAAGTGTTGTCCATTAAGGCATTTTTCAGAATGTATCTGATAACGGATGCCAATTTAATGTTAATATCTTTAAAATGTTTTTTGAATTCATAGGTACTGGATGGTAGGTGAATTTTTTTAAAAACCGGTCTCTCTTTTTCAGTTAATAGTGTGGTGGTATTCTTGATCAATTTCTTCTTTAGGAATCTATTAAGTTTTTTGTTAACTAAATTTTTGTTAAAACCATTTATAATGGCAATCTCCTGTATCTTCTCAAATTCTTTTTTGTACTCCTCTTTACTGATTGGTAAATTCACCAGTCTATATGTTAAGCTGTTGCAAATTGAGTGCTTGTGAGCTATGGGGTTAAACCTATTTGATTTTATATAGTTATTTGTGTGAATATCCTTTCTATATATTCCAAATTCTAAATTTCCATGATTATTATTAATTTTTATATCTAAAAATGGCAACATTCCCTTAGAGTCTGCTTCCAGTGTGAAGGATATATTCCTATCTTGTATATTTAAAAGCTTCAAAGCATCTTCAACAAATTCTTTTTTCACTATACTAAAAATGCCATCTACGTATCTGTACCAGCATTTAAAATAATGTGGGAAGGCGGAAATTATGCGAGTTTCAAATGAACTCATAAATAAATCTGCAAGAAAGGGGACAAAGGATTTCCCATTGTGAATTCTGTTTTCTGTTTATAGAATTCTTCTGCAAATGTAGAATATGACTGGTTTACACAAATGTTAGTAAGGTGGATGTATTCTTTCTTGTGAGTTTCATCTCTTTAACCAGTCGTTCAAAAACGATAAATGCTTGTCAGTTGGAATACTCAGGAACAAAGATATTATGTTGAAAGACACTAAAATATCAGAGGGTAGAACTTAAAAATCTTTTATTCTTTTCTATTAACTGGAATGAGTTTTTTATGCTTCTACTTGGTAGAACCTTGGTAGAGCTGTAAATCTGTCATATTTTTAAGAATTTTATAAGTGTTTTTAATTCTGCTATTTTTGAAAATGCTTTTTTTCTTTTTAAGGAAAAGCAAAGGTTTTGAAAGAGTAAAAATATCCTGCTATGTTTTGAATTTTTCAGATGCTGGCTGTAAAGTTCACAGGCAACTTTTTCGTAAATCTTCTTGGAGTATGGGCTGATGTTGGAGGCGGTGGCCCTGCCAGAGCATATCCTGTTGGAGGTTTATGCTATTATCTGTCACCTCCTGAGAACATTGGACATATTCTAGAAGACCCTGTCCATGCAATGCTGTACATTATATTCATGTTAGGCTCCTGTGCATTCTTCTCAAAGACTTGGATTGATGTATCAGGCTCTTCTGCTAAGGATGTGAGTAATTTGCATAAGTTTTATTTTCATGACCATATGCATTCTAAATACTCATTCAGTGGCATTTAGTTTAAACATTTTAAGGAAACAATGCATTTGCATGCATTATAATTACCTTCAGCTTTTTCCAGGACGTTTGCTTACAGCAAGTAATCAAAAAAATTATATTTAAAAAAATATTTATATGATACAAATTCTCTGGCCAAACACTAAATTATGCTAGCACTGATGTATTAATATTTTCTATCAGATCAAAAAACTGAAGCAGTTCTCTTTGATTCACCTGGGTTTGTGCATATCCCATATTATACTTTCCTTAAAACACCTTGCTGTTTATAGTTATGGGGAAGGTGTTGCATGACAGTAGATAAATTCAATTAAAATGGATGAGGTGTTAACCTAAAATGTTAGGAACCCAATTATTGTTGAAACAATAACATTCTCTGTGGTTAACAGGTGTGTCTTATATTGTAATGCATATCTCATATAACTTGTATTAGAATTCCTATTTAAGGAACAAATTTCAAAATTCTTGGAAATTTATTATAAAAAGGCTTTAGTGTATTATGATTCTTATAATGCAAGAAACCCTCTAAATAATACTACAAAACTCAATACTGTTGTTATTACTATCACTGTTATAAATTGAAATAATTATAGGCCAATAAAGCCATGTTGACCAAAGTAAAGTATGCTAAGTCTTGGGTAAGTTTGTGCTGTTTCCATAGAGATTTAATTACAGTTAAAAATGAATCATAAATAGCAACCTTGACCATTGGTGGTTACCCTGATCACTGTCCTAATAACTTTATCATCACATTAGACATCACAAATGGAATGCTTTTGCCTGCACAATTTTTCAATTTTAAGTCAAAAGCAAGTGGCTTGAGAACTTAATGTTATTAAGATGGGTATATTTCATACATTTAAGTAAAATATGTTTATTCAATGTGGGTTTATAACATAGTGCATATGATAATTTTCCTAGAACTACATAGTTATTCATTTATACATTCCATGAAATTCAATAAAATTTGGTATTCTCTTGACTCCCATCCCCAAATTGTGCTTACAGACCATTATCCACAGAGAAGTAGTTATAAAAATATCTCTAATCAAGCCATATACCCGTGTTCAAAATCATATGTTTTCATAATAGTAATTCAGGAAAATATTTGCCACTTTAGGAGTTCACAACCACTGCATATAACGAGAAAAATTCAGTGTTGCCAAGTTAGTGGCTTTCCCATCACATATGGTGATTTTTTAACTCTTAAATAGCAAATTTTCCATCTAGTTGCTGGTGGGAAATTCGGTGACTTTGAAGATTCAAATTTTGGTTCTTTGGTGATTTTAAAACTAATGATTCTTTTAAAATAAATATATTGATTGTAGAAATATGATTCTCTGCTTTTGTAACAATTTGCATGATTATATCCTTCATGTGATTATTTGATGAACCTCCAACTTAAGGGTTAACTTGCTGATTTGCACACCATGTAATGTTATGCCTGGGCCCTGTTCCATAAAAGTTTCTGCTGTTCTACTTTACAACTACATATTTACAAATGTACAAGTGATTTTTCATTGCTGTTCCACAGAAGTATTTTAGGATTGGTTGGGTATTGGTAATTTGTATAAATTTTTGTACAAGTGTAGGAATATTGGTGACTTCAAATACTAGCACAAAATTAATTATAGTGGAACCTCGATCCATTGTTCCTGGGACTATAATTTTCCTGGATGTATCATTCAATTTATGCGTTTCCAAATGTTTTACCTTATATCTTATGTAAATAAAACCCACATTCATCATTCCTTGAATTATCGTTTTCCCACATTATTTGTTCAAAAAGTTCAATCCCAAAGAAATTCTATCCTTCAACGATCATTTTCAAACAGGAATAGTGAAGAAGTAATCATTGCTTATCTGAGAAACCATGATTCAAACTCCCAGTAGTTGCCGATACTTTTAGAGCTGCATGATGATAGCTGATGCACCTTACACCTTTTCTGGGTCTGGTGTTGTGGAGCCAGATTCTTGGAAGTGTCTGGCCACTAGATGGCTATATCTCCCTGTACACCTGTTGCATGCTGACATGTCATGTTGAGTAACTTTGAGTCAAATGGTAATGGATCAGGGATGGGACTACATACTAACTGGTTTGGATGTCTAGTGTAGAGTGTGTATGGTTTCTGCGCAAGTGTACTTATAGTGTTGTTAATGTACAAGAGATCAGAAGTTTTTATGGAGGAAAACTGTTTGGAATATATAATCAATTATATGTATAATTTTTGAAGCTGTTTACAGTGAAGCCATTATATTTAAAATGATACACTATGGGTAATTTATTTACACACATACTATATTACTATATTTTCCTTAGATGGAACAATGTTGTAAGTGAAGTGTGTAAATAAGTTATCCATAGTGTATCATTTTAAATAAAATCAGTACTAAAAATTCTCCTAAAGGTGATGTTTTGCACCTTTTGCAAATAAGTAATGTAGGATCGAGTTGTGTTGCCCCAAACTTTGCTAGCATACAACATTATTGCCAGAATAACGATCTTATGAATTTGCAATTTGATGTGAATTGGAATGGAGTTCAGTTTAAAAATTGGAACCAATTTTGAAATGACCCCTTGGGCTGTGGGACTGAAAGGTCAGCCCCTCATCCAGGGTAACCTGCAGATTTGGTACATCCGGATTGGCTGGTCTGCAGTGCTCGGTTACGAGAATTGCCTCACTCTTCTCACCACTGACGAGCATGCACCAATTTCTCATTCCTTTCTTCTATCTGGGTGAGGTGTCCGCAGAATTGAATTAGTGCGAAATGTAAGTTTCTGCTTTGAGCCAAAATAAGAATGACATACTGATAAGTAGATGTACTATGTTTTGTAGGAAAATCCAACATATAAGCAGAGAAGAATGTTGGTGACAGCACACTCCTCTATAATCCCATCTGTGTCATTTGTGTGTCTGATCTTTGACTTTCAACTTTGACATAGAATGCGCTGTTTGAGAGAAAACTATCAATTAACTGTATAACAGCATGCAGCACCCAGCTTGTATGAGCAGTAAATAAGTCCTGTGTGCCAGGTGCTAGGGAATGCATTCGAAATGTCAAGCAGCACAGCCGGATAACATGCGTTGCTTGAATCCTAATGCAGCCTTCTCTTATCACTCTCAGTGGTGGAGTGTTTCAGTTTGAAGCCAAACTGGTGATGTAGAATCAGCTGAGTTAACAGTGACTCCAGGCAGGCAATAGTGTTCGTTTAAACACTTTAGACACCATGGAGAGCAAGCTGACTGGCAGAGCTGGAAGGCTGAACTGGATCCTTTCCTTTTTTAAAATGCAAATAATTTCAGCTTTTTTTCAACGACTGTGGAAAATAATAGAGATTAATACATGAATTGAAAGTATTTGTAGGATGGGGAACAGGCTGCCTTGGGAGTCGGCTGATGTATCGGGGAATGGGTCAGAGTTGCCATTGCTGTCAGTTTTGACACCTATGAGGCAGTAGTCAAGAACGTTGTCACAAGTAGCATTGAAAGTGTTGAAGTGTGCAATAAAGTGAGAGGAGTCACAAGTGTTTTTGATACATGGAGGAGAGAAAGAGGGGTAAGACGATGCAATAACAAAAGCCATGCCATGTTGCCAAAGCTCTGAGAACACTATGAAATTGTACAACAGTATTCTTTGACAATGACAATATGGACAGTAGTGAGTAATAGAGTGCATTGAATGTGAAAATTCGTATTGCATGAAAAGAAAAAAATGTCGGTTAACAACTTTTTCAAAGAAAGTGACAAACGTTTTGATTTTTGTTCATTTTTTTATTTATGAATGCCATTTAATTTCTCTGGTGAGCATCCCATTCAATTCAGGCCATGAAACGACCAATAAATTTTGCTTAGAGACATTTGTGTTCATGCTTGAGGTTCTTTTACTTGCCATAAATCTACAATATGTGACCCTCAGATTTATTTTCTTTCCGAAGAAAGCATACTTAGGATTATTATGCCCAAAAAAATCCATAAACCCTGGTCGGAATTGAATGGATCTATGAGGCAAGTGTGGTTACCACTAGACCACCAGAACCGAGAACAAAAGGTAAAGGTTGTATACAGTATTATAACTAGAAGTTTCTTCCGGGCTTAGGAGCCGTGGTCTCTTGGAGCTAAGGAGTCCAAACGTTTCATCCTCAACTGCGGAGGACATCTTCAGTGGTGCGGTCTGAGTTTTCTGGGCGAAGGTCCTGCCAAGACTCAGACTGCGCCACTGAAGATGTCCTCCGCAGTTGAGGATGAAACGTTTGAACTCCTTAGCTCCAAGAGACCACAGATCCTAAGCCCGGAAGAAACTTCTAGTTATAATTCTGATTCCGGCCATGAAAGCTTCCGATTACTCGTTGCATACAGTAACATGTAAAATTGATGCAAAATAAAGTTTTTGCCTACATACTGGCTTTATTTATTTTTGAACATTATTTATGCAATTCCCATATCAATTTGCTGCATCCATCATTGTTGAACCAGGTCCCTCCAAAAATGATGAATCGATGTTCTACCATATCTTTTTAATATTTTGGGAGCCACTTGACCCAAATATGCTAGATATTAGCGAAAGTGATGATAATGGTGAGTGGGAATATATATAAAGAAAGAATAAATGAGTATTTGTATATAATGATAAAGTTAGGTTAAGTGCAAATAAAATACATCTTATGACTGATATTTGCATTTACTGTTCCAAATGCATATTTCAGACCAGTATTTAAGCTAATGTGTTTTTAAGTTTCTTGCTACATGCCACAAAAATATTTTCTTTTCATTCTCTTTTAAGATATCTCCCTTTTAGACCATTTTCCCTATTTTTTGCTTATGAGAGCCTGGTTGTCAAGCAATATAAATGAATAAATATAAAGGATCAAATGGACTAATAAAATAAATGACAGCCTAACTGGGAAGCTTGATCCTTCTGCCATCTCTCAAAAACATAAAATAAATGACAGCCTAACTGGGAAGCTTGATCCTTCTGCCATCTCTCGAAAACAAATTGATGCTCCTAAATGTAAATTGTAAGGGACCGTCATCTCAAAGTGGACTATTGTGCTTAAATGTATTGATAAGTACATAATAAAGTATTTAAACCATCATTATATCTGGAAAAAAATATAAACATCCATTTAGTAGTAATGACAATAATCTGCTCTGTGCATTAATCCATCTTGCTCTTATATGACATCACTTTTAACTTTTTATTAATACTTTACCAGTGTTGTATTTCTTTTGTGGAACAGCAAGCTAAAAGGCCATAATTTACAAGGATCTGTACTAATAAACTTGCATGTATTAATTAGGTCATACTTTTGTGGAACAGGGCCCTGGAGTTACCCTGCATTATATTATTTACTATTGGTGGTTATTGAGGTAAATTGGTTTTAATGTAGTCTGTGATCATTTTGATTTTGTAGTTGTGTTAAGATTTTTTATTAATTATTTTTTGTAATTGTGATAAATATAGGTAAAGTGAGGCTGCAGCATACCAAGAAGATTTGTGAGAACATTATTCCTTAAAAGATTTTCTAGCTGGTTAGCTCGAGTTGAAGGTGACAATTAACATGCATTTTGCAGATATTTTTAATGTAGCTTGATTGTGTGCGGTGCAGATTTATTAAGTCACTCTGAAATGGGAAGAAAAAAACACAATTCTGCTTCCATTACATTTTCTTTTCACAGACAAAAACTATATTTTAAACCTGTTTCTAATACAATTGTTGTAAAAAATACAGAGGATTCACTGGAGTACATCGTTGTGCTGTGTAATAATGTTTTGTTACTATTTTTTTATTTTTAACTCATAGAGAAGTGATTTTATAACAGCAAGGCATGGGACAAAACGTATTGCCATTACAAAAAATGTGCTAGGACTTAATTTTATTAGCAATTTATGTGAGTACATGTACAGTATTCTCCTTGACAAGCCAATAGATGTTGGTGTTACAAAATTTATAAGCAACTGCTGTTATATTCTTTAGAAAAGCAAGCAATGAAAGAGTTTCTGCTTTTTTAAAAATACCGGAATTAAACACTTCTAGATGGGAATATATTGACTTTAATTATTTATATTGTCTAGTTAAAACTTTAACAAAAGGAATATCAAAATGAAAGTTCATATAGGGTTATATTATTTGTGATAAGATAAGTGATTATTCTGGTGGTTAGGGATTTTAATGAGTATCAAGCAATAATCTAGAGGAAATGTATGTTTTCATGTTAACAATGCTGGAAAATAAATAATGGAAGTCGGAGAACTGTCCACTGCTGGAGCAAGAGTTCAACATGTAACGACTGCTTTAAGAAAACATGCAACAGATGAGCATTCTCAAAGTTGTTATAAATCCTCATTTCAAATTTTCAGAAATAATAATGTTCAGATAAGACTTTAACTTTAGTGATCAATTAAATGTGGCAAAAGTTCAAGAAACCGATGAAACTTTGTGAGGAAATGGGTAATTTACAATGAGGTATTGATATGTTACTATGCCAATTCAGAAATTGTGAGGAAATTGATAATTGACATGAGGTATTGATATTTCACTAGTTCAGTAACTTGGAATAGCACTTTTTCATTGTTTTCATGTTATACCTTCCTTAAAGCACCTTGCTGCTGACAGTGGCAGGGAGGTCGTTGCTTGGAAGGAGATAATTTCAACTAAAATGGGTGAGGCACTAACAACTTCAAGTGTTAGGAGCCTCAATCAAAGTTGAGACAATTATTACATTAGTGTACTGTGTGATTTAAAAGAAATATTGTATATGTTAGCAATTTCATGATTATATTTTGTCTGAAATGCTATGTTATGAACTGTAGTACTTAATAACCCAATGTCATTGATAATAAGCATACTTTGTTAATATTGGTTGGTGTATTCTTAATTATCTAGTGAGTCAATTTGTAATTCTATTCAAATCTACTCACTAGATAATTAAGAATATATTAGCCGCTTCACTGTATTGGTTCCAAAACAAAATTAAATTTTATATTTAATTGGTTGGTGGTTCCTAATGGCATTGGAGATGCTGATACATAGTTTTGAATAGCAGGAATTTTTACAGTGAAGTATAGTATAAAATAATAATTTATGTTATGCTGATACATATGTTACCATTTTTCCCTAGCTTTCCAATAAAGAGCTTCCAAATTATTTTTTGTTGCTATCAAGTTGGCTGCATTTCAGTAGATGTTCTTTGTTTGGGATAGTATTCACATCCTTATACAATGGGCAGATAACAATTAACAAAATTAAATTTTATATTTAATTGGTTGGTGGTTCCTAATGGCATTGGAGATGCTGATACATAGTTTTGAATAGCAGGAATTTTTACAGTGAAGTATAGTATAAAATAATAATTTATGTTATGCTGATACATATGTTACCATTTTTCCCTAGCTTTCCAATAAAGAGCTTCCAAATTATTTTTTGTTGCTATCAAGTTGGCTGCATTTCAGTAGATGTTCTTTGTTTGGGATAGTATTCACATCCTTATACAATGGGCAGATAACAATTCTGGCACTAAACCTGCATTATATCAACTGAACCTTTACAATGTGTAGATATCAGCATGAAACTAAATGTGGATACAGTTGTCTCTAACAATTACATACCTGAACTGTTAAGATTGACACCACTTTACACTAAACAACTATTATCCGACTGATACATGATGTGAGAAGCAGGCTTTGGAATTCTCTCAATATACGCTTTTGGGACAGTATACTAACAGTTTTGATGGTGAAATAATGGCCATTAGAACAGTTATAAATCTAACACAAATAAAAACTTATCTTGACTACAAAATATAGTGAAATACTCAATTAAATGTACTTACGAAGCTGTTGACAATGGAGTGGTATATATACAACCAATGTACAAAAATTTGTTCACACTAACTCCATTCACTTACATAAAAATTGGACATATGTTTCGGGAGTGAACCCTCCCATCTTCAGCCTGTAGACAAACTGTTGTTTGGAAGTGGCAGTTGGGTCTCTTGATGTTCTTGTGGCGGCATCTGTTGGTTCTATTAGGAACTTGCTGAGTTCGTCCATTGGAAGAAAATCGAAATTCACTAAGTTTCCCTTGTTTTTTATGAAAATTTTTTCCCAATTGGAAAGTTCTATTGCGTTATGAAGTTGTTTCAATAGTTTTATCTCTGGTTTAATTTCACGATTTTTATTCCAAAAGTGCACTGCTATCGCTGATTTATCAATTTGTTTTAAGTGAATATTTCTAAAGTGTTCTTTTTTCTGGATTTCCAAATTCCTCTTTTGTTTTTCCAATGTATTTTTTATCACACTCTGCACATTTTGTTTCATAAATACCTGACTTTTGTTCTGTTGGCATGTTGTCCTTTACTCTGCAACTTAATAAGTTCTTTATATTAAAATTGTTCTTTGGGGCTAACATAATTCCTTGTTCTTTGAATATTTGTTTGAATTTATTGTGGTAAATTTGGTAGTATGTGAAACTTTTGAATTTTTGTCTTTCTTTTGCGCTTTTAAGTGTGGAAACATCTCTTATTGTTTTTTGATTTTATTGATTTTTTTATTTAATAATTTTAATTAATAATAAGAGACCCAACCGCCACTTCTAACAACAGCTGTCTACAGGCTGAAGATGGGAGGGATCACTCCCGAAACATATGTCCAATTTTTATGTAAGTGAATGGAATTAGTGTGAACAAATTTTTGTACATTGGCTATATATAATGAAATAGTTAACCATCAACATATACTATAAATGAAATAAGAAAACTCTTATCATACAATGCAAATCAGAAGTACAGAAATATTTTTGCAATGGAATTCAAACCATGTGGGATTAAAGAGGAATAAGATTGCTGATACTCTAGCAATTAAAAAGAGCCACCATAAAATTAAATCCTTATTTTCAACTAGAAATGTTTTTGAAATTGAAACTCGTAAACAAAATATATACAACAGAAACTTACAGGAGAACCATATGAAGATCTAGACTTTCAAGCTTATTTTACTGAAACCAAGAAAAATTGTAGTTGCCTAATTCTGCTTAATTGTTGTGCATGATAGCCTGTCAAAATTTCTTCAGGATGGAATTCATCTAGGACAGTCATTGCCCAATGTGTAAGGCCATAAACACTATTCTAAACTGAAATGCAGCCAACTTGATAGGAACAAACAAATGAAAAAATAATTTGGAAGCTCTTTATAGGGAAGCTAGAAAAAATTATAAACATCAGCATTCCAAATGGCCAATAGCAACCAAGATAACACTTCTTTTATTTATGTTAGGTCTATACAGTAGATTTTCTAAAGCTGCTCTAATGGCCATTATTTTGCCATCAAAATTGGTAGCATACTGTCCCAGTATGCTAACTTTGTACATATATGAAAATTAATATTATTCTTTCCCTAAGAAAATGTATCCTTGACAGGAACTGTTCATTTCATGAGGATATGGCTAATTATTTCATTAGAGTATATTATTATTAGCAGTCAATGAAAGTCCTTTCACGAAGTAGATGTTTCTAACATGGCAGTGGAGTTACATTTTGGACCATAGCCATTTTGATATGCTATGCACTTGCTTATTCCTACTGATTACAAATTAATGTAAGTACTAAAGAAAATGCAGATACATATAAAACAAAGACAACGGTAGTTGCATAACTAATAGAGATGAAAATCAAGAGTTGGGTTTCCTAATGCAATGCTTTTAAATATTTTCATTTTCATACAGGTTGCTAAACAACTGAAAGAGCAGCAGATGGTAATGAGGGGCCACAGAGACAACTCCATGATACGCGAACTAAATCGTTACATTCCAACAGCTGCAGCATTTGGTGGTCTCTGCATTGGAGCTCTCTCCGTCCTAGCAGACTTCTTGGGGGCAATTGGTTCAGGCACTGGCATACTGCTGGCCGTAACCATTATCTACCAATACTTTGAAATATTTGTTAAGGAGCAAAGTGAAATGGGAGGAATGAGCACATTGCTATTCTAAACTGATAGAATTCTGCATTAGTATTTATAGTCTTGTCTGAACTTGACAGGTCTGCAGTAAAGGTTGTGTGAAGTTTAAGATCAAGTGGAAGATGCAGAAAACTGTACGAGTGTTTAAATGGAGATTAGAAGCTCTCTCGTACTAACAGTGATACAAAAGCCTGTAACGTTTAAGAGTTACCATGGCCTGGATTTAGGTAAAATAAGTCACATATTTATGTGTCTGGTAATAGGAACTTGAAAATGTTTTTTGTTAAACTGCTAAAAGTGTGTTTAGCACAAAGTATCTTTTAACAGCGGCTGCAGAGTACAAAGGTTTGCAAAGAATATTTTCTGAAAGACCTATTGCCAGTTATGAGATTTGTAAGAAATTTTAAGAAGTTAAAGTTACTTGGAATCTATGCAGAGCATTGAAATATCTTAAGTTTTCTGTATCAAATTTATAAATGCCTGGATACATGAATAGAAAGCTTTAACTGTGCAGTTTTTGCATTACATGCAAAATTAAATTGTGACTTCATTTCTAATTTTTTACTGTGCAATCATCTTTGAATTAAAATTCACTTGCTTCGAGTCTTTTGATAGCATTTAAATTTCAAATAGTTATATTTGTTCAGGGTAAGTTTTATTTCTTTAAATATTTATTGTTATATTTTTTTACCCTAAAATCACAAAGACTATGCTTGACAGAGACACTTAAATATAAAAATATATCACAGCAGAGGTAAACATTTTTTAATTTTGAATTGGATATGCATGATGAAACAACATGGTGGGGTTAATTTAAAATAATTCATCCATAGTGAATCATTGAATCATTTTTATGATGTCTAAATCAAGAATGGCTTATAACAGTTGTTACTAGTATGTATTGTAAGAAGAGAAAGGATATCTATTTTACTGTGGTTCTTGGGATATGGCTTGAGGAAAACAAGCTTCCGAATGTTTGGTTAAATGTAAGTACTTTGTCAAAATGATGTATGCCCAGAGTTGTACATTTTTTTATAATTTGTTGTGTGTTTGATACTAAAGATGAACTGTCTTGGAACTTTGGGTTTTTATCAACTTAGAATGCTTAAGTTGCCCATGCTTGACTGACTTTTAACACCATACAAAGGCTGTTCAATAAGTTCATGCAATAATAAAGAATATGTAACTTTTTAGGAAAAAATCATTTTATTTCCTAACATCTCCTTTCAAATGTGTGTATACCTATTCCACTAATTTTCTAATTTGTTTATCCCATCCATGTAACATGCAATTTCTTCATTTCTGCAGAACATGTATTTTGGTGACAATTTCTTCATTTAATGGGAATTTCTTTCCCGTTAGCCATTTCTTTATGTTGAGGAACAGGAAGTAGTCCTGAGTGAGTCAAATTTGGAGAGTAGGGGAATGAAGAATGATTTTATATCTTAAGTAATTTTGAGGTTGCAAATGTTGACTTGTGCACTGGCACAAATCATGATGGAACAGGACCTTTTTTTTCCCCACCAAATGAAGAAATGGTTATGTTTGCCCTTTTCCAAAATATTGATTAAAATTATGCCATGGCAATCCCAAAACATAGTAGCCATCAGTTTATTGTCAGGTTTGTTGTTGAGTTTTTTTGTTTTTTTTTTATTTTAAGGAGTGGTTTCTCTGGTTGCAACCTACTATTTTGACTGATCCATTTCTGGGATGTAATAGTGAATCTGTTTTGTTGACTGTCACATACAGTCTCTAAAATTAACTTCAATTCTATGTAAACAGCTTTCTCTTTTCTGGTCAGTCATTAGCAAATGCAGCACTCAAGTAACTGATAGCTAGCTTTTTTCATTTACAAATGACTGTCAAATATATTATGCACTTAATTTCCAGAAATGCCCTTAGCTTCAGCAATCTCCTGCACCTCAGCAATCTCAGATTGCTCAGTATCAATTTTTTCAATAATTTTGGGGTTGTTACTTTGACAGGATTTTCACATCACTAGTGCTCATTTGGTCATATCTAATCTCGCCAAACCATTTATACACCACTCTAAGCAAAGGTACAATTCTCTATAATGTTTGTCCATCTTCGCCATAATGTTGCCCATTTCAAAACAAAATATTTTGTTAATATATGAAATTCAAGTTTCTCCATTTACAATGCTTGTTTACAATCTTAGGTAGATTAAAAGTAAAACTGCTTAAAATTATGTCAACACTTTTGAAATGATTTTAAGTAGTTTTACCTTTAATTCACCTAAGATTTTAAGATTGTTTCACTGTGTTGATTCCTACATTCATCATTAATTGCTTGTTTACAAATTTAAGGATGAAAAGGGCTCTCAGATACAGACTAACCTTCATAACTTTTTACAACCATATACTTAATTCCTCAACTGTCACCATGCTGTGAAGGCAACATTGAACACAATCTAGTTCTACCACATTTTGAGTTTGCACGGACTTATGGAACAGCCATTATAATACTCTTTATTTTACCAGTCAGATATATCACAGCTAAAGGCATATCTTTCTTAATTGCAACCTCATGCAAGATGAAGATAGAACTTAAAAAACAGAAGTATACTACAGGAGTCAGTAATTAAGTTTTGAGATATGATACACTAGCAATAGACATGCCATAAACTGATAAACATATTAAAGCTACCTCCTTGCATGCCAGCACAGTAACAATCAGAATACATTTGGTTTAGTCAGCTTTGAGGTGTATAATTATCTGAAAGCATAGGTGTAAAATGGAACTTGAAAATATTGCTTGAGTTTATACGCCTTTAAGTCAGGGTTACCATGTGTCATTTATATTTTTGATAATATAAATAGCTGTCTGCATACTTTTTTAGAAATCCTGTAAATTGTTGCATTTTTCATTTTAAATCTTATTAGTTGTCTGTTTTGTACACATGAAGTGCAATATTCCACATTCTTTCTGTGTTCATTGTCAGTTACATTGCGTAAGTGAAAAGTGCAAATGGTGGCTCTAGACCTATTGAATCAAAAATTGAATTGATATTTCAATATTCTTAGTTTTGAAATGTGGCATCATGCTGGAGATATCAACAAGGTGTACATATTGACGACAGTAAATGTTTTTATTAATTTTCCAGTTTGAAAAAATTTGTCACTTTATATAATGCAAAGGCCTCAATTTGAGGTACCCCTCAAATGAAAGGTTAATGATGTACATTGATGACTTGCTTATAACAGGAGTGGGAGTTAATTGCAAGCACTGGAGCTTGTATGTCAAAGATGGTCAAAATAAAAGAGTTTTGAGGGGAAGAGCCAGGCAATTCTATTTGCTTTCACACAATTCCTTTACAGACAGAATGAAGCAGCAATTATCCTAGTCGATTCAAAATCTTATTCTTTTGGCACAACCTCAAAGTAAGACTGTTGATTATAGCGAGTTTATGTTGTTAGAATTGTGGCTGATGTTTTTTATATAAATATCTTTTGGCATATTCAGAAAATATACCCATACAGATAATTATATAAAAATAACAATAGCCACAATCCAAAACAACATAAATTTGCCTAATCAACAGCCTCACATTCAGATTAACAAACCTACCAATAAGCAAGACAGAATACAAATTGGAGTACATTAAAATCATAGATATAGCACAGAAAAATAGCTACACAAGAGATCTGGTCAACAAGAAAATAGAAAGCTTCAAAAAGGAAAATGTATACACACTTCAAGCAAAGAAAAAACTGTGTTAACATAACAAAACTGAATTCACACTTACAGAAAATGGTGATCACTAATCATCTTAAACTTTTACAGTTACAACAATTGCTCAAAATGCCCACCATCTGTGTCCTTATACTTCTAAGTATGTTGAACTACAGATTCAGCAACGTTTGCGAAAGTGTCCTCAGCTATTGCAGCACAAGCTGTTTCAATTTTTTCCCGAAGTGCTGCTAGTGTAGCTGGTTTTCTACAGTATACATCAGATGCTTTGAAGCTTTTAAATATACAAGGCAGCAATGTATCCTTCACACTGGAAATAGAAACAAAAGGAATGTTGCTGTTTTTAGATATAACAATAAGAATCAAGGAAATTTAGAATTTGGAACCTATAGAAAGGATACTCACACAGATAACTATATAAAATCAAATGGGTTCAATCCCACAGCTCACAAGCACATAATTTTCAACAGCTTAACATATAGACTGGTGAATTTACCAATCAGTAAAGAGGAGTATAAAAAAGAATTTCAGAAGATATAGGAGATTGCCATTATAAATGGCTTTAAAAAAATTTAGTTAACAAAAAACATAATAGATTTCTAAAGAAGAAATTGATCAAGAATACCACTACACTATTAGCTGAAAAACAGAGAGACTGGTTTTTAAAAAATTCACCTACCATCCAGTACCTATGAATAAGTTCAAAAAACATTTTAAAGATATTAACATTAAATTGACACCTGTTAACAGATACACTCTGAAAAATGCTTTAGCGGACAACACTTTTAATAACACTCCACAGGAGGAAAAGTTGAGCATCTACAAAATAACATGCAAAGAATGTGATAAGATATATGTTTGAAAAACTAAAAGGAAAATAGGAACACAGTTAAAGGAACATCTCAGGAACATTAAGTACAAACAGATAGGTCAGCAGCGGCACATCATTTTTGGGAAGATAATCACAACATAAAAAGAGAAATAAAGTTACTTAAAGAAGCATACGGACATACAGAATTGGACACATGGGAGATTTACATGCATAAACATAGGGATCTTATGAATTTCGACATTACAGGAAAATGTAATACTAATTTCCAGTTTATAAAACAAACACCACCAGGGTGGAGCCACAGGTCCTCGTAGATGTTAGTTTCTCATACCAGTCCTCAAGTTGTCCCACTATATTTAAAAGCAAGTGAAGCTTAAGAGTGTTAGATGACAGATTAGGTAGAATTTACATTTAACAAGCTTCACTAGTTCTAGGTAAGCCTAGCACAGTTCTACAAAATAATCTATTTAACCCTTTCTATCCTTCATCTGACCCCCAAATTTCTTTTCCATACATCATTCTGCTCTCCACTATTGACCCATATATTTTTTCTAACCATTTTATTTGTATATATGGTATTTTGTTTACACAACATCTGATTACACTCATGGCTGCTTTCCTTTTTTGATTGCTCCATTTCCCCTTGCTAGACAATCTAACACCTAAATAATCAATTTTCTTGACAACTTCAATTTCTGTGCCCTTCCACCAGTATTTTTCCTGTTTTTTTAATTTGAAACCTTTTTTCATCACCATAATCTTAGATTTGTTTTGATTTATCTTAAGCCCCCATTCTCTACAGAATGTGCCTATAGTTTATAATGATCATTTTAATCCTACACTTGTTAAAGAACCTGTTACCAAATCACCTGCAAAGAGCAGACCTGGTATCTCTATATTATTTATAGTTGGCAAATGTACATAACCTTTGTTTATTTCTTCTAAAACATTATCATTATTAAACAGATTGAAGAGAACTGGGCTTAATTTACATCCTTGTCTTAGGCCTACATTGTTTGATATTTTTCCTGTAACTCTCCCTTTCTCATATTTAACACAAAATTCGTTTTCCTTATAAATGTTCTCAATTACCTTTATAAAATTCTGGCTTAATCCTTTAATTCTCAGTTTAACCCAAAGTGCTTCTCTAGAAATTGTGTCAAAAGCTTTTTCCAAGTCCAGAAACAACAAATAGATTCTACCTCTTTTGTTACCAAGATATTTATCGACTAATGTTCTAATTATAAAAATATTGTCAGCTGTTCTTTTACCTTTTCTGAAGCCTGATTGAAATGCTGAAATTTTCTTTTCTTTCTCTGCCCATTCTTGTAATCTCTTTGCTAACACTCCAGTGAAAACTTTCCCAATAATTGAAAGTAATCTAATTCCTCTATAATTTGCTGGGTTCCTAATATCACCTTTACCTTTATAAATTGGTGTTACAATTCCCACTCTCCAATTTTTTGGTATTTTTCCTTCTTCAAAGATTATGTTCAGTAACCGCCCCAGTATGTTTAATCTGTTAAGGTCTTCTACCCAAGCTTTCCATCATTCCCCTGGTATTCCATCTATTCCACATGCTTTGTTAGGTCTTAACTTTTTAATTTGTTCCAAAACTTCACTTGAAGTAATTTTGCTATCTAACAAGTCTATTTTCCATAAATTATCAATGTTCAAATTATATTGAATAACCAAAGTTTTTACTCCCAAAAGGCCCTGAAAAAACTTATACCACTCTGTTGGTGGTACCACATAATCTCCATCCTTTCTTTTGCGCATTCCTATCATTTCCCAAATTGCCTCGTTTAATTTCTGGCTAAGCTTCTCTCCCTACTCTTCCTTTATTACTTCTAATAAGCACCTGTATCCCCATCTTTCTACAAGGTATGCCCGTATCTGTCCTCTCCTATTTGTCTCCAGCATTTTAGCTCCTGTACCCTTCTTCTTGTATCTGCACATTCTTTATCATACCATTCACTTTTAACCTCCCCTCAAACACTTTCATTTTGTTTCCTGCTTTTTTAACAGCAGGAAATGAATGTATGTATTATACTAAAAATACATTCAACTTTTCTATCCTCTAGTAATGCTGACAAATATCTGCCCTCCAAACATTTCACTTCTTGATTTAATTTTATATGGAAAATTTCACCTAATTCATTTATCCATCTGTAGTGTTTTAATTGGCTACCTAACCAGAAATTTTTCTTCCTCCTATCATCTATCATTGGATCTCCATTCTTAATGGGAAGTGATTACTTGCACTTATTATATCCATAATCTCAAAGCCAAATATATACCTATTCAGACCTAAGATATATAACATATAATCTATTGCCCATGTTTATTTACAAAAGTGAGTGCTTCCCCCTCATCTCTCCCTTTTACTCCATTACATCAAGAAATTGTTTTCTTCACAGAACTCTGTTAATTTATTGAAACCTTTATAATTACTACAATGCGTCTCTAAATTTGTTTCTATTGGACCCCATGGATTAAAATCTACCCTTCCCCTATTCTTGCATTTAGATCCCCCACTAGCATTAATTCTACGTTTACAAATTTGAATCATAAAAGCTTGAAGAGCTAGGTGGATTATAAACAATACCTAAACACACTTCTGTACTTTTTCCACGTACATCAATGAATTTACACTACAGCACTTTATCACCTCCTAAATTCTTTTCAACCTTAATTTTAAAACTTTTACCTCTTCTCACAAAGAACCCTATGACACCAGACACCCAACCTTTTCCTTTAACCCCCACCCCTTTTTTTCCCAACAATATCTAGTGACATTGATGACAATCCTTTAATATCCATGTCATAATAAACATGTAGGTAAAACAAAAAGGAACATTACCCTACGGTTTAAGGAACACATGAGAAATATAAAATATAAACATACGGAAAAATCAGCAGTAGCATACCATTTCTGGCAAAAAAAAAAAAAACCATGAGTTCCAAAATGAACCAAAACTCTTAAAAAGCTCTTCAAAAACCCATAGTGTGGGAAAATATATTCTTGAACGAAAACAAAGAAAATTTAGTTAATCCTAACAACATCAAGTGAAATTTGAGTGATTTCCTCATAAATAATTTATGTTATCAAGATATTAATGTTTATACTTTTTGGATATGAAATGCATGCCTTTCACTTAAGACTCTCCATACAGACATGTGACTGATATTCGAGTGGGCAACAGGTTGAATTATTTTCAAATTTTCATCTTCAAAGCATACATAATGTTCTGACAATTCAATTTGCTCTTGAATTTACTTTCTTTACTTAGAACTGGCCACAATTTCAAAGACAATCCAATCTTGAAAATGTTGTTTGGCAAGGATTATAGAGCCCAAGAGTGTTTCTCTTCATAGATTGGCTTTGCCAGGTTAGCATTGCCATAAGCTGCTCCAAATATCTTATGCATATTTAAGTCAATATTTGTATACTGATGCATTTTAATACCATGAAATTAAATAAAGAGATCTCACAGAAGATATTTTGTGATGTACAATACCAAACTAACCATTTGTTTATTATTTCCATGTAACATGAATAGCTGAAACATAAATGCAGCCATAAAATGAGTAATGAGCTGTCTTCTATACTGAAAACTAAGGATTTCTGGATACTACTTTATTATGAAAAAATGTTTATTTTCATGTTCTGTTATATCAGAAAATTAGGAACAGTTATTTTCATGCCCCTGTATATACTTTAAACATTTAAAAATGCAGAGAGATGTAATATCATAGAATTGCTTTTAGTTACTGGATTAATATAATTAATGATAAAGACACAAGATTTAGGAAGATATTACAAAGAAGGGTGGTTGACACTAATTTGTTTTAAAACTATTATGAAAATTACAGCCAAAATAAATATAGCCAAATATAACAACTGCTATAGTTATTTAGGAATTCAATGGATAATTTCATTTTCATTCTCTCCAAAAAAGGAAGCCTGAAAGATGCAACCTTGGAACCAAGTATGGTTATATTCAGAATATGGTACAAAAGCTGCAAAATGTTTTACAGCTGAGGAAAAAATAAGCCAGGATTAAGGATGTACCCTCCATTTTACAACTGGTTTTAAATCAAAACTCCACATGAGCAAAAGATACAGCAAAAGCACTACTTATAAAAAACAAATTTATATTACTTGATCTACCTAATAGAGAAGAAACTGGTTTCATAATTGATATATTTTCTTTAACTTTTTAAAATTATAAATTGATATACCCTCATCAACAAATTTTTACTGCTCATTCCTCAAAAAGCAGCAATTGCTCTGCAATAATTCACATAAAAAATATATATATATAGAGGCTATATTTATTGAATTAGTGACATATAGCTCAGTATACAAACAGTATGAATAATTCAGTGTTTTTGGCTCACATTCAGTTGAACAGATCATTCTTCTTTTTGGTTACAGAAACATGAGCAGGTCTTATTGCAGAAGTGCCAAAGCAGCAGATGGTTTAAATTTGAGAATAACTTGTGTTTTCAACAAATTAGGACATGTGAACCTTTAAATGCTCAAATAATCCATAAATATCATTATCCACAAATTTGTGTTTTATTAAATGTTCCAATTTATTTCATATATTTCTCTTTATGTTGGCTAAGAATCTTTGCTGATGATTTTGCATCCAAAAAGAGCTCTGAAACTTCTTGTACATCCTCTTTAGCAATTACAGATCTTCCATTAACTTTTGCTGTCAGTGCTGCTGGTGTTAACAATTGCACAGCATACCTGGAGAAAAAAGAAAATACATTGAAAGTACTGCTCAGTTTAGAACAATTAAAGCATTTTTGCAATAACAAAAATCAAGAAAAAGAAGCATCTTTTTATGTGGAGTGTAAATAAAGTAGCGACAAAACTTTCAGGAGGTGTGCACATGCTTGTGTGCACCAAAAGTCTGAATATTGCTAGTTTAAAACAGTTTGTTAATTGAATGATTATGGTACTATATGCAGTTGTATTGGCTGGTTGTGTGAGGTGCTCTAAAGCTTTTTACCAAACTGGAACAGCATTCTTGAATAAAACTCCCAAATTGTCCATAGAAAAAATGCATGTCAGTGCATGAGGGTCACCAAATCAAATGATTACACAATGGGTCAAGGCTGGGAGGAGTCAGCAGACTGGGCCTACCAACATGTCCTCCAGCATCACCTACAACCAGCTATGTGTTGCTTGCATCTTGCAGGACATTGGCAGGCACAGTGACCCAATTGCTGGCCAAATGGCATTGGGAGGTTTTGGAACATCCACCACACTTGCTGGACATGAGCTTGATGCGATTCTGATCAATTTCCTTTATTGAAAGAACACCTCAGAGGCACCAGGTTTCCAGATATTCCCTCCTTGCTACTTGCTGTAGGGTAGCCCATCACTCACAACAATAACAACCTTGCCAATAGTATATGACAGCTACCACAGATTAGGGAAACAATGCAGGAGATTATATCAAAGGCCTATAATGTGATTTGCTGTAAGTGTAATAACTTGTCTATAATAACTCTGTTTCCACTACTTTAATTTGCAGCATACTTATATTAAGGATTTAGTGCAGAACTTCGAAATGAGCGATGAAACACTGATTCCATCACTTTATTTACAACCTGCATATATTTAGTGATTTAGTGTGGAACTTTGAAATGAGGGAGTGAAAAACTCATGAAATATTCCTTGTACTACTTTTGTTTTATTTTACAGTTAACAAGAGGAAAAGCAAAATTGTCAAATGTGGGATTTATTATTTAATACTTCTAATAAGCTACAATGAAATTACACTGCTAAAGTGGTTAAGATTGCTAAGGCATGGACTGGAAAATGGGAGGTGTGCAGGGTAAATCCCTCCAGGGCAGTTCACCCAGGGGTTTTTCTCATTCATCAATGTCAAATGCTAGGGAGGTGCCCTAAACTTGGGCTTGAAATGCTTCCCTTCCAAAATTACTTTTCCAGTTATTTCATCTCATGCATCATCACCTATGATGTTACAACAGTAGAATCAAGCATTAATACCATTAGAAAAACAATATGAAAATGAACTAGGCACTATTTAGACTCTCAGGATGATAGAGAGTGAGGGGGACATAACTATCACTTTCACCCAGTCCTGGATTTCAAACTTGCTACGAACAAATAAATTTTGCTAAATGTCTCAAGATATATTCAGACGCTTTAAGATATTAAGAATAATAATTTGACTATATTAATTTAATATTAATAATTAATAACAGCCCCTCTAAACCATAGTGCATGTTAAACACTGGATACTATTTAGTTAGCCAGATTTTTTTTTATTATAAATGGTCTCTTCATTTGACTCTGAATTAGTATGCAATGTTACTTTATTTGCTGAAGATATTATTTTAAAGAATAGTTTAAGGCAAATTTAAACATATTACAAAATATATATTCACAACAAAATAACAATATTCTTCATAGAGTGATTTGGAGAAAAGATCTGAGTGCTAAATTAGCAGGTGAAGAAATGCGTCAATTAGAAGGTGAAGATGTTGTCAGTATGACAACAGCACCAAAGTGTTTCAGGCAAATCAATTACAGAGATATTGGTTTTGAAAATAACCCTGCTCTGACAATTTTAGCAATAGAAAATAAACTTTTGCACAGACTCAAAGAAGAGCCACTTGCCAATTTTTATGAATTTGTCTCCAAAACAACAGTAGCTAATGCTTCTGCAACTTGACATTGTATATAAAAGTCAAGAGAATCAATTCTTATGAAGTTACTGAAGCTCAGGCCAAGCCAACAAGTTCTTAAAAATCCCCTAGAAGATTAATTCTTTGAAATGCATAAATGACTATTAACAGAGAAAGCAATGGGTATTCCATGGGAAACAACCCCAGTTGTTTGTTAAAGCATTTTGGATAAAAACATGATACAATGTTCAATATTAGTTCAATTTGGAATCGAACACAGTGAAACATGCACTAATAATCTCTGTAGTCGGAATATTAAAACACTCTTTTTCACTTAAATGAGATTTTACTCACGACATATTTTTCGTGGAAATGTTTTCCACAAAAAATATGTCCTGAATAAAATTTCATTTCAGTGAAACCAAAAAGAGTGTTTTAATATTCCGACTCACAGAGATTATAATACAATGTGTTTAGTGGAATTTTGAAGTTTATGTTCATTTTGAGCTGGTCCCGAACGGTCATGAAGTTGTTTGTGATCATAAGCAAAGGGTTTGCAAAGTTTTAAGACTACATATGCTTATAAACAACAGTTTGTCAACAGGCTGAAGATGGGAGGGATCGCTCCCGAAACATATGTTCCAAATTTTATGTAAGTGAATGGAGTTAGTGTGAAAAAAACTGTATACATTGTTTATATATATGCCACTCCATTGTCAACAGCTTCATAAGTACACTTATTTGAACTACATATGCTACTCAACTTTAATATATAGAAAGTGCCCTGTACTGCAACAAGACAATGCTTCTACTCTTAACAAGATTAAACCAACAAAAAAAATCCAGGGATTAGAAGAAATAGAATTGCTGCCTTGTCCAGCATACAGTTCAGATGTTACACTTCTGACTATGGTATGTTATACTCCATTGAAACATTTCTTTCAGGAAAATAGTTTGATAATCTTGAAGCTGTCAAAAACATGTGTTCAAAGTTTTTTGCCTTTAGATCTGAGGACTGTATCACCAGCTAACTTGAATGCTGGGTGAGATATGAATGAAATTCATAAAAAATTAGCCCTATATTTTGAAGAATAATAATTTTTCGCTGTTTGTTGTTATTATGTTATGTTAAGGCATCAATTATAGGAAAAAAAAACCTGGCCAACCCAGAATAATCAACGTCAGTAGTGAAAGAACTGTTGCAATAACTCTTTGAGTTTTAGTATACCTAAGCGTTGTTTTTGTCCCAATTTCACCAAGCATATTTAGTGCTTCCTCGTCAATCTGAATGCCCTCTGTTGAGGCCCTTAATCTTAAAATTTGTTCCATATCTGACCGTGAGTATGGCAGAGTGCGAATAATTAACAGTCGGTCCAAAAGGTCTAGTGGAATTCCATGAGGAGATACAATGTCTTCAGTGCCCCTGAAAAATACAAAAAGGCATAGTAATTTGAAATAAATTGCAAATTCTGCACATATAACTTCAATGTAAATAAATAATCTTTGCATTTACCTTATAATACACCGCCCTCTATTTGTTGCAAAAATAACTATGGGTGAGATGGCACTTTCTAATGCTCGATGCAGATATGTAAAGGATTCGATATCAAGCATATGCACTTCATCAATGAAAAGAACACCTGGCACTAATTCAGCAATTCCTTGGTCAATATATTTACTGACCACTTTATTTATTTCTTTTCTCAGCTTGTCTGAAAATAAACCATTTCATAACACACCTATATTAGCAAATGCCTTATGGTGATGGCATAAATGGTTTTGAAAGAATTATATACTATACATATATGTGGTGTTAACATTCACCTGTAATTTCTGTCTTTTTGGGCTTCATGAGTTGACCCATCATAGAAAGAATATCTTGTCCACCTTGTGGTCTTGCATTGGCCACATCCAAATCGTGTAATGTCACATCTTGGATCACTTCCTTCTTCTTGTGAACATCCCCTTTGGGCAGTGGGACATACTCTTCAGCCTATTAACAAACAGCTTTCGTTAACTTAAAACTACAAAAGATATTCAGCATCTTCTCTAAAGGGATAATTTTATTACCTCAAGATCAAACTCTGTTGCAAATGTGTCACTTCGCCCTTGACGTTTGACTGCTCCACTATTTGCTTCAATGTAAATCACATCACCAGTTTCCACCTTCTCTTTTTGTAGGGACTCATATATGGATGGATCCAGTTTCAGTTGTTTAGTCCCCTTTGCAGTTTTCAGTCCAATAATGACATGACTAACAGTTTTTCCATAACCTGTTAAACAATAGTTAGTTATTGTCCAAGAAATAAAATGCAATACTCCTTTTATTTCTAATAAACATATTATCAGATTTTGAATATGTATCTTTTGTGATGGAATTTGAATATAAACCGTTAACAAACAAAGAGTTCTAGTTTTTATTACTTATGAAACATTCTTGTCCAGGGATGGAAGACAGGACTTTTGATATTTTCAGGCCACCTGCTACATCACTCAGTAGAAGAACCAATTTTCCAGCCCTTCCCTAAGTATTTAACATCTCCTTCTAACAATCTTGTTTTAGAGATGCTAAATAGAATTAATTACCATATTTACCTGCATAAAAGATATGCTTTTTTCCAATTGTCAGAAATAAAAATTTAGGATGCATATTTGTGCACAGGAAAAGTTTAAGAGGGGAAATAATCAGAGCTTCCATACTTATACCAGACATTTTACAGCACATTCTGAGCTGGTTTGAATTTGCACATTAAAATAACACTGAAAAATTGATAATACAATGACTTTGAAGTTCCACATTGATGTGCATTGAATTATAGCAGCAATATATAGAAACAGAACTACCTAGATCACCCCCATGGTATAGTCATAGTGTTTGCAACTACTCATCTGGAGGTTCTGGGTTAGATTCCCAATCAAGTCAAGTTATCCAGGTAAGGTTTTTTTCCTCCCCCCTTACCATGAGTAAGTGAATGCCAGATAACTTTAAAATTGCTGTAAATTGGAGGTGAATGCTGTAGCCATAAGGCTGTAGTAATGAATGGAATGAATTAATGGTGGCGTAAATGAGCTCGAGTCCATCACTGACAACAATAACAACCTTGCCAATAGCATAGAAGATCCATGCATTCAAAGCAACAACAAATTAAAAATTAAATTCAATCTACAGGTGGCTAATCAAATCACTGGACAGATTTCACAATTGGTGGGTTGTTGAATTGATTTATTTACAGATGCTCTTTAACATCTCAGATCATCAGCCTCCCATTCTATTCAGGGCGTGAAATGGCAGACAAATTTTGCTCAGAAGCCTCTTTTTACAGGCTTGAGGTTCTTTATTGTGCGTAAATGTATGACACGGGACCCACGGCTTTACTTCCCTTCCGAAGGAAGCCATACTTAGGATTTTTATGCCTGAAAAAATCCATCGATCCTGGCCAGGTTCAAACCAGCGATCTTGGGTTTAGAAGGCAAGTATGGTTACCACTATGCACCAGGACTGACTACAATTGGTGGGATTGCTTATTTTTGCAGCCACTATAAACTAATGTATCATGAAGAAAACAACCGTAAATTTACAATAATATGCATGAGAGCAAGCTAAGAATTAGCTTAAGCTTCTGCACATGCATAATCTGCCCAAATTTGCCAACTTTGTTTTATGAGTGACTGGCTCTTACTTTAAAATAAATAAACTACCTGATCACTAATAATGTAAATGTCATAAAGTACATAATATATGAAATGTAAAAATACAGTATAATGTAACCTAAAATTAAACAAAACCTAATTAAAATTTTATTACCAATAATAAGTAGGTACTACTATCGCTCCCTTATTTTACTTCACTATTAGTTTCCAGCAGCATTGTTATCCTCCATGTTTGTTGCAATTTCATTTGCTTTATTGCAATTTTTCATGTAAAATTTGAATACTATTATTATGCAAGTGCACTCTAATTAATTTTCAGCGGCAAGATAGTTGCCAGTATTTTGGCCATGAAGTGCCTTGTTTTTGTTAAAACAAAATGGCTTTCCAAAAGTGCTTGGTTTTGTTTCGGCCATTTACCACTTTGTATTCACACACTGTAAACTCTTGATTTGTGGATCTATTTTCATGAAATCACATTCAACTTAAAGTTTACTGTATATCTTGAATATTTAATTTTTTTATTTATTTATTTGGCTTATTTATGGATGCTCTATAACATTTCTCATCATCAACATTCTGTTTATTCAAGGCATGAAATGGCCGATAAATTTTTCTTAGAGGCCCCTTCTTTCAGGCTTCAGGTTCTTTTACATGCTGTAAATCTATGACACAAGACTTTTACTTCCCTTCCAAAGCCATTCTTAAGCAACTATTCTTTATTTATTGTAAGACACCAATATTATCATGATACAATAATGACTCTACAATAAGTGCTTTTTAAAAAAAGTGTTTCCAGCATGTTAAAAAGAATTAATCATGACAATATTCTTGTTAAATTTTACAAAAAACCAATCATGAAGTTAACATTGTTCTTTAAAGCTTTTACTGGAAAATAAAACAATAACTCCAATATTACAATTTCATACTATCCGAGGCATTTGTTGAAAGGGATGTACATATTACAGGGGATTTTTTAACTAGATTTTACCACGAAAATTGGGGATGCATTCTGGAGCAAGTGAGTCTGGGGCTTTAAAGGATCTAAAGTTAACTGCCACTGACTTTTATTTGTTGAGAAAGATCTCAGGGGAAAAAAGCTCCATCTACACCTGTCCCTACTAGAATGAAACAGGGCCCACAATATCATATGTAGGTGCTTAGCCACTGTAATAGCTTCAAATACTAACACCTTAATATAAAATTAATGAAAAATAAGAAGAGCAAAATACTAAACAATAAAACAAAGAACTCTACTAAGCTAATTCTGTCATGATCATAATATACTATAATATTATTGCTGCTGATTTAATCTGGTAATTTTGTACAAGTGTACTTACCTCCCATAGGATTTTCTGTTTCCACAGGTGTTAGTTCTGTCACTTCTCCTTCATAGACTTCTTTAGTTTCTTTAATACGTAATCCTATTGCTCGTCTAAAGTTTTCCATTAACACTTCTGTTTTCTTAATCTCCGAGCTGTATACCTCAGATCCGACCATTGGGCAAAATGGAACCTGCATTAAATTTACAGTGTGAAATTATCTGATATACAAGGTATATTTCAAAGCTAAGGGCTGCTCATTCATAATACAATAAAACATTAATTAAAAAAAATTCTGTTATTATTTTTTGCACATGTTCTACATATTCATCTTTCCTTTGCAAACATTTTGAGTACTCCTGCTTTTTTGCCAAACTTTTAAGAATGAATCCATTTCTTGAAGCAAAGGAAAACATGGAAATCACTGAGTGTGAGGTCTGGATGCTTAAAGAGTTTCGATTGAAATCCTGAATCTTGCTGACAGTTCTGGCAGAAATGTGTGGATGTGCACTGCCATGAAACTAAACAATTTCTGATGAAAACTTCCCAAATCTCCTGTTCTGAACAGGAGTAGGACTATGGGTAGCTCCATAGTCTACCTTTTTGATACCAAAAAACAGTAGCCTTAATCTTCCCTGCTAACACTGCTTGAATTTTTTCTTTTGTGATGAAGTTGCATAGTGCCACTCTATAGATTATTGTTTTGATTCACCATTAATGTACAAATCCTATTTCATCACCAGTCATATGAGAGAAAAGTTAATCTTCTCTCTTATGCAAGTTCAAAAGCAAGCATTTATGATATTTAACACTTTCAATGACAATTTTGAAAATGTACTGAATGAAATGCCCAACTTTACCTTCATTACCTTGGTTGGCTAATAAAAATCACTGGACAGATTTCACAATTGGTGGGAATGCTTATTCTTACAGCCACTATAAACCAATGTCTCATAAAGAAAAAAACAGTAAATTAACAACAATATGTACGAGAGCAAGCTAAGAATTAGCTTAAGCTTCTGCACATGTACAATCTGCCCAAATGTTGCCAACTTTGTTTTATGAGTGACAGGCTCTTACTTTCCAAATGCATCTACAACTCATTTCCTAGCTCTCTAAACTCTCTTATTTCGAAAACCAAACAAATGTTTTTAACATTTTTCGTGTATTGCTTAATTTGTTTAAACTATCATTGTCTGCTAAAGGTTTGGTGTAGCCTTGATATTCATCATAAACATTACAATTGTTAATCTCTTCTGAGTCTAAATATTTAGAACACTACGGTTTCACTTATTGGAGATTTATTCAGGATACGTTTTTTGGACCCTTGTCCACATCCTCAGCTGTTAAATTATGTCGGATTATTCATAGAAGTTGGGTTGGCAGGTATCTGGGTTGACTTTGGTGGTCTTGTGATAAACTTGAATAAAGCGCTGTCTGCTTCTGGGATGTCAAAATTCATTAAGTTTTGCTCATGCTTTTTTATGAAATTTCTCCCATATGTTTAATTCTTTTGGTGGTTGAACTGTTTTTAATAACTTGATGCCTTTTTCTATTTCATGGTTTTCATTCCATAAATGTGCTGCCACAGCTGATTTTTCTATTTGTTTGTAATGGATGCTTCTCCAATGTCCCTTCAACCTAATATTTCTCTTTGTTATTCCTAAGTAGATTTTTTCACATCCTGACTTTTTAGGCCTAGAATCTGTTTTGTTGAATTTCAATAAATTGTTTACACTGTATTGGTTTTGAAGAGGTAAGATGCTATTGTATTAATGGATATCATTGTATGATTAGTTGAACTACACACTCTTAAAGCTTCATTTACTTTTTATAAAAGTATGGAACCGGTTTCGAGAACATTTGTTCCCATCTTCAGCCATGCTAAGGTTCAACTGTCGGATCATTCGTTGAGCTGTGGGAATGTAAATTCTGCTCTGGTGGCGGTGTGATAAACTTGTAGTTTATGTTTTCATCCCCAACAATGTCGAAGTTCATTATGCTGTTTTTGTATTTGTAGATGTAGATTTTCTCCCAGGTTGCTAATTCCGTAGGTCCTTGTACTGATTTTAATAATTTTGTTTTATTTATTATGTCGTGATTTTGTGTCCAAAAATGATATGCTACTGCTGATTTCTCTATTTGCTTGTACTTTATGTTCCTGAAATGTTCCTTTAACCGTGTGCCAATGTTTCTCTTTGTTTTCCCTATGTAAAATTTTTCACATTCTGCACAGTTTATTTTGTAAATACCTGATTTTTCTTCTTGTGGAATACTGTCATTAACATTATCTATCAGCAAATTTTGAACATTAAATCTATTAATCGGTGCCAACCTGATATTAAAATCTTTAAGAATATTCTGAAATTTTTTTGTGGCCCATGGATGATATGTGAATTTTTTAAAAATAAGTTTATCTTTTTTTGCTGAAAGTGTTGTGGTTTCTTTGATATGTTTTTGTCTCTTGAATTTCTGCACCTTTTTATGTACTAGTTCTTTTTTAAAACCATTTTTAACTGCTGTTTCTTCTATTTGTTTGTATTCTTTAAAATATTCTTCTTTGCTAATTTGTAGGTTAACTAGCCGGTGTGTTAAACTGTTAATTACTGCATGTTTGTGTGCTGTAGGGTTTAAACTGTCAGCTTTGATGTGATTATCTGCATGTGTATTCTTTCTGTATATTCCAAATTTAAGTTTTTCTTGGCATTTCATTATTTTAATATCCAGGAATGGCAGCATGTTATCTGTTTCTATTTCGTATGTAAATGAAATGTTTTTATCTTGAATATTTAGAAGTTTTAAGGCATCGTCAATGAGTTTTCTGTCAACTATGGCAAATATATCATCCACATATCTGTACCATACCTTAAATATGAATGGAAACGCTGTGTTGATGTGTGTTTCAAATCTACTCATGAAGAGGTTAGCTAGAAATGGAGATAAGGGGCTGCCCATTGTAAGTCCTGCTTCTTGTTTATAAAATTTTCCTTTGAAAGTGAAAAAGGCTTGGTTTATGCAAATTTCTGTCAGTTTGATGTATTCTTTAATGTGTATATCATTAATTCCACTTGTTTTTAGCCAATCATGTAGATAAATCAGGAGTTTTTCTTTTGGTATGCTAGGAAACAGAGATTCTACATCGAAAGATATAAGAGTGTCAGAGGGGTGCAATTTTATGTCTTTAATTTTTTCTATTAACTGACATGAATTATTTATGCTCCTGGTTTGAAATTTTGGTAAAGCCTTGAATCTATTAGCTAACCATTTTGCTAAATAGTAAGAGGGAGTATTGATGTTGTTAATGATGGGGCGCATACCATTTCCAGTCTTGTGAATTTTTGGTAAACCAAAAGTGTCCATGTTCACTTAAAACCTTATCTCTATCCCCCCTCCCACTTTTGTCTTTTCCTTGTAATTTTATGTTGATATAAATTTGGGGATATTTATTGTAAAAATTACTAAATATAACTTGTTTCTTTGTAAACTCAGTTTTCAGTTTAATTTCCTTCAGACACTTTTCCTTTGATTTTCTTTCTTGCAACATATCTGCCATACCTATAATTTTTTTTTTCTTAACAGGTGCACAACTAGGAAATAAAACCATATATAACTACTTTCAGCTGCCAATGTAATCTTTGATATTCCAACAAATGAGTCAGCATCAAAAGTCATCATCAAATTTAAATGAACCTGATGGCTCTTTACTATGCTAAGAAACATACAAAGTAATGACTGGTTAATTGCTTCTGAGAGTATCTCTCTGGAGTATATAACCCCTGAATATCTTAACACAATGCTGGAGTTGCTATTTTTCCATTTCTTTGTTTTATTTGGAGTTGCTGTTTTTCCATTTCCTTGTGTTGTTTGGTAGAAAATCTGTATTTACATCAGTGGTGATTTGAAACAGTCACAGATGCCTAACTTTTATAAACTAAATCTCAGTTCCATTAATAATTCATTCACAAGAAACTGTCCAACACTAAAATACCATACATTAAATACTTAAGAGTTTTTGTTGTTTGTGTACTGTTACAGTGAACAAAATTTAGTATCTAGAAATGTTAATTGGAACTTGTACAGTAAAGCTAATCATATTAAGATCAATGACTTAATCATACAATGATCTTGAAATTAAATATTTTTAAAGTGGTTACAGAGAAACTAGAGGTTTAAAGTATGTATATTTAAAATGAGCTTATAATTGCATATTTAACAATAATAATGTGAGATTGTAAAGAAAACCACATATGGTACAAGTTAATTAGCTGTTTTCTATGACAATTACAACAGGTGGGTTGTTTGGTTGGTTACTAGTGGTCATTGGGGATGCTAATATTTATCATTTTTTCCCTAGCTTCCCAATAAAGAGCTTCCAAAATATTTTTCATTTGTTTGTTGCTATCACATTGGGTTAATTCAGTAGATGTTCTTTGTTTAGGATCGTATTCACATCCTTACACAATGGGCAATTGCTGTCCTTGATTAATTTCATTCTTTTTATTTGGTTTATTTATGGGCGCTCTTTTAACATCTCGGGTCATCAGCGTCCCATTCAAATCAGGGCATGAAATGGCCAACAAATTTTGCTCAGAGGTCTCTTTTTTTCAGACTTGAAGTTCTTCAGTGCCATAAATGTGCAACATGGAACCCATGGCTTTACTTCTCTTCCAAAGGAAGCCATACTTAGAATTTTATGCCCAAAAAAACCTATCGGTCGTGGCCAGGTTAGAACCTGCAATCTTGGGTTTAGGAGGTAAGTATGGTTACCACTACACCACCAGGACTGACTGATTTCATACTAAAGAGATGTTCTGGCAAGCAATTATGCGAAAATGGGCAACTTCATTTTTCTTGAGTTCAATAAAAGATGTTTGAAAGTTTTAAGAAGTTAATATAGTTTTCCTTTAAGTTTTTGTTAAATATTTTGTCGTTCTAGTTCAGTTATTAATCTTATCAGTTTCAATTTAGAAGCAATTTCTAGTTCAAAATATGGTTGCACATAATCCCCCTTCCTCATGGTGCATCTGGGTAACGCTAAGCAGATTACAGTCATAGCAAAACTCCCCAAGATATAAGAGCTTTAATACAAAACAGCGCTTTTCAATGCTACTCTAGAGTGCCAGTGGCTTTTCACACAGTAAAAAGTTAATTACAAATTGTACAAAGATTAATAATTTATTATATTAATACCTCAATTTACCTTATTTCCAAGCTCATGTGCCATGGCAAGAGCTATTGCAGTTTTTCCAGTTCCAGGTGGGCCAGCTAGAAGACAGGCTCGCCCTGCCATTTTCTTTGTCTTAATCATGTCAACAACTATTCCTGCTGCCTACAAAAAAGTGTAATATTGTTATCAGGAAGTATTCAAAATACCATTTCATTTGAAAGAGTTTTCTACTTCTAGCATCACATACATTTAGCCATGTCACGGTCTAAAATCATATTGTTACATTAGATCTGAGAAAAGTAACTTATTAATAACTGTAAACTTACCTTCTTTCCTTGGTTAGTTGTTACATTCCTTTCTTAAACCTAATCTACCATGTGATATTAATATTCATGTATGTTTGCTTAATTTGCTTAGTTAAATCTGTGACAAACAAATAAGGTTTTGGCAGAACAACTGGCATACTTAGGGACCATTTCATGTGGTCACTCTACAAAAAGATGAGCAGAAGTTCTTCAGTTTCTAGGATTCGCTCAAGGTTACGTCTAGGTTAGAATGTATGTATGAATTGACTCTAGAAATTCCATTTTCATCCACTGTTGAATTTATTTGGCTTGTACTTACAAAAGGAGGTGAGCAGAGGCTGTCAGGCTGTAGAGAGTTACAGTAAACCACTGGGTACTCTAGTTTCTACGATTCACTTGAGATTAGGTCTAGTTAATGTATGTGCATGTATATATATGTAAATTGATTACGAAATCCCATTTTTGCCTACTGTTGTATTTATTTGGTTTTACTTATGTAAAGGAGACGAACCTGTTATTCTAAGTAACTTTTGCTTTGAGATACACAGTGAAATTTCACCAAAAATCATAGCAATAAACCTGGTAAATAAACTGGTAATTGCACGTAAGGAAAGTAAGACACCAGAAAATGTATATTTAATCCTTTGCTTGTCAGTATTTGAGATTAATGATTGTATTGACTAAAAACTGAAGTTTCCTTATCACTACCTAAAAGCCATATTCCTGGTACTAAGAAACAATTAAACTAATGCTTGTTTGATTGCTAACTAAACTTTTTGTATCCCGATGACATTACTGTAAAGCCATAGATGTTATGCTTGTTACACAAGTGGGTAAGAGTTTCGATTAGTTCATTCAGTACATATTTGCTTTTGCACCTTAATGTGGGTTTCTGGGTATGGACTAAGAATCAGTGCTCATTATGAAAAGGGGAAAACTTTGTTTTATTTGTTTATTTGCGGACGCTCTTTAACATCACAATAAAAAGGAAGAGGAAATGTTTTATTTATGCTTACATTTAAAGTGAATATAGGAATTCCAAGAATAAAATGCAGACAGTCTACAAGTGATGCAAACAGTAAACCACTGTAGTTCACTGGTCCTATTTTGCAAAAAGTCTGCAAAATAGCATGATAGTGGATAGCACGAAATAGGTGAACTAAACTCCATCATGGAAATGGATGAAGCCAAATTTGCAACAACAAAAAACAACACATGTTGCTACATTGAAGGCCAATGGTTGTATGCTGAGTGGAACGAGAAGATGAATCCAAGTTCTTCTTAGTGCTGGTGGAAGAAAGTGCTGAGGTATTCCTGTCAGTAATTTGGGAATGGAGAGCATCATGGACCATCGTCTTGGACTGTTTGGAAAGCCTATAACACTTTGGAAAATGAATCCACTTAAGGATGGAACACATTTTAGCATTACTGTGTAAAAATGGTGCAACATTAAATATACTGTTATCAGCTTGTGCAAAAATCAGGGAATGATGCAAACAACGCTTGTTAGTTCTTAATGTAATAAATACCAAAGCTTCATTTAACCTAATCTAACAGGAATCTAGCGCTATCGATCCGTGCGAAACTCTGTGAGAGATGTGAGCAAAAGAGATACTGGCATTGCTAGCATCATTGTTCAGCAATGTACATATATGTCTATACGATGTAAAGACTAAAGTACACCAGTCTACGTAACCTATAGATGTGATATGTACGGGAAATATGTGCTGCAACAAGAACCTAAGTATTGGATGAACTAACAGGAATAAGATATTGTGCTTGTTACACAAGTATATTACTGTGTTACGTTGGTCATGTATTATGTTGGCAACAATTTTAGTATAAATGCAGGAGAGGCTTGCTTGCTTGCTTGCTTGCTTGCTTACTTCAGATGCGCTCTACATACAACTATGCGAAAATTGCTACTATTGTTGTCATCATACATTTGCTATAAATAAGATAAAATTGACCATGGAGTTCTTCAATTATTTTGAAACACATGTTCTAGGACTTCTGGGAAGGCATTTAAACCATCTGTTTGTATTCCCGTTCGACTAATACAATATAAATATGCATCTTTTATAGTAACAAGCAGGTGTATGAAAAAGTTTCAGCACTAACCTCCCTGGCCATCTCTTGACCAACCAAACCAGCAGCAACAGCAATGGCTGTACCATTTTCATCCAACCCCAGGCCTTTAATATGACTATGAGCTGAAATACGCTGAGTTTTTACGGTACTTTTCACTTCTTCTATCTTCATGTTTTAGAATTTAGTAATATTATCAACAACGTTAGCTTGCAAAACTTTAAACAAGCATGTTACCATGCCGACATAGCCAACATAGCATTACAAATTTTACCGAAACAATTTACATGTCCCTCAACGTAGCAATTTGGAAGGCGGTGAGAGTGATATACAATCGCAATTGTGATCACGTTTTAATCAGCGTTAATGTAGGTAGGCGAAAGACTGCAGATATGGGGTTATAATAAAAATTAATGTGCATTTCTTGCCAAACTTATAGTTATTGATTTCGTAGTAATTTGTTAGTGAAGATGCTGCATCCCGAAGGTTCGAACATCTTGCAGTATTCACCTTTTAATTCATCAGTAGACCCAAGTTTTTGGCATAAACTCTCCCAAGTTAAATTAAACATCGACAGATTGGAGGAAAAGGTTCGACCGATTTGGGGCTATTACACAAATGCTGACCCTCCAGGATTAACTTCGTATCTGCATGTAGACTGCAGTGCATATAATACGTAAGTGACAACTCTGTGAACATATGGTATGTACGTTGGTTGTTTTGCAATTTACGCTTAGCATTGCCTATTTTCTAGGGATTTTGAAGTCCAAAAGACAATGCTTCCAGCTTATGGGCTTTTACTCAATAAGAATACTCTGCAAGCATTTAAGAGCTGTAACAAAGTTGCATTGCTAGAGGAACTAGGCCAGGAACTGTGGCAGTGCATAACTAGTGGAGATGCAATAGATAACCCTGCATTGCTTTCACGATTTTTTCTTCTAACATTTGCGGTAAGTACCACCTGATTTATAGAATACTTTATGGGCCTAATTCTGTGGCACTGAAGCAATGACATTTTCTTTTCAGGATTTAAAAAAATACCACTTTTATTATTGGTGTGCATTTCCTGCTCCAAATTTTTCCACTATTGCTCTAAAGAAGCAGCCCATGAAGCTAGGTGAAACATTTTCAGAAGAACAGGTAAGTATTGCTTCTTCTAATAATGACCATTGTTTGGTTAATGTCAAGTGATTACCGCTTTTGTTTGCAGCATCTCTATAGAGATTAGCTGCAGCGATGTAACTTGAACAGTGTCACTAAGGCACATAGCTGGAGAACAGTAGCTAGAATAGTGTTGGCAGGACAGTGTACCTAGAGCAGTGCCATTAAGCCAGTGTAACTAGAGTAGCATTAATAGGGTAGTGTAGCTAGCGTAAGAATTGATAGAGAAATGTTGGTGAAGCAGTGCCATGAGAACATTGACACTAAGGAAATATGGCTACGGCATAGTAGCTAGATCAGTGTCATAGAGCAGTTCTGGTGAATGAATGTTGATAGAGCAGAGCAGCAATAACAGCTTTGCTATAGCAGTGCTGGTAGACCAATGTATCTAGAGCAATGTTGCCAGGGCAGTATAGGTAGATCAGTGCAGGTAAATAGTGCCACTGAAGCAGTGTAACTTAAGTAATGTTGATAGGGCAGTGATGCCAAGCAGAATGCTAGAGAAGTGTTGATAGACCAGTGACACGGGCAATGTAGCTGGAGCAGTGCAGGTAGAAATGTTGAAACAGTAGTTGAGTTGGAGCAATGTTGGTAGGGCAGAGTATGAATGAATGAATGAATGAATGATTTTATTTCAGCAATTAATATACACTCAAATTTACATTTTTCCTTGCAACTGTTTACATAATTTTATAATTAATTCAATTTGTTAATTATACATTTGCAATCCATTTTCAGAAGACCACATTACAATTTAATTTACATAAACATACAAGGACTCTAAAATCTTAATCTTTTTCTCTACTTTTATATCTGATATAATTTTTGTTGCTACTATTTCTTGTTGTAATTAGTCCCATTTTCCATCTCAAATACTATACATCCACCTTTTTACCATTTCACATTCAATTAAACAATGGAACCGACATTCCACTTTCCCACACATAATGCATCGTTCTTTACAATTTATCCTTAATCCTTTTAGAAATAATTATCCTGTATGTATTCAAGCAAAACCTATTCTTCCAAATTGGTCACAAATGCCTATATATTTCTCCCATCCCCAATTTCTTTTAGCTACTTTATATAAATCTAAGGAACTTTTATTCTCTAAGTTTGCCCAGATCTCTTGCATCTCTCTGTCTTCTACCCTCTGTCTCACTTCTTTCGAAAATCCATAAACATTATTTTCACCCAATTGCCATACATCTCCTATTTCTTTTAATATTTTCCCACCTCTCCAAGCCAACACTCTCTTCCCAACTTTTTGGTAATCCCAAAACAGAGCATAGTAGCTAAAGTAGTGTCTGTAGGGCAATATAACTAAAACAATGTTGGAAGGACAGTGTAGCTAAAACACTGCAAATAGAGCAGAGTAAATTGTGCCATGTAGCTAGAACAAGGATTGCATAGAGTGTAACTAGAGAATAATGGATAGAGCAGAGTAGTTAGAACATACGAGCTAGAGCAGTTTTATAGTAGATTAGAACAGTGTATCTACAGCATTGTCAAAAGAGCACTTTAGCTAAAGCAGTATAGCTATAACATTGTTGCTAAGGCAGAGACATGGTAACTATAGCAGTGCCAGTAAAGCAATGTGCTAGAATAGGGTTGCAAGAGCTAAAGCAGCATTGATGTTTCAATGTAACTAGAGCAGTGCAGTGCAGGCAGAGAAATGCTGGCAGTGCAGTGTAGCTATAGCAATTTTTGTAGGGCAATGTAAGTAGAGCAGTGTAGTTACAGTAGTGTCAAAGAACATTGCAGGTAGATAGTGCTGGTAGGGAGCTAGAGGAATTTTTAGGTCATTGAAGCTAGAGCAGAGCAGCTAGGGCAATATCAGTGAGCAGCACATGTAGCTAGAGTAATGTAGGTAAAAACACAATGAGGTTATGGTAGTGTATCCATGTAGGGCTTTGTACAGCATAGTAGCTAGATCAGTGTCAATAGAGCAATTCAGGCTAAAGCAGTGTAGCTAGAGCAGTATATCTAGACATACATCATGGTAGCTAGAGAGTAGTGTTACTAGAGCAGTGCATCCATATCAGGTTGTTAGTAAAGCAGTATATCTAGAGAGTAGCTAGAGTAGTGCCAGTAGGCTAATGTAGCTAGAACAGAATCACTATAATAGTTTTTGTAAACCAATGTTGTAGGGCAGTTAGAGCAGAGTAGGCTCTGCAGTGTAGGTAAAAGAGTGGTGGTAGAGCAGTAGAGCTATAGCAAAGTAGCTACAGCAATGTTGGCAGAGGCAGTGTAGCTAGAGAATAGTACCTAGAGCAGAGTAGAGCAGCTACATCAGTGTTGGCAGAACCTATAGCTAAAACAATATCACAAGTACCTAGAACAGTGCCAGTAGAGTAGTTTAGCTAGAGCAACGTCAGTTGGGAGATATATTAAGAACAATGTTTGTGGTGTGGTGTAGCTAGAGCAGTGCTTGTAGACCATTGTAACTAGAACAGAGTACCTAAAGCAGTGTAGCTAGAGCTGTATTGGTAGAGAAGTATTGATAGAGCAATGTCCCTAGGACAGTGTAGCTAGAGCTAGAACATGCTAAACATGCTAAAGAATTGCCAGTTAACAGCTCAGGATTCTAATGCTCTTGTTACTTCACTTAGTGTCATAGAAAAGCATATATTAACTGATGGCAAAATAGAGAACAATTTTACTCTCTGTAGTTTGATAGCTTCTTGTATTTTGCAATCAGAAAATGTATAATAGTAGGAGTTAGCACTTATGTAGGCATCTAGTCATCTCCATGGATTTACAAGAATTTCATTACATGAATGGAATAGTTTTGCAGTAATATGGTTTAGCAATGAACTTCTGTAATGTGCAGATTAGTGCATGGAAATGATTATTCACTCATGTTCTATTTTATTTTTAATAAGGTGTAATGCTTGTTTTTACTACTGAGGCATCATAGGTGATAATCAGAAGTTTAAACAGTGCCATTAGATATCTTCTAAGGAATTTTTATATTAATGCTTCATTATTCACAGGCTCATATGTTAGACAAAGTGTGAGAATTTTGCATTCAAATTGCAATTATCTTTGCAATACCTGAAATACACTGAAAAATTGGGATGGAAAAAGTTTTGTCAGGTATTAAATGCTTCTCCTAATTCTTTTAAATATGAAAATTGCCATTAGCTGTGAATACTCAAAATCACAGAGCAAAAACAAATAGTTTTTGCCAGCTACAGTTAGCAATCAAGCTTTTAACCAACTAACCAGGCTTCCTTCTAAATACTGAACTGCAAGAGAGCAAATGGCTTCATTGCGAACAACTAAACATTAGAAACCAGTTATCCAACCAACAGTTAGCAGTGAGCATTCTAGATATGTTTGGAGTTAACCTTCCTGCAACAGTGCAAAAAATAAAATTTCCAAAATTGTCACCATTTTCTTCATATTAGAATATTTCTATAAATCAACTGGTCCCTTTTCATGTAGATGCACATATAGAAATATATTTCTTTGTTCTTCCAATAGTAATATTAACTATATTATATGTTTATGACAGCATACAGATTATGGCTACTATTATTGGTAATGTGCTATTAAGTAAACAATATTAATTTGCAACCTTTATTTTTTATACACTTTATATGTTTTTTCAATGCCATCAGTCATTATTGCCAAGTCTATAACTTGAAGGCATTCAAACACACAAAACAAAAGCATATTAATTACATCTACTTATAAACCTAAGGATTATTGTCAGAAGCTAATAATGTATTCAAAATGTTTTTGCCAATTAAACAAGAATAAGTAATTTAGCAAATTTTAAGCACTTGCCAGATCAAGAATGTTACATTTCATGCAACAGGGTGGTTATTTGCAATTCATTGTTCCAGATAACAAATTTAGCAAAGGCATACTTAGATGTAGCAGACTGGAGGCAAAGGAGTTACTTTCTTGTTCAAGTTGGGAACAGTGGAGATCCCAGCTTTGTTAGTATTTTGCCTCTGAAGTATATTAAAAGAGTGCTCCTAGCAGTTCCAGAAGGTGAGGACTCTAAGAAAACTGAAGGTGTGTACTTGGGAGTAGCAGATCCTTGCCCACTACAAGATCACCCTGGATGGCCACTCAGGAATCTCTTAGCCTTATTATCCTATCATTGGTATGTGTTTACAGTGTTCCATTATCTGCAAAGCATGCTTAAATAAAACATTAACCTAAATGGAGACAACTGTTAGCAAAAGATACACTGTCTCTTTAGAAACTAGGAGGCTCACACTAAAAGCTTTGAGAATGGATAGTCTTTCATTAAAAGATTCTATTGCCATTAAGTAATCTATTAACAAGAAGAGTAATGTAGTATAATATTCTAGTTATGGACATATGTTCCTTTAAATAGTGCCTAAAATATTTTACTTACTATGGCCAACATTTTATATTAAGCAATAGAATTTTCAAAAGTACCCATTATTTTGAAATAAAAGATTGCTTAGGTGCTTGCAAGGCAAATGAAAATGAACATAAGTTAAACGCTAAAAATCTGTGAAAATATAGCTTATAGAAGTCCTAACATGAAGGAATTGAGCAAACACAGTAAAAAGACAAATGTGTTTTTGATAATTTCCAAGATTTTCCTTGTCAGAAATTACAAATATATATCTAGTTTTAAATGTAGTCAATATGCTTTGTAAATAATGGTTTTTTACTTGCTAGTTCTATGCAGAGGGTAAAAGGGAGGGGGAAAGTAAGGAAAAGTTACACATTTTCTCTTTGTACCTAGGCTAAATGGATTAAAGAAACTACTCCTTTTATCAAGGATTACAAGAATTTTAAAATTAATTATATGTAGCACTAAACATAAATCCCTTTTCTACAGTGCAGAACTAGTTGGCTGCAGGCTAAAGGTGTTGTGTTTGCGTCTGCGACTGCTGTGCAGTACAACATGGTCCACAGAGGATAGCCTTATCTTTGAGGTGACTTTGCCCCCTCCTCCTGCAACAGAAACACCATCCCCTGAAGCATCATCATTTCCTACTCAGACTGAGTCAGAAATCTCAGATTCACCTGGCGACATATCTCCTTTAGGAATAAATAGTACACCAACTCCAATGGGAAACAAACTAAAATGGGTTGGCTGGGAGCGCAATGAAAGAGGCAAATTTGGTCCACGAATGATGAATTTAAGTTCATCCATGGATCCTGTTAAGTAAGTATTATCTGAACAAAAATATATATAGTTTCAGATAAATGAAACCATAACCAAAAAAAAACAAACAAAAATAGGGATGTAATATGTACAATATCCTTTACTCCCAAATGGAGCTTGTGCTTTATCTCTAGTTCATGTAGAAATGCATAAAACTACTTTCTACCGAAGACTGATATGTACTGTCAACAAACATTATATCTTGATCTTAATTATAAGACATTATATTCTTTAAGCTTATGCTCAAAATGACTGGCAGGAAATTGGAACAGGAGAGGCAGTATGTCTGGGCATGGACAGAGGTGGAGTGAGTAAGACATATGCATTGAAGCAAACACTTCTCTATTTAAGTTGAAGTATTAATTGGAACTTGTACTGTGAAGCAAATCATATAATTGATTGTTGTAAGACTGAGTCAATCTACACACTCTTATTAGCTCCACTAATTTAAATATAGGAATATTTTGCAACCGTTGTTCACATCAGCAAACTATTGACTGCTGGATTATTCATGATGTTCCTTTGCATATTCTGCTCTGGTGGAGTTGTGATGAACTTAAAGTTTATGTTTTCATCTCAGGAAGTGTCAAAGTTCATTAATCTGTCTTTGTATTTAAAAATGTAGATTTTCTTCCATGATGCCTAGCTTGGTGACTCCGTGTACTGACTTTAATAGTTTTGCATTTTCACAATGTCATGGTTCTCTGTCCAGAAATGAGATTTCTCCATTTGCTTGTATTTTATGTCCTTGAAGTATTGTATTTTCCAATATAGAACTTTTCGTATTATACACATTTTATTTGGTAAATACCTGCTTTTTTTCTTTGGTAGAATACTTTCATTAATATTTCCATTCACAAAATTTTTTAACATTAAATCTGTTTATTGATGGCAATTTAATATTAAAATCTTTTAGAATACTTTAAAATTTGTGCCTAGCCCATGGATGATATGTACATTTTTCTACTACTACTACCACCACCGCTGCTGCCACACAAAAAAAATTACCTTTGAAAAACAAAGAGAAGCTTAGGCACACAAGTGAAAGAACACTTCAGGAACATAAAATACAAATAAAGTAGAAATAGTGGTGGCATGTCATTTCTGGGCAGAGAACAGAAAAAAAAAATATATACAATAAAATGGCTAAAGTTGCACAGGGAGCCACAGAGCTAGCAATATGGAAGAAAATCTACTTTTATCAATACAAAAACAGATTAATGAACTTTGACATTTCTGAGAATGTAAATATAAACTTCATCCCATCTCCACCAAAGCAGAATATATCCCCAAAGTAATACCATGAATTATCCAGCAGTCAAGAGTCAACTGAGGGTGGAGACGATGGTCTATGAATCACATTCTAAATATAAAAAAGTAAGTGGAGCCAAAAAGAGTGTGTAGTTCTACTAGGCATACAACAGTCTTAATTATACCTTTGTATTTGTTCCACAATGGCCACAGTATTTTATTGTCAGTAGAGCAGTTTCATTCACAAAATGTTTATTGCTTAAGAAAGACTCTTACTGCTATTTATTGACTAATTATACATATGTAGCAGGGTGAACTGATGGAATTTTTGCAAAAGTTTTTACAAAGAAAGAGAAATACATTTACATTATGGTCAATAGTCATGCATTTGTTAACATAACAGTTCATTTTTTGTTAGACATAAAATAGCATTTATATTATTGATTGATTTGTTTATGGACGCTCTTTAACATCTTAGGTCATCAGCGTCCCATTCTATTCAGGACGTGAAATGGCCGACAAATTTTGCTCAGAGGCCTCTCTTTCAGGCTTGAGGTTCTTTTTCGTGCCATAAATGTACAACACGGGACCCACGGCTTTACTTCCCTTTCAAAGGAAGCCATACTTAGGATTTTTACGCCCGAAAAAATCCATCGGTCCTGGCCGGGTTCGAACCCGCGATCTTGGGTGTAGGAGGCAAGTATGGTAACCACTACACCACCAGGACCAACTATAAAATAGCATGAATTAGTCTCTTCTCATGGGTGAAAGGAAAGAGAAATCAAAGACAAAGAACAGAGAGCATTTTATTTAAACATAATAAACTACTGATACAAAAATAAAAATATTTAATATACTGCACCTATTCAAAATTCATATTTTGCTGTCGTGATATATCTTTTGGATAATTTCTTAATTTTTGGCAAAGATTTTTAAAAGTTATTATGGAATATGTAAAATGATTGGTTGTAACACATGATTTTGGAAGCAATAAATTCTACTCTCCCTCTAACATTTATATTCATGAACTATTTCCTTGTTTTTCAGGTTAGCTGAAACTTCTGTAGACTTGAACCTGAAGCTGATGAAATGGCGGCTGATGCCACAGTTAGACCTGGATATGATCAAGAATACACACTGTCTTCTGCTTGGATCAGGAACACTTGGTTGCTCGGTTGCCAGAACATTACTGGTATGTTATGACAGTGTTTAAAGCTATTCCTCTATATATGATTTTCAGGTGCTAAATGTTTTTATTATTCTCTCTTTTAGGGTTGGGGTGTGAGATACATCACATTGGTTGACAATGGTTGTGTATCATACTCTAATCCAGTACGTCAGTCACTGTTCACATATAAGGACAGCCTGAATAGTGGTCGGCCTAAATCTGAAGCAGCTGCAGATGCATTAAAAGCCATCTTCCCTGGAGTGGTTAGTATCACCAGCTCAGTATTCTCTTATCATCTAAAATTTTAGGGAGTATGCTTTTTATGAATTTTTCTGAGCAAAGAACAGAAGTCTGCTTTTTAAAGCTCAAAGTGTTATTTTTATATGAGGGCTAGTCAAAAAAAATTGAGAATGTTTTTTTTACACATGGAATACACACGGTCAGTCCAGATTGTTGTGATCATTTTCAAAGTATTCTCTGTTTAGTTGAATGCACTTTGTCCAACGTGTCTGCCAGTCTTGGAACATGGGCTGGAAGCCATCTTTTGACATTTTCTTCAAAATTGCTTCAGCTTTTTTCATGACAGTCTTGGAGATACCAAAACGTTATCCCCTTAGCTTCTTTTTCAGACAGGGAAAGAGATAAAAGTCACCTGCAATGATGGAATTCAGATATGCATCCCCCATGTTCCTTTGCCAGATATTTTCATATGAGGGCTAGTCAAAAAAAATTATGTTTTTTTTACACATGGAATACACATGGTCAGTCCAGATTGTTGTGATCATTTTCAAAGTATTCTCTGTTTAGTTGAATGCACTTTGTCCAACGTGTCTGCCAGTCCTGGAACATGGACTGGAAGCCATCTTTTGATATTTTCTTGAAAATTGCCTCAGCTTTTTTCATGACAGTCTTGGAGGTACCAAAACATTATCCCCTTAGCTTCTTTTTCAGGCAGGGAAAGAGATAAAAGTCACCTGCAATGATGGAATTCAGATATGCATCCCCATGTTCCTTTGCCAGATATTGAACTTCTGCTTGCACCACCTTCTGTTCAGGAGTCAGTCATCTTGGTACCTATCTTGCACAAACACATCTCATGTTTAAATAATCATGCAGAATCAAAAATGTGCAACATGTCTGCAACTCGTCAGTCTTTATAAACAATGACTCCAACTGTGTTAATCATGATTTTGTTTTCTGCTGTTGCTGGAGCACCTCAATCTTTGTTGACTTGCCCTGATACATGTCTTAATTTATTTAAAATCTTGTAATTATATTCCATGAGCAGAACAATCAAAATCTTGCATACATTTATGTCATGGTTGTCCAAATAGTTTTTTCAGAGCAATATAACACAATGTGCTGACTTGTACATAAAGTTACCTTGAAATCCACACTTTGTTCTTTTAACTGTTCTGCATATACTGCAGTTTCTGTTTTACTTTGTCACCACAGTCCATTTTGTAAGCCTTGCACTTTTTTATGAGAAATTATAAAAAGGAGAATTTAGTTATACTTATTTTGTTACAGAGGTTACAATAACAAGTAATAAGCTCATTGCCTCCATCACCATCTGGTAGTAATCTAAGATATTACTTGGACTTGAAATGGCCAATAATTTTGTCTGTGGACCTCATTTTTTCAACTAAGAAGTTCTTTAATGTCCCATAAATCAATGACAAGAGACTCAAAGTCCCTCCTAGTGAACTGGCACTTTTGAGTATTACATCCTGAAAAATCCATCAACCTTAACTAAAATTAAACTGGCAAGTCGTGGGTCTGGAGGCAAGAGCATTAGTCCAAGACCATTCAATTCAATATACATTGAAATTTATATTTATAAACTTCCTTTCCCTTTAGAATCATCATTTTTCAATACATTGATCATTTCTTTCTTTAAGAACCAGAGAGTGCTAAGAGATATTCTTTTATTTCTTACTATATCTAGCCATTTTCAAATATTATTTGTTTAATTTAAATAGTTTATTTATTACTTTTTTAATGTAACTTTCATATTTATTACTATTCATTACTTTTCACTTAAACTTTATGGTTCATGCTCTTTTATTCTTCTCCAAATGTCTTATTTCTGATCCTATTGCTGTTTCTTTCTCAGCTGAATATATTATCTACTAATCTCAATCTATTCTTACATGAAACATGGCAATAGTGTTGTCTAACTGATACAAACAGTTCATTCCACACTGAATTTTGCTTTTTGAATAGATGTAGATAATTATCGCTAATAACAAATATTCTGAAACAAAATATTTTTCTTTTCTTATTTTGAGTGGAAGTATGTACATATGTAAAATGAGATTATCTTGAAATGGAAATAAACTTCAATTTATATCATATAACACATTATTTATGAGGAAGTCACTCAAATTCCAATATTTATTCCACTTACTTGACATATTTCAAAGGCAAAAATGAACCAAAACTCTTAAAAGCTCTTCAAAAACCCATATAATTATCGGTGTGGGAAAATAAGAGGGTTGGAACTTAAATAGTGGCAACTATTTATTTACAACCGATACAAAATAGTTACATGTTAGCAACCTTTACTGTCCTTCAATGTAGTCACCAACGTTGTGTATAACCCGTTGCCAGCAATGTAGAAGTCGTAGTATAAATTTAGCAGAGCTTGTTTTCTTGATGGTGCAGATGGAGCGGTCAGCTGCCTGTTGAATCTCTGGAACACTTCTGAAGTGAATGCCACGAAGTAGTTCCTTCATCTTTGGAATCAAATCAAAGTCACAAGGACTTAAGTCCGGGGACTATGGTGGATGGTACAGTACTTCCCAGTGCCATCGACTGAACACCGCCTTTGGTGCCTCAGTAGTAAAAACGGGCGTTAAACACTACTCAAAAAAAAAAAAATCGACTGAACAAATCACCCACAGCTTGCGCTGCATGCGCCCGAGCATTGTCGTGCAAAATGATGGATGGCTTCTGCAGAAAGTGTTGCTTCTTCTTTCTCAAAGCTTGTCGCAGGTAGTGCTCCAAAAACGAACGGTAATACTCAGCATTGACGTTCTGCTGTGGAGGAATGTAATGGGTTGGGATAACACCATCACAGTCTTACACGAGAATCACCATAACTTTCACGTACTGGGGCTCTGACGAACTTTCGAATTTCGTGGTGACCCATACTGGCGCCATTCGTTCGATTGGCGTTTTCAGTTTTGGCCCATGTCTCATCCAGGGGGTTATGATACGGCGTAAGAAAGTCTCTCCTTCCCGCTCATAGCGCGCCAAGTGCGTCTTAGCAGTGTCGTAACGCAACCATTTCTCCATTTCCGTCAAACCATGCGGAACCCATCGTGATGCAATTTTTCGAATTCCCAGGCGTTCCTTGAGGATGTGAAGCGCAGTCGTATGCGCTAATCCGGTTTCTTGGGCGAGCTCACGAATCGTCTGGTGTCGATCACTGTTCAGTAACGCGGCAAGAACATGCACTTCTTCACTGACGCTCATAGGACGACCTGCCCGATGAATGTCTGCCACAGTTTGCCGACCATCTTTGAAGGCTTTTACCCAATGTGCCACTGTTCTGTAAGGAAATGCAGATTTCCCGCAAGCCTCTTGAAGACCTTTATGACATTGTTGTGCTGTACGACCTCTGGCACATTCAATCTTGATCCAACTCCATTGTTCCTGTTTTGAAAACATAGTGACAACAGTACGTTAGACCGCTAGCTCACAAGTGACTGTGCTTCTCTCGATGGAGCGCATGCAGGTGATGTGGGAAGGAAGAGTCCATTTGCTCTGAGAAAAGATAGGTATGTAAACAACATGTGCTATCAGCAACAATATTATATTCCATTGCATAGCATCTCCACAGCAGTGTTGCCACTATTTAAGTTCCAAGCCTAGTATATTCTTGAACAAAAACAAAGAAAAGTTAAATTATAATTAATCTGTTGTCTAACACACTCTTATGCTTCACTTACTCTTGAATACGGTGGGATTGGTTTCCAAGAGACATTTTCTCCATCTTGAACCAACTTGAGTTCTAGCAGAATTTTGTAAAAATGTCTTATTTTTCGAAAGTTCTTAAATGAAAGAAAATTTAGTTAATTTTGATCTTTCAAACAACAGCAACCTCGTCAAAAAGTTTATAAAATCCAAAGAGCAACATCTTAATACCACACTGGAAAGCTGTCAGTGGAACTGTGCTGACGATGAAGGAAATTTACCTTTAAAATATGTCCAAGTAAGTGGAGTAAAACAAGTGAAATTTGAGTGACTTCCTCATAAATAATTTGTTATATGATACTATATTTCACTCTGAAAATCCCAAACTATTCAAATTCAATTTATATTCTTACACACATACACTAGCTGAAGATATAGGGTGACACGTTCATAGAGTAGTTGACTGCACATTTGCACTTTCACAATGCATACATATGCCACTACATGTTTTTCAAATGGGAAAGGGATTTGGCTGCAGCCAATGGAGCATAAATGCTTATGTAAAGTTGCCATAGCACTTGTATCCCTCCCTATTCTATCATCCTCTCAGTTTCACTTATGGAACAGCATCATGTGTGTTATAACAGTTACAGTTTCCTAATTATCAGCATGCTGTTAACTTTGCATGTGAAATATGTGTACCTCTTGACTGGTCTATATTGTAGTTTCTAAGTTACAACTTGATTTACTTTAATATGTTAGCAAATAAAACTGATTTAATATTAATCTAGAAATCATATATTACAGAACAGCTCTTGATTAATGTAGACTAAACAAGAAGCTACAGTAAAACCCCCCTTTTAATCAAGATCATTGTATGATTGAGTTGAACTACACATTCTTTTTGCTCCACTTATTTGTTTATAATATGTAGTACTAGTTTCAGGAACCCTTTGTTCACATCATCAGCTAACCATCCAATAAGAGTATGTAGTTTGACTCAATCATACAATTATCTTAATTATATGATTAGCTTCACTGTACAAGTTCCAATTAACATTCCCCATTTTAATTTTTTTTCTGTAGACTAAGATATTCTTACTTGGGGTTTCACATTAAATAGGGGTCAGATAATTTATACCATACCAGGAATATCCCTTTTTATATCATATTAGATGTATTATGCAATGCAATAATTTAAGTTTTTCTTTCTTATTTATAGAAAATGTACATACCTTATTTTCCAAAGAAAACTGATTTCTACTTTTCTGAATACAGCTTATGCAGATGTAGCAAATCTCATCCACCAGATTAATTCTTGCTTCTACTGGATCCATTTTAAAAGGCAGCATATAATTTCTGAGAATTTCAAAGCTTGTTCTGATCATCACACACTTTATTGGAACATATCTCTTCTACTTGCACGATTTTGAAAATGAGCACATAATCATCACAAGGTACATAATGCTCAAAAGTGATTGCCAAATCTTTACAAACCAAAAAACAGTAATCAGCATCAACTATGTCTTCTACCTCAATAGTGAAATTGCCATGTTATGAAAGCACTCTTGGAAACATTATTAGTAATCATTTCTGCAGACACCTAATTCCCATTTCTTTATAAAAACTATTTTAAACCAGTAAAACTTCTTTCCCTTGAGAAAGTTTAAAATTCTAAAATGGTTAAAATATTCAACACACTTAAGCATTTCACTCTTTAACCTACTGAAATTCAGGACATGTTTCGTGACCTGTTGATCACATTGTCAACTGATAAGACTAATGGGTCATGCTGGCTTGATTCTGATCAAGTTTTATACCTAATTCCAAGCTGCATTCAACATGTGCATTGTCTGTAGCATGTAAATTTTTATGATTTCCTTTTAGTCAAGATATGCCCTAGCTCTCCCAATCAGTAACTTTCTATATTTAGCTTAAAGCTTGCTGGTGCAAGTGGGCGAAAAGAAATTATCTTCACCATTCTCAAAACCAAACCTTCATTGAATGTGCAGGGTAAATATCCATGAAGAGAAGAACTATTCTGTTTGCATCACCTATTTTTGAATCAAACGATTGCAGAAATTTCATGAGAGTATCTTGTCATTTATGCATTCTTGTTACTGTAATATCTGCATGGCAGTGTAGTACAATTCTTTAAATATCTTGGTTTAGTAAATTTTCCAAATGGTTGCAATTTGTCATTGTCTGCAATGTTTGCACAAAAGGGAATTGCCAGCCTTTGCTTTGCTTACCTCCAAAGCATGATTCAAAACTTTACACATAGTGTTCTGGCTGACTTAATTGGAAAAAAAGTTCAGTTACAAAAACTGTTGTAAAGTCCCATTTTTCATAGCCTTCTAAAAGCTTGTGAGGTGTTGATCTTCCAGTGCTGCACAATTTCTTTATGTCTCTCAACTGAAAATTCTGTTCCACATTTTAATCCTGTCTGGCCACCATTTCATGCTTTAATAGAGTTGGCCTAACTTTAAAGCAATTACTGTCACTTTTTCCTAATGCAGTTACCATTCACAAACAATCTGACAGAAGGCACACCATTGAACTATGCTATTAGTATTTTTCCATATCTTCATACTGAGAATGGTGTTTTTTAATATATATTTATATAACAGTTCAAGCCTTATTTTGCCCCGACCAATATTCAGCTCTAATTTTTTTAGAATGTTACTTAAAGATGAAGCTGCATTGCCAAGTCTTGTAGCCATTTTCAATACTTTCACTTTTGGATTTTTCTCTACTTCTTGAATAAAGTTCCACTTTTTCAGAAAGAAAAAGAATTTTTCTTTTTCTGAGGCCATTTCTCCTGGTAGGATCAATGTTCTTCTCGCACATAGTACAAAAAGCATTTTATGAGGTGTGATAAAAAGATAACAGTAATTTTTTTATTTTGCAAGCTTCATAAATCTGATTTTCAATTTTTTTTAGCTTGTTGGTACACATGTTACTGACCAATGTTGGTGTTTTCAGCTGTTTTGAATATTTAGTTCATTGTTGACAATCCAAAAGGTTAGATGTGTTTTGGTGTGCTTGGCGATTTTTTACTTTTGAAAAAGATGGATCAAAGAATCTGTTTTAAATTTTGCTGGAAAAATAGAATAAAGTATTCGAAGTGTGGCTGTGGCTTTTGGCAAATCTACTATGAGCAAGACAAGAGCTTACGAGTGGTACAGACATTTCAAAGAGAGCCGTGAAGATATTGAAAATGACTACTGCCCTAGACATCCTAGCACATAAATAACTGCTGACATCTAAGAAGTAAAGAAAATTATTCTGGAAAATCGCCGAATCACAATCAGAGAGGTTGCTGATGATTTGGTATATCATTTGGTGTTCATGCCAAGCAATTTTTTTCGAATGTTTTGGGCATGAAACGTGTGGCAGCAAAATTTGTTTTGACATTGCTGAATGAATTCAACAACTATCCAAAACTTCTTCAAAGGTCATAACCAATGGGTCGAAACCAAGGTCCAATCGTCCCAATGGAAGCTGCCTGAAGAGCCAAGACGGAAAAAATTTGAAAAGTTTGATCAAATGTAAAGGTCTTCTCACCGTTTTCTTTGATTTCAATGGCATAGTGCATCATGAGCCATATGGTTGTACGGTCAATAAGGAATACTACTTGGAAGTAATACGTTGTTTTGCATGATGTAATCTGACGTAAACAACCAGATATGTGGTAAAACCACTTGTGGAAATTGTGTCACGATAATGTTCCTGCTTACACCTCACTGCTTGTTTGTGATTTTTTGGCAAAAAACAAAACTGTTATGTTGCCTCAGTCACCATATTTGCTGAACATGGCCCCATGCGACTTCTTTCTATTCCCGAGGCTGAAGAAAACAATGAAAGGACAATGTTTTACCACCATTGATGAGCTAAAAACACAATCCTGAAGAAGCTGAAGGGCATACCGAAAAGTGAGTTCCAGAAGTGCTTCCAAGATTGGAAAAAAGTGCTGGGACAAGTGTATTATATACAAAGGGGATTACTTTAAAGGGAACAGAGTTTATGTTGTTGAATAAATAAAGATTATTTAAGAAAAACGAATATTGCCATTATTTTTTGATGACACCTCATATGTACAATACACACCAAATGAATACATGATCACTAAAGGTCAACCAATTAGAATGCAAGGTGCCAAAATATACAAATATGAATGCAGTATTCAGATGCTAGATCATCGAGTTCGCAACTGTGATAAATTGAAAGAAAAAAATTATTGCAAACAAATTGTAAGAAATGATGATTATACATATGTTTTGTACATTAAATGCAGGTTTTGCAAATAAGGATGTTATATTAAATGGAATTATAAAGTACATTAATCAAATGACTTAAAAGTCAGGACTTAAGAAATTGACTAAAATGTGGGAAAACATTAAATGGAGGATTCATAATAGATAAAAAAAACAGAAAGTTCCCATTGTCTAAGAAAATTGCATGTCATTATTAGTCCTGTTTATATTTAAGTCTTAATTCAACTAAGTGCATTGTATTTGTAAATATTAATGAACCAAGAAAAGCATTTTAATAATAAAATATTTTGCATTTTGTAGGAAGCTCGAGGGGTCCAATTGAACATTCCTATGCCTGGTCATCCTATTGGTCCATCTCTCTTAGCTGATACTAGAACTAGCACTCAAGTACTAGAAGAACTCATAGGAAATAGTGATGTCATCTTTCTGTTAATGGACTCAAGAGAGAGTAGATGGCTTCCAACTCTAATTGCAGCTAGTAAAAGAAAGGTTATCTTTTAGTTTATATTAAAATGTTAAGAAATTATCTTAATTATGTTTGTGTGTTGTGGGGTTAAAACCATAAGCTTTAATGTGATTGTCTGCATGTGTATTCTTTCTGTTTATTCCAATTCCAGGTTAACTTGACATTTCATTATTTTAATGTCCAAGAATGTAAACATATTATGTGTTAACTAAAATTGTTAATTGGAACAAACAAGTAAGTGGAGCGAAAGAGTGTTAGTTCGATCACACAATAATCTTAATATATTATCTGTTTCTGTTTTGTATGTGAATGATATGTTTTTATCTTGTATATTCAAAAGTTTTATGGCATCATCAAGGAGTTTTTTTGTTAACTATGGCAAATATATCATCAATTTATATTTACCATATTTTAAATATGAATGTGAATGCTGAGTTCGTGTGTGTTTCAAATCTGCTTATGAAGAGATTAGCTAGAAATGAAGATAAGGGGTTGCACCAAAGTACGAGCTGATTGTTGTTTATAATTTGCCATTGAAAGAAAAGCAGATTGGTTATATCCAAATTTCAGTGAGTTTTTTGTATACTTTTATATGCGCTTAATTAATTCCACTTGTTCTAAGCAATCATGCAGATAAATTAGGAGTTTATCTATAGGTATGCTTGGAAACAATGATGTCAAAAGATATTAATGTGTCAGAAGGTTGTAATTTTATATCCTTAATTTTTCTATTAACTGAAGTGAATTGTTTATGCTTCTGCTTTGGAATTTAGATAGCATCTTGAATCTATCTGCCTGCCATTTTGCTAAATAGTATGAAGGTGTATTGATATTGTTAATGATAGTTTGCATACCATTTCCAGTCTTATAAATTTTTGGCAAACCATATATTTTTGCTATTGTAGTATTGTTCTATTTTATTTTATGTTGTTTGATTTGGGATAACTGTACATGTTTATAGAGCCTCATTGTTTGAACTAATACATATGTTCAATGGATCTGAATGGATCTGAACATATTCTTATCATATTTATTTAATTTTGAAGCTATTTACAGTTAACATATATATATATATATATATATATATTAATTTATACAATGTGGTAAAGTTCTTACACATTTCACTTACTGTATTTAAGTTAGGACATGTTTCGGGAACCAACGTTCGCATCCTTAGGTTGTCAGTGGCTCATTATAGTGTGGTGTGAGTTGATGACATAGGAGCTTCACATCGACTGCCAACACTTCCTCTGGGATTCCATATCATGGGTCTTTTGCTGATTTTTGTGGAGGGGGCTCAACTGGGATAAGATGGGAATTAACAGGAGAAATAGAATACTACTTACAATATATGATGGAACTGTGGTTATTAATTGTTGGGGATCATTTAATGGTCAATTGGTGAACCTCGCCACTTAGGAATACAACAGTTGCAAGCAGCATTTCACTTTGCTAAGTAAGTATTGAAATTGATACTTTTGGCTTTTACCACAGCTTGGCTGAAAATTTCCTGCAATCTCCGTGGAACTACGCATCTAGAAGCTGAGTAATAAATGAATACTAGTATAATAGTGGTGCCAAAGATTTGTTTATATAAGCAATACCAATCTAGCTACCATGACACTGCCCTTGCCACTTTTTGGGGCCGTTTTCATAAAACCGTCAGCTATTGGATGTCTTCCAAAGATCTTTCTAACATCGTATTCGCTAGAAATATTTATTGAAAATATGAGGTAGGCCATAGCTTGCCCTCTGAAGTTTAAAGATGCGACTCCCACATAGGTTATTGTTCTCAGCGGACTAGGGTTGAAATTTTTGCAAAGATTTGGTTCACTTGGCCAGGTAAGTTCTACCCTTTTAAGAAGTCTTTTGTCTTTGACTTTGGAAAGCGAACCATTTTTCTATTGTTGTGACATTTATGACTGCATTTCCACAGAGAGGCTGCCTAAGGATGGTTTAACATGTGACTTTCCATCTACAATTTCAGTACCTTCCTTACATAGTAAATACATAGAGAGAATAATTACACTATGATTACACAGTCTTAGGGATATTACTAATTAAAAATATTCATGTCATTAATTATATTAATAAGATGTTATTTCTCATCTGTAATAAAAAGTATACAAAAGACAAATATACATAATAGATATATTGGGGTGGTAGCTATGGACAGTTACAATTCTCAACTGTTGATCCACTGTTTCCTGGTGCTCGTGTTGATCCCGTGGAAGCTATTGTGTTGTAGTGGTGACCTCTGGTGAATATGAAATGAATTTAGAAAGGTAGTCCCATGGCGGAAAGTAGAAATTCATTGTAATTTTTTGGTTTTTTAGAATAAGGATATTCTCCCAGGCGGTCAATTCATACGGATTGTTTAATTCTTTAAGAAGTTTTATCTCTTGGTTTATTTCATAGTTTCAGCTCCAATAATGGTGTGCTACTGCTGATTTTTCCGTCAGTTTTAATTTGATATTTCTAAAATGTTCTTTCTTCCGAATTGTCAAATTTCTTTTAGTTTTTCCTATGTATTTCAATTCACAGTCTAAGCATTTTTTTTGGGGGGAGGGGGTTGTTTTGTTTGTTTATTTACGGATGTTCTTTAACATCTCAGGTCATCAGCATCCCCTTTCAATTAATGGCATGAAACAGCAGACAAGTTTTGCTCAGAGGCCTCTTTTTTCAGGCTTGAGGTTATTTATAGTGTTGTAAATGTACAACACAGGATTTAAAAGGCTTTACTTCCCTTCCAAAGGAAGCCATACTTAGGATATTTTGCTTGAAAAAATCCTACTGTACTGGCATGGATCACCTAAGCATTCTATGGTATATATTCCTGATTTCTTTTCTGTGGTATTTTGTCTTTTAATTTTAATCCTAGGAGGTGCTTGGTTTCTCATCATTCTTTAACTTGTTTCCCTTTTTAAAAACCACAATTTTTGATTTGCTTAGATTAATATGCAAACTCCCCTTCGTGCAAAAATGATCTATTGCTTCAATTGATTTAATTAATCCCACATTAGATATTGATCCTGCAACAAGATCATCTGCAAATAACAAACCAGGTATTTAATATTTGTTAATTATTTGAGCATGTCTATTTATTGCTTTATTTTCCTTTAGGATGTCATGAAGAAACAAATCGAATAGTACGGGACTTAATTAAGAGCCTTGCCTTAACCCTATTTGTTTGAAATAAATTGAGTTACTTCACTACTTGAGATTTTTATATCAAACTCATTATCAGTATATACTCTTAATAATATTTTTATGAACTTATTATTCATTTCCTTTATACTCAGTTTTACCCATAATACTTCCCAGTTTATTGTATCAAAAGCTTTTTCAAAATCCACAAATAACATATATAATATTTTCTTCTTTGTTGCTAAATACTTATTTACCAATGTATCTATAACAAAAGATATTATCAATTGTTCTCTTATTTTTCCTAAATGCTGACTGAAATTTCGATAGCTTATTCTCTTCTTCTGCCCACATTTGCACTCTCTCTGCTAAGACCCCTGTGTATAACTTACCTAGTACATAACAAGCTAATTTCCCTGTAATTAGAGGGAATGTTCAAGCCTCCCTTATTCTTAAATATTTGCACCACTATTGCTATTCTCCAACTTCTTGGGACACTGCTTCCTTTAAAAATGGAATTTAATATCCTAACTAATAAACACAATCTCTTCTCATTTAAGCTTCATGTTTTCCAAAACTCCCCTGATATTCCATTGACTCCACTTGCTTTATTCCTTTTTAGTCTTCTAATTTGTTCTCATACTTCATCTACTCATATCTGCCTAGCTAATTGCTCAATAAAATATGCATTTTCCATTACCCATAACCTCTGGCTATTGAGCTGTTCTACTCTTTAAAAGATTTGGGAAATATCTTATCCAATCTTCCATACTTATGTTATTTTCTCTTACTCATACCTTTGTACATTCCCATAACTATCACCCAAATAATTTTACTATCTTTAACTCTTGCTGCCTCATGTAACTTCCGGCTCATCTTTCCTTGCCACACTTTCTTATTTACTTCCATAAGACATTTATAACCCCACCTGTCAATCATAAAATATTCCTTTCCTCCTGATTACCCATTTGTATTCATTTTCTCAACTCCCTTAGAACTGTTTTTTTTGCCTTCCTACACTCTTCATACCATCCCTTTTTCTTACCTTGAAAGAAGCATCATAAGATGTTCTTCACTTTTTGCCTTCTGTGTTGTGACTATCTACTATTCAAATGCTTTATGTGATAATAGGCTAACAATAAATGTAACGAAGCCAAAAATTGCAGCAATGCATTATACATTATAAATGGTTAATTTGAATGAAGTTACCAGCAAACTATGGAACAGATTTTTCACTTCAATCTGATATGACATCGAATATAATACACACCAAATTTTGAATACTACATTTGGATAAAAAAGGAACATATTAAGTTTGCATAAATAGGGTATTTATTTTTATTGATATTTTAAATCAATTGTTATAAAGTTCATAACACTGTACCGTTAAAACAAACTAAGAGCTGTGATTATAGGTACCAACTCCCTGGGGGCTGGAGGGGCCTGACTCCCCCAAAATTTTGCAGAGGGTACTGAGCTCCCTCAATACTTTCAAGGTGTAATGATGTCAACATATATTTAATTTTTAGTTTGAATAAACTAAATTTAATAAAATGTAAAACATTGCTGGGGAATTTGCTTAAAATGTTCATTCTTCAAGCAGCTATACTGCAATGATGCACATAATATAAGGTCAATCTGTTAATCTAGATGGGTGTTCTGTTCAATGCCATCATTTCATTCTAATTATGAGCAATTGATTCAATTTTTTGAAGAATTGTCAGAAGCAGACTCATCAGATGTTGGTTCTAAAGCAAATGGTTTTGTTTTCAAATGCACTCATTTAATTTCTGTTCTACTTGTGTGTGTGTTATGTAAGATATTCTTTATTATTTAAGCAATTAACATTGTACTGCAAAAGAAAACAAAGTTTTCAAGAAGTACATTCTATGATTTAGTGCCTGGCAGATACCCTTCTACATATTAGATCATACACATTTTAGGAAAAAATAATAAAAGTGTCCATTCTGTTCATTCACAAGAACCAAAGCTACCATGCCAAAGCTGCACCCCAAAAATATAGGTTCTGGAAGTTCTCCTCACAAATTTGCCACCCTTAGATATGTTCCACCAAATGCTTTTTTAAATAATTGATGTTTAAGCTTAATGTCTTCTGACTAGGTTTGAAAGTGTTGATTTTTGCCTCTTAAAATTGAACAGTTCATCACAAATAGAAGTTATGGTATTACAGGCATTGCTAATTTTTTTAAAGATGATATTGATCCTTATAGCATGACATTGTATCGGAACATGATGGTGAATAGATGGTGAACTAGAACTCTTTAGATAGCTTATCTTCAGTTGAACATTCTCTGAAAAGTGATAGCTATGTGCCCAAAATTCTTCCACGGTTAACCAAATTTGTATGACTAGTTTTAACTGTTACTATTCTATGTGTACAGCTATTAGACTCTTCTTCAGTCTTAGAAGACTGAAGAACTACTTCAGATCATCATTGGGACAGAACCGTTTAATGAAATTGTCATTTTTAATGTTACCAAAACATAACCATTATTTGGATCTTGATGGTAATGCTGACCAGTTCGTTGGAAAAAATGATTTGCAGCTGCAGACATTCATTAAAATGTGTAATTCTTAATTTTTTAAAATTGTTTAAAATATTTTATTACTTTGTTTATAGTGTTCTGTTTATGTCTTAAGCAATTTTTATTGATTTGCATGTTTACAGTTTATAATATTTTTTTAAACAAAATCTAATAATAGGGTTATTGAACAAATACAGATTTTATTTCAGTTTACTATATATCATCGTTCCTTTTCCTTATTTTATCTCTTATTAATGCAAACCATTAATAGAGATATTATTTTTAGTTACATCGAGGTGAACATTTACAAAGATTGTGTTTTGGTTCAAGTCCCTGATGTGTACATATACAAATCTCACAAAGGGAGTTTGTACTCCCTCAATATGTTTCAGAAGTTGGTGCCTATGACTGTGATTGTGCTGTTCAAATAATATATCAGATCTTACAAAATTAACTATAAAATGATTATTTTGTTTCTTATCTCATTTCTCTTTCTAGAAAGGCAATATTTAGAGAAATATTTTTGGAATTACTTTTAGATGGTAATCAATGCTGCTCTGGGCTTTGATACCTACCTTGTGATGAGACATGGTGTGAAGTCTGACAATATCGTAGATGCTACTCCGGACTGCTCATTCAAATCTATCCCGGGGAATGAACTTGGCTGTTACTTTTGTAATGATGTTACTGCACCAGGAAATGTAAGTAATGTTATTTACTTCAGCTTAATGTCTTGTAAAGCACAGTTGTACATAGTTGATAAGTTTGAATGATGCAACTTCTGTTAATATGTTTAACAATAGAGGAAACAGGTCAATCAAACAAAATATCATTTCATTTAAGAACTTTTGAAAAATAAGAATTTTTTAAAAATTCTGTTGGAATTCATACATAGTTACTTTCAAGGAAATAGTTTTTATTAGTTGTTTGCTATTGAATGTGCACTTCTCAGAAATTTGAGAATTAAAAATCACATCATTAAGTTATAATACTTTTCATAAGCATATACACATTTAGAAATTTATTTCCTTAATACCACATTTACTTGCATAAAAGATGCCATTGCATAATATATGCATCCCAATTTCACTCTGAAATTAAGCAAAAAAATTCTCACATAATTTATGCATTCTGGGTGTTGAATGGGGATGCTGGGAATGATTCTGCAGTAAAGGATGACAATGATACTGTTCAAATTTTAGTGAATGAGGTAAGGATAGTGTTTATATTATCTTTGTATTACTGGTAATAAATTCTTATTACAGTGATTAAAATGTCACAAGCAGTTACAGCAACAGCATACAAGTGTTCGGGGGTAATCCATCTCGTATGCTGTCAATGAAAATACATTTCAAAGACACTGAGTGAAAAACTGAAAATAATCAGGGAAGTAAACACAAAAGAAAACTGAAATTGTAAATGCTTATAGCATTCCCCTTATCTACTCACCTGGAAGAACATGAGAATATTAAAACCGAGGCAATACAAAGAGCAGAGAGGAACAAAAGAAAATGATAGGTGCAAAACATAGCAATAAGATGAGTTTATGGAATGGTTTCATCATGCTTGTGCTATTAACATTCCAATCAATGGGGAGCGAGTGAAGAAAAAGCAACAAACTGGCACTGAAACTGGGAATTGAAGATTTCCTTTATTCAAACAGCATTTCAAGCTAGACCACAACATTATGTGGAAGCTGTTTGTGGGGAAGCAACTGCGGTGAAAGCAGATTCCATCAATCAATGGAAGAAAAATTGCTGCAGAACTTTGTATCTGATACATACAGGAAAAATGCAAAGCAAACATTAGTTGAAACATATTTTAAACATTAATAAAATAATATGTATTTATATGTGTAATGTTTTGGTAAAAAAATGTATCTGAGCACGTGTTCACACATACATTGAAAAGGGGAGGGGGTGCTAGATTGCTAGTGGAGCTTATATTAATAGATAAAGCTATATATTATTATTGTGATGACATGTAAATTATGAATTTAATATTCTTCCCAGTTTTCATTTGATTTGGTCACATAAATACCACAGGTATTAAAGGTATCTCATCCAATGTTTGTTTAAATTTTTGGGCTCGATGGCTTCAAATCAATAAGGTTTTACTGTACTTAAATAAAAATTCAAAACATCCCAGACTATATTGTAGAATGTCTGGTATCCATGTGGAAGCTCTGATATTTCCTCAAGTTTTTATCCTTGCATAAAATATGCACCCCAAAGTTTTTCATTAATGAAGTTAAGAGACACCAATAGGTCTAAGAATTTTAAAACAAGACTATATGGTGATTGACTTACAGAAAGTGAAAAGTTGAATAAGGATGGCATTAAAGAAGAAAGTGTAGTGCATGTGTAGGTAAATTCTCACACCTTTCAAATAATCTTTCAGTATGGTCAGATCAAAGATATGTTCATAAGTTTTAAACAACTATACACACAATTATAAAATCACATTACATAAATTTTCTTTATTTTTAATAGATTATAACCCCTTAATTAATAATCTATTTTTGTATTAAAATTAAGAATGTTGTATGTATTGGAGAGAATTAGTTGTTAAAAAATTACAGTGACTTTACTGAGTATACATTTCAAGAACAAGCTTAAGAGTTATTTAATAAACAGAACCTCCTATAAAATGAACGAACTATAATGTATTAATGTATGCAAGTATTTGTATGTAGCTGGAATAAAAGATCCTAAGGCATTAATTCTGCCAGTGTAAATAAATATTTTAAAACAATTAAGTTTTTATGCAAGTAAATATGGTATTTACCTCTCATAAATGGTTCAGTCTTAAGGCTTCCTTTCTCTTTTTTGTTCCAATTTCAATGAAATTTCAGGCATGTAAATTAATAGCAGTTAGACTAAAAGCTTTAATAAATTAGTCACTAATAAATGTGGAGCCCTTCTGTCTCTGTACATTGGAGGATTCTGTTAGTAAAACTTTCAATTAGCAGCCAAGTATCTTCTTTTGTTATGGATAGTCACTCTTGTTGCATCAAATGGGTAAATTGCAAACAAATTGTGAGTCTTGGATTCCAAAATACAATCTTTTGCAGCCTTGCTCAAACTGGTTGACAAGTAGCTGGTGATGGGAACATAGATCTGGAAATATATTTTAGTGAAATAGAATTAGTGAAACTGCAAGAGTGTTTAGTTCAACTCATTGCAACATATATAATTATGTTCTATAAGGAATATTTGGTGAGTCCCCAGGCCAATTCTTTCTCACTACTCAAAAAGTTCAGTCACTTTGTTACATGTGGATTTTGCTTTATGAGCCTAAGCTACATTGTGCGTAAAAAATATGGGATATCTTTGAAAATGAAAAATATTGCCATCTTTTGCAGTTTTGCAATTTAATGATTTGGTTTGGGGTACAGTTAGACTACTGATTCATCTATTAAGAAGGTATGGTCATGCAGCTTTTTGCCATCTTTATTATTGTTAGCATAACCTTCTCTAGAATAGAATAGAATATTTATTTTGAATTTTGAGTATAACAATTATTTTAACATTTCTTATGTATTGACTGTTTAACTATTTAACAATTTAACAATTTGTACTACATAATGGGCATTTATTCAGCTTCCCCCTTACATTTAAACCCTTCAATTTCATTGCTCCTGTTCTTGCCCATGCAAAGCCTTCTCTTGCAGATTTATCACATATTTTGACATAGTTTTCCCTATCCCAAACTCTTTTCATTTCTTTATATATATACTCAATGACATTTTCAGTTTAAAACTAGCAAATAGTTCTTGTCTTTCAATGCCTTTGGTTCTTAACCTAACCTCTTTTCAGAACCCCCTTCCTAATACTTTCCTGGCCCTCCACATGTCCCCAAAACCAATTTTTTCTAAATTTTCTTTTATCTTGTTGAGCCAAGTACCACCTTGATTAAGCCTTTGCTGACCTACTAAACACTGATATAAGACACTATGTTCCTCTAAATTACTAATTCTAAACCAGTATTTTGATATTCTCTCCATAATTTTCCCTTTACTGCCTGGTTCAACTTGGGTCACACTGTTCGGCGAGACTCTGGATAAACTCAATGTTTGTTTGCAAAATTTTCTGTGTACCACATTCACATTGACCCACCCTTCCTCCAAACCTCATATTTCAAATCCATTGAGCATTTTGTCCTTGACTACATAGACTCTCTCCAAACAATTTACTTACAACCCTGGAATTTTATCTGAGAATGCCCTAATAGCTTTTAATGAAAGCATCCCTTTAACTAATGCCATCTTCTCTTGCTCACTCCATCTGCCCTTACTACTTACTCTCACCCCTAAGTACTCAAATTTGTTAACCACTTCAATTTCTCTACTTTGCCATCACCATATCTCATCTTTCCTTAGCTTATTGTCATTTCTAAAGACCACAATTTTTTATTTACCTGGATTAATACATAAGCTCCACTTCCTGCAAAATTTATCTATTGCTTCAATTGATTTGTTTAATCTCCCATTAGATATGTACGTTGTCATAAGATCATCAACGAAAAACAACCTAATATTTCATTATAATTGATTATTGAAACATGGCTATTTACTGCATTAATTTCCTCTAGGATATCATCAATGAACAAATTAAATATATCGGACTTAATTTGCAACCTGCCTTACCCGTATGTTATTTGGAATGCCATGCATTACTTTATTGCTTCAACATTTTTTATACAGAACTCGTTATTAGCATATATTCTTTGTAATGCTTTTATGAACCTTTTACGAATTCCCTTAGTACTCAATTTAACCCATAACACTTCTGGACCCATAACACTTTCGGATTTATAGTGTAAGAAACTTTTTCACAAATAACATATATAAACTTATAAACAATGTAATACAGTTTTTTTCACACTAACTCCATTCACTTACAAAAAATCTGGACATATGTTTTGGGAGTGATCTCCCATCTTCAGCTTGTAGATAAACTCTCACTCTCACTCCCGAAACATATGTCCAGATTTTTATGTAAGTGAATGGAGTTAGTGTGAAAAAAAAATTGTATTACATTGTTTATATATATATATATACCACTCCATTTTCAACAGCTTCGTAAGTACATTTAATTGAGAATATATAAACTTCCCTTCTTTACAGCTAAATATTTATTTAACCACGCATCTATAAAAAAGTGGGGGAAGAGGAATGGGATTGCTGATAATTTAGCAAAAAAAAAAAGAAGCCACCATAAAATTAAAAACTAACTTTTGAACTAGAACTTTCCTCTAAATTGAAACTCATAAAAAGATTAATAACTGAACAAGAACAACAAAATATCAAACAAAAACTTAAAGGAAAACAATATGAAGATGTAAATAATTTCAAACATCTTTTTATTGAAACCAAGAAAAATTGGACTTGTCTGCTTAATTGTTGGGCATTATTGCTTGTCAGAACATCTCTTCAGGATGAACTCAAGGACAGCCACTGTCCACTGTGTAAGCATGTGAATACTATTTTAAACTAAGAACATCTACTGAAATGCAGCCAACTAGATAGCAACAAACAAATGAAAAATAATTTGAAAGCTCTTAATTGGGAAGGTAGGGAAAAAATTATAAATATCTGCATCCCCATAATGGCCACTAGCAAGCAACCAACCAATATAAAATACAAATTGAAAAATTCAGTACAATTTAAATTACTCAGTTTAAATATATAATAAAACATATTTTACTCCTACTTTAAGTTCAGCAAGGGTCTTTCGCTTTCCTGAAGAAACTAACCCTACTCATAACTGCCTCTACCAGTGGAATCTCCCTCAGTACATCACATAATTTTGTATTTATTAATTACAAATCTTTTTACTAAAATTTTTTGCTCCGTTTAGTTGCTGATTCCCTAATTAATCGTATGCACATCACTGTGATTTTCAAGATATTGGGATCATTCTCATAATCAAAGCCATCATCTCTCATTTTTTGCACATTTCCCTTCTTCATTCTTGTTCCCTGATCTCCCCAACCATTTCTTCTTCATTTTCTGTAAATAACTTCCCATTTCTTTACATTTTTCATCTGATCTTAAATTCATTATTTCGTTACTAGTACAATGAAAGATTATTCCATTTCTCCAAAGCAGTTTCTCTTTCCATTCTAATAAACTATTCTAGATATTTCCTTCTCTCCACACACGGGACAATATGCATTGATCCTTCTTCCAGCTCCATTTAATTTGACAATCCCTTTTCTGACCCATGTAAATCTTTCTCTAGCATCTTTATTAGTCCATTTGACATGTTTCTCCCTAAGCTATATGTTTTCATGCACCTATATAAACTTAAATATTTTGTTATTAGAGCCACCAAATATTTCTTGCACTTTCTCTTTATTCCTTAGCTTAATTTCTTTCCAAAAACTTTTCTCTTTTATAAGAATGAATGAAATAAATCCACATTTTTTTGTAATTTATTGAAACCAAATTAAATAAAAATGTAATACTTCTTATTTTTCTACATAATTTCCTAATTTACAAACACATTTTTCAGAGCAAATAAAAAGCTTCTTAATTCCATTATTGCAGAAAGAGTGGAGTTGGGTTTCCAGCCAGATGCACATGAAAGCTTCCACTTCATTACTGTTGAATTGCCGACTTCCGAATGCTTCTTTTAGCAGTCAAAATATGTAATTTTAAGGTGATAAGTCTGAACTATAGGAAGGTGTTCCAATGCTGTCCAGTAAATTTCCTATTTTTCCATTGTCAGAGCAGCTGTATGCAGGCAGTATTGTCTTGGAGGAGAAGAACTTCTGGAATTGGTTGTTGACTTCTTTTTTGTTGATAAGCATGTTTTGCCTCAACTAGAAGCTGGCAGTAATAAATTGCATTGACGTTCGATATTTATAAAGAAAATTGATGAACAAAATGATTTGGTAGTCCCAGAAAACTGTTAAGAAAACCTTCCCTAGCTGACAGGCGAGTTTTTGCTTTGAGAGGAGCAGATAACCCTTTTTTCCTCTACTTCATGCTCAATTTTACTTTTTTCCCTCTATTCCATGCTCACTTGCATCAAATCAGTGTATAGTAGTGTACAGATGTTTCATCATAAGTTATAATTCAATGCAGAAACATTTCCCCTTGATTCCAGTATTGAGTCAAAAACCTCTAACACTCCCACATTTGCAGCATTTTGATCCTCAGAGTGAATTTTGGGAAACCCACCTTGCCAAGACTTCAGAAATCCAAATCATCTGAAATGATGGATTGAAAACATTTCCCTAACTTAACCCAACCTCAGAATCAATTTCAGAAATTGTCAAATGTTAATCTCACTTAATAAGGTTCCAAACAGTCCACATGTTATTTCCCATTATGCTTGTCTTAGATTCAACATTGATTACTTTTATTTTCCACAGTTTCTTGTGCTTCTGTGATACTTTTATGCCATTCATAAACTTGTGTCTTAGACAATGTCTTATCTCCAAACCGTGCCTTTACTTTGCAAAATTTTGGCTGGTTTTATGCCCTCCCATGTGCAAAAAACTTAATGCTTATGCATTGGGCAGTCAGCTGGTTCATCTCTTACTCAAATATAATGCACTGGCAAATGAAATGGCTGTATAAGCATACTGGTTTCTTCCGTACTCTTGATACCCCCCATGTGTAACTTTGCAGAGGCTTGTCTCATTCCTTACTACACAAAAGCAATAAAATCAAAATTTGTGTTTATTTATTCTCCCTAGTAATTCCCTGTCCTTTCATATTTCTCCCACATCAATAATTTTCAAAATGTCCTTAATCATACTGACCGAGGTCTCTTAATTAGTCATATAAGTGATAGTGATATAATATAAAAGAAGGGGTTGAAAGCTTTTCATGCATCCTGAATCTCTATTCCATAGTTAATTACCTCAACAAGCAGCCTACATTGACTGAACTTTAAATATGCTTTATATTGTATTGTTATTTGAAAAACTATTTTAAAACAATGAAAATGTTTTAGTAAAGTTATAATGTTTTGCAGTCTCAGAGAGATAGAACATTAGATCAGCAGTGCACTGTTACAAGACCTGGGATATCCTACATAGCAGGAGCTCTTGCAGTGGAACTGATGGTTTCTTTGCTTCAGCATCCACTCAAGTAAGGAACATTATCTCTTCTCAGAAATTTTGCTTCAGATTTGTGAGGGGTACCTGGAAAATAAAGATACTTGCATGTCAGAGGACAACACAGTTAAGTCAGTTTAACATTGTCGGCACTGTTTGTCAAGCATATCCCATCCATGTCTCCAATATAAGATGTAGTAGCAGATAATAGCTTGAGATGCATAATATGTATATAAACTACTTTATTTATTCATAAATATTAAAATATTTTAATATATGTATTACTTAGAGAGAGTTTACAATTGACATTCGTTAATTTCTTTTCAAAAAATTAATTTGTGATTTATTTATATTTTCTTTCATTCTCATTGCTGCAAGAGCTTCCACCTGAATAGGAATGTTGGTGCTAGTGGTGTAGTGATATACATACTTGCATCCTAACCCCAGGATCATCCAGCCAGGACCAATGGATTTTTTCTGGTGTAAAACTCCTAAGTATGGCTTCCTTTGGTAGGGAAGTAAAGCTGTGGGTCCTGTGTTGTACATTTACAGCATGATAAAGAACCTCAAGCCTGAAAAAAGAGTCATGTGAGCAAAATTAGTCAGCCATTTCAAACCCTGATTTGAATGGGATGCTGATGACCTGAGATGTTAAAGAGCACTCATCAATGAAAACCAAAACTGAGTAGGAACTGGTTTGTTGAATGATTCCTAATGTTCATCTCCTTCTTTTTCAATTACAGTATAATTTTCAAAATATCTCTATATTGAGAATTTCTAAAGTCACTAGGTTCTTTCCTGCAGGTTTCTCTTAAGCGAATAAATATATCCTGTTTTTTTCTTTTCTTTTCTTTTCTTCTTTCTTTTCTTTTCTTTCCTTTTTTTTTTTCCCCTAGCCCAGTTGTCATAATCATTAACTGATCTGAAGTGGGCTTTACTATTTCAGATATAGAATGTTTGAAACTTTAGGAATTAAAGAAGAGGGAGAGGCAGTTATATATGAGACACAATTATACACAGTATATATTAATTTTTTAATAAAATTACCAAAGTTATATGTTATTAAATCAGCTTTTCTGAAATAGTGTGCAATGGTACAACATATGTACTCCATCCTATGCACTATTGACATTTATAGCATCCAGAAGGGTAAGAGATTTGTTTCCCCAATGTTAATGCTTTCTCAGTCCATAAGATGATTTGTTTTTAAGCACTTTTATTATTCCTTGTTCCATGTTCTAAAGCAGATGTTGACAACCAGTGTTGCAACACAAGGCCTAGAATGTAAGCAGAACAATTATCCCTTCTTTCCTAACCCTTTACATAGTACCAGCTAATGTCAACTTAGTTATATACTGGTGAGGTTTGACATTGAAGGCTTCATCATGTCTTCCTTTCACAAGAAAAATAAAAGAAAATGTGCATGCCAGAAGAAATGGGAGGATTTTTTTTTCCCCTTAATTTTATTTGTACTGCAGGAAGTAATATCAAAGATGGTTCATTCCAGTATATTTAAGTACATGGATCCTTCAAAATGTTCACATCTCAGATTGCTATCTGGCTCATTTACATCTGTGAGCCATTTTTGTAAAAAATTAACATTGTAAAATCTTTCAAAAAGATCTTTAACTTCAAATGAAATTTTAAGTGCACAGTGAACACTTACTGCTTATGACTGATTTCCAAATTTTAATGGTCTGTGATGTCAAGAAGATCCTTTCCTTCCTTCCTTCCTTCCTTCCTTCCTTCCTTCCTTCCTTCCTTCCTTCCTTCCTTCCTCCCTCCCTCACTCCCTCCCTCCCTCCCTCCCTCCTTCCCTCTCTCCCTCCCTCCCTCCTTCCTTCCTTCCTGAATGCAAAACAAACTAACAAGCATTGGGAAAGATGTTTAACTTTATCAAACAAATAAATATTTTGATAGTAGTCATGAAACTTTGATGATACAAAAAAGAATTGAATAATAAGAATATAAGACATAACACATGCATATACTACACTCAGGCACTGAGTATTTGAATTACAAAAAGGTTTAGTTTATATTGTTTAGAGCCAGGAACTAGAAGATATATTCCAGCAGCTTGTTTAATGCAATTACTTCACACTGTACATCTGTATTGTGTCCATTGGCAGGTATCTTCTGTGTCTAATACTCACCTAGCTACTTTATCTCATCTCTACCAACCGCCTCGGATGGCCGAGGTTGTTAAGGTGTGGACTCGTGAGTGGGAGGTTTGGGGTTCGAATCCTGCCAGGACCTTCCTCTCTGGCTGAGGTTTGTACCAGGTTTTCCTCAGTCATAAATGGCAAATGTTGGGGAGGTGCCATAAACTTAGGCCTGGAACATTTCTCTCCTTAAAAATACTCCTTTCCCAATATATTGTTTCATCTCATGTATCATCAGTGTCCATCTCCTCTTGCGCCTCTGTAGCAAAAATGTGTGTTAAACACCATTCATTCATCTCTACCTGCTTGCTATGTTGCAGGATGGTATAATCATAGATTTCATTTTGTTCAATTTTTTCCGTCTGATCTAAGTTATATACATGGAGGCAGAAAATGCAACTGCAAGGCAATTGTCAACAAACAATAGAATCTTAGATTTAGCTTTTACCATTTTGTTATTCAAATCTTTAACTATGTGAAAATATCCAGTCATCAGTGATAAGTTTGTACATGCATAAAGCAGCCATTTAGCTGACTTTTCCATTATGACAAGAACAGTTTTTCAGAATCATCAAGTCATGCACCATTACTCTTTCTTTACTTAATTTTCCTCCATGGCAGTTTTATCCTTTAATAAATATAGAATTTGTCTATAATTCCCTTTAAAAAATATTATATTTTTCTGTACTGCAAATATTATGTAATATGTATCTCCAAATCATGCTAGATAGCTTTTCAGTTTCCCATTCTCTAATGTGCCTTTTACTGTCTTTGCTTAAACCTTGCAACCAGCCATTTGCAGCAGAAAATTCAAAGTTTATATGCACTGTATCATATTCTTTTTGTTGAATGATAGGCTCTCTTATAGGTATGGCTGCATGCTGAAAGTAATCAAGCCAATCAATCAGAATATTCATCAAGTGCTTGTGTTCCCTGCATTTCATTTTTGTCCCATTACATCCAATTGCTGATGCCCTAATGATTGATGATATTATTATTATTATTATTATTATTATTATTATTATTATTATTGTTGTTGTCGTCATCATCCTTAATGAGAAGAAGGAAATTGCAATAAACCAATAAGTACCACGACAAGTTCAAGAAAATCTTCAAAGAACATGGAATGATGTTAGCCCCAAAGAACAGATACAACATCAATAATTTATTAGGTTGTACAGTAAAAGATTCCATACCACCAGAACAGAAATCAGGAATTTACGAAATAAAATGTGCAGATTGTGAACAAAGCTACATAGGCAAAGCAAAAAGAAATTTGGAAATTCAGAGGAAAGAACATTATAGGAATATTCGGTTTGAACAGGTGGATAAATCAGCAGTAGCAGCTCACTTTTGGACCAAAAACCAGGAAATAAAACCGGGAATAAAACTGCTGAATCATCTTTACAGCCCATTGTAGTTATCCACTTGGGAAAAAATGTTCATGTGAAAAAATAGAGAAAACCTAATGAATTTCGAGTTTCCTCCTATGGATGAGCTCAGCAACTTCCTACTTCAACCAACAGAGGCCATCACAGGAACATCCGTTGTCCAGCCATAGTTTCGAGTAATGGCGGTTTAGTGAGCAACTGAAGATGGGAGAGATTCTCCTGAAACGCGTCTTACTTTTATGTAAGTGAATGGAGTTTAGCGTAAAAAATGAATACCTAGTTGAGATTTTATTGCCACTCCATTGTCAACAGCTTCGTAAGTACAATATTTAAACCAATAAGTTATTTCTGATTCAGACTAATGTTTTTGGTTCACTGTGCTTTCAAAAGATTTCCTATTTATTTCATACAGAAAGCACAATCAGTTCAATGCAGTGTAACACCAAGAACAGCTGTGAGCGAACTGACAAGTTTTCCAGAATTATAAAATTAGAGAATGTACATGTAAGATAGAGAGCAGAAAAGTGAGGTATTAATTGCAGGCTTAAGAACTAGATATAGAAATCTCAGAGCTTATCAAGTAGTTTATCATTTTGAGGGCAAGGCTTTTTTCAAAATGTAGTCACTTCACTATATGCTCTTTCTCATTCTTATAAACTACTTATTAAAGCATCCTGCATTTCATTTTCTGTAAGAGTCAAAAGTTCATTTTAATAAGGTACTATAGCTTCTTCAGGGATGGAAAATCTCCCTCCATCCATTATTTGGGAAGGGAAAATAATTGCACGGAACCAGGCCAGTATCCAGCAGAATGAGTCATTGTTTTCACTTCTGTGGATTCCAAAACCTTGGTAGTTTAGTCCAATATAAACTGAACCCAAGGTTCATCAGTTCAAATCCAACTGAGGTCATTAGATTTTTCTAGTAATAAAAATCTCAAGTGCAAGTCCTCTAAGAGGAACTGTTAAGCCATGAATCTTGTTTATAGATTTACAGCATGTTAAAAAGCTCCATATGTGAAGAAAGAGACTTTGACAAAATAAATGGGCATTTCACATCCAAGTAATATCTTTGTATACTACTAGATAGCATTCACATTGGGTTAACCATTTGCCCCTATAATATCTGTAGGTGCTAAATATAACTATAGGTTCAGAGAAATACAGCAAAATGCCAATACTTGACAGCATAAGAGAGAAAAAGAAGCAAGGAACTGGAATGGAGATGTTGGTTCTGTATGCAGATGTATTATCACAATGGAGGAATCATTCCCATTCTTGGCCGCTGTTCTCAGAGATTTAAAAAAAAAATTTAAAGCAGGAAAATTGTGGAATATTATTCAGCAGTCACAGTTCTTTGCTCCTCCAGAATAATGTTGCTGTGACTAAATGCAGGAAAGGAATATGGTTGTCATTTTCTTTTTGATGCTTAGGTTTCCTTTCATTTTCGTCAGTGGATTGTTGTCTGGAAATATTCAATGATGATTGACTTTAATCTTGGGTCTTTCCAGTAAATCCAAGTTTCATCACCAGCAGCAATATCAAAACCTATCTGGAATACATTCTTGTTAGCATTGCCTCACACCGTTCAGCATGAGTGCACTTTCATTCATGTGATAAATTATGGAGCACCCATGAAGAAAAATTCTTCCTTACATGAAGACAGGCATGCTGCTGGTGAACCAGTCTGCAAGGCTGTCTTAGTATTTGTAAATGTTAAATGATTATTTTTTCAAACCTTTTTTATTTCATAGAAACAACATTGATTTAGTCACTGATATTCATGGATGCCCGCTCCTCTATTTGTCTTTCATTGAAACTTGCTTCCTTTTAAACTCTCTGAACTACCAGGAAATTGCTGCTTGAGAAGAAACCAGGTCACCAAAAGACTATTACAAATGCTCAAGAGTATAGGACTATAACCTGTTGTTAAATGCATGCAAAAGCACTGCTCAAAATTTTTCTCTTCAGTGACTGCATGTCAGATCACACAAGTTGTTTATCCTTGTACTTCTTGAATGGAAAAGGTGGTTATGGTTCGTTACCTAGTAGAAATTTAATCACGAGGGATGAGATTACCTCATGCCGCATTCCTTTCATGGGTCAAGCTTCACTTTCTCATATCTTAAAATTTTTATAGTGACCCTTTATAAATGGATTTATGTTATCAGGGTTTCGCTGTACACCAATTCTGATCCAAGCTGCAGAGTTCATGCTGTTATGATCTTTCTTAACATGAATAAGTAACCTACAACAAAAGTGTGCAAAAAAATGTATGCTATTTATAGTGAAGTAATCAACAGATGGAGTATGCAAAGTAATGCTATTATTTCAGGATTGGAAAAATGCCATAATGACTATTGAAATGAAAATCCAAGTCTTTTTCCTTCCCTTGAAAAGTGAATAACTCGTAAGTTTAGATGTTAAGTACTCTGAACTCATTTGGATCAGATCATTATTTCATTCATTCCATTCCTTGTATTAGAAAGCTTGGCAGTTGGCAAGACATTAAATGTAGGAGGGGAGAAAAAAACAACTGCAAATTATGCATTTTTTTCTTCTTCCCATTTGGCACTACAGTCCAGGGTGAGCCTTGCTCTGCTGGGGATCATGTGATCAGCATGCCAACACCCTGCCAGTTGCCTATCATACAGCTTTCATGATAGAAGACATCTCCATCGGGCAGCTTCCCAATTGTCCTCACGAGGTTGAGTGGATCCCATCCCATCTCTCTAACTTGAAAAATTCCTAAGTAGATACCAGGAATCTACCAGGGCCTCCTGGCCAGCAGTCAGCAGTGTCAACCATTAGACCAAGGAGGTGGTCAAATGATGCATTTAGATACCAAAAATATTAACCAAAGACTGCTAAATACATATTTTGTGTACATTTCAGTAAAGATAGTGATTCCCTTTATATCATAGTTTCTGAGATGAACATAAATTTATCTCCATACCCCTCACTGATAATGTCGGTCTATACATTTAAAAAAATGCTATGGGATTAAGGGTTTTATAGGTGATTTTCACATTTAGACATGCTGAATTCACAAGTTTGCCATTCAAGTCAGGATTTTCTACTTCAATTTTAAAGTGTGAATAAATAAATTGTATAACAGTTATGAAATTATGATGTTTATTGTCACAAAGCGTTACTTACATTCACATAAGGTATACTAAATATACAAAGGAGTACATAATAAAGCTAAAAAGGAAGAAAGGACTTTTACAAGAATTTTGGTTTTTGTTCAGACCTAGAAAATCAGCTTGAGGCACCAGTAATAGCATCTGGCAACTCCATAAAGAGGGAATTGTTGCACACAAAACTTGCTGTAATATAAAATTTTGTCAAGACACTCAATGAGAGAGTAGAGCTATGGCTTTACTAAACAGAAATTTCCATGTGTCAGTGAGGCAACACTAAGGTCAGGTATTTTTGACAGCCTTTTATAAACTCCCTAATCTGAGAGTTAATAAAAAATGGTAAAGTCAGTGTAGTATGGAGAATGCTTGGGTTGCATTAAAAGTTCATTATCAAGAACTTTCTTGACCATAGAAGTCCAGAGCATGAATATGCTCCTGAGAAACTCCTGCAGAACTTTCAGGCTCTTGCTGTTTGCATTTCCATATAGTTGCACTTTCTTAGCTTGCATTTAGATTATTTTATGAAAGCTTCAGAGATTACAGCAAGGAGTAAAATAAATTTTAAAGATTTATATTGGTTGTGCATAATCTCTTTCTGGGTATCCCTCAGCATCTAATAGACTGGCTCTTAGGGTGTAATGCTGTGTGTAGCAGTCTTACTGCTGTCTGTAAATTTTAAACTTTGTTGAACTGTTAGTGCTTTTAACGTGAAAGGTAACATTTAATTTTGTTTGTTTTGACTGGACTGTTGTTAACCTCAAGTAGCAGTAATGCTCACTTTTTTTTTTATCAAGAAAATTAAATTGTAGGGCAAATGTGAAGAGAAAGGAAAAGAAAACATTTTTTAATGCTCCCATTTCTTCATAAAGATATTTTGAATATTTTGTCTTTGGTTGCATGATTCCTGGTTGAAATACGTTGGCAAACGAAACTTAAGCAGCTAATGTTGAAACCTTTCGCAAACTTAATTAATCAGATCTCAAATACACAAAGTGTGTAGCATGCAGAATATGATGCAGTGTCCAAGTTGGTGGTATTGGCTACTTAATTGCATAGTTTTCATATCTTCAAGCTTTAATTTCAGAGCCATACAGTTTGAGTTTGAAATTAATTCATTTTATTTTGCTTTAATTTTATGAAATTTAACTATTTGGAAAGCAATGAATAGGCATTGACCGTTTTATCTTCTCATTGCAGTTTTGTGCTCTCATTAATAATGTTTTTCTTTCCCCCACCCCTTCCCCCCTTTCAGTTTATCTGCAATGTCAGGGGTGTCCCAGGTTTTCATATGCATGATACATAATAATTTTAAATTTTTAATGGCAAAGTTTAACCCCCACTTTTACCCCTCATGGTTTGTTTTCGAATACTTAAAGAAGTTTTTTGAGATGTTATACCAAGCCAAATGGCAAATATACATGCTACGCAATCTATATAAGCTAAGTGATATAAATAATAATTAGAATTTCCATAGTTGCTGGCAGATTCATTTATTATTTAACATCATTAACTATTTAAAATGTAATGAGAAGCCTTAAGGAAATATTGACAAATAATTTCTTATGTAGTAAATAACATTTTCATTGAAAATTGAAATATCATCTTTTTTTGTCACATTTAAGGAAAAGAAGAACATAGAGATTATGGAATTCTATTATAATAAAGCATAAAATTGCTCTACTCACATTTATATAAAAAGTATTCAAACAAAACATGGATTCATTTTGGGTTCTTCTCATAAGGTCTATAGCTTTTCCAATCAGGAAACACTCCTTTGATTTTAATTTTTTTCTCAGTGAACTTACCATACATAAATTGCTGAGACATTTCTGTGTCATTGTTGTTCTTAGCAATGATTTTACACATCTTAGAGTACTGCAAATAAAAATTAGCAACAAATATTACTACCTTTCTCAATTATCTTATTGAAATAGGTGTTTAGAATGATTGGTAAAAATAATATAAACTTGGTATTATATCTCAAAAAAAAATTCTGTGCTTACAGCCCTTATTTTTATAAATTAATAGACATCACACACATCTCTTTATATAAAACCTATTTTAAGCCAGTTACAACTTCTTTAACATGGGAAAGTTTAAAATTCCAAAATGGTTAAAATATTCAACACTCTTAAGTGTTTCACTCTTTAAACTATTGAAATTCAGGACATGTTTGATCACATTGTCAACTGATAAAACTAATGAGTCTAAGGACTGTTAAATGTATGACTTGTTAGTCAGATCAGTTGACAATGTGATCAACAGGTGATGAAACATGTCCTGAATTTCAGAATATTTTAACCATTTTGGAATTTTAAGAATTTTAAACTTTTCCATGGAAAAGAAGTTTTAACTGGTTTAAAATAAGTTTTATATTACATACGTTTTGCTGTATTGATTCCTATCAAGTTTTATATTGATCACACACATCTATTTGTACTGCTGATGTTGAATTGTTGTAAAATAAAACTTAAGTATATCTTCACAGAGGTTCTGTGATTGGATTTTTCTCTACACTTTTTAAAATTCCATGTAAATAAAATTTGATTGGTTAATTTAATAATTAAGATCATTGTATTTAAGATTAGCGGTTCAATTTGGTTAATCTAAATTTAAAAATGGAATTATCATCACATTTTTTGTCTCTCAAAGGTTAACATCAGAATAACTATGATGTGTGCTGTTTAATATGTCAACATTAACTGAAGAGTGTCAAAAGTATATTGCTATTGTAATAATTGCTATATGTAAACCCACCCAAGAGTGAAATAATAAAATTTGGATTCAAAACACTTGATTCCTTAGTGCAAGTTACTATCACAATGCAATAGGAAATGTAAATTCAACAAAACTCTTAGGACAGATCATAGACAAAACTTTAACTTTGATAGTCACGTAGGAAAATTAGGGCTGATAATAAATAAAAACTTATTTGTACTTCGATATTTAAGAAACTTTATATCTGATAATATGACTAGAATGGTATATTTTTCTTTTATTCAGGCATACATCACTTATGCCATAGAATATGGGGCAAAACTTCCAAAATAAACTTTAAAATATCTTACAAAAATGAGCTGTTAGGTATCTAGGTCATCTTATATGCAAATGATTCCTATAGGAACAGTTTCAGACAGTTAAAAATTCCAACTCTGCCATGTTTATATATATAAAAATCATTCTTTATTTAATATAACTTTTATATACAAACAAACTCTGATGTACATAAATACAACACAAGGAATAAAAATGACTACTCCATCCCAAGCCATAGACTCAGTCAAATCCTATTACTACATTAAATTTCAATTTTAATTAAATTTGAAAGCAAACACAGTGAAGCGCACATTAATAATCTCTTCTGTGTCAAAATATTTAGAACACTCTTTATGATTTCACTTACATGAAATTTACTCAGGGCAATTTTTCCACAAAATATTACCTGAATAAATATGTGTAAGTGAAACCATAAAGAGTGTTCTAAATATTTTGACTCAGAATAGATTATTAACTACATTAAATTCAAGTAAGTTTGGAACAGTATTTACTAGATAAAGCCTACAATATCATTTACAAGTATTTATTGTAAACTAGATCTTAATTTTATTGCATATATCTTATAAACAAATACTCATTTTAACCTAGTGGTTATCCTTGCTACAGATATTGTAATGCTCTTATCCATTTTTATATGTTTATTTATTTCAAACTGTATTTGTATTTTTTTGTCCTGCAACCCTAATGTAATATATGATTGAGAGTAGGGTTTGTAACACCAATTTATAAAGGTAAAGGAGATATTAGGAACCCAGCAAATTATAGAGGAATTATTTACTTTCAGTCATTGGAAAAGATTTTTCTGGAGTGTTAGCAAAAAGGCTACATGAATGGGCATAGAAAGAAAGGAAATTTTCAGAAATTCAATAAGGCTTTAGGAAAGGTAAAAGAATGGTTGACAATATTTTTATAATTAGAGCATTAATCGATAAATATCTCAGTAACAAAAGAGGTAGAATCTGTGTTGTTTTTGTACTTAGAAAGAGTTTTTTTATATAATTTCTAGAGAAGCACTTTGGTTCAAATTTAGAAAATGAGTAATTCAGAACTTTATAAAGGTAATTCAAAACATTTATAAGGAAAATGAATTTTGTATTCAATATGAGGGGGAGGGGTTACAGATAAAATATCAAACATTGTAGGTCTAAGACAAGGATGTAAATCAATCCCAGTTCTCTTCAATCTACTTATTGATGATGTTTCAGAAGAAATTAGTAAAAGTAATGTACATTTTCCAATTATAAATAACATAGAGATTCTGGGTTTGCTCTTTGAGATGATCTGGTAACAGATTCTTTAACAAATAGGATTAAAATCATTTGAAGCAATTAGTACATTTTGTACAGAATAGGATCTCAAAATAAACAAAACTAAATCTTTTAAAGCTACTTCTCAGATGCCACATTTATCTAGTTTATCCAATTATATCAATGATACGCTTAAAATTAATGCTGCAAAATTTTCTGATCTATACACTCTTATATAGACAACATTGTAATAAAGATTATGGTGATTAAAAAAGGTTTCAAATTAAAAAAAAAAAAATGGGAAAATAGTGGTCTAGTAATGGGAAATGAAGCAACCAAAAAAGAAAAGCATTGGCAGAAGTAAAATGGCCATGAATATAATCAGATCTTGTGTAAATGAAATACCCAATATGTAAGTTAAAAGGTTAGAAAGAATATGTGGTTCAATAGTGGAAAGCAGAATGATATATGGAATAGAAATTTGGGGGCCAAATGGAAGCTGGAAAGCGATAAATGTGATGCATAGACTATTTTGTAAAATAGTCCTAGGCTTACCTAGATCTTCAACTAATGAGGTTGTTCAAACGGAACTAGAAAAATTGGGCTATAAAAGCAAAGTCATAGAAAAAGCACTGAAATATTGATACAGAATAGAGAGACTAGAAGAGGAGAATCTCATCATACAGTGTATGGTAGCACAAAAAAAAAAATTAAGGGAAGATAAATTTGGATATCTAAAATCCAAAATATTCTACAAGAAGTAGGCATGGGATCAATATGGTATGAGGGGAAAAGAATGGGAAAAGGATTTTGGAAAGAGATAAAAGCTAGAATTGAGAATATTGAAAAACAGGAAATATGGGCTAATCTTAATGTCAAAAAATCTCTGAAATTATAAAGCACACTAAAATGTGTGGGGGAGAGAAAGATATATTGAAACCTGTGATAAGGCAGGAAGGGAAGGATTGGCTTGGTTTAGAACAGGAGTAATATATTTAGATGCCATAAGAAATGGATATAATAAGGGGATATGTCCTATGTGTGAAGAACCAGAGAGTACTTGGCATTGTATATTAGAATGTAAGCAAGCCAAGTTTTGGAGGTAACATTTCCTATACAAAAGTGAGAAAACTCACCAAGTAAAATAAGAGGCAGAAGAATTTTAAATCTAAAATCAAATGAAAACATTAAGAAACTTGGAAAATAAATAGACAAGGTAAAACAAAAATGGTTATGAAAGGTGGAAAAGATAAATAGTAACAACAATGTCAGCAATTGCACTATCTAGGAGTGAATGTATATCCTCATTACACACTCAACCTGGTGTTAATTGTAATGGGGTATGGAAAGAATGCAACTCCGTAAAGCCAAGTCGATTAAGTTTGTAATTTAAATGTTTCAATAGTGGTAAGTTTACATTTATTGAGAACATGGAAATGTGAATCATTTACTTTGATTTTAACAGCTTTACTTGCTTGTGAAAATTGCATGAAATTGATTCTAAGAAATAAATTCATTCAAATGTATTATTTTTGTTGTTGTTTTTTGTACATATTTACAAAATATTTACATATGATGAACATTTATTAGGGTCTATTTTTACTGTATATAATTTTCCTTAACTGTACCTTCATGCTGACATGGTTCAATCATGTGTCACACAATAATGAACTGCAATAAATTGAAACTGAAATTGTTGGGAAAGGGCTTACAATTCCAAATATTACTGTCTTAAGGATATTAACATTCTTCTACCTATTCTCAATTATTTATTCCAGCCTTTAGTGGCTATATGTGAGGAGGAGCTAGATTTTCTAAGATTCAGATAGTCTGACATCATTATTTATAAAATACTAATTCTTTTAAACCTGTCAACAAAGCATAACCTTATTTTTATGGTTTGCAGTGGTGAAGTGACCACCATAAAGTCTATTCATTCTGCTCTTAGTAGTATTATATTATATTATTATATCTTTTCATCAAACTTCAAACAAAACCCAAAGACTCGGTTTCTAATAGAAAAAGGTAGTAGTATTGTATTTATTTACAAAATATATTTGTTACAAATCTAACTTATTCATCTTGCACGGGCCCTGGGACCCCATGTGCTTTCCCAATATATTAGAAAATATATCAAATTGAAAAAAGCTATATTTAACTTTTTTAAATATATAAATAAAATAAACAGAAAAGAAAACCATACAAAAGTAAATAACTTACACTCCCTTACATATATGTGCAATTAGTTCAAAAAGATATTGTGACTCATGTTCCCCTATCCCCTTCCTGGTTGTCTGCTTCTTTCTATCTGCCAGCAAAGTCCAGCATTGCTACTGCCCTCTTTCCCCCTATTAACAAATACGGCCAGTACATATCTTTTTCCATTCTTCCGGTCCCTTGCAATGCACCAGAATATGTTCCCAAGATTCTTTCTATGTACATATAGGGCAGATTTTTATACCCTCTCTGTTGGTTACTTTAGTCATTTGCCACACGCCTAACCTAAACCAAGCCAGCCCCTGATTGCAGAGTTTGGCCCTGTTTGGATGTAATGTTCCATTCCCCATCCGATGTTCAGCTCCAATTGTATCTCTAGCAGGAGGCTCTTCCCTCTCTGTATAATATTGTCACTGTAGATATGAACAAAAAGTATCCTTTTAAGCTGAGAAAACTCCAGGTGGTGAAGTGCCCCTAAACAAACAGATTTCAGATTCTTTAATTGTTGAATGCATGATTTACAAGCAGACAATAAAGATCATTTAACTTACACCATATATACTAGCAATTTAACACAATAAAATTATCATTAACTGTCTGCCTATGCACATCATATAAAATCTCTGTAGGTGCAAAGAATGCTGCTGGCTCCCCTTTGCAGGAACCCCTTATTTTCATTGTGCTAACAAACATATGTCGGTATATATTTTCATATAATTGTATTGATTTTCTTACTTCAATTATTTTTCTTGTAATTTTCTTATTCTATTTAAAGAAAAACTTATTTTTGTATATATTTGGAGAGCTTCAGAAATGATTTCGATATGAGCCAATCATGCATAATTAGCAAAGAGAATGAGAATGGCATTAGAGTATCCACTCTGCAACATAAACAGGGACCAATGTTTCACGTTATATAGTAACACTAATGCAATTCCTTTTTGTTAGACCAATAGTTCATTGGTTAGTGCTGTGCCAATTAAATAATATGAAAAAGAGGCTGGAAAAATACTTTCATTTTTGTGAATCACATAGCCAGGCATGGGAATTTATTGTGCTAAATACATTTTTGTTTCAGAGGCTATGCTCCAGCTAACTGTGTGGAAGGACCTCACGATGAAAACAGTGAAGAAGGTGAAGGAAGTCCATTGGGACTTGTACCACATTCCATCCGTGGATTTCTGTCTCAGTACCAGCAAGTGCTACCAGCCAGTCATGTGTTTTCACGCTGCATTGCTTGTTCAGAAAAGGTAATGCATGCTCTCTCAGTTGGACATTATCAACTTGTTTGATATGCAACAAATGAAAGTCATCAGTGTATTAGTATTAATCATACTAATAGGAGTATTGGAACTATCATTTTTCAACTGTTATATGTAATTCTATTTTCAGGTTCTTGGTGAATATGAATGTAGAGGGTTTGACTTCTTATTGCAAGTTTTCAATATGCCTGATTATCTTGAAGACATCACTGGCCTTACACAGCTGCACCAAGAAACAGAAGATGCTGAGGTTTGTACTACCATATGCTAATGGTCAATTACATCTCCATTAACTTTATTTTGCGGTATACTAGGGAACAAATCTTTGATATCAAAAGAAACTAAAGTGTCTTTGGTAGATAGTTGATAATCTTTAATTCCCTTAAAGAGATCCATTGACTTTTTTAAACTTAGGCTTTCAAATCTAGGAAATGTATTGAACTGTGAAGTTAACCAATTTGCTAAATTGTAGCAACAGTATTAATATTATTAATTATAGGTCTCAAGTTACTCCCTGGTTTGTGTATCTTGGGTAAACTGAAAATTCTAGCTAAGGAAGGATAAACACTGGCTGACAAAGCATGGTGAAGCCACACATTAACAGTCTATCATTAATTGAACTATTTTAAAAAGCATTGTTCTTATCGTGAACTATTTGAAAAAGCATTGTTCTTAGCTTAACTTACTCAAAGTTCACTATATTTTATACAATTACTCAAGAGGTTTATCAGGATATGTTTCCTGACCCTTTATCCACATCCTTAGTTGGCACATAATAGCTGGAATCCAAATAGCAGTCAGCATTCTGGGTCTTTCCAAGTAACTACTTCCCCATCCCTGTGAAAGTTAAACAATGCTGGAGAGTAAGCTGAAAGATGATTGCCAATTTCTTCTCTGCAATTGGCCATATCACAAATGCTTCACTTGATGAACAAAGCACAATCATTGCCAAATGGTACACCACAGGCTGCCTTCCCAGAGTCTTCAGAGAGTTGAAAAAAGAAGACCAAGTCTGAATTGTGAGGATTTTGCATCACCACAACATCATCTTTGTATACAATGCAAAGTAGTTCCTGCATGAACACAGAATGCAGTCCAACTATTTTTCTGTGATTTCCTCTTATTTCCAAAAATGAAGGCAAAGTTGAGGGAGAGAGTTTTAGGAATCCAGGAGAGGAAGTTGCATTCTATGAGATGTTTGGTGCCATCTTAAATGAAATGCATGGTGGGATTGCTTCCATAAATGGTTTGAGGATGAACTTCATGTTGATTGTGGGAAAGGGGAAACATTGCTTCAAAAAGAATTAAGCAGAACTGGTGTTACTGCCTTTCACAGTAGTATTCAGAATATTAAGTAGCAACATTCCTACAGTAGTCATTATCCTTAACATCACTGTTTTACATTTATGTTCAGAAATAACCACAACAACTTTGATAGTTTTATAAACTAAGAAATTAATGGACTATTCAGGAATCACGTTCTGTGAAATGAGACACTTTTGTAACTTTTAACTTTTAGAAAATGTTTTAAACACAATTAATCTTTTCATAGATTTGGGAACTCAGTGACTCTGAAACCTGTGAAATGGAATAGGTACCGTGTTGGTGTGCTGTTGTCTAGATGGATTGTGAAAGTGGAGGGGTCACTTTTGTGGATGAATGCAATTTAGAGGTGAGTGCTGATTTCTATTCTTGAAATTCAGAAGTCTAACCTATTTAAATAATTATATCTGTACCACTTCATTTTCTTTATTACATATCGGATGGATCAATAGCCATGCTCTATCTCCTTAACAAATTCATTATTATGATTTCTTTGTGTGCATCATTTAGCTATCCCTGCAGACTGTAATATTTAAATAAGCTTGAGTTACAGTGTGATTCATTTTTTAATATGTTAGTGATAATTGTTTATATATATATATATATATATCAAATCAACAGTAATTATAAAAGCAGAAAAGGATAAAACACTAAGAGAAAGTCACACTTGAAATCATATAGACACACACACATGCACGCATGCACATACATTCATTTTGTTTGTAGTTACTATATAATTTTTTTCAGAGTACTTAAATTATTGTCCTTTTAGTTTTCAATTTTTTTAATGGTGCTCAATGTCTGATTTTATGGATACAATGATAATGGCATGAAATAATTAAGTGGGAAATGAATTTTTGGAAAGGAAGTAAAAATAGATTGGTATCAAATTCACTCTATATTTATACATGTTTTTGGATGTAATACTTCAATATTTTTTATAAATCTTTTACAAAATAATAACATTTATCATTTTATTATTTTGAGAATATTAATATATCAAACAAATAGATGTAAATTTCTTTATTCACCAAGTTTGTTTTTTTAATAAAGACATTTATACATCTTTACTGTTATTACTAGTTTTGAGATTTCCAGCCTAGTGAAAAAGTTGTTTTACAAGTGTGTCAATAGTGTGATTATCACTTACATGATCCAAATTAAAATAGATCCAAAATTCATCTAAATTATCCAAAAAGGTATATCACAAAATTCACCATCCTCTATCTATTTGAATATCAACTTACTGGAAAATAACAATTTGATAGTAATGCAAAATGAGCTTTCATGACAAAGATGCTAAAATATGATATTGTTACACATTACTTATGATTAGATAGTTTAACAGTCATATATATTTTCCAAATGTCTCTTTTGTTATTGATCACACTCGCAATTAAGATTATTTTAAAGGTGCAGTGAGGTCTTTCCATATTTACAAAAAGTGAAAAATTCTTCCTGAAATAATTGTATAATATGTTAGAAAATATATAATTTAAATTGCAATTTAGCACATTTTATTGCCCTGGTATGTGATTTTTAAACATTGTTAAATATTTGTAGCTCAGACATAGTATAGCCAGATCATCTGCAAAAACATAGGGAAAGGAGGCTTATATTACAGAGTAAGCAGTAGAAATGCACCAAATTTTTTGATACCTGTTATTTGTGATACACATGTCAACTACTTTAAAATGTGCTACTTGTGACAATATTCATTACAAGTTGTTGCATAACAAAGTATCGAAAAAGTATTGAGTTCATGTACAGAGGCTTCGTTCAATATTGAGTATTGAGAACCTGTCTCAAGAATTAAGCTTTCCAGACCTAGTATATGGGTATCTCCCAATATTTGAATACCTGGAAAAAAATCTCTCTCTCTCTCTCTCTCTCTCTCTCTCTTTTTTTTTTTTTTTTTTTTTTTAAGAATGGTGTTTAATGCCCATTTGGAAAGAATTTTTTAAGGAAGGAAATGTTCTAGGCCTAAGTTTAGGGTACCTCTCCAGCATTTGCAATTTATGAGGACTTAGGAAAATATGGGAAAAAAACCTCAGTCAGGGAGGGCGGTCCTGGCAGGATTCAAACCCCAGACTTCCCACTCACGAGTTCACTCCTTAATGATCTCAGCCATTCGTGATGGTTATAATTCTTTAATGTGTACCACATTTGATTCATAAGTGTTGAAGTTTTGTTGTAGGGTTTAAAAATGATTGTATTTGCACACAATTGAGAGTCCAACATTTAATAAAAAAAAAGTTCATTGAATTAAGCAATATTTTTTCAACAGGACTCTGCCATTGCTCACAATGCGAATATTTACTCGCCTATAACATCCCCTTTTTTCCCTTATTTTCGACTTCAAAAATAGGAAGGGTATAATAGGTGAAAAATGTACATAATAGAGGTTGGGTTAGAATGATTTAAAAGTATAATAAGGAAATCTACTGTCTTTAAATCAACACAAATTTAAATATATATGCAAATTTAAATATTTAGGCAAAAAAAGTGATATTAATACAATCAAGCAGTTGTTTTATTCTGCATTACCACAACCAACTGGTCACATGACTAAGCGCCATGATGTGTTCAAGGCTGCATGGCATTGCTATGTCGCCATGCTGCTGGACGGCAACTGTGAAATATGAAATATTTTGTTCTAGTATCGACTAACTTCTATTAAACAATTGAATATTAAAATTCATTTCTTCCTACCTTATGTGCTGGTGTGCTCACAATCATTCAGTGGCATCGTCATTGCTTTCATAGTTACTAGGCTGGTGTACATCCTCATTTTCACTCCCATCCCCTCCCCATAGTAGATCATCTTCAGATTCGTTCAAAGCAGAAGAAATTCCTGTCTTCTTAAAACTGTTCTCAATGATGCTGAGAGTGATCAGTCCCCATGCCCTTATGATCCACTTGCAGATTACACGAAAGGACGCTTATTTGATCTTGCCTGCATTTGTCATTTTATGCTTGTCATTTACCATCCAAGTTGCATAGAACCTTCTGACATGAGCTTTAAATGGCTTATTTGTGGACATGTCCAACAGCTGTAAAATTGATGTAAGGTCTCCTGGAATGATGGCTGGATAGGTCTGCATCATGTTCATTTGCTTTTTAATAGCATTCACTAAATGGCTGCAAAAGCTGTCTAACATTAACATAGACTTCTTGTTCAAAGGGCCCTTGATCGACATTCCCACACTGTCTTCAACCAGCCCTTTATTAATTCAGCATCCATCCAACCTTTCTCTTGGACCCAAACATATGTGACCCTCGGAAAGTCTTCTTTTCGCAATGATTTCCTTTTAAAAATGCAATATGGAGGAAGCTTTCTGCCATCAGCATTCATTGCTAGCATCACAGTACATCGTAGTTTTTCATTTCCAGTAGTTTTTATTAGAATGCTTGCAGAACCAGCTTCATTGATTGTTGTATTTGAGGGCATAACAAAGAACAGTGGCATCTGATCAGCATTGCCAATTTGAGATAACAGAAACTGATGCTCTTCCCGAAGCGATGAAATTCATTCACTTTGTCAGTGTAATCTGATGGAAGTATCTGGGACAGTTATGACTCATAAAGCATTCTGCCCAGCTTGCTTTAAAATCTTTCCTCGCAATACCGAGAGTTTCTGCAATTTTGCGTGCTTTAAACTGCACCATTTCATGAATTACAGCATTGCCACTATCTCTTGTTTCTATAACTCACTCCAGACTTTTTCATATACATTTTTATATTTCCCTTTCTTCACATAGCAGGAGGATTTAGATGTCTTTTTTGCTCTCAATAATTTCTCTCTGGTTATGCCAATAATAAATAATATATGACTGCACATCATATTTGTCACTCGATGCTCTCATTCCATTTTGTCCAGCATATTCCAACACAGTAGGTTGAAGAATGCTGTAAAACTCTTATTCATTTTCACACCTGCTTGTGTACTAGACACTTCCAAATTATCTATTATACACACTAAATGCAGGAGTCGGGATCTGAATTCAGAAGCAGGAAAGGCATTGTTAAATCTGAGGTGGGAGAAGAGAGTAGTTAATGGTCAATGTACATTGTGGAAGCAAGGGTTTTACCATTAGTAGAAATGCTACATTTTCTCCCGGGTCATTTGAAAGATATTATGCAAATATTTTTTCCCCAGATAGTCGTTGAAAATAGAGGAGCTGTTATAGGTGATGGGGATATTATAGGCAAGTAAATACAGTAATTCCATGATAGCATTTCACAATGTGTTTTCACAAGACAAGGGTTATTAATAGGGATTTGTGATGTCCTCGGTCCCCTGATTTAACAGCCTGCAATTATTATATCTGGGGTAAAGTAAAAATGCCATGTACTAGATGAATCCACAAATACAAGAACTCAAAGACAATATTCATCAGGAAATTGTCCAGATTTCTCAAAATGAACTACAGCAAGTGATGAATAATTTCCTCAAGAGATGCCCAAAATGTGTGAAGAATGAAGGTAGGCAGTTTCAACACCATATGAATTTGGTAAGTAATGAATCTCTTAAATGGGTAATTTGTTTTATTGTTATACCCTCCCACTGCACTGTCATGTGTGGCTGAGGTCATTAACATGCAGATTCATGAGCAGGAGGTCAGGGATTCGATTCCTACCAGGACCATTCTCCTTGGCTGAGGTTTTTTCCACATTTGCCTTAATCTTCATAAATGGTAAATGCCAAACTTAAGCCTGGAAAGCTTCCTTCCTTTAAAAACAAAAACCTTGTCTAGTTTATCATTTCATCTCATATCAACAATGTCCATCCCCTGTGATGCCTCAGCAGTTAAAAGAGACACTAAACACTTATTAAAAAAAAAAAAACTTTCCCACTAATCACCGAGACCTGATTCCAGCTAATGAGCAGCATGCTGGGGAAAAAAAAAAACTGATCACACAGTATTTTCCTTGTAGGGGCCCATGTTTTACAACCACAAATTAAGTGAGGAATCACCATTGTTTTATAGAATTTAATTTTCTTATCCTTTCTTGACCTATTTTTCAAGTTCTATGCATTGCACTCCATTTATATTGTAATTTTTCTAATTGTCTAGGCCTGATTTTATATCTTTTTCCCAGTCTAAATATTTAAAGTGAGAGACTTGTTCTAATGACAGGTATCTAATACAATTTTTGAGCACATCATGTTTTCCCATAGATTGCCATCACCTTTTTCTGGGTATTTTGAAATTATGTATATTCTTTACTTAATTGATTTAAATGTGTGGAGCATTCAAATCATATTCATTTTCTTGTATTATAAGTACATTATCAGCATACATTAGAATATTAAACAACGATGAGAATTTATCTTAATCCTTACATTAAGATTATGTTTTAATTTTTGGAAAAGGTAACCCATATAAATGTAAAAAAAGTGTGGGCAATAGAGAACACCCTGTCTTATGCCTTTATTGATTACAATAGGTTCTGGTTTTGCTGTTCCTATATTAATTATTATATTAGATTTTTCATATACATTCTGCACCACTTTTTTCAAATGATGATGGTATCCTTGTTTAGTCATTATTGACCATAATTTAGTTCTCTGAATCCTAATAAAACTTTTTTCAAAGTCTATAAATGCAGGATGAGTATCCAAATTAAATTCTTTTCCTTTTTCAAATATATGCAATCAATCAGTCTTCTAGAATGAAATTTACATTATTCTCCACTTATCAATGATTTTCTGAATACATTTGTTTATTAATCTTTGACATCATTTTAGAAGATCGATATAACCTGGAAATGATCTCTATTCTTCTGGCATTTCCAGATTGATTTGATTGATTGATTGATTGATTGATTTGCCTTGATTAATAAGATGGAAGTCTAAGATGTAGAAGCAAACCTCCATAATAATTCTATATTTATTAAGAGTTGTTTAACTTGTATAATATTATGAGATCTATATAACCTCTTTCATTTATTACTTAATTTAATAGTGCTATTCTTCATTTTGAAAGCTTATTTCTTTATAATGTTCTCTATTACAAAATTTATACTATTAAAATGACTACTGTATTAAGATTGCCCAGGATAGGGTGACTCCAAATAATTTGAACACAATAGGTCTAAGACAAGGATGTAAGCTAAGTCCTATACTGTTTAACTTATTTATTAATGATATTTTAGAAGAAGTTAGCAACATTAATACCCACAGGCCCGTAATTTAAAATGTTGAGATTCTGGGACAATTATTTGCTGGCAATTTGGTTGGGGAGTTAATTACCAATATTGGTCTAGTGAAATCAATTGAAGTAATCACTAAATTCTGTAAGAAGTAGGGACTAAAAATAAACATTAAAAAATCATGGTATTTAAGAATGGAAACAAGTTATGCAAGAATGATAAATGGTATTGGGAAGGGGGCAGAAATTGAGGTGGTTAATAAATTTGACTATTTCAGTATTAGGCTTAACAAGAATGGAGAGTGGAGGGAACAAAAAAAAAAGATTTTAGCAAAAGGTAGGCTAATTTTGAAAGCTATTACTGCCTGTAGGTATAAAGTGCCAGAAATGCATACAAAGTGGTTGGAAAAAATGTATACAGTAGTAGTAGAGGCTAAAATGATGTTTGGGGTAGTGATGAAGGATGGCTAAATGTAGACTTGATTCACAGGAATTTCTGCAAACAAATTACTGGTCTATCCAAAAGCTCACCAAATGGGTTTGCACAAGCTGAATTAGGCAGAGAAAGGAATAAAGAAAAATAATGACAAGAACTCTGAAATATTGGTTTAGGATTAGGTTTAGAATTTAGAAGAGAAGTATATTTTGAAACACTGTCTAGTGATGCAAGAGAAAGTGAGGGGAGGAAATACTTGGGTTAGTAAAATCAATGGACTATGGAAAAAATTGACTTGGATATGGTGTGGCATGATAAAGAAAGTAAAGAAAGAGGTCTTTGGAGAGAAATTAACAAATAATTGATGATATGGAAAGACAGGAGATATTAGATAGTTTTATTGGTAAAAAGTCATTGAGGGTTGATAGGGGGTTAAAAATATGGGGTAGAGAGAATTATGCAGATGAAGATGACAGGGGAGGGTTGCATGGACCCGGGCAGGGGTAGTGAATCTGAGAGATATAAAAGGAGGTTAAATATAGAGGAATGTCCGATGTGTGGAATGCAAGATAGTTGCTAACATGCAATTGTGAAATATGGAGAAATTAAAGAAATGAGAGCAAAACTTAGGATTGAGAAGTGGGATAACTTACCAATAGAGATAAAGGGAAACAAGTTGGTGAATATGAAAACAAGGCAGAAAATTTTGGAATTTGAGAATTATTTAGGTAAGGTTAAAAGAAAATGGTTGAAGAAAATAAGTAAGAAATGAGGAATCAAGTGAGGTAGAAACATAATTTAAATTGGTTTTTGAATGAGTTAATGTTGTACATGTAAGTTGCCTTATAGTTGTATAACCACAAGGTTGAAACTATATGGGCCATTTCATTACACAGCAACTCGGGAAGATTTATTAGAGTGATTATGGTTGTATTTTCTTGTATGACTTAGTGATTGTAAAAGAGTACTGTGGAAGCTTGTTGTATTGTTAAACGGAAATTATAGTGTTATATCCATTTTTCTTTATTTATTATATTTAATTTAACATTTTCTATTTTTTGTTTGTTTAAATTTTGTAACAAAGACTTTGTCTTCCATGCATATCAATCTCACTTTGGCTGATGAATTTGCCTCATGATTTCTCATCATCATTGTAGATCTATTTAGTTTTATTTATATCTTTCTAGAAATCCAATTTTTTCACTACATGTCCTATAAGCCATCGGTTTTTCCTCGGTTGCATTTTTCAGATCATCATTCCATATTTTAAGCCCTTTTAAGTCATCTGTGTTTTCTCATTTTTCCAATCACTTCCATTGCTGCTTTTCTTATACAGTCTTTAATTATGTTCCATTTTTCATCATGTCACATTTAGTTGCCGAGTTTAAAAGGTGTTTCAGTAATCTTTGTTCATATAATATGCTACTTTGCTATAATAGAACACCTTATAAACTTCATCTTGAGATATAAACAATGTATACAGTTTACTTCAACTCATGTATACACATTCTTACACTAACTCCATTTTTTCACTTACTCTTAAGTAACCCTGAACGGTTTCACGTGACGCGTTTCGGGAGACTCTCTCCCATCTTCAGTTGCTGAGTCAGCAACTGAAGATGGGAGAGAGTCTCCCGAAACGCGTCACGTGAAACCGTTCAGGGTTACTTAAGAGTAAGTGAAAAAATGGAGTTAGTGTAAGAATGTGTATACATGAGTTGAAGTAGATTATCACTCCATTGTCAACAGCTTCGTAAGTACAAGACTTATAATGTATACAGTTTTTTTCACACTAACTGCATTCACTTACATAAAATTCATCTTGAGATATTTTTATTCTATTTTTCTTCCATCTTTCAAATAGTTTAAACTTTGCTACAACCAAAACATGGCCACGACCTATATTTCATCCTCTAAATGCTTGTATGTCTTGAAATTGAGGTGTTAATTTAAAATTAATCTAGAAATAATCAGTTAAAGACTTGCAATTTCTTGCACTCCAGGTATATTTATGGATATCTGGCTTTCTAAAAAAAATGTGTTATTTATCTCCAGTGGATAAAATGTTAAAATGCTAAAAATATTTCTGTGGCTTCACTTTCAATGGACTGGGAAGCATTCTGAGTTAAAAACATTTAAAATATTGATACAATGATTAAACACTATTAGCATTTCACTCTCAAAATTATAAAATTCAGGACATGTTTCATGATACTTCTGCTCACATTGTCAACTGTTAAAAGAGTTGCTTCCTAGTTCATTGAAAATGAAGCCGCAGGAATGTTTTTAGCATTTTAAAATATTTTATCTACTGGATATTTTGTACTCATTTTCACTGTGTTGATTCCTGAATATTTTAAAATTGTGGTAGTTATCTTTAGATTATTAATGCATGAAAATTCTGTCAACTCTACCATTAGTTTTTAGATGATTCCCTCCAAATCAAATTTCTCCACAATATCTGGAATTGGTATGTTTCCAACTCTTGCATCCCAACAGACAATTAGATGGTCTGACTTATTAACTTGGTTGCTTTTACAATTGTTTATAGATAATATCTTTGTTTATTTTTACTCTTCATTCATCATTCTTTTATTTATTTAATATAATGTTCAATTTTATCAATCCATTTATTATTTATAAGTATTACAACATCTCCTTTTGCTCTTTCATTTTGTGGTACTTCAGAGTATATAATCTGTAATTATCTGTAAGTTCTTTGATACCTTTCAATTTATTTTTTGTTTCAGTTAATGCTTGCAGTATTTGTATATGCTTTTCTTTTATTGTGCTTTGCAATTCTAATTCTTTTGTTCCAATACCCCTTCTATTCCAGCTTGCAATTTTAATCCTTTCCACAATTCTTAAGAGTTTTCCTTTTTACTGCTAGGTAATCTTATTTGAATCTTTCCAGCTTACTGTGAAGATTCTAAGTAATATGAAATAACCAGCTTGATTTTCTGTAGGAGTTTTAGATGGTAGACATCACTATGGCTATGGATCCATCTATCATATTTCTCTTCAGAGAAAAGGGGGTGCCTACACATGCCAGCCTTGCCATTCTAGAGGCATCCTTTTCCACCAGAACTGCTTTTACACTGGCAAGGGACCTTTCTAGATACTACTCTTAGGTCAGTGAGACCTATAGCTCACTAAGGGCAGGCAGGGTTGCTGCTCCCTAGGATAGGCTCTCTCTAAATAGAGGGTCCTATTCTGTTACCCCCATGTTTTAAATTTATGACCAAAAATTTATCAGTGTTAGATAGCAGTGTGATCTTATTCTTGAGTAAATATGGTGCCTTATACAGCAAATTTAGTAATTTTCATGTTTTGCTATATACATCTAGTGTTTCTAAGTATTACATATACAGATTACGATAGGTCTTCAAGATAAACAAAATGATGATGGTGCAAACAAGTCCAGAATATATCAACATTTAGAGTTGTGTTTTATTTGTGAGGGAAAATTTGGAAAAAATTCTACTAAGATAAACTTGGCGCTACTGAGAATCAAATCTAGGCCCACCAGTTGATAAATACGCATTTAGTACCTGAGCTATAGTGATGGATAATAATTATGCTAATCTGTAATATCACCTCTAAACTTCTTAATATGACTGCTTCTCAGCTGAGTATATGGAAATAATATAACTTGTAGTATGTACTTCACAAAGGTTCCTTTCCAGCAGCTTTAATGGGATACATTTCCTATTCTTGCTATTTAAACTTAATGTGCAGGAACATGATAAAATCTGAAATCTAAAATTCAAACATAAGGAAGTCCTGGCAAAATTGCTGTGAGCATAATGTGATTTAAACCTATTTTTACAAAGTCTGCATTAAGGTAACTCTGCTTTTAAGGAATATATTTTATATGCTGATATAAATATGATTTACATTTTAGGAAATATATATATAAGACAGCATTCTCCACCTTGCATTAGTTATTAGTCAATTTCTGAAACTGCTTGTACTTGTATCAGTTAAAAATTGTATGCCAAGTGAAAGCATTTCACTATTTAGTATGTGCACTATGGCTAATAACAAACATTACAGGGTGGGAAAAAGTTGCTTTCCTCAATTTTTTCTCATTTCATTTAGTTTATTCTACATTATTTTACAAAGTGTATATGAAATAGAGGTCAAGTTTCTTGATACACAATTCACATCATTTAGACATGGCTTTACAGATGGTGGAGCATATCTAATGATTTGCACTGATGCTATCAAATGATTGTATGGTCAACTCTTGTAAGTGCTACAGATTCCATAATTTCAGAGAAAAAACAATATTTCACAAGATCCTAAATTGAGAAATCCCAAAGTGCAAGGATACATGAACTAAATAGTCTTTCTGTCTTCTTACCACAGTGGCCAGTTCATTCATGGAATTGCTGGTTCAAGAAGCCCCTCACCTCTAAACCAAGTGAGGTGCTATTCCATTGCCATTTCAGCTGTATATAGGCAAGACGAGGGCTGTTGTGAAGTTCTGACTCAACCACATTTTGTAACATTTTAAGATATCATTCACTGGTAGCCATTACTTCAAAAAAAGGCTGATCCTATATCACCTCCACTTCAAAGTCCACCCCCCAAATATTTACACCAGGGATGTTTAATCCTCTGTGCTAACTTCATGTAGATTTTCAGTAGCATAATAAATAAAATTATGCCAGTTTACTGGCTGTTCAGCTTAAAGTGGCTTCACTGGTCCATAGAACTTTTTCCAAAAGTCATAATCAGCTTGTTGAATAAGTAACCATTCAAGAACTCCAAAACGAGGTACAGTTTATCTTCATGTAAAGCTTGCAAAAGCCTAGGTCAATATGCTCTCTGATGCAGATCATGTAACTAACTGCTTAAAGTGAAATTATTGGCTCCAATTCAAGAGATGCCTTCTGCCACACTTCTGTGGACAAATGACACCAGGAAATATTTTCCCAAAGTCTGCTATCACCAACACTGTGTTTTAATTGTTTCCACCAATGTTGTAGCACAAAAACACGTTGGTCTTTGCCGGTAGCAGCTCGTTGGTTTAAATTTTGGGAAAGCTGAAAATTCTAGCATTTATAGGAGGTTGGCAGGGGTACAATTTTAAATTGTTTACACTATTACATCTGTAGTTATTATCATTAATGGTTTTTATATATATTGTATTGTTAATATTTATTGTATATTACTTATGGAATTCATTGTCTTGCCAATACACACAGAGTACAAAAACTAAAAAGAATTCACCGTTCACAACATAAAGACACGTGTGAAAATTTCTAACTGCTAACAGAATAACACATGCTAACAGTTTTCCATTTGGTACTGTATAGTGATACTTTGGCTGAAATATCACAAATCTTAATAGTAAATGGTAAAACCGCCAAAGGCAGAAAAGGCATAGAGCTCCTGAGCCTTTGCTACAATACAGAGAGGGGAATATTCAACAAGACCATGCCTCCCAGCTGTTTTACAAAGAAAGCATGTGGAATTTTAAGGTTGAACCTATAGCTATCTGTCTGGCTAACATCTACCAATACTAACTGTTCCAAATATATATTAGATTTGAATGGGAACAACAAAAGTTTTGTTCTACTGCTTTCCATTTGTATGTGAATTACAAAATTAGTAATTACTTAGATTTTAAGTAAAACCTTTAACATATTTTTTAATTATCATTAGAAATTTTTAGGGATGGATCAGCCTTAAAGCCTTCAATTATAAGCTGCCACTGGTCTTTGCTTAGTGTGGGATTCATTGCAGCTATTACATATGCAATACAGAATAAACACAAAAACAATTCAACATTAGAAACAAACGAAGTGCAAAATATGAACATGGTTGCCAACTTTTGCCTCTTACATTTAGCCATGTGGGAAGTGCAAATGCTACACTAGACTATGGTAGCCACATACACTTACTATGACATCTGTGTATGCGTGAACAAGTATGAAAACAGAAATTTAATTAAAAATGAAGCTTTTATCCCATCTTGTAGTTATGGCCTATAATTGATTTGTATTGATGATTATATATGGCATAGTAACAGGAGTGCAAACATACCCAAGACTTACTGCACTTTATTTAGTTCAATACCTGTCATGTTCCAATTAATGTTCATTTAATACAATTATTTAATTAATGACTTAATACTGGCTACAGTGAATACAACAATGCAGATAGCATAAACTCTTTTCTTTATTTACATGTTGACAGTATTTAGAATAATTAGTAAATATTTGTTATTTTCTTAAGATTATTGATGAACTGAAATTTAGAATTACATAATTTTTACGTGTTTTACTAAGTTTTTAACGTTATTGTTTCATACTTATTTTTAATAAGTAGTAAGAAATAATTTATTAATTTCTGATAGTGTGGCCATTGAATTAATTAAAAACTCAAACATAATTTAGGATGATTCTCTGGCTAATGGCCCAAGTTATTGTCTGTAAAAATGTGTGTTTAGATAATGCCTTTCAAATTTATGTGTATAAATGTTCAATGATGCAAATAGGACCTGCTCATAATTTATGTTAAAAATGTTCTCCTTCCATTTGTCTACAAGATATCCACACTACAATCCAGTTTTTTTCTTTTGTGAATTCAATGGCTCTTCATGCAAAGAATGAGATTATGCTAGTAAGAGTGTTTTGAGAATGTATCTGCTCTGCTCTGTAAACCAAGTGATGTCTAAAATTCCAGGACTGTGATTAAAATTCTGATTCTGATTTAGAGAAAATCTCTAAACCATTAGCAAAATAAAACACAAATTTTATTGTCCAATTCATTCAATTTTTGAACACATAGTTTTGCTTTTATTTGCTTGTCTTTGACACATGGATTATGACATTTTAGTCTCTTGGGAAGTCTTTGTAATGATTTTGAAGGTGATGCCAGTAATCACTCCTTTGCAACATTTATAGTTTCTCCAGGTAATTTGTAGCCTCCTGAATGTTGAATGAGAAGGCTTTCACTTGTTTGTAACTTTTAAGTTACTTTTTGGGTGCAAGACTTTGATGGCACACCCTAAGACCCCCCCCCCCCCCAAATAATATATAGCAAACTCTCTAAATGTAATTTCTCCAAGTTCTGATCAGCTAGTGCTTGATTCATGGCAAGTCGCTGCAAACAGGTGTTACAGCCTCATTCTGTTATCATTAGCCACATCAGGTTCTCCATGGCAGATATATACTGATAGTTGAGTGGTTAAAAGTATCTATCTAGCGATGAGAGCTACCTAAGTTGGAATCCTACCAATGAATTGTTTTATTTGCTATTCTTTGCTAGAAAAAAAATAATGTTTAGTATGTGCAAGACAATATATCTTGCAATTGTAAAGGTTTATTGGAATTTTAAGACATATATGTTAACAAGAATATATGTCCATTAAAATATATATTATTGTCATATATTCAAAATTCATTTTACTTGCAAAATTTAACAAATAAAACATTCAACATAATGAGAATTCGAATCTACACAGTTTTTATTGCCAGATACATGCTTCCTTATGCTCAGCCCTCAGAACGCATGGTCCAAGCAAATGCATTTCCTTTTATGCCATAACTTTAACATGAATTGAAGATGGCATTGTGAGATCAGCATCAATGAATGCTTCTGGTGTTTTCCAAATCTGATGTAGTTTCTGCCTGTTGCTAATTTTTTGGTCTAAGGATGTACAATTCTTTCATCATGTTATCATGTGGCATGCATTAACTTAATCTGTTTGCAAGTATTTATGAACAATGAATGCACACCATATAATTGCGTACATTGTTATCATGCAATAGTTGAGTCACAACTGCCAAAATGTGGCAAAATGGAACATAAACAAATGGGGGTCTTTAGACAAGTATTATATCATGGGGGTTTCTATGCTTGAAGGTGCATAAATTTATAAGCCATCAATTTTTATAGACAATGTTTGGGGCCTCTAGTGAGAGAATCACTCTTTATAATTCCTACTGATATAATGAATACTTAATATAAACCCCATTTTAAAGAGCAAAGATCAAATACCTCTTGAGAAAGGGGCTACACTGTATATTTGTACAGGAGCTAACTGTATTTCTTTTCTCTAACATGTAGTATGTTAATGTTTTGCAGTGTACTAACTCAGTGGTACCAACAGCCAACTACATTGCTCACTAACAGAAGAGGAGGTGTTGTGCAAACCTCATTATTTGTATTAGCATTAAAAGGAAATTTTTCTATGCATACATTAACCAGAAAACATACATTATTGTGATTAGAATTTTGAGCAAAATAGAAATCATTATTATACTTGCAGAACAAAATCAAACTTACATTAACTAAGCAAAGTGTACTAAATAATATCAGAAGTTGTAGCATTTAAATAAGTGCTAAGAAACATTTTATTTCTTATGCACTAAAGATTTTGAACTTGTACTAGTAATTTGTTGCTAAATGCAGAACTAAAGATAATTTTAAGATGAACCTACCTTTCATTATAATAACAAAGAATTCCTTAATGATGGGGCATTTTGTTCATAAAGTATGTTTCCATTAATGCAATGAAAAATATGGAGCACAGCTTTACTTTGAAGTATAATGGATAAGTGGGCTGTAAGAATAATTTTTTTCCTATAGAATACTTGTTTATTATTCTTTAAAAAAAATAAAAATATAGGAAAAGATGTTAGTTTCCCTTGACATCATGTGTATATCTTTAAGACAGGTTGGTTTACTTGAAATTTTCATTAGAAAATGATTAAGAAAAAGAATATATAACCTAAAGAATTTTAGACTGCTTTTGCTTTTAATGTTCCTACATGTTTTGTGCCAGTCATTGCCATAACAAATATAATTCAAATGGGAAACAAATTAATTTTATTCATGTAACATTAAATGTTAACTGACTTGCCTAATTGGCATTGGAGTTTAGCACAGTAGCTAGATGGTGCTGCATAGCCTATTTTTGGGGCATCTACCTCTTTATTTTTATATATTATTTGAAGAGAGTCGTTTGCACCGCTCTTAAGTTTTTATCATCTATGTGCCTCCACTATGATTAAAATACTTGTCAGCTGCAGCTAGCTGTAGTTGCCCAAATTAGGTTCATAATTAAATGAAACCTTACTGATGAGTAAATAGGCACTGGCATTTCATCTTTACACAAGTGTCATTTTAAAGCTAAAAGTAAATTTACAATGTCAGTCAACGTGAAACACCATTAATTGGTATAGAATTATGTGATGACTTCATGAAAAAGACTATTATTAGAGCTTCTATAACTCTTAAGTCACAGGTGTCTATCTAAGTATTTAGAAATGTTTCTTTTTAAATGGATATAAACTTGAATTACCTGGAAACTTGCTGAGTTCCATGACATATGCAAAAAAACTGCAACTAAAACAGAATGTAGAAAATGAGAAATTGCAAATGTCAAGAATAAAGAATGGTTAAAAATACATATTTTCACATATTTTTTATATTATTTTTTTAATTTACCACTTGTTTTGAGATTTCTTGTTGCATTTATTAAGAGTGACATATTGAAGTACTTTTGTGTATTTCTTTTACTTTGATTTTAAATTCTGCATGCACATTTAAAAAGTTGAATTTTTGATTGTGTACGATTATGTAATCAATTTTGGCAATCGTTGAACACATATACACTTATATATATATATATATATATATATATATATATATATATATATATATTTATTTGCATTCTATGATATTCCACGTTAATCTTAAAAATTATAATAAACATTCATTCCATAGTAAATTTAGTTTGTGTGTATAGTGTATGCTTTCAGAAATCGTTGTTTCATTATTTTCAAATACCTATGTTATTCAACTAAACATTTCCTTAAGACAGCCTTTGTGCAGTAGGAATTTCATGCAACTTTGTGTGGTTTCCCAGGTTTGTGCCTATATACTGGGTCTTTCATGATTTTTTGCCTGTTTCATAGGCATGGCAAGTTGGCAATCAGAGCAATAGCTCTCAGAAAAGCAGATAAAATACCCAAGCAACTGATTCAAGCTCTCAAAATTAATGAAAATAAGCACATACCTTATGACTGGAGATGTCAAAATGTACTTCAGTGCCTGTTATTTTGCTTCAGAACATAACCAAATAAACATGCTTCATCAGAATATTAAGCATGGATCAATTACACTATCATTAATATTTTGTAACATTCAGAAATTTACCCAAATGTAAGGATCACCAGCATGCAATGTGGGCATCTGTGACTTTGTGTGCTTTCAAGTTTAAATTGACTCAGTTTTGGAAGATGAAGTGGTACATGTTAGTGCAAATTTTCTAAAAAAAAATACCGGAAATGTTTGAATGTAGCAGAACAATGTTCCCAACATCTCCAGTCATAAGGCGTGTGCTTATTTTCATTGTAATTGTGAGAACATGAATAGTTGCACAGACAATATATCTGTTTTGCTGAGAGTTACCACTCTGACAGCCAACCTGCCATATGCCATGAAATGGGCAACAAAACCTTGAAAAAACTGGTATATTCACATCTTTATTTTGTGCTTTAGTAAATTTCTGCTTTTTTTTTTTTTTTTTTTTTTTTAATGTGAAGAATTAAAAACAGGCCAAATGTCTGTTTATGTTCCAAATGTGTAATGAGGTAACCTATTTGCAATCTTAACATTTATTTTCAAAATCTTTTACTAATTCAAACAACAAATTTCACTTAGTATAGAATGTTAAAACTTTAGTGATGATTTATTTACAATGAATAGTCAATACTGACACATAAAATGCCAACAATATATTTGGTTGTCATGCTTGATAAAATCGTTAAAAGAACGTGTGGGGCAGAATGCGGTATGTTTTTCTTTGCATTGCATTGCACTGATACTTTATTGTAGCCAGATACTTGTGTGTTCCTCTGTGACAAAATGTTTAAACTTGCTCATGCATACAGGTGTCTTAAAAGTTTACCATGCGCTCTATAAATTCATATGCATTCTTTTGTATATGCTCTATAAATAATGAAGTGTATTTTAGACAGAATTGTTTAATATTTATAGAGTGAGACATTTTTATACTTTTAACTACTAATACTGTTGTTAAATTTGTATATTCAATTTCATTCCAAAATAGAGTAGGGAATTTTATGAAATGTTATAGTTAATAACCATAAATTTGAGAACAGAACTATTAATGTATTTTAAAAGCATCTAACTTGAATATTTGTTTCTATTTTGGAAAATTTTTATGTGAATGAAAAAAAAAATGAAAATGTGTTTAAGTATTATTAATTTAGAAGGTCTGAAATTTGCAAGAATATTAAATGTTCTGTATTAGTTAAAGTAGTAACTGTTAAAAATATATTAAATTTATAATTTAATGTGGCAGATAGAGATAAATGATATTATATGTTTTTATGTTTTAAATATTGTGAATGTATGATTTTCCACAAAACCCAATAAACAGAAATAATGTCCAAGTGGCAAAAAACTGAAAGATTCAGAGCTCCCTGTCATGGGCATTGTTTTTATCAACATTTTCAACATTTTTATCAAGTTAGTAAAGATTAGAGGGTTTCAGTTTGATTCTGCCATTCAAAAACCCAGTTCACATAACAGAAACACCATAATAAAATTGGGATCAAAACCTTCATCTATTTGTATTGTCATGTAAAGTGCTTAATGTTTTCTGTATTTAGTAAGTACCACTTTCATTTTTTCATGTTGTTTTGCATTAGCTTCAAAGCTTCACATAGGTCATTACCTGCATCTGGTACAATGCATGATACAGAAGAAGATATTTTGCATGAAAGCTATTTCAAAGTTACCAGATATTTAAGTGACTGCCAGATGATCTATAATCAAAATATTAACCTCTATATTTTGTATTCTGCTTGCACATTTTTGAGCCAAGTAGGTGTATCAAGATCTCAAAATCTGTTGTAGATAATAGTGGAAAGAATTTTGCAGTTTTCACAAACGTAATTTTTTCTCATGTTGGTCATTTCCTCAGTTCTGCATTTTACCCCGTTAAAAGCAAATTTATCCCATACCTTGCATACATTTTCTTTCTTTCTAGAAATCAAACTGAAAAATCCAACATAAACAACTCACAATTGGAGAATATTATTGGTTTTTTATTTGTGTGGTGAACAAAGCAAAACTGCAATTTATATTCAATCTATTTGGTGGGAAATGTTTTTCTTTCAAAAATAACAATTTGTTTCTCTCTCTGCATACTCTACAGTATTGCCTTGTTGGTCTGGTGGAAAACTGCTTTTATAGTAGGGATAATAGTTTTATGCCAGTATGCCTTGAATGTGCTGTTGTTTGATACCCATTGACAAGTCTAAGTTGCCAGATATACACAATAGCATTAATTTTCAGTTTAGCAGGGAACCAACCAGGAAACACTGAATCTATTAATTAAGCTCATTGTATGATTGAGTCGAACTGCGCACTCTTATTGCTCCACTTACTTGTTTATAATATGTAGTTCTAATATCATGAACCCTTTGTTCACATCATCAGCTACCCATCGACTGCTGGATAATTCATTATACTGTGGGAATGATTCTGCTCTGTTGGAGGTGTGATGAACTTAAAGTTTATGTTTCCATCCCTGGAAGTATCGAAGTTCATTAAACTGTCTCTGTATTTGTAAAAGTAGATTTTCTCTCATGTTGCTAACTCTGTAAGGCCTTATACTGATTTCAATAATTTTGCTTAATTCACTATGTCGTGGTATTTTGTCCAGAAATGGGATGCTACTTCTGATTTCTCCAGTTGTTCCCGAAATGTTCTTGAGAACCATGGTTCCCAAAACATGTCCTAACTTAAATACAGTAAGTGAAGCATGCAAGAAATTTACTTGCATTATATAAATTAATATATATTCACTGTAAACAGCTTCAAATTAAACAAATACGTTAAGTGGAACAAAATTTGTAAAATTTGAGTGATTTTCTCATATAAAATTGCAACAAATTTAATTATTACCACAACCCTTCAAAAGTTAATAAAAATGATTAAAAAGCCATAAGATGCAAAACATTTGGTGTAAAAACATGATTTTTGTTGGCACATATTCAGCAAAACATTGCACTGCACCTTAACCACTTGCAAATACTTGCAAAGTCTCCATCATTAAATATTAATCTGAGTATAGTGTTTGTTTTTAAAGCGACAAAAAATACTGTCTCTATGAGACAATGCAGTACTGCTGCTGTTTGCTCATGTAGTATGAGTGGACTCACCTGATACATCAAAAGGTTTCAATCACACAGTGATTATAACAAAAATAATATGAATTTGAGTGACTGTATGAACTTGTATGAGTGTAATATTTACATTCACACACCAGCCATGCTATAAACCATCATACCCATTCTATACTCAGCTGAGTTAGGAAGTCACATGTTAATACAACTAAACTCTCTTAGAATATGTTCAAGGACAACAGCACAGAAGGATCATTCCAACTTTACATTGAAATTGGACTTGGCATGAATATAATGAACTCTTTTTAATGAAAACTCCAAGGGGATATGGGGGGATGAATTATCCATCATTTTCATTAACAAAAATATATTCATATTTTAAAGAAATTCAATAAAATAAAACAAAACTATTTTTCACAGAAATAATTAACATGCAGTGGAACTTTCCTTAAAATCTGTCATTTTGTGTTGTCCTATGTAGAAAAACGAAAATCCACTCACAATAATTAAGTTGGGATGATAATATGTTCAATAGTATTCCATAGTCTTTAGCAATGCCATATTTCATCCTCACACCTTTTTTCCACTTCTCGTAGAATTTCTACTTTTCTTCTGAAATGTTAATCTACAATATACACCATATTTTGACACTGCAAACAACATAATGTACTTGGACATATCACATCTGACAAATTAGAGTCCGTTGGTCTTTAACTTCAGTAGAGTTTTAAGATGATTTTCTTAAATTTAAAGTTTACACAAATCTTATTGGGTTATAAGGTTTGAAGGACAAACAAAGGGAAAATGCACATCGTTCAGATAGTGGAAGCAACATAGCTAATGGGGATGAGGTTGAAGAAGAGCATCTGCACACAAAAAAGGAGAGAGGAGAGAGTACTTTACTAGTGAACAAAAGGTATTTCCTTACAGCTGTCTTTGGATAACTGTAAACAAGTTGAAATTGCATTATTCTGTTTGCTGTCTGTGGGAAATTCTTGTAGATACCTATATATAAAATGGAATTCAGGAATAAGTACTGCTTTTTGAATAAATAAAATCCTGCCTTTGAATTATCCAAATAAAATGTTTAAACATTTTAATTAAATAGGAACTTTTAACATTATTTTAAATGAGAATTTCAAAGTGAATAAGCTTCTGTTCGAATTAACCAATAAATTGAATTACGCACATTCAAATTTTAAAAAACTCTACTAGTTGGTGCATTTGATATATTGAAATACAGCTACTTAAGCTTTATTAATAGCATTAAAATCACAAGGTTTTGCAAAACTTCACAGAGCAATCTTTAGTGATTAATAAACATATATTTCATATTTTTTTTTTCATAAAGTTCCTTGCTCTAGTCATAAGAGAAGAGATAATGTCATGTAGCATCTAGAACACTAACCAGTATGAATATGTATTTTTTGTTAAGTAACAAAATAAGACATGCTAATTTCATTTCAGCTGCAAAAATAAAAGAAAGAATAAAGAACTAATAATGTATCTTAAACTTAGGTATTCATTTTTTACACTAGACTCCACTTACATAAAAGGGAGAATTTCTCCCATCTTCAGTTGCTCACTGAACCGCCATTCAGTGAAGATGGGAGAAATTCTCCTGAAATGCATCTAACTTTTATGTAAGTGGAATCTAGTGTAAAAAATGAATACCCTAGAACCATTTTACTGCACATTTAGAAATATTTTCTTTAAGAAACTATATTTCTGAAAGTTGAGTTTTATGGTGGTAAAGGCTAAAGTGTACAAGTTGAGTATAGATTTTGTAATTAAATATCTCATTAGAGATGTATTATGTTCTTATTTATGAGAAATTTAACTTATGTAGTTACCAAATTTAATTATGGAATATAAAATAATGTAGTTAAATACATACTAACTTTATAGTAAACTGAAATCAGAATTATAAGACATGTTTGAAAAATGTTCATTATATGCCTACCAATCAAACAAAATCAAGTGCCAAATGTTGATGAAGAGTTCAAAATTTATCTGTTGTTTAGGATTAGCATAGATAGGTCTGTAGAAGGTTTCTTGCCAAAATGGTGAACTGAGATATAGAGTATCATTAGCTTTTTGAAAGTGATAGTAGGTAATCATCATCAATATTGTTGGAATGTATAATAATTAGTCATTTTATATTTTAAAATACTTTGGAGAATGTTGTGAGATTTCTGATGTGAATGTAAAAAACAAGGTGCTTTTGTAAAAATTCTCACAACATTTGACATAAGTGTTGGGCACTAGCACAAAATATATGCACACAAATTAATTTTTCCTTTATTGGAAACAGCACTTTTTATAACTCTAATACTATTAATCTTTCTGATATTTTGAACAAGTGCATATACTTCCTACACCATAATCAAGTAAACTTGTAATTAGTTTTATTTCCATTTGCATAAAATTGTTGAAGACATTAAAATGAGAAAGAAGTTTTCTCATTAATCAGTTTCACAATGTTTTCATACTCTTTCCACACTATTTGTGGACTACTATTCCACCTATTGCAAAGACAGAGTAAGATCTATTATCTACCAAATATTGGGTCAAAAACTACATGAGAAAACTTACATATCACATTTTAAAGTTTTAAATACTGGTGTTAAGGGAATTGATAAAATTGTGCTTAAAATATGAATTATGTGTAGCAGAATGCTTGTTATTTATATGCTATAGAAAGAATTTAAACCAAAGGTTTAGTGATTTTAGAGTATATATGTCTTTATAATATACATTGAAATCTTAGATATTTTGATCTTGCAGCTAAATAAGACAGAAGCATTGGAAGCATTAGATAGGTAACTACTTATTTTACAACAAATGGCATTTTCAAAACAGTTTTATATTTCACATTTGTCACACTGATGCTATCACACTAAGAATTAAAGTTAAAAATATGTTTAAAAAATATTTAGAAAAACTTTTACAAGCATTAAAAAAAAAAAAAAAAAAAAAAAAAAAGTTTTGGTAGGCTAGTTTAGCCAATTTGAAAATAAAATTGTAATTTTGGTTTTGTAATCAAAATTACTTTTTCTTTCTTTCTCTCTTTTCTTCTTTCTCTCTCTCTCTCTCTCTCTCTCTCTCTCTCTCTCTCATGTGTTTTGAGCAACATTCACCCTTAATATAGTGAGGATAATGAATAAACCAACTTTAAACCTATCTGAAATGCTACAAATGCATAGTTCAGTACAAAAAAATAATGTTAATACAATAATAATTTAGGTAAAACTAGTGACATTTCTTTTTATATTTATTTGTCTTTTTTTTTTTATGTATGTGCACGTTTTAATATCTAATTTAGGTAAGGAAGCATAATAAATCATAAAACAGCATAATAAATGGCAGCAAAATGACAATGATATAATAGTGAATTAAAGGCTTTGCAGTCATTTTACATTTCTTTTAAATGATTCAATTTATTTTGTAGTAATAAACTATCAAAAACAGAACTTTCTGGAGTGCATAATTTTGAGTCACTAAATGTGAAGGAAGTAAATGCTTAATAGTCGCCATTTAAAGTCAGATTGTAGTAATGGAGTACAAATGCATTATGCAAGATATTTTAAACATGCACTTAAATATAGGAATAAAATAATGTTGACTGTAACAGTTTCGAAAGTGAATCATCCTGCTCTTACACTTCACTTATTCCTTTTTTCTTTCCTGCTTTTTCTCTTTGCTAGTATGTAGCAGTAGTAATTAAATCTTCAGATTTTTCTGCTGAAAATCTCAAAATTGCTTCTCAAATTTGAGTGTAAAAATTGTCTCAAGCTACCATCTAACTCACCTATTTGTGTTAAGGCCTTGCAATTTCATTAATAGAATTCAAAAAGTATAAGGAAGCTATAAAGTTTTTCTTGCATATGTTTAATTCATGTGGTACTTCCTTGGGCCAAAGCACATGTAATGCCACACCCCCTTTGGGTACACATCTTCCCTAGTTACTATCTCATTAAATTGGGTAGCATGTAATAATATCTAATGGCAGCACTTGGAGGTATCTCCTAACCCTAGAGGCCTTGCTTAATATGTATAAGGAAGTGAAAAGATGCCTTTAAGAAATTACACCAAATAAGCAACAATATGTAATCAGATTTATTATCGATCCTGTAAGCACCACCTGTACCGTCTAAACAATAGTTAAATACTTTAAAAATCAACTGGCAGTAACATTCAATAAATTACAACACTATGAATTTCACAAATGAACAGGGATTAAAACATTCTCCTCATAAATGGCAGCTGCTACACAACAAATGCACCAAAGTAAAAATGGCAAATGTTAAAAATAATCATATATTAAACAAACATTATAGAGCAGGTTCCTCTAAACTAAACATTAATGCTTTGAATAGAAGTGAAGAAAAGTTCTAATGCTGAAACGAGAGTTAGAATTTAGAAAACCATACAGGTTACCTCACATCCATTCAAAGTCAAAGAATGAAGCTTACACTGAGCATGTAGTTACATTAACCATTTCAAAAGGCATGCAGCAAGAATATGTCATTTTCAGAGGAAGGACTGTACAAACAATCCCATTTAGTAGAGCAGTGACAGTGGCCATTTGAAATGATATTCATACCTGGCTGGCATTGTTACATTATTACTAACATAAGCATAGTCTGAAGTAAAAAGCAAGCTTATTTATGTCCCTTATTTTAACTTTGCATTTATTTTGAATTGGAAGTACATTATTTTTATTTAATCATCCATTAATGACTTAACGAACTCAATGCAATAATTTGATTTTATGATCATTATTTATGGCAATATTGATGAATGTTTTAATACTGGTTTGCTTGCAAGTAGATAAGGCATTTTCATTGTGAAAGAGCTGATTTACGTGTTTTTCAGTTGACCTTAAACTTTTAGAGAAGAGAAAATATTTTCTCAGTTAAAAGAAAGACATGTGTTGCACTTGTACATAAACACACAAGCTAGTATGGGTGGCTGAGACTGCTAAGGCATGCATCTAATTGCATGCTAAGACATGCAATTAGATGCAGAAATGTCAGCAATTTGAATCCTGCTAGGACCATCCTCCTTAACTGAATCTATTTTATATCATTTCTCATCAGTGGCAATGCCAGAAAGGTACCTTAACTTAGGCCTGCAGTGCTGCTTTCCCAATTTATCATTTTCTCTTTGATATTATCAACAGTGTCCATCATCTGTGATACCACAGTATTAAAAATGGATATTAAACACTGTTTAAAAACACACACACACCAAAATAAAAAGCACCAAATGTAACGATGAATTAAATAGAAATTGTTGATAGTGAAACAGTATATTAATTAATAATAGCAATCAGCAGGAGTAACATTATTATACTTTATCCTAAACTTAGGTATTCATTTTTTTACACTACACTCCCATTTACTTACATAAAAGTAAGACGCATTTTGGGAGAATCTCTCCCATCTTCAGTTGCTCACCGAACCGCCATTACTCGAAAAAATCTTTTTTGAGTAATTAATGTGTCTTACTTTTATGTAAGTAAATGGAGTTTAGTGTAAAAAAATGAATACCTAAGTTTAGGATATATTACCACTCCATTGTCAACAGCTTTGTAAGTACTATATTTATTATACTTTACTTATTTGTTTAAAATGTAGGACATGTTTGAAGAGCATTTTTTCCATCTAACATCATCTGGTGATGGCAGAAAAAACTGAACTAGGGAGATTCCACCAACAGATTGTATGGATGGCAGAATAACTTTTCCCAAACAATCAGTTGGTGGAATCTTAAAGTTCAGCTTATTCTGCCATCACCAGATGATGTCAGTGGTCTACAACTGATAATGGGAGCAGATGCTCTTGAAATATGTTCTACATTTTAAACAAATAAGTGAAGTAGTTTAGTCTAGCCAGCAAGTTCGCAAAACAGTCACAGAGACCTACGAGCATAGAACTTGTCATATACAATTACCAGAGTAGCATTCAATCTACATTTACAACAAATTTGTCTATATTTACATAAATATTTACAATAAAAATGAAAAGGAACACCTAGACAAGTCACTTAATCATACAAATTTTACTATATACATGTTTACATATGCATTGATATAAATCATTGGAGTGTTTTTAACTCAATACAATATTGTCACTCATATATTCTTTTTTAGAATAAAAGGCCTTTTTACATAGGTATTTTCTAAGAGCAGATTTAAAGGAATTATTGTTTATTAAGGTTTTTAGGCTAGAGGGAACAGCATTCATAATAAATACCTTTTTGATGGCATGAAAGTGTTGAAGACGGTCAATGTATATTTGCTTTTTGTCTAGTATTCTTGTCATGTATATTTTGATTTTGAATAAATTTTGTTTTATTTCTTGTATAAAAGTTCATGAGGGATAAAATATATTCACAAGGAAGAGTTAAAATTTCAAATTGTCTAAAGAGGTTTCTGCACGAATGTCTGCTATGTGTACCAGCAATTATTCGTATGACTTTTTTCTGTAATAGGAAGACACATTCACTTTTAACTGAATTTCTCCAAAATATGACCGTACTTCATTATTGAGTTGAAATAACCATAATAAACTAGTTTTAAAGCCTTCATTGACTCCAACATTATTAATGCACGTATTGCATAGCTGCACTGCTAAGTTTAGGTATAATAAGATTGATGTGATCTTTCCAATTTAGATGTTTCTCAATTATTAAACCAAGGAATTTAATATATTTGGTTTGTAGAAGTACTCTGTTATAATATCCTATCTGTAGTTGTGGATCTGAAGATCTGTGAGTGATGAATTTCATAACATTTGTTTAATCTAGATATAGAGACAATTTAAGTTTAGAATAACTGAGTCGACAAACGTTCACCATATTTAACTAATTTATAGAGACAATTTGTTTGCTTTGAACCATACACACAATGAATTCAGAACCAGTTTTAGTTTAATGGCACAATCATTAAGGCTCTTTCCATTTATCAATATGCTTGTGTCATCTGCAAATAGAACAGCGTTTCCTAAATCTTGGATAGATATGGAGAGATCATATATATATATATATATATATATATATATATATATATATATATATATATATATATATATAAAAAAGAAAAGGAAGAGGGACCAGAAAAGATCCTTGAGGTACTCCATGGTTAATCATTCCCCACTCTGATGCATTGTTTTTATTTTTAAACGGACAATTGCTGTTTTTTGATTTCCTTTTGTCAAGGTAGGATATAAACCATTTTAAATGTTTGTTTTTTTATTCCATAGAAAGCTAATTTATCTATTGGAATTTCATGATTGACACAATCGAAAGCCTTTGCTAAGTCACAAAATATTCCTCCTACATATTCTCTTTCATTAAATGCAGATAAAATTTCATTAGTGAGTTTATAGATTGCATTTTCTGTTGAAATTCCTTTTCTAAAGCCAAACTGATCATTAACTAGAATATTGTTACTTTCAAGGTAATGGTAAAGCCTAATGTACTAACTTTCTCAAACACCTTAGAAGATGTAGTGAAATAGCAATAGATCTATAATTAGAGTCATTTATTTTTTGTCCATTTTTGAACAGAGGCTTCACTATTGAATATTTTAGCCTCTCAGGAAATACATCCAAGATTCATTACGCAAGTGACTAAGGGGGTACTAATTTCCTTTGCACAGGCCTTTATTACTGCTGTTGATCTCATCATAGCAAGAAGAGTTTTTTGATTTTAGTTTTCTAGTGATATTACTAATTTCTAGTGGGGTAGTGGTACATGGTTTGAATTCATTATTTTGACTGGGAATTGATGTCTGTAAAAATTTTAATGCTTCTCTTTTATTAGCAGAATATACATTTTTTTATTTTTTATTACATTAAGAAAGTAATCATTAAACACGTTTGCTACATCTCCAGGGTGTTGTATCTCTTAATTGTTAATGCTTATGATTATTGCATATCTTGTATAAAATATAGTGAACTTTTGTAACAGTGGTGTAAATTATTAACATTTAAGAGAAATTGAGTCGAAATAGTAACATACACACCACTAAAATTGAATTAAATGGAAGACTAGTTTCGGGAGCCATCGCTCCTATCATCAGTTCCTGGTCGACTCAAAAAAAAAAAATTGCATATCTTGTTGCAAATTTTTGCTTGTTTCTTGTTTTATTATATTCCAAGTAGTTTTTATTTTGTTTTTTGACTGACTGATAAGTGTTTGATAATGTTTGTTGCTTTTATGACTTTCCTAAGTATCTTACAATACTTTTAAAAATCTTTTTTTAATTTAGGGTCTTTACTGAGCTTTTGCTCATTATATAATTTTCTTTTATTTTGACAAGATTTTTTAATTCCTTTGGTTAACCATTCCCTGCTCGTATTATAACTTTTTGTAATTTTTAGAGGAAAATATGCTTCGAAATGCAATTAAAAAATTGTTGAATTTACTATTAATGTCATTTGCACTGAAGACACTATTTCACGATTCTTGTTGAAGTGTCTCTACCATTTTACTGAGATTTGCATCGTTAATTCTCTATATTTTATATATATGTATAACATTCTTTAAGTTTTATTGTAGAATTCTTTTTCACTATTACTTGAGCATCATGGTCAGAGAGACAATTGATCAATGGAGACATAGAATATGATAACAGTTTGTCTAAATTTACAAATATATTATCTATTGCTGTGATAGAGTTTTTATCAATCCTGGTGGAAAAGTTAATTGTATGCACCATGTTATATGCATTAAGAAGGGAATTCAATCAATTCATTCTAACACTTGGCATTAAGTAATTAATATTTATGTCCCCACATATAATTATTTCATACTTAAGCTTAAATAAAAAGTTTAAAGTATCTTCAAGTTTCATCAAGAAAGTTTCAAAGTTTCCTAATGGTGAGCAATAAATAACAATTACAATTATTTTGTATTTTTGCTTTCCAATTGGATTGTGCATAATTCAATGTCCTGTTCTGAATTAAATGTTGATATATCTAATATTTTATATTGTACATCCAGCTTGACATAAATGCAAACTCCTCCGTTATTTAGTTTTTTGCTTGAAGCTCCTGCTCCCACAATAACCATGTAATGACAATTGTGATAATTCCTGTTGTTTCAAATGATGTTCAGATAGGCAGATAATATGTTGTTTTATATTGTCACAAGTTAAGCTGTTTAATAATTAATCTGTTTTACTTTTAAGTCCTCTAATACTTTGATGAAATATATAAAGATTGTTTATTGCTTGCTGAATACTCTTTAATTTTACTTCATTTTCTGTGTGAAAACATTATCATTGATACAATTGTCATTTGAATTAACATTAACTGCTATTAAGCTTGGCTTGATGAATTTCTGGCCTAAATCAGGTGTCTTTATCCTATAAAATGGGATATTTGGTATGCTAATTTTACTGCTGCTGACTGCTATTATCAGACAGTTCATATGTCAAATAAAAGAACATAAACATAAAATTCAAGAAACATATCAAATATATCAAGAGAATAAAATTTGTTCTAACAATTCTGGAATATATTTATATAATGGGAAAATGTTGCATACCAGCATGAATTTAATAGTTAAAAAGTTATGAGCTTACTCTTGAAGCTATTAACAGTGAAGTAGTAAAATAATGTTAATATAGAGTTGGTTTGGTGACACACATACTTTACTTAATTTAAATGTTACTAAACCAACCCTATACAACATTAGTTAAGCTATTTATTCTTGCTATTAATGGGAAAATGGACCAAACAATCATATCTCAGAGGAAAACTTTACGGTTAGAAAACATGAAAAAGTGCTTTTGGCAGCTAAAGGTGAAGATGTAGATTTTTGAAACTGATACTAATTTAAAATGTGTTAGAAGAAAAATTCTGTAATGCTTAACTGCTCCATTATCCAAATATGCTAACATCTACTGCTTTAATTTCCTATCAGAAGATAGGAAATTAAGAAATTGTATAAGATCATTAGGAAGTAATCTAAACTCAGAAATAGGCTAATATAGAGATATTGCAGCATTTAAAGAAGCATGAGCATTTTGGATAAAGCTCGTGGCTTTTGAAGAAATTCGTTAAATTTCCATAAATGTCTTCATTTATGTTCCACTGCCTGCAAAAAAAAAAAAAAAAAAAAAAAAATCATGATAAATTTAATATATTATATATACATGTTGTGTATACAATGGAATTGATGTTATTAAACTTCTACTGGAAATTGTACTCAAGAAAGCCATTGAATACAACAACGAGGTAAAAAAAAAAAAAAGTTTAATATAAATCAAGTAATGTTTGTTCATTTGAAATAAAATAGGTTAAAATAAGAGCAACTTCTTTTTACATTTAGAGTTAATCGTTTCAATTATAACACAAAATTAATGTATTGCAACATTAAATGGTGATGTTTCCATAGGTGGTAGTGGTGTGACTAGGCTACTTGGCTGCAGCAGTCATTGGAGTAAGGATTAGAATGGGTATATAAAATGATAAGACAATATAAAAAGAATCTAAAGTGCCGTTAGAATGAATTATACTTTAATATTCATTTATACAGAATTGTTGCAGCTCTTGAGAATAAATCATGTGTTGAAAGCACACTTTTTTTAGGCAGAAACAATTTGTGATTCAAGTAAACTATGCAAGAGCATATTATTTATATTCATAAAATGTATTAAACGTACTTTGATATCATGGACAATATAACTTTCCCTTAAAGATATAAACCGTGAGTCAGTATCTATTTGAATGTAATTAATGAGCTACATCACCCAACAAAATTTTGTAAACTTTATGTTCACCTAAAACGAGTAGTGTGCTTTTGTCACCACCACCCCCCTTGTTATTTTTTATTTGTCTTATCTTTACTTAAAAAATTATGGATAGAAAAGTGTATGTCCTAGTATTAGCCAAAAGATTTACCCCAACATCATTTCACCAGTCTTTTATTTAATTTAATTGGAGTATTTTTATACACCGTACGCACAACAGTGCAACTTATGCAGTTATAGCCCATGCCAACCTGTATGACTTAAAACGAGTTTGTTCTTTGCTGAAAATACCTTATGTTAGCACTTATGTGATATAATTATGGTTTACAGCAAAAAGTATAGGGATATCGCGCTATTATGTGAAAGTACGGCAATTATTTATGTGATTGTGCTTATAGTAATCTGGAACTTTCAGTTACAAGGTTGGGCAGCTTTCATGGAGGGAGAGTGTTGACATTCCAGATTGATGACGTATACCATGTGATCAACGATCGCACATGGTCGAAAAACTTACATTTCCCATAACTTAAATTTCATGGTGCAAGTTAATTATTAAGTTTAGCTGTTGCAAACAGTTAAGAATTAACTACGTTGAAGGTTATCCGAAGGATTCTATTAATGACCAATTCTGTAACCAATTTTCACTTACGCAGCTGCTTCTCGCGTTTTCTTTAAGATGGCAGCACAGTAGGTGGCTCCATTCTTTTCATTCCTAACATTCCAAAATGCCGAGGTTGGGCAGAATGTCAGAAGTTTGTTTGTTAGCTGAATAGCGCATTGGAATTTGGTTATTTTGCATGTGAAATAGTGTCTGGTGTAGGCGTTTCGATTTGAAGAATAAATCTAAGGTATGTGTCTTGCATAAATATACGGTTTTAAAGCGTTTATGTAAGAACATGCTAGCATATTTTATAATTTATAAAGTATGCTTCATGTAGCATAAGAAATTAATATTTTATTATCAATTTTGTCATTGCCATTTCTTTTGAGATACATGTTCATGTCGCTTAAATGCGTTTACATCCAGAAACGTGAATTAATTTCATCAACATAATTATGTTGATAAATTAAAAAATGAGTTGCCAAGGAATGGACCAAGTCCATGCAGCCCAGTAAACTCGCTTAAAACTGAAATACAGTATTAAAATTTGTCACAGGTATTTGTGCCGTGTTTAAAGATCTCTATGTGCTATGGAGGCAACAGAATCACCGCTGGATGTTTTATCAAGAGCTGCCACAATGGTACAAGACAGCTCCTCTGCTGAATATGGTAAGTTTCATGGTCATTAAGTGCTCACATAAGGCAATTATTATATTCTGCATTAATTTGATTCTGAGTGAGTAATAAAGTTGTAGCATAGTAGGAATGAGGCATTAATTTTATGCAATGAAATTTAGCCGTACTTGTCTCACAAAATTAGCATCTCTAAACTTTATTCATTTAGATTCTTTGCAACATCTTAAATTTTTGAATTGCTGGAAAAATTTCTACACTTAAGTTTATAGGCAGGATATAAAAAAAATATTTTACTGTTGATGGCACATCTGGGACTTTAACCTTTGATCTAATGAGCATATTGGTAGTTCTAAGTTACACTAATAACACCCATAGCTTGTAATGGATGAAACAGTATGATTTCAATATAATATATTAATTTTCTGAAATTTGACAGATAAACGTTTCATTAAGTGTATTTTAAAATTGCATGAAATAATTCTCATTGAAACTTCAATATATGCATCCCGCTTTAAAACTTCCCATCTGTGAATGTGAGCTAGTTTTAAACTTATATAACAGGATAACTGGTGGAGATATTACAAAAGTAATAATTCACTGGGTCCTCCGGTTTCTAGGACTCAATCGAGGTTAGGTGTAGGTTAGTGGGGTGTGTGTGTATGAATTAATTAGGGATTCCATTTTTTGTCCGCTGTTGTATTTATTTTGTTTATACTTATGAAAAGGATATGAACATGAACCTGTTATTCTAGGTAATTTTTATTTGTGGGATGCACATAGTGAAGTTTCACTAAAATCTGCAGTAATTGAAATAGGATCGATAGGAAATTTCTAAATGTGTTTCTGAGATACAAAACTGAGGTTAGAAAAAAAAGTGTAATAGTAGTAGGATCTTTGATTTTGGATGTATTTAATAGTATCCATGCTTTAATTATTGTGAACAAAATGTTTTATTTTAGAGTTACATTGGTAGATATCTTGTCAATGAATGTTGAAAGTAAAATTAACACTGTAGATACATGTTCACATTGTTCTGCAAAATACATTGTTTTGGAATGGCAATTATGTTGAGCATTTTTGAAAGAGCATTGCAAAATATTTTTTTCTAATACTTGTTTAATGAAATAGATAATTCGTGATCATGGTACATTTTTTCCCCCATTGCTGAGGGATTAAAATTAAATATTTTTTATAACATCATAAGATAGCTACTAGCTGAACTATCTTGAGAGAGGAATGTAGTAATGGAATATTTCTAGGACTGTCCAAGGCATTCATAGTAGCCTAATTATTTAGTTCTTACATGCAGGTTAATTTTTTTTTTTTATTTCTTAATGTCAAAGTATATTATTAAGAGAAAAGAAAAATAATTGCTTTGCTCATTTCTATTTTGTTAATAGTAGGTGCTTGGAAGTTTTCTAGTAACAGTAGGCTATGATTTCAAGGTTTTGTTGAGTAAATTGTGATCTCAGAGATGTTTTCCTAGAAATCTCTTTGAATTGGATAAAGTGCTCTCACACAAATAGCATAGTTTCTCTTCCGAAGATTGGGATACTCCCAATGTTAAAGTTATAAACAGGAGTGGGACCAATATTTGAAACTGCTGAAAACACTGGCATATTACTAGTAGGAATCTGTAATTCTTTAAATTTAATTTACCTGGTTCTGAGAATTGATGCATTAATGTATTAAAATAAGTTTTGCTTTTTCTATTTGTTTGAAAAATGTGGTGTGGTACCCATACAGAATTCTGTCATATACTATTGTGTTTCTACTTCGATAGAAATATATGATCACTTTTTGACTCTAGGGAACTTTGCTTAAACCTTCCTGGATATATTTACTGCAATATTAAAGGAAATTCATCTAACATGAGAAGCAATATCCTCTTAGAATTTAATACAGAAGGAAGCATTCCAGGTTTAAGTTTAGTGTATCTGCTGGACATTTGCCATTAACAAGGTCATAGGAAAACCTGGAATAAACCTTAGCCCGTAGGATAATCCTAGTGGGAATCAAACTGTAGACCTGTTCATGAATGTGTGCCTTAACAACCTTGGCCACCCATGTAGGAATGAATGCAAAGATGGAGCTTACAGCCATATAGGCAAGAAAACAAAATGAAAGTGCTGAAATTATATAAAAATAGATTGACCATGTACAAAGGTTACATTGTTCAAAGACTTCAGGATTGTCTTTTATGCCCATGCTGCTTCAACTATCCTGGCCACTAGACTCTCTTCTCTTTAAACTGGAGTCTCACACTAGATCACACATTCAATCCCACACAAAAAAGAACAAGAGTAGACAAATCAGGATCCTGGCAGGAAACAATCATACAAGGACCACCTCTCCATATCCGCTTGAAAATAATTAATTAAGCACACACAAATCATGTATGTTAACACACTCCAAGTTCACTTCATATTAGTAAATAACAACTGCACTGAGTCAAGATGTACAACAAAAAGGAAGTCATTATATCTAAAGATGCATATGCCATCTAGTGATTTGAAAAGGCCTCATAGAAAAATATGGTATTAGGAAATATTGTTTGTTTTGGTGTCTCAAAGTTTATTGCATAATTTTTTTCACTCTTTATTTCTTGGTGCATTATGAGTTGCTCCCTCTGTTTCTAGTACACCAGGCTCCATGATATAACATCTGTAGAGACAACTTTGACTTACTAAAGCCTACTTTCAGAGTCAAAAAAATAGCTGTTTAGGGAATGGTTTCATATTTATTAGTGTTGGAATATCTGCAGGTGCAGTCTGTCTGCATATTTAGTGAGAACAAACATCCTGATTCAAAATATACTACAGAGATAGCCTGTCTGCAAATTCAGTGAAAACAAACATCTTGATCCAAATGTGCTACAGAGAGTGTGGCATTGATTGCTTTTGGATGAATTATTTTAGTTTGGTTATTAATTATTAGATGTTAAATTTTTTTCTGTTAATTGGTGATCCTGAGTTTGATTTGTAGTGATACATTTCATGGTTGAAGTTTTCCAAAATTCTGAAAAGGCATGTGGCCACATGGTTTTAGGTGCCAACCAAGTCTGGGGTCATTTATGCTATCATTAATTCTATCTGTGGCAATCTGTAGAGTATGTTAAATGCTCTCTGGAGGTAGGGGTTAGTTGCCATGGGAAGGGAGAAAGGATGTGAGTACAAAAGTTTTGAACAATTTAAGGCTATTCATTTTAACTGCTTCATCTACTTCTGAGATTTCTAGCTTTGAACACCTTTCAAAAATCCTTTCATAACCTGTTAATTTTTTCTTAAAATGAAATGAAATATAGCCTTGTTCCTTATGTATTTATTACAAAATGTTAATGTGTATTTTGTAAAGTGTAATTTAGAGATTAGCATTTTACTTTGGTTATGTGGACAGAAAGCCAATGTGGTCTTGGGCAATAGCAGACAAGATGATCTAGCTCTAACTCATTTGAGTTTATCCTGGAATTTGCCATAGTGATTAAAGATACATACTATTTTATTAAAATCTTTATTGCTCTTCAGGCACATTTAAGTTTGAGTCAATACCATTTTCACCATCTAAAAGTGTTCATTGGATTTTACATTACTATATTAGCTGCTTTGAGAGTTCTGGGTTTCCCAACTTTACCACTTAAGTGAACAGGAATTCAAGGTCTTTTTATTCCATAATCATCTTCGTCCGAATTTTATTTTTTGTAGTTTCAAATTCCATACCAACCAATGGTTATTGTTTTTGTGGTATTATTATTTCTAATAGACCATTGGGTTTAGTCCATTAGTTTCATGTTTTCCAAAAAAATATATGTATTTTTTTCTTTTTCTCATTCAAAATTAAATTGTTTTTCTTCAATTGAGCAGTATCCATAATAGAATATTGTACATCTAGCAGAATAAAAACAATACTCTTCAGATGGGCTCTATGGTCGGTTGATGCATGGCCACAGATTCCCTTTTTGGTTTGTTTTTGTTAAGTATCCATGTTTTTTGGATTCCATTCCACATTTTTGCTATAGTATTGTCACGAACATACTGCAAATATTGTTTTTTTTTGTTTTACTTTTTTTTATAATGGTGGTTACATGTTTTAATGGGGAGAGCAATTGCTGCACATTGGAATCATTAATAATCTATTGTGCCTCCCCTTCTAGCCTCTGGAAATCCTAGCATTAATAAATTATGCCATTTGTTTAACCGAGACCTTCTGAAATTTGTATAATTCCATGAACTGATAATAAAGTGTCATTGTATAAAGTATTTTATCTCTTTGTGCTATGAACTTTTTACAGTCACTCAGCAGATGTGCTGTTTCATTTGCCTTGTTGCTTCTTCTGCAAGCTGGCTCAACATTCTTGCCAATCTTGTAGATAAGTCCTTGGCCAATTAGTAGGCCACTGTTCAACTGAGCTTGACCTTATCCATTTTGAGAGGTTTGCTAGTTCTGCCTTTAACAATATCATTATTAACTGTCTTGGAATGCCAGTGACTTGTGATTCATAGTACTCTTTGTGTTTCCTGCAGTCCATTCTCTGATTTCTCCATGGATATGTTCATAGAACAATGCAAATCCGCATTCAAGACCTATAAAAAAGACTTTTAGATCCTTCTTTAGTTCAATAATGTGTTTTTATCACACCAATATCTTGGCACCACTGATTATGTTCACCCAGTGTCAAGGTTTTAGTAGCATTCCAGACCAAATTTGATTTGACTGTATTAGCGTAGAGTTTTTGAGGGCACTTGGCTGATTGAAGTATATCTGTGCTGTTTACATAGTTTTTCCCTACACTTTCCCATATTTCATAAAAAAAAAAAAAAAAAAAAAAAAAAAACCGCCACGGGTGGCCGAGGTCGTTAAGGCGCGGATTCGTGAGCGGGAGGTCTGGGGTCCGAATCCCACCAGGACCGTCGACCCTAACTGAGGTTTTTTCCAGGTTTTCCTCAGTCTTCATAACTGGCAAATGCCGTGGAGGTACCCTAAACTTAGGTCTGGAACGTTTCCTTCCTTATAAGTATCCTTTCACAATATATCATTTCATCTCATATCATGTGTTCACCGCATGCGGTGCCTCTGTAGCAAAAACGGGCGCTAAACACCATTAAAAAAAATAAATAAATAAAAAAGACTTTTGTTTGATAAACAGTAGTAAGTTTCCTAGGGCTATATGTTAGCTTTTTACTACAGCCAAGCACACCGATCCAATTCCTTGATTAGCTTTCAATCCATCTCTGAACCATATTGGCCCACAGTGAATCCTAAGTCTAATTCTTCCATTCTGTTCACTGTTGATAGATAAGTGAACTTCTTTTCATCTGATTTCCTTGGCATCACCTTGTTGGATTCCATATAATCCAAATGTATCAAATGTATGTATCTTAGAAAATTCAGGGACCCATAGCTTATGAACTCTTTGTTCATCATGCCATTACATAACGCAGCCTTGCACTTCTTTAATAATAGGTTGCTTTTTAATGCTAATTGTTTACATTGCCAATTTTGAATGTGTTAATAATCTTTGTTAACGGCCTGCATCTTTATATCAGCTATGGTAGGGCATTTTGATCAACTTTAAAGTGTATTTTCTCCAAAAGATGTAATGGCAGAAGAGAGGAGAATGTATGCCTGCACCTCTTGCTCTTCTTTTATATTATAATATATATTAACAATTAAATTTATTAATTTAAGTAAGAAACAAATATTCTGTGAATGACCCATCTATAAATATCTGGAGACATTTGTTGGTTTCAGTATTTTTTCCTCTATTTTATTGCTGTTTTAGTTCTATGTATGTTGGATACTTCTCTTTTTTTTAACATCTTTAATTAAGGATAGATTTAAAGGCTACCAAATCTTTAATGCAAGAAAAACAGCAAATACTTCTTTCTTAAATTAATATGCAACAAAAAACTTGAAAAATGTAACTAACATATTTCTAAGTGTTTGCAAATAACATCCTCTAAAAGTAAATTTTGCCGAAGATAGTCTAGGTATTTGTGTCATCACTTGTAAAGGCAGATCTTGTTGACTTCATCACATACTGTGTTGATGTGGTTGGTAACAACCTTTGCTATTAATATTACTGCAACTGGGAGCATTGTTAATTCACTAAGTGTGTTAATTTGATTATCTAGAGTCTGCTAATGTGCTGGCTGATGATTACTGTATACGTACAGTCTTCACTTTTATTTTTACACTCCTTGAAAAAGTGTTTCAAACTTTTTTACTCTTACATTTTGGATAAATTGTCTTGCAGAATAATTTATTTGGGACAAATTTCTGTATTCATCATCAGCAATTGGTCTTTAAATATAAAATATATACTTAACAGTTTCTTAAATTCAACAGACTCGTATAAATACATTTTGGATATATTGTACACAAAAATCTGCCCTTGTCGACCTTGTCACATATGAAGCTAAGGTTCTTGAAGTGATTCGTAACCATAGATAACGTGTGTACAACCTAACTTGGGCATATTTACAATTTCACGTTTTTAACATAACGGCATAAATGCTGTTATGGACTTAAGAGCCTAAGGAACAACAATTTTTTAAGTAGTTTAGTAGAGGATGGAAAAGTAAGTTGGGAGAAAATTTGATTTAATGGCCAAAAATCAAACTGCACATCTTTGACTATTAGAAGACCTGGGATAAAATTATGTATCACATCATATGCTGAAATATTTTCATGTTTTCCATGACATGTAGGGGAGTTCTGGTTGTGAACTCTAAACTTTTGCTGACAAATTTGACATCAAAATTTTCTTCCAATAAATAAAGTTTTAGACCAGTGTCCATGGTGTGTTTTCGATTAAAATACAAATAACAGAATAATCGTCGTGATACCAAATGCATCTTTGCCAAACTGATTTTAGGCACTTGGCTTGACTTGGCTTGAAATTTCAAATTCCCTTGAAGGATTAATTGCATATTGTACAAACTTATTTTTAGCTTGTAGTTTTTAAAACATGGAACACTTTAATACTGTTGTCTGACCGCTGAAATGGAAATGTGTGCGATACAAATTTAACCAAATACCAAAGCATACTGGAATGTAGGACGAGAGTTTCTTTAGCTTGCTGCTGTACAGGCAGGTTTACGCAGTTAAGAGTGAACATTACCTACAAAATGCTTCTATTGAAAGATGAAAATTCGCGAACAAACGGAACGAAATGCGACTATTTATGTCCACAGATCACGCTCGTTCAACACGTTTCTTTGAAGATTGAAGACTGGGGAAAGTGCAAAATAATAATAATAATAATAATAATAATAATAATAATAATAATAATAATAATAAAAACCATAAGTTTTTTTTTGAATCTCGGGAAGTCATATTAGTTAACGATTATTATTATTATTATTATTATTATTATTATTATTATTATTATTATTATTATTATTATTATTATCATCATTATTATTATAATAAGTGGAACGTGCCCAGCGCACTTAGCTTATTAATACCTGGCGTTTGGAAAGGACAAGTTATTAGGGAATTCAAATGGCCACTGTGACAGGGAGCGGTCAAAATTAAGTTTATCTTTACAGCTCATACAGGGGCATTTATTTTTGAGGAACTGTATTAATTATTTTACCCCCATCGCAATTCTGCAATTCTCTACTCTAACCTTTATTGGTCATGCCCTTTTACAGAAGCATATTATCTTGGAAGAAAGTGAAATATGTTCTCTAAATTATTAAATTAGAAACAAAAGAGAGAGATAAAGAGTGAGAGCGAGAATTTAAAACTCTTCATAACTAAAAAAGAAGATTAATATAATAGGGAAATACCATTTTAAAAGTAAATATGGCAAGAGAGGATATAGGAAAAAGATAAATATTCGACACATTATTATAATTTAAAGGAAAAGTTAAATACTTATTCATCTCAAACAACAAAAACAAAATGTTCGACTATAATAAAAAGAAACATTGAAAACTGACACATCAAACTTGCAGTCTTTCTTATAATTTTGTGTTCTTCGTGGACGAGCAAAATAACGGTTAAATACACAGATTCTACTTTATTTTAACTTACACTGTTCTTACTATCGTTTTGAGTTTAACTAAACTTTGGAGAAAGCCAGGAATATAGTGAGAAAAAGCAGGCTTTAAAGTAACCTTGGTAGATAAGTTTGGCAGTCAAAAATAGTTTCCAGAATTTTGTTTTCAGAACCGAATATTTATATACAACAAAAGAAGTATACTTTTTCTTAATTAATGAAAAGTATGTCTGTTACACTTAGTGAAGATAACAGGCATGGCGCAAATTGAGGTTTATAAACATTCAAGTTTTTGATCAGAACTTGCTTAAGGCATGTAGTTTTGTCACGGTAGTGCTAAGTTGCTGTGATTTGGTAGGGAGTGTACATCTAGTAGTATAGTGAGTAGCCTGGAGGTTTGAGCATGCTGGCAAAGGAATGCAGGCGAGCCGAGCAAGGTACATTATCGTGCTCCTGACCTCGGTACACTGTCGGTCACTCGTCCCGGGAGACTCGGTGAGGGTGGAACACGGTCCGCAATTTTACTCACGTGCCCATTTTTCCTGAATTAGACTGTCAAAACGAGAACAGACAAGCTTAATTTGTAATGTTTTTAAGTTTTGAATTCTAGCTAGATTTTGGAATATTTACTTAAATAATACCAAATGCATAGTACATTTTTTGAATTTAAATAACGGAAAATTAACCTGTTGTGTGTGTAATAGTCCATACCTTTTTATTTGAATATTTTTTAAATGTATTGTTTTAATATTTTTGAAAGCTGGAGCATATTTCTGCTGTAGTTATATTCTCACTCCATTTCAAAGAGAGGGGGAAAAATTACACTTAAAGTGACTTCTTAAGTTTTACTGCTAATATAACGAGAACAGTCCTAAACTTCGATGTGAGAAAATTACAGCAAAATAGGAATTTAAAAATTGCATTGCATTACAAGAAATTCAACCTGTTTTATGGCTATTCTATTACATAGCGATTTCTTAAAACTATTTTTAAGTAGTGTTTTTATAAACATTTGGGGATAACTCTACTCTTGCCCTTTTTGTAAGCAATATTGTTTTATGTATTTTGGGTTATAGATAATAAAACTAGACGAGCAGAAACAAATAAATGTATACCTTTTTAATAATGATTTCTTTACTTTTTTTATTAAGATTAATTGCTAAAAAGGCGTTTTAATAGTAGAAAGATATAAATATTTTATAATGGTGTAATTCTATAAACTAGCTGTTCTTAAACTTTCCTTGGCCGTGGGCCCCCTTTAAAGATCTTTCTTGAACCCCTAGGATTTAACTCACAGTTTAAAATTCAAAATTTACATTATATATATCTCCTCCTTGAACCCCTAGGATTTAATTCACGGTTTAAAATTCAAAATTTGCATCCTATATATATTAAAATTGTACACTGGTTAATAAAATTATAAGCTATAAATAAAAAACAATAAGTTCATCTTTTATCATTATTTGCCGTTTTACGGTAGTATATCCTTACACAGCAGTAATAATTAGGCATCGGAATTCTTAAGCACATAACATAACATCAAGTTAGGTACACTCAAACACAGGCAATGAACCATTTTTCGGCAGGTTAATTATTGATTAGTGATGGTAAGGGGAGAGGGTAGTTGTAGCTATTGAGCTATTATAATTAACACCCCCCCCCACCTTTTGTCTAGTTTAGTGCCAGTATAACTTAATACGTCTTCTTTTTGTTTTTGTGTTTATAAATTCTGATGCCTGGCAATAGTCATAACAGTAATATTACGTTCAAAAAGCATAATATATGATGACAAAATTGCTCGTTAGTTTTAATTCTTGAATGATAATTCGGGCTTAATAGAAGTTTGTACTCTGAATTCTGATTCTGCATTTTCCAAATGGTTTCTATGCTTTTTATTTTAATAGATAAATGAGTACATAAAATTATTTGAGAAAATATAGCCTACACCTCACGCAGTTTTCTGCCGAAAGTTACATGCTGTTGTCAGGGAAATTATGACGTGAAGTTCTGCCTGGTCCATATTTTCGACTCCCTCCGTAACAAACCGTCGTCTTCAATTTGATTATAACTTACCTCAACATTAAATGTCATAAATTTGTATCATTTTTCGTTTTTTCCTAATCATTGTTTGTATCTATATGTTCAAAAATAAATTTTAACAGTATTATAATGCTTCCTGAACCCCTCCTGGAAGGGCTTTCCCAACCATAATTTGCGAACCTACCATAATCCATTTATTTTTAGAACACGTGCTTTAATAAAAGACAAATTTTGAACAGTAGATTGTTTTGGAAATATCTACATTCATCCAATTTTGATTTGATGATAGAGATCATAAAATAATTTAACAGTATAATGTATGTCCAAGATGTTTTCGGCAATGTTTGTTTTAATAACTAAATGGGGATACTAAATTTTAAAAAGTAAAACTTTTTGAACATTAAGAAATATTTTTAAATGGAACATAAAGAGCTTGAGCCTAAAACAAATTAAAATGTCATCTTAAATATTTCAAATTGTTATTAAAACTTTTACTGAAGCTATGACAAAAAAAAAAAAAAAAATTGCAAATTTGCAATTAACAATATGTTCAATGATATGAAAAAAATTAATTATATACAGAATGAAACGCTGTATTTTGTGTAAAATTCATTAATTTACGTTTAATAGTATGTTACAATTAGAATCAAAATTAAATTCTCGTAGCACCAATCTTTGGACTGCGTACCATCCCTAATGATTTGACCTCTAGGACTGTTGACTTATCGACTATTTTGAATGCTATCAATACAATTTTTTGCTTTGACCGAAGCACCATTAGTTAAAATAAATTGCTATGCCGACAAGTATTGCAATTGTCTTTTGGGACTTTTAAGAGTATTTAAATCATTAAGAGTCTGTACAAAAATGAATAAAATGCGAGTAGTGCCGATTAATATTACAGAAATGAAAACGTGACGAGGCCAATTCGGGAGCGGAAACAGAACACGTGCCAAGTGCCCTTTGTTGTGGCCGGTGCGAGGATATCTAACCGAGGAATGCACTCGTCGCACTTTGATCGTCACGGAGTTGGCGTTTTTTGCCCTTGAACGTTGTGCACTAACAACGCGTTCCACACTCTTGCTTCCTACCTCCACAGCGGCTGTTGCCAACGTAACAACACCAACTTACGCTTCATGCAGTGTAAACCCGTTTTACCAATCAAAAGGGGCCGGGCACAATCCGGAAGAACTCATGAATAAATAGCACCGTTTACATAACATTCTATTATGATCCATAATGTAGTGTTAAATGCAACACTGCAAACTATGTAAGTAATATATTGATATGATACATATGACAGACATGTTTTAATTGAGGTCTCCTATATCGTTTGCTCCCTAGTAAAAAGTTCGGCGATAAAATTTTGTTTCGCTTTCTGTTTTGTCTTTTGTTAATGCGCTGTCGTTTTACCTATAGCAATTCTTTTCATAGTAAGTTTTGGTAAAAATGTTCGCTTCTGTAGGCATCAAGTTACACTGACATATTTTGAATATTCTTAAATCATTCCTTTATACGCAGTTACCAACGAAAGAACAACCAGTTTCACTCGCATAAACTGAGCTAAATCGCCATTTTAATTGATATATTTGATCAACGAGCAAAACTGTATAGATAATGAAATCTGGTCAAATACGTAAGTTGTAAGGTTGGATGTAAAGAACTCTTCTAACTAAATATAATTCGGGTTAATAGAAATTGATGTGATGACAGTAGAAAGTAATTGTTTCAGACTTTTGAGCTGGCTATTGTTGACGCCGAGGCTATACTGTACATTAATGCTCCCGCAACACGTGGAAGCTTGAGAACGATCGACAAAGCAGCGAATAGGAAGGATTCCAAGTTGTTGATGCATCTATTTATTGTGAATCATGCAGCATTGTTAACCATTCGAAATCCCCAAAGGACACGGAGATTGTGAATTTGAAATTTACTGGCTGGTCTCCACATGGGATAGTGTTTCAGATTTATATAACAGCACATAACAATCAAGATCAAGAGGAATACGAGGTTGGATCGGCAAGTAACTCACAATATATATATTACAAAAAGTTTCATAGGTACCATTACAAAGAAATGCACAAATAAACTGTCATCTTTTGTCTATTTTTCTACATAGTCGCAAACTTTCTCAACACATTTTTCCCGTCGTGATACCAGTTTCATAATACCCTGTTCATAGAAGTCCGTTTGGTTGTAGTATAGCCATCTGCGGACTGCTGTTTTCATTTCTGCATCTGGCGCAGGGCGTTGACCGGCCAGGAATTTCTTCGTAATCAAACAAATGAAAGTCCGGCGGTGCCAGATCTGGACTATATGGTGGATGCTAAAGCACCTCCCAACCAAATTTGTATTTTCTCACGAACAGCAGCTGTAATATGGGGGCGAGCATTGTCATGAAGAATTTTGACATCAGCATACGGCGTTTGTCACGAAGGGCACGAAGCAACTTTACCAAAGTTTTAATGTGGGCTGCAGCATTCACAGTGGTCCCGTATTCAGCAAATTCCACCAATAAACACCATTCATATCCCAGAATATTGTCACAAGCACTTTATGAGCAGGTGAAGTCACTTCGAATTTTTTATTTATTGCGGAAGCAGCATGTTTCCACTTCATAGAGACCTGCTTTGTTTCGGGCGTGTAAGTGATGCGACCACGACACATCACCAGTTACGATTCCCTTCTACAGCTTAACGCGATAAGTGATTCAAGCTTGTAATCATTCTGCGGGGTTGCTGTTGTTACCAGGAATCACTAAGGTTATCACGGCCGTGTTTGAAGAATGCACACCACTTGGAGACATTGTCCATACAGTCGTCCCCATACACGCCACGCATGTCCCTGTGAATTTCACACAGGTTATGCCCTTTAGCCCACAAAAATCGCACTACACCTCGCTGCTATTCACAAGCGGACGAGTCGGTCCTGGTGGTGTAATGGTAACCATACTTGCCTTCTAAATCGAAGGTCGCGAGTTCATACCCGACCAGGATCGATGGATTTTTTTTCGGGCGTAAAAATCCAAAGTATGGCTTCCTTCAGAAGGGAAGCAAAGCCGTGGGTCCCGTGTACATTTGCGGCACGAAAAAGAACCTCAAGCCTGAAAGAAGAGGTCTCTTGAGCAAAATTTGTCGGCCGTTTCACGCCCTGAGTTGAATGGGACGCTGATGACCTGAGATAGATGTTAAAGAGCGTCCTTAAATAAAATGAACCAAACAAAAAAAAAAAAAACAAACAAGCGGACGACAGTTAAATGCGCGCCATCTTTGTTGCATAGTCACGCTTCTCTCGCTAGAGTTACACATGAAAACAAATTAACGTCTATAGTGAAAGCTTCAAACTATTATCTTGGTGAAATTTCAACATCCCAGCCGCAATACCAATGCAGAAAATTTTATTTTGCGTTACTTTCCGATCCACCCTCGTATTTCTATAAGTACGGATATTACTTTCTGGTTGATAATTTGGTAATTTGGACTGTCCATTTTAGTTTGATATCTAGTAGGTAACACATAAATACATACCGCCACGAGTGGCAGAGGTCGTTAAGCGGGAGGTCTGGGGTTCGTCCTCCCTGATTGAGGTTTCTTCCACGTTTTCCTCAATTCTCATAAATTGCAAAGCCGGGGAGGTACCGCTTACGCTTACGCCTACGCCTGGTCCGCTTTAAAAAATCCTTTCCCAATTTATCATTTCATGATCATCTGTGGTGCCTCTGTAATAAAAACGGACGTTAAACACTATTAAAAGCATTGAAATATGTAAGAAGCAAATTGTGTTGTAACCATGAAATTGTTCCATTTAAGTGCTGCAGTTGTGCTGGTCATCGTGAGGTTTAAAAGAGAAAATTTGGCTTGTCAATAGAAGGAAACAATACTCCCTACTTACCGGCCACTTACTCCAAAGAAGCAATTGCATTATATACCAAATGGAAGCTTCCAGACATAAAACTGCAACTGGTAATGTACAACAATGTCATAAATCCTCCCTACCTAGCTGGGCATACGCCTGAGATCACTCTTTCTTTGGAATTTTTTCATAGGCTGATACATACATGTGTAAATCATCACAACAGGGTGCAAAATAAATATGCTATGTGTAGGTGTCAATGACCTACAGCCCGGCTAGCGGTACCACTGGTTACGTGACCTAAACTAACATCAGCCTACCAGTTTTGCAGTAGATGTTTCAGGGTTCCGCATAACTCTCACCAGAGTAGCTGATGGGATTGGAAACGTGGTGATATGACATGTTTGCATCTTGAGAATGTTAAAGTCGGATTAGAATGTGTTCTTCCTAAGTAATAAAATATGTAGTAACAAAACATCAAATAAACATTGAAAACACACTCGCGTTTTATTTTCATTCAGTTCTGTAATTTGGCATTTTGTGACAGCTTTGATTTAAAATTAAAAATAAATATAGCAATTTCGCCTAATGTTTTTGCAACTTCGCAAGTTTTCTAAAATTGCATGTAATACACTTATGTGATAACATAATATAGTTGTGAAACTTCGAGCCATCTCGGGATAGCTCCGTAAAGACGAGGATATCGCAAGTAGACTACAAATAATGTAACGTCTGCATCTTAAGCTTGATGATTTCCCCCGTATAATATCTAATGTTCTCATTTGCTTGGAGAAAACGGGTAGAAATGGACGAAACGTCAGTACACCACGAGAGATTTTGCCCCGCAAAATGCTTATCATTTTGAACTGAATAATGTACGAGGAAAGCATTAATTTAAACCGAATTAATGGACCTCAGTTGTAAATCCAGTAAAGCTGGTTTTTCTTATTTGATTATTTAGCATAAATAAATGCCAAGGCTGCTTTGGTTTCATATGCTATCAACAGCTAGGCAAATTCTATTGTCTCCTAATCACCCTCAGAATATTTTTTTTCCTTATTTTTTCCTGCATAAAGCTAAACACTTTAAAGCTAGTTACTTTCACTGTTGTGACAAACAGTTCATTTGATGATTTATAATTTAAAAATTCCAAATTTGCACTTGAATATGAAATGTTTTAGAACAGCGAAAATGTTAAATGCAATTTCAGATATTTCTCGAAAAAAATATGTTCTGCTAAGCTAACCTGCGGGTAAACTTTGTGAAGCAGGTCCTATCTCTGTATCATGGAATCTAAAGCAATTGATAAACAGAAAATAATGTTCCTATGACAAGTTTTAAATTCTTCAGATTCATTCCACATCTCATAGAGAGGGAGGAGAAGAGGATATTTGCACTTCTAGATGGAATAATAAACATTCATTTTCACACTATAGAAAACTCGTTAATTTTAGCGGCAAAACTAGAGAGGTTGGTATCGCCACGCTTAACCCGCAAACCGTGAAGCAACTTACTAATTAGTAGAGTCACAGCAAAGCTCTAATCCGGCACAGAGGTTCTTGAATGTGAGCCAGTTCATCAGAATTGCGCTGGAGAATTAGGGTTCAAAGCCCAGTAACTGAAAATCACCTTTGACAGGACGAGTTTGTACAAACTCAAAAGATGCGAATACATTTCATTCCAGAGGTAATGAATGACATTTAGGGTATTAATGAGAAATAAACGAAAAGTCTTCTTTTTCCGTACCTCTAGTCTTAATGTCGGCGCATATTTTTTCTCCGTTCTGGTTTGTCTCGCAAGGAATGCAGAGTTATTGCTCCCATTTATACAGTTAGAGATGATTATTTGGGCGAGCTAATGAAAAAGCTACATCCAGATATAGGATATCAGCGCTCATTGGCTCCTGTATTAAGCCTCCAGCTTCGTAGTGGCTTAAGAGGACAGAGAATGGTATAAAATGTACATTTTACAATATAATTATTTATAGATCAAGAGTGATGTAGAGTTTCAATTAAAATTAATGAGTTTTTTTTTTTTAAATGAAAAGATCATTTTCATTTTTGGGCTAGGTAGGCCGTTGCATCTCCAACTAAGATTTAAGTTTTATTTTGGTGTCCTTCGTTCTATATCATCCCACCGTTCACTATTAGCGAATTCTGAAGGAATTAGCGAAATTTAAAAATCGCACTGGCGGCCGCAGTTTTAAATGTTTTTGAAGGAAATTCTGTATATGCCATTGAAATAAAACAAATATTAATAATACTTTTGAAAATCAGTCAAATCTAAATTTTAGGAGGGGTGTGTGCCTGAAACTCAAAACTTCAAAATCGCTCTAGCGCATTAACATTTATTTTTTCACAACGAAACTCCCCAATACTATTTAAACAAAATAAAGAATATGCTTCTGAAAATCAGGGAATTGTGGCTCTTAGGAATGAGGGTTTATCTGAAACTCAAACTTTAAAAATCGCTCTAGTGGCACCAATATTTATTCTTTCACAGCAAAATTCAAAATGTTTAAATAAAATAAGAAAAAGAGTTTCTGAAAATTATGGAAATTGGACTATTAAAGCAGGGGTTTACTGGAAAATGGAAATTTAAAAAGCGCTCTTGCGTTTAATATTTCCTGTATTGTTATAAAATAAAAGGGAAAATTAATTCAGCATATAAACGGTATAAGGACGCATATGTTTTATATTTAACAAAAGCATCGTCGTGAAGATAGCAAATATGAAATATTAATCTAATATGTATGTGAGAATTATATTTGTATGTAAGAGCGCTAATAAGTTAATAATAATCAGAAATTTTTTGCGTTAAATGTTTTTACTACAATAACATTTAAATTAAATTTCAAAGCCAATGAAAATCATTGTAATTTTCGATTCTTTTTATTTTCTTTGTACTTTGTATTTGTTTCTGAATAGTAACAAGGCTCAGTTCATAAACATGGTTACATTTAAAAATGTTTAAACATACTCTCACACCATAATTATGTCTATCAGTGGTCATATACTTCATTTAATTAGCAGTATACCATTTAATTTTTACAGTTTAGTGTCAATAATAACAAAATAATAATCGTTCTAAAAGTGTAGTTTCTCTTTTGTAATACTTACAGGTTGCAAGAATTCTAATTATACTACATTGTAGTGCTATAACTTGTTTCATTTCATTAATTAATAAGGCCTTATTTGGATTGTATATGCATTTTATTAAAAGTTATTCAACTGAGTGAGGAATTTCCTTAGTTCACGCAGCTTCTGCATGACGGACTTTTCGTTTTGATATATATCATTAATGTTCTGAACTTTAAAATGCTGCTTGTATCTTCAGTTTCAGTTCATTCGGTTTTTCGTATTCCTTCCACATGTCTAAGAATGTTACTTAAAATTTTAACATTCCAAGAGAAAAAGTAAACGTTTTTCTTGGGTATTCAAACCAAAATGTTAGTTCAGATTATGAAAAAAGTATATCAATGTGTTAAAAGATGATTTAATATCGATCTTTCCACAGATCAAAGCGTCAATGGCCAGTCTAAAAGGAATAGTACAGAGGTCATTAACTGTATGATTGGACTATTTACCATATTTTCCCGAATCGATATATAGAGAGAAAATTCCGCTATTGCGAGAGCGCCTTGAGTATTCTGAGTCGCCTTAACAGATAGACTTCACGGCACTACATCATGGTGAGGCGGAACAAATTTACGGGGTAAGGTGCGCAAGAGCGATCAAGCCACTTCTGAGGCTTGGGATTGGGTGTTTGGTACAATCTTAATAGTTACACACCTCTCGTAACATTACGTCGGTCAGAAAACGTTTATTTATGGATGCTCTTTTACGCGCCGTAAATGTACTACACGGGACCCACGCCTTACTTCCCTTCCGAAGAAAGCCATACTTCGGATTTTTACGCCGGAAAAAAACCATCGATCCTGGCCCGGTATCAACCCGCGATTAGGAGGCAAGTATGGTTACTATTAGACCACCAGGACCGACAGAAAACGTACTAGCTTTATTCTTTCTGTAAGCTGGTTCGCCTTTGTTGATGTCTGATCTACAGATCCCCTTATGTTTTGTGCAAATTACTAAAGCTTATGTTAATTCCAAATTATTAAACAGAAAGATAAAATGGATAACGTTTGCAGAATCAAAAATGATGTAATTTGCTTCTTGCAATGTTATTACTTTCAAAGTTAATGTATATCTTTGATATACATTATAATGTATATCCATGACTGCTGAATTAACATCATATTAGAATACGTCTGTTTTTATGAGTAATGCAAATATTCAAAGCTCTTGGGAAATCAAATGCTTCACCAGCAGGCCCTTCAATATACGTCGTTAACTGTTTGTTGACTAGTTTTACTGAAAGGTGGTTTCAAATTTCAGTTCTTACAAGATTCATGTAGCTAAATCCTCGTTCACAGTTTACAGTATGCAATGGAGTTGTTGCAACATACTATATAACTGGATTAATTAAAAGAAATTGACCTAATTTGTTAACATACATGAAATGTGCCATTCCTGAACGTCTATTGCTCAATACTTTCTTGAGTATTGCCCATTCCACTAAAATCTCATTTAAATCTACATATTCTCCGGAACCAGATAGTTAGTGCACATCTGTCATCTCATTTTCTCTGTAATCGTTTGCTTTCTGAAGTTTTGGGGATAAAGAAAAATAAACATGGCCATCTTGTACAACTGCCCTAGTATCTTATGTAAATTTACAAACAATTTATCTAAGAATATAAAAATTGTGAACTTCACCAATTGTGTATGCTGTAATGAATTTTGTGCTCTGTGTGTATGAAAATCGAACTCACATTGTTGAAATTCTTGCGGGACTTTTTCTAGAAATGAACTATAATGGGTTTAGGTTTAAACTTAGAATCCTCTAGTCATTAATCGTTAAAGTGTATCATTACCGGGCTATTTTGCCGTCGTCGTTGAAGATTAAATGATATTTTAAAATCAAGGCTTTCACTGGCTACTGCGACCAGCATTGTCATTGGGCTTAAACATGTCTGGAGAGAGCAGAGGACAGCATCGAAGCTTCCGCTGACAATGCTGGTTGCAGTAGCCAGCGAAAACTTTATTTAAACCAACGTCTACAGCAAAATTGCCCGATAATGATCAAGTGTAATAACGCTAGCCGTGAAAACCTAAAGAACGTTATCATCTAACTCTGCTGTACAAATTTGAAAACATTCTGGATTTCAATTTGACATGAAAATTCGAATACACTTTATTCACAGGAAACATCACATTTTTCACCTTTTATAAATGTGACGTGAGTACCGGATTTTATAAGGTACTGCATAATTAGGATAAGTAAAAGGTCTACTTAACCTTTTTACTGTCTCAAATTCAATTTGTTGTCGACTTTTTCGTTTTGCATTAAAAGTGTTGCATTTTCACCAGTCAAATAGCAACAGGCGACTTCTCCATTGCACTTAAAATATTCAGTTCATTATTCAAAACAAATGGGAAATATTTGCCCAAGGAAGATTTTTCCTCACCCAATGGAGTGGACAGCCATTCCCATTCCTGGTTTTTACTTCAGAAAACAAACTAGTGACAATGAAATTGAAAGGTCCCGTCTAGAGCAATAAATTGTCATGAGTATTGGGACGTAGTTTGATGAAGCTTCTTTACCGATGGGATTTTATCCTGTTGCTAATTGTTGTTGTTATTATTATTATTATTATTATTATTATTATTATTATTATTATTATTATTATTATTAACTTTGATTTTGCAGTAAATAGTGCCACCCAGTTTTGAAAACATTTCCACTGAAGACTTTTTGTAAAACGCTTATCATTATTTATATGAGAAAAATTAAAGTTCTTGCTTGACACTTGTAAAGTGTATGTTGAAAAATGTTTGCCCGATACCCTTATGCACGACATTTTCTTCAATTGATAGGTTTTACAGCATGTCTAAGAGAATTTTGAAAACCGTGTATTGAACTAAATGCATTATTGTATACTCCTATATAAGAGATGCGGTCCATAGATTCCTAAATCTCTATCTGTTTTGCTCTTGAAGATCAGCTTTCAGTTTTAGAAACAGAAATAGTTGCTGGGGACAAGGTCTGGGCTGTACGGTGGATGTCCAGTTTCTGCAAGTCATATGTGTTGACAATAACCACGGGCCAATGATAGGTTGTGCAGCCGACGAACTTCTCGACTCAGCATTCCACGCCTCTTTGCATTGATGTAGTAGCCCAGCATAGTATTTCGCAGTCACCTGTGTTCCTTTCTTTGAATTCCATCACCAGAATTCCTCTTCAGTCCCAAGCAATTGTCGCCATGATTTTCGTGGACTCTGTGACCTAGGAAGTGTACGCTTCTTCCGCCACTGCATTGGGTCTCTTTTTGAAATAGGGTCGCAATAGAGGACCCTATTTTAATCCCCTGTGACAATGGATTATTTTACTGCCCTCTAGTTTGCACGGCAGAGAAAGTTCCACGCGTACTTGCTATAATTGAACTGATGAAAGAACTCGGGGCACCCATTTTGCACTTATCTTATGAAGTGCACATGCGAAACACAATTGTTCTAGAAGCACCAACCTTGCAGCCATTTCTTTTGTCTTCAGTCGTCTGTCATTCAAAACTTCCTCCTCGTCAAAAGAGATGCTTTCTTGTGTAAGCACATAGATTGGCCTACCTTCACTAAGGCTCTCTCTACCCAATCGAATTAAGTTTGAACACTCTTCATATTGAAACATGAAGGGGAAATTTCCTCATATGCACTGTCAAGGCGTTGTTTAATATCACTAGGTGAAATTTTTAGTTTAAAATTTAATCACCGCTCTGTATTCAATTTTGTAATCACGCCGTGTGATGCAAAACGTTGGACTTAAAATAAGGTTCTGCAAGCAAATTATTGGTGTGCACGGAAAAAAAGGGGGGGGGGTATTTACACTCATGAAACCCTTGAATATTAGATAAAGTGAACATCGCAACATTGAATTAGGGTCTTTTATGTCAAACCGGAAACTTATAGGCCGCACCTCCTAATATCAGGTAGTGCAGCGCTGGAAAAATATTGAATGCACTCTGAGAGCAGGAAATATTCTATCACCATTTCGTTTTCGAGCGCGGTTCACTGAAGCCGATATTGCGGAACATGCAGCTTGCCTACTTGCTGTACACTCTTTGATAAAAAAAAGCCATCTCTGAACGCAAAACCCTTCTAAGTCCTCGTTACAGCGAGTGTTTCTTAAGGTAACCTGCATATCTATATAGTCACGCAGCAGTTGTGTTATATAGCATGCCCTGAAGACGGTGTCTAGTATGTGTGTTTTGTTAGCTCTGTGGCAAAGCGTGCAGTGATGTAGTTAAAAGATTTAACGTTAACATATATACAAAGAGTGCCAAAAATGTATTTATACTTCAAGCAAAGAAAAAACTGTTAACATAACAAAACTGAATTCGCACAAACAGAAATTCATGAACACTAATCATCTTAGACTCTTACAGTTACAACAGTTGCTCAAAATGCCCACCATCGGTGCTGATACACTTCTAAGTACGGTGAACTACAGATTGAGCAACTTTTGCGAAAGTGTCCTCAACGATTGCAGCACATGCCGTTAATTTCTTCCCGAAGTGCTGCCAGTGTAACTGGTTTTCTACGGTGTACAACATCCTTGAGAGTTCCCCATAGGTAGAATTTCAACGGAGTTAGATCCGGAGAACGGGTGGAAACTCAATCGGACCTCTTCGTCCTATCCAGTACCTTGGAAGATTGTCATCAAGGTACGCACGTACATCTCGGTAGTAATGTGATCTGCCAGATTTACTCTTGTGAACATCGCATTTGTCTCGAATGCATGCAATTGTTACTCGCTTTGGCGGTTCTGTTCTATGCACACGTCTCCATTGCCTTTGAACTTCAACAACATTCTCGGTTTTCCAATACCACTTCAAAATTGCTTTCCGCTGTTCAAACGATAATCTTGGCTCCATTTTGCTGTAGCAACGCTAGAATAACGTAATGTGAATCACATATACGATAATCTTGGCTTCATTTGTTCATTGTTGAGTTACCTGTCACGTAGCAACGCTATCATAATGTATGTGAGTCACACCTGTTTACAGAACATCATACTACACACTACTGTTGTTTTTTCGGTCCAACTTTGAAACATATTAGATTTCTTCTGTGAAAATGTATATATATTTTGGCACCCTCGGTATATTATAATGATAATATATATTATCATTATAATATATATAATGCTAATATATATATTGTCATTATAATATATATAATAATATTTCCTCTAAATGCAATATGCTGCGCAGCATTCTCTGCATATGCAAGCAGGATTAAATATGGCTTATGGGACATATTCAAGAAGTTTGGGAAGTTGTAGCCTCTGGTAGAAATATATTATCTATGCCCCAAGATTGAGGGCAGTTATACATGCTGAGGGTTCACACACCCGATATTAATTTGTATTTATTTAGTTATTTGTAAACAATATGTTTGTGATTACGTTTTTGTGTGTGCATAGGTAACGTCATAACTCAAATGATACGTTAAAATATAGTATGATATTAAAACATCACAATGTGCTACGTGTATACTTATAAAAACCATAAAAAATGTTTGGGGTTTGATTCCAAAAGCTTATGCAGAAGAGCAATGGCTTCTAAACGCTCGGCCACGCTACTCTACTCAAACTTCTCTTTCCAAATGCCTATGATTGTGACCATTACGTTTACAGGCAAAGCGCCCACTGCAGTGTGCACTCGCTGCATGTATTTGTGAATACAGCGTTTATGAGCGTCCCCGAAGTTCTCCGATTGCATGTAGAATGTGAGGCGATGACTCATTTTGTTGTCATAGGGTTTAAATCAGTTTTATAAATAAAGGTGTGTGTCGAGACATGACTCAGAGGTAAAGCATGAGCTTCGATCGTTGGAGATTCAAGTCTCATTGTTCAACACTCACTCACTATATAATGTCGTTTAAAGTGTAATGAGTAAAAGTGTTCACATATAAGCAAAAACGCCATTTGATTAGGAAAGTATGACACCCCTATTTTTTTTTAAAGGAACTAACTATATTTTCAGGTTTTTTTTTTTTTTTTTTTTTTTTGCAGAAACTAACAGGCAAACAATAACTAATTTGTTAATACATCCATGCAGAGAGTGCATGTAAAATTGGAACGAAATTGATGCACAAATGACATTTTCTATATTGAAAAATGTGTATTGGAGGAAAATTTACCTTCACTTGCTTTAATACAGTTAAATACATCTACTGGTTGTCCTTGAAACTGCCATTGTAAGATTGAGGTTATTCATTATTCAGTAATATATGTGTGAAAATAAAAGAAAGAATGGAGCAGATTGACGGTAAATACAAATGAAACACTACTTGTACAGGAAAACCATATATTGAAACTGAATTGCGTAATATTAATTTATTTGGAAGTTGGTGTGACTGGCTACCATATAGCTACGCAGTACAAAGCAGACCTGTTTGCATCAGAATATACAGAAAGAATGGCCTAAAAATATAAAGTTTAATGAAATTATGGGCTTAGATATTATATTTGAACTAGGTTTATTTGTGCATGCTGGACATTTAAAGCAGTGCGCACGTGGTATTGAAGTTTTAAATGTTGCACCGAAGCTTTAAAAATGACGAAAATTGAAAATTATTCATTTTATCCCTAAATCAATGGGTACTATTATATGTATTGATTGAAAAATCATAAATTGTAATTTTGCCAAAAATTCAGTCCTCGTGTACCCAATTACATTCCTGACATTGAGGACTGTCTAGTCAACGAGCGCGAAGATTGAGCTGTTGAAGATGTAACCCGATAATGGTTATAGAATGAAAACATATAAGTAATTGATGATTCTGGGTCACTTATTATTATCTGCTCTTGTGGGCGTTGCACTAAAAGCTATTCAACTTATTCGTGCAGGGTGGCGTTTGAGCGGCAACTTTCAAAAGGTTGCAAGCGGGCATCAGGCACGTTATTTCGCGCGACATAGTGGACCGTTGACTGTGAACGTGCTGCACACAATTAATTGTTATTTCGTTTCGAGGACTGACAATTAACGCAAAGCAATCTTCCGTTAGGCCGAAGCTTTTCACATGTTGGGTCGTCGTGCAAACAGCTGACATCGACAATGGGTCAGGTAAAGACCTAACGGTACTTGTTGGAATGCGAGCGCATTCTGTCAAAAGCTTGAAGTGACTGCCTTTTATCGGGAGGAGCCCATCCTTCCCTTCTTTAAATCCTAAGACGTGTTTTATTATGTTAAAAGCTGAGCTTCTCTGTACTTTGAATAGTGAACTATTTTAACATTAAGCTTTTGTTCGTAATAAGCTTATAGTACATACTGTAAGGTGACCAAAAAGTTCAGTCCAGACATTTCAACATATTCTGAGTAATGTGTATATATAATAATAAATTGCTATCGAAGACCTGCCGATGGAGGATTGAATACCATTAGGACGGGAAGCACCAACTAGTCAGTTTCTAGATCGGCAAAGATTCGGAATGACTGCTAGTGATTACGACAATAAAGGAAATGGTGATAATCTGATAGTTAAGTGTCTGGAGAATATGGTGAGCGCACTAAAGTTTCCCAACCAAAATGGATATGCTTTCACGATCCTATATGTTGTTTTGCATAATCATACAAAAGAACATCTTTGCGATTCACAAGTGAAGAGTAGGAATAGTTTTCAGTTAGAGTACATGTGTGCATTATTGGTCCGCTGGTAGCAGTTTACGTGCACAGTCGCTCAAACACAGCATAACCTCTTTTGGTACAGGGGTAGATTCAGGAACTGCCAACCAGTACAATGCCGTAGAGGATCCACTTCATATCAATACCATATCCATGCTGAGGTGATAACAATGCAAAACAAGCCTCAGCTCGTGCCGCCTTCTAAGTCATTGTGGAAATCAGCCACCAAGTTTGTACCTTTTTCCTAACTGGTGGAAATGGAGCCGTGCGGTTTCTGCACAGACGTTGAATTGCTGTTTCATGTCCTCACAAGTGTGAATGTTGTTTTTAAGTAGTCGCTTAGAGAGCTTCCTTATCCATTGTTGTTAGTATTTATGTTCGTAGCTCAATCTTGGGGGTTTTTCGTTGCCTTCCTGGTACTTCACGAACCATCTTCATAGCATTAGCATTGACATGCTTTCCGCGCCGCTGCAGTTGCACTTTTAATCTCATATTGCTTAAAAACGCATATAGTCATGTTTGACCGAGCTCCTCAAAATACTGGCCTAAATAGAGTAATTGGACCTGCCAGCTTAATGTAATTCTCGGCAACAGTTCATTCCCGCCTCAATTATATTTGTTGCCAACGCTTGAAAATGTAATATCGCGAAAATGCCGACAGATCTTTGGTCAACTATATATATATATAAATTCTATTACATTTTCAGTTTCACCATATTAGTTTCAGCCAACACCAATTTAAATATTCAAACAGCATCCCTACCTTATGAAGTAATCTGTATAGGATGAGGACACTATATATTTTGTATATTACACTTTTACTAAATTTAATGTTTTATTTATTTATTTATTTATTTATTTATTTATTTATTTATTTATGGACGCTCTTTAACAGCTCAGGTCATCAGCATCCCATTCAACTTGGGGCGTGAAACGGCCGACAAATTTTGCTCAGAGGCCTCTCTTTCAGGTTTGAGGTTCTTTTTCGTGCCGTAAATGTACGACACGGGACCCGGCTTTACTTCCCTTCCGAAGGAAGCCATATTTAGGATTTTTAAGCCCGAAAAAAATCCATCGGTCCTAGCCGGGTTCGAACCCGCGATCTTGGGTGTAGGAGGCAAGTATGGTAACCACTACACCACCAGGACCAACAAAAAAATTTAATGTCCAAAGTATGTTCTTGTAATATAACCTATTTCGCAAATCCTCGCTAATCCGCTTACGCTGTGTTTTTTCTTGTAGGATGTACACACTTTCAGAACTATTTGTTACGATATACAACGATTACATTAAATGAACAAAATTTTTTGCAGTTTTATCCTTGTCGTAATATGATAGACGTGAATTAATCTTATATATGGTAATTGTATACACGTTTTAGAAACGTTGAAGTACGGGTGCCTCTGACTTCGGCACGCTTAGTAGCCGAGACTATAACCCAGCGCTTGCGGACAAAATTTATAACAAAAGCCTGGCAAAACATGGTCTAGAATGCCCTTCAGGAATTGTAATGAAAATATATTGTTTGGAAGCCATAGTATTGATTAACATTACTTTGCTTTTCGTTTTCTTTCGCAAATTCTTTCAGTTTTAAAGCAAGCCTATATGAAATTTCAGAATCTTGCACGCATGTTAAATTGTTGCTGCATGCAAATGTTCTAGTTGCTTTTGGTTTTACAACTACATATTTAATTTTGTAATACATTTATTATAAATATTTGGAACTTTTATGTTGTTCGCTACAATGAAATTAGAAACATTTTACATTTAAAGTTTTGCTCTGAATCCCTAATACTAATAAATGGTCTCATAACGGCATATTTTCTTAGCTCTATTAGAATTCCTTTAACTTTTTAATTCTTTAAATCATCGTAGAAGTCATTGTAATTAATAGCATTCTAGTACTGAAAAAAAAAAAACCATTTGAAATATTTTAATAGAAAAAGCAAAGTTTAATGTTGTTGATATGGGTACCTTTTTCACTGGAATCATTTAGCCGAACCGATTGTTAATATTATTGCAACTCGTAGAGAAGTTTGCTTCATTTAAAATTAACTTTTAGGTAACTTTTTGATAGAAATGAAGCACACTATTTTAATATGGTATTCGCTAACTTTCACTGTGGTAATGAACACCGTAGCCAGTGAACGTTAATCCGCTCATAAAACCGTAAGTCCCAGCTTCGATTAGTGCGGCAAATCTTCCATCTAACGAATTAATTGAATATAGAGTTAGCAACTCTGCAAGCAGCTTCTAACAATAAAATAAGGAATGAAATATTGTTTGTTGACTAGTAGCGTTTAAATTATGTTTCAGCTCGGATGTAAAAGAGTAATTATTGTGTTAAAATGAAGCGCTAAAATTTAATGTAACGTTTTTTCCAATGGTGTGTTAGCCATCCAGTACGTCTAGGAAATGTAAAGCGGACGATACGATGGCTAAAAGTGAAAAGTTAAATACACATGACATAAGAGAATATGGTTTGGTGGATACTTCTTCAAATATTTCAAATAATTTGTTGATATGGTCAGATGTCCAAAGACAGATTGCTAAGTGTAAAAAGCATGTTGCATTGTAACTTTGATCTGTTTTGTAGCAGATTATAACCCTGTTTAATAAGCTATTTTTGTATTCAAATTAGGAACACTGGGAAGTAAGTTTTCAAAGTTCCACATTTTTAATGGCTTTTTCTGAAACTTTTGCTGTGATGGCACTGCTATAAAGTTAATATGTATACCAAATATAATTCAAATTGGATAAATACTTATAGATCTATAAATTGTTTTATAAATTTTATTACGTAAATATGACGCATAATCAAAATGTTCCACTAGCATCATTAGTTGAGGAAATTGGTTGGCATTTTTACAACTGGAGCTTTGAACCACAAAATTGTATAGAAAGATATTTTAAATAAATTTGATGAGCGAACTGTGGTGTTTTAAATAAGAAATTTTAATTTTTAAAATCAATCTTTATAATAGAAAATATTTTTTTAACTATTTTTGGTACTAGCACATATTTTGTCCTATAGAATATTACAATGGATATTTCTGCACATCTGGGAAATGTTAATTGAATTTAAATAAAAATTTTAAGCGTGGGGCATTTTGAATACGTGAAAATAAATCTTTGAGAAAAAACGTTGTTCCATAAAAAAAAATATGCTGGGAAACAGTGTGATTTAAAAGGACACGCGGAGCGAAGGAAACCGGGGGAAGGGGGGGAGATGCAACTGTTGACTCTCTGTGGACTCCCAAAGGTTCAAGGAACCGTTTGGGAAAAAATGTTGGAGAGAACCGGCAGTTAAAAGGTTAAAATGACACCACTGCCTTTTTTTTTTCTTTTTCGTTTTTCTTTTTTTTTTTCTTTTTTTTTACGGTTAATTAATTTTTAGTGCTTCAGATAAAAAAAAATAATATGCTGTATATGCCGAATATACATATACATACACAATGCCCGCTGGGACAGAAATTTAAATTAAGAAAGACTCAACTTTTTATTTTTATTGTACATTGATTTAAATCTCAAACTTCGTAAAATATTTTATAATTTTTTAAACATAACATTTATTTTAGTATATTCTGACTTTATAGTTCTACATTGATTCTATTAGAGGAGGAAGACAGTAAAAATTATAGTAAATGGAAAAGAGGGAATAATTGATAGTAAACAGAATAGGAAGGGAAAATATCTAAGACGAGGAAGTGTTGCTCTCTTAGAAAGAACGCTGCAGCTTGAACTCTTCTGGCGACCTTTTAAAGCATCTCTGCCATTATCAGAGGAATGGCCACTCGTGCAACAAATCACACCCACCTCTTAGAATGACTGATCCTGAGCAATTTTCCAACATTCTTGGGAGGGGTGGGGAATGTGCACCGTTTGCGAAGAGAAGGTGAAAATGTTTTTGTCAATCAACATCGAGATGCACATTATATTATGAGCGCAGACCAGTTTCATACATGTTGATTTTAGCACGTATCACATTAAATTCTTTAATTGTGGAATAGTATTACAGAAAGGCACAAATTCAATCATAATTATTCTTAAACGTGAGAAACCATAATTTAGTTTTCTGTGCGATAAAACCTCGCTTCCATGTCAACGCTTCTTATTTGACACAGTCAATATCGTCAACCATGCCGATTTTTTCTCTTCTTCCCCCCCTACTGATTAGATCAATGATGGATGGAAGGTTTGCCACAGACAGTTGGCAACAGGCATTTGTAATCGTTCGCCTTTTTGCAAATTCAGTTCACTGTGTTCGCAACTGTGCCGCGGATATAACGTCAGTGCCATACGCAGACTAACTGAATAACTGCGTCTCCTTCCCGGATCAGTCATTTTGTACGCTCGCCATTTTATAACTGTCCATGCGTATTTTTAATAGTCTTTATGACCCATTTTAACTAGTGAGGCGGTGGACACTGATAGCACGTGGGATAAAATAATAAACTGGGATTTTTTTCCTCCTTAGGAAAAAAACGTCCCAGGCCTAAGTTAGGGTGTTTCCCCGGCATTTGCCATTTATGAGGACTGAGGAAAACCTGGAAAAAACTTTAGTCAGGGAAGATTGGCCTGATGGGAATCGCACCCCAGACCTCCCGCTCACGAGTCCTCGTCTAAACGATCTCGGCCACCCATGCTAATTGGGCGATTTACCACATACTTCATGGTCAAATCACTTTCCATTTGAAAACACTATTAGTTCCGAAATGACACTTGGATGAAAAGATTCGTATCAACTCCGTTTACATTTACAAAAGGCACAAAGGAAAGTGAAAGAAGGAAACGAAGGAACAAAATAAGAAGGAATTAATGAGGAAATTGATCATGAGAGCCAGGAAGAAATTAGTGATGAAAAAGTTAACATGACAAGCTTAAGAAAGAATGAACTCAAAAAGAGAAATGGAAAATCAGCTGAACAAACATAAAAGAAGAAAGACGAATCAATTGCGAAAACGAGGGTTATTTAAAGTGAGATATTAGAAATATAGTAGAATAAGGAAGGTATAAAGAATGAACTCAAAAAGAGAAATGGAAAATCAGCTGAACAAACAGAAAAGAAGAAAGACGAATCAAGTGCGAAAACGAGGGCTATTTTAAGTGAGATATTAGAAATATAGAAGAATAAGGAAGGTACGTGTTGAAAGCAGCAATGGAGAAAATACAGAGGAAGAAAGGAAGTGCCGAAGGCCGCGCCAGTGTGAAGGATGATGTTGGTCCAAAGGTTAGGCACTCGCCACGATAGCAAGGAATGTCGAGTAAACAAGAGATTACACTTATCGAGGTGTGGCCCTTGTCCAAAATGTTTGGAATTGTTTTATCCCTTCCCAACTTTCTCGGAAATGCAAAAATAGTAGCGAGCTATGCACGCAAATATACAGCGTTTGAAGATAGATCTTTTCGCACATTGCAGTGTGGTTTTGCAGAAATATTTCGTAAGACTTTCCTCCAGCGATAATTCACGCGCCAAGCTTTAATTGTTTCTACCCTCAGTTTATATTCAAATTGTTCTTCTAGTCTGAGAGAATACGCAGTTTTTCTTTTCTCACATTAGCTTATGCCCCCCCCCCCTCCTTTTTATTTATTTTTTTATTTTTTTATTTTTAAATTCCCAATTTTCAACGAATGCAACCCAAAGCAATATAATTGGTTGGTATTTTGTCTTCATTTTTTAATTCCTTCTTCTATTGGTTTCAAAAGGCTCATTATTTTTGTCTCTATTGCATGCGTTTTCCATAGAAGATGGCATTTGAATTACATAGATATAACTATGCCTATCTTAATTTTGAAATAGCTATTGCATGTACGAAAATTCATATACATGGCTGCAAAGTAAGTTATGAAATGTTGACATTCCCTTCACATTGTTTTTATGTTGGTTAACCTATGTAGCGGTATATAGGTATTCGCCGCTCGGCTAAGTTTGCGTGCTTTCTTGCTCCTCTGAGAACCTTGCGTACTTAAATTTTTGGGGTTTATCTTTCCTTCGTTTACTGCTAAATGAATTTCTTCGTCGCTCTATTTGCCGATACGCAGCAGTCTTTTCTCGTTTTTGGTATTTTGGTATTTTTCTTGCCTTTGCTCCAGGCTCTGGCTAGGTGAGGGGCTGGTGTTTCATCGTTGTGCGACGATATCCTCCAGCAATACTTACCCACAAATTTCGAGTTTTTTTAATTTTCTTCACATTTATGTTTTTAACATCTTGCAGTAAAGTTTTGATTGTAATTGTGTGTTGACTCTTAGCTATGTTCGCTCTTGAACGCATTCTTCCACTACGGTTTGATTACGCGGAGAAGATTTGTAAGAGAATTTTGAATGTTAAACATTCGTTGTTAGACAGTGATTGTTTTGATATAGTTATATCACTTGTAAAGTGCGTAAAATTAAATTAATATTCCATTCATTTGCCATTTAAATTAAGAATATATTACAAAAGTGCACATTTACGCACATAATTTATCTTGAAATTGAGTATTAGTAGTACTTTATTAACATTTTAAATATCACATTTAGCACTTGCATATCTCTGCCTTATGTATTTAAAATCAACCATAAAGAATCATTCCCAATGTACTGGAGTCCTTGCACGTTTCCTTTTCCATTAAACCACTTGTCCACATTTACTCGTGACAAGTATAATGCTTCCTCTTGCTAGATAAATTGGTTGTGTTATATATGTTTGGTATTCTGTCTATACACGTGTTTTATATTTTGTATTTTTGGGTAGGTTCTACATTTTCATCAAGACACTAATAGAAAAAAAGCAAATAAAATAAAGCCAGCTAATTGGCAAAAGAAGGTTAAATTAGGTAGCAATTTATGAATAATCGTCTATTGATGCAGGAGCAATCTTTCAATTTTAAAAGAACTTTCCAAAACTTTTAGCACAAAAAACTTATCTCAGCTTAAATATTTAGAATATATTTCCACTAGAAAAACCTCTGTATATTGAAAAGCTATATTTAACATTGCAACGATTTTAAGTAATTGAGAAATAAATAAGATGCATAACATGAAGGATTTTTTATTGTAATAACACTATTTTAAATTTATTGTCCTTGAATAAACCAAATAAATAAAAATGTAGGCCCTTTGTCTTGCCTCGTAGAGCCAAGATCGCGGGTTCAATCACGGCCGGGGTTAAGGATTTTTTTCGGGTGTAAAAATCCTAAGTATAATTTCCTTCGGAAGGGAAGTAAAACCATGGATCCCGTGTTGTAGATTTACGGCACCTTAATGAATCTCAAGTCTGAAAGAAGAGGCCTCTGAGCAAAATTTATCGGCCGTTTCACGTCTTGAATTGAATGGAAAGCTGATGATATGAAATGTTAGAGCGTCCGTAAATAAACTAAATAATAATAAAAAAAACATTTCTTGTACTCTCAAGACTTTAACTAGTCAGTTAAGGTTACTCCGAAATGAAAACAATTGAACGTACGACAAACATTTTTGTCCCTCCCACTTTTAAAAGTAGGTATGCATGAAAAATGTTCTATATTGTTAAGTCACTTGGCACCTTGTAGCACTTGTTTTGGTTGTCATTTTTAAATTCATGCGCTCTTACAATTGACCCGTTTAAATGCTCGCAGCTATTCAAATATTTCAATACTTTTAAATTGATTTCTACTGATAGCGTTTGTTTAAGAGCATTAACAGTGATTTTGGAAGAAAACGGAGATATCAGTCCAAAATAAAGTTAAGTGGTTTCAGAAATTGATGATTTTTATATGTGATTCTGTCTTGTTCGTTATAGTGGCATTTGTAGAACTGGTCGTAAAGTGATATTACGTTATCCCAGAAACTCCTAAGCATCTGTATATAAGGGGGAAAAAAAAAAACTAAATTCCCGCAACGCAACAAGAACCACATACATGAATGAGCACTTCTAAAAAAATTGGATACCTTTTTTCTATAATATGCATTCAGATCGTTTTAAAATTTTTGTTAAATGCTTGCCTGTATTTAAAATCATACTCATCATGCAAATATTGACGTATATCTATGAAAAGTTTCCTCCATTTGCGTTAGATTGTTTTATTATTAACTTTTTTTAAGTTCGTTTTTTTACGAAACGAATGCTCTTTAACATCTCCGGTTATCAGCGTCCCATTCTATTCAGCGCGTGAAACAGCCGACAAATTTGCTCAGAGGCGACTTGGTAGTGGTTACCATACTTGCCTCCTACACCCAAGATCGCGGGTTCGAACCCGGCCAGGACCGATGGATTTTTTCGGGCGTAAAAATCCTAAGTATGGTTTCCTTCGGAAGGGAAGTAAAGCCCTGGGTCCCGTGTCGTACATTTACGGCACGATAAAGAACCTCAAGCCTGAAAGAGAGGCCTCTGAGCAAAATTTGTAGGCCGTTTCACGGCCCGAGTTGAATGGGATGCTGATGACCTGAGATGTTAAAGAGCGTCCATAAATAAATCAATCAATCAAAAAAAAAGACTTGAGGTTCTTTTACAGTCATACTTAGAATTTTTACTCTCGAAAAAATCCATCGGTCCTAGCCGGGATCGAACCCGCGATCTTGGGTTTAGGAGAGCAAGTATAGTTACCACTATACCACCAGGACCGACTTATATTAAAATGATATGGATGTTTCTTCTAGTCTTCAAATACAGTTTTTAAAAAATATTTCCAGTCATAAGCCTATATTCTTTTATTCTTGAATTTAACCCCCCCCCCACCCATTTTTTAAGAATTTAACTACCTATGTATTTATTCACTTTGCAATTGGGTAATTGGGTTTATACTCGGTGGCAGTAAACAAACAATGAAATTGCAATATTTACAACACACACTTACAATTTTGTCACATTTAATCTTATTTTTACCACAATTATATAATTAAATGAAATATATGGATTCCTAAAAATATATCCCAATTATTCATTTACGTACATTTGATATTTTAATAAATTATCAAAATAATAATTCAGCATATGCCAATTAATTTAGTTTAATCTGCACAATCTACCTACTTTTAAAGTATATCAATCAAATTAAATACCTGTAAATATAATTTAATATAAGTTAACCTAATTAAATGCGTGTTACCTAATTTTATACATTTCAACCTAATTGAAATACCTGTCTTCATAATTTAATACATGTCAACAGCAATAGCTAACACTTATATAATAGGTTTTAATTGTTAAGAGTACAGCCCTCAAAAACTGTTTTTCGTTTTCTCTGTTGCCTTTCTTGATTGTGTAATATAAGGGTTATTAATTCCAGTATCCTCAAATGTTTCACACCCTTATAAAGTGCACTGGTAAATCTATTGAAATGCCCATACGATTTTTAATCCACACAGTTAAGCACATAAATACCAAACTTTGAGGGGAAAGCTTTTTTTTTTTTTTTTTTTTTTTTTTTTTTTTTTTTTTTTTCCCGCAATGTTAATTTTTTTTTAACGAGAAAAATGTGAGAATTTTCAAAACCCCAGGCTAGGCTGTGTTTTCACAAACGTGGATATTTTTTGTCATTGCAAGAAATACAGTGAAGTTAGATTGGGGGGGGGGGGGAGCAAAGTTCTCTTATAGAACCGAACGAAATAAATCAATTTAAGATTGCACTAATAAATCTATTGAAATTTTCATACGAATCTTTAAGCACTAATTACCAAACTTAGGGAGGGAAACCATTTTTTTTTCGAAATTTTTCAAGCGGGAAAAAATCTGAAACTCCTAAGTACTGCCTTAAATGGCAAGATTTTTCCATTTTCATAACCAGAGGCCAGACTTTGTTTCACAGAACTACATTTTAGGCGTCATTGCAAGAATTTAAGGTGAGCATGAAAGGCCTATTCTTGTAATGTTAAATTTACCAACTTCAGTTCCCATTTTCTCAAGGACTATTAAAGCTAATGAAATTAAACTTTTACACCATACATAGTCACATAAGTGAACTTTGCTGATCTATTTTCGCTACTATACCATGACTCAAGCAAATTGTAAATTATTTCCAATTGTTTACTTTTTCCTTAAATTTTATTTTTATACATTGTCACATTTTATTCTAGCTCTGCCGCAATAGAATAATATCATGAATAAGTTGTAAAAGTTTTAAAGTGTAGTTTATATAGATCCCTAAAAAATGGGAAACTTAATGAAAAAAATATAGGTTTTCAAAAGTGACTTTACAGAATAACTAACTTTTTGAGGGAAACACCAGCTAAAACTCTCCAACATTGTAAAACAACAAAGGATGATGTCATGGAAACAAACGCTGCCAATTTTTAAATACAATTTTTTCTATCATTAGAGACAAACCATGGCCTTCTGGTGCAAATAGTTCCTGAGATATAGACTTTTAACTGAACAAGTGCTGCGAAAAAAAAAAGTTCTCCAGTGATATAATTAAATATTTATTAAAAATACTTATAACCAAGGATCATTAATGAAAAGCACATCAAAATAAACAGACATTTCCAAATATTAAAATGGTACAAAAAACAAAAATAATATTTTTGATCTCCCCTTTTTCCGTTTAATACTTCCCTTAAAGAAATACACAGAAATTACAGAAAAAAGGAGCAAGGTTCTCCTATAAAACCTCGAAATAAAACAGTTTAAGACCACTAATAAATGTATTGAAATGTTCATACGAACTTTACTGCCTTAAAAGGCAAGATTTTTTCATTTTTATATTCAGAGGCAAGACTGTGTTTCACAGACCTGAATGTTAGGTGTTATTGCAAAAATTTAAAGAAATTAGAGAAAAAATATTAATCGAAATAAAGCAATTTAAGATTGCTTGGTCATATAACTAGAACGATAAGAAGGAAGAAGAAGAACAACAACAAGTAGTAGTAGTTCAGGTTTCGCATTTATCGATGCGTTTATGAAGTACTGAAATTAACAATTTCTAAGCATAATTCATAGCACCAGGCTTGTCTTAACCAAAAACGAAGCACAGGGCTAAACTTTTTATCATTTGTTGGCGGAAGAGCGTTAAATAGACTGGTGTTGGGAGTTGTTGGCAGCAGAACATCTTCCAGTGCATATGGTAGGTCATGGTAGGAAATCATCTCCAACAAGCCGTAAAAAGACGTAGTGGCTATTAACATCCAAGTTTACGACAGATATTTTAATCCTAATTGTGGTCGTTCTCCTGCTTAATTGGATCGTTCTTTTTAACTCGTCACTTCTTGTTAGAATTCTTGGCATGTGAATAGACCTCGACGTTAAAAATATCGCCGGTATCGAAACTGCACGGCGGATGAAAGATTTAGAAACCCACATAGCTGATCCTTGAGATTTACCTCTGCATGGTTTACATGTCAAGGATAGTTTCCAATCTGAAGAACCCGTCTGCATTTTTACCTTGTTACCTAATCTATGAATTTGAAGAAAATAGGCAAATCAAGGGTCCATTGATTGATGTAACAATGTTTAAATTTTTTCAAATTATACAGTACTCTTAGTAAGGCTCATTTCATGCTGTGAAACTTTTCTATTGCTGTTTTGCCCATTGTCGAATTGATTGGCCGAAAATAATAATAATAATAATAATAATAATAGTTTCTGCCTTATCTGTAATGTGGGAAATTCACACGTTCCGATCAGAATAGTAGATAGAAAAACATAAATAGAATATATGGGTTTTTTAAAAAATAATTTGAAGCGTTTTGACGTACATTCACTTGAAAGGTTTAATTTGGATTCACAAAATTAGTTTTAGCATCTTGAGCTTAATGTTGCTGTCATAGCATTTATATTAACCTTGTTATGAACTGGGTTTCACAATAAGGTTATGCAAACAAACACTTGCTGTGTAGATATCTGCAATTAATGCATTCTGGATGTACAAAGTGATTTGTATAGAACTAATATATTTCTTTCTTTAATTATTGGGCTGGAACTTCACCCAATGTCCTGAGTTTAACGTCAAATTAAGCGGAATATTTGAGTTTTGATTCCCTGTCACAATCCACAATACTTCTTGTATCACGGGTGACCAAGCCATAATAACCCAAGTATTGAAAATTGGTTAAAGGGTATAAAATGGGGGGTTAAATATTACTTTTAAGAAAATAGAATAATTAATCTTGGAGCGGGAAAATTAAAAGCTTGAGACTGAGAAAAAAAAAAAAATAAAGGTCGGTAAGTTTAAGTATGTGGGATTCATTTTAGAAGCTGATAGAAAACGCTCGTCTAAAACTAAAAGAAAAAAAAAGAAGAACGAAAGAAAGAAAGAAAGAAGAAAAAAAGAAAAAAAAAACAACAAACAAAGGAAAATAATGGCATATTAAACGCAATCTTCTGTAATAAGAATATTTTAAACAAAACAAAAAGATTAATTCAATATTTTTGGTCAAAAGTGTTGCGTCACATGGAACAGAATCTTGGACATTAGACAGAAAGCATGCATATAAATTATTGGGTACGGAAATGGATTATTGGTGAAATGCTGCAAGAAATGATAATAAAGAGAGAAAATTAAATATCAAAGAACTGGAGAAGTTATAAAAATTGAAAAGAATATTATTGAAGTGATACATGATACAAGATACATGAGAAGAGGACTGCAAGATGGTATTAGGAGGGAAGACAAATTTGTAGAGGAGTAAAATTGGGTTTAAAGAAAACTACTGTAATGTAGAAATATCGTTATAAACTGCAAGAGGGACAAAAATACAGAAAAAGAAGAGAAGGAAATAGTGGAAACAAGCCAAGTAATCGAAAGTACTGCAAAAAATTGCCATCAGAGAAGACAAAATGGTCGTATTTTACTTGGGAGAAAGTATTCAGTTATTTTATTATTAATTCCTTAAGTTGTCATGTCAACTTGGCATTGAAGTACGCCAGGGTTCAGTGTCCGGTTGTAACATGATTCTCGCCACCTCCCCACTCTCCCATCTTGGAGTTATCTCTCGTCCTCAGAAGGCGAATGCCAAGTAACTGCGTATTTGTTTTTGCAATAAATTTCAAGCTTTATGCTTCTTATATTCGCAATAATGGTAAAAGACATATCCTATTTTATTAAAAAAAAAAAAAAAAAAAAAAAATAGAATAAAAGTAGGTTAAATACTGCAGCACAGAACTAACAATATTTATGTATATGTATGTAAACAATCAAATCACTCGATATCAACCCATAGGGTGTTACGGCGCTAAGGGTGGCCGAGGTCGCTAAGGCGCGGATTCGTTAGCAGGAAGTCTGAGATTGATTCCCACCAGGACCGTATTCATAAAATGGCAAATGCCATAGAGTATTAACGCCCGTTTTTACTACCGAGGCACCACAGGCGGCGACCATTTATGATACACGAGACGAAATGATAAATTGGGAAAATATTTTAAGGAAGGAAAAATTCAGACTTAAATAAGGGTACTTCCCCGACATTGGCCATTTATGAGGAGCGAGGAAAGCCTGGAAAAATTCCCAATCAGAGGCGGTCCTGGCGGGAATCGAACCCCAGACCTCCCTCTCACGAATTCGGGAAAGTAGCTTGAAAAGTAGGCCTGGGACGTTCTTTCTTTTCTTTATATATATATAAAAAATAAAAATAAAGTGACACTGTTAGCAATGTAGCAAATTAACAGTAATTATAGAAGCTTTAAAAGGATAAAACACTAAGACAAAGTCACACTTGAAATCGCTATATATATATATATATATATATATATATATATATATATATATATATATATATTTGCAGTTTCAAGTGTGACTCTTTCTCTGTGTTTTATCTTTATCTACTTTTATTATTAGTGTTAATTTATTTATATATATATATATATATATATATATATATATATATATATATCCTTAAAACAGACGTTAAAACTGTTTAAATAAAACAAATAGGATGTTACAATGAGCTTTGCAACAAGGACTTATCTTCTATTCCTTATTCTGCCTCGTTCAGCTATATAACGAAACACTCTTTTCACCTCTTCTGGTAATTTATCACGCCACGGGTGGCCGAGGTCGTTAAGTCTCGGACTTAACTCGGGAGGTTTGGGTTCGAATACCGCCAGGACCGTCCTCCCTGACTTAGGTTTTTTCCAGGTTTTCCTCAGTCCTCATAAATGGCAAATGCCGGGGAGGTACCCTAATTTTAGGCCTGGAACGATTCCTTCGTTAAAAATAAATCCTTTCCCAATATATCATTTCATCTCGTGTATCATCAGTGCCCATCGCCTGTGGTGCCTCTGTAGCAAAAACGGGCGTTAAACACTATTCATTGGTAATTTATCAATTTCAGTACCTAAATTTTTTAATATTTTCCTGAGCAGCACGCTTGCAAATACTGAAAAAATAGTAGCAAATAGCTTGGCTACATGAGCCGCCCCTGTTTAACATTAATTTAGTGAACTTGTTGAAAATGGGCAAATAAACTAAGGCTCTAATCACAACATTTGGTGTTATTTATACAGCTACCGTTTCATTCTGCAAATACACCCAAGCTGCAATGAAGCTCATCCCACAATATTCTATCCGTTTTCGTTTAATAACTACTTACATCGTATTTTTTTAATAACATATTCCGTTTTATTCTAATGCACCATGATTTCATGTTGATGATGCTTAAAATTGCATATATTGTAGTTTGTTTAGAAATAACATTATAATGATGATCATGTGTTTATGATAATCTTTTAGCCGGAGGGGAAAAGTGCACAAGTAAAATATTATTATTATTATTATTATTATTATTATAATATTGAAGCACAGATAACCGTATAAGCAGCTACATAACAGTATAAGCAGCTTTATTAAATTAATTCTAGTTGAATTGTATCGCATTGTAAAAAATCACTCCTACATTTTTTAGAAATATCCCTGGAAATGAACAGGCACTTAAGTCAACTTCAGTTATTATGTTTGGATTTATATGAGATAATAGGCTGAACCAAAGTCATATGTTTTCATTTTATTCATCCCTCACTACATTCCATCATTGCTAATAATGAAGTTGCATTATTGGCGCCGTTTTCGCAACAATGTACAGCGTTATACTAATATCTCTTCTGAACCTAGTAGTAATCTTGACACGGTGTTGAGTGGTAGGCTTGCTTTATTCAAGTAAAAACATGTTATCAAGAGGGAAGAAATAACAAGCTAGCGCTTACTTCAACGGACGAGTGCAAGAAACCGAATGTTTTAATGATATGCACAAGCTTATTATTCTTGTTGAATTATTATATTTTAATAATATTTAATAAATGCAGAAAAAGTGTATTAAGATGACAAATTAAGAACTCCCCAATATACGCAAACTTAATATGCTTATCTGAAATAAATGTTTTAACAGTTGCTTAACTATTTTAATTAATGTTTAATAATAGTTTTAGCTTAATGTAATAAATGACATGTTCATCTCCCCAATTTCAATATTAATTTCTTCACGTTTCGGTTCAGCTGCAATGACTCAATGGAATAAGAATAAGTTGAGGAATAACCTCTCGCATAATATGAGACGTTTACTTTTTATTTGTTATTTAGTTCTTTATGTCTTTAATATTCTGTTTATTCTAAACATAGCTGCATTTAATAATAATCTAATATTCTCTAGGTAAAAAGTATATATATATATATATACTTTTATTTGTAATATCACATTATATGTATATATTGTGATACTACGTGTAAAGACACCAATATGATTTAATAAATTAGCCAGATAGTAATTACATTAATTTTTTCCTCTGAGAAACTTGTGAACATTTCGAGCAGTAAATTAGAAAACAAAAGGAGCATCTGAATCATATTGTGATAATAAGCTTGCTGAGGGCGATTAGATGAAAGGCGCTGGGCTTTTTATCCAGGGTGGACACGCGAGCCAGTGCGCTGCAAAGTGGCACGTGCTAAGGCGCATGTTGCGGGCACTGGACGTACTCTACCGGCCACATTCATACGGAGGTGGCAGCCTGCCAGAATTAGGATCGCTTTGGCTGAGGCATGTTAACTATGTCCCCCTCCTTATCTAGTCAAGAGTGACAAGTCGCTTGTTTGCCTTCATGCAGACAAATTACGTTACACCGCTTTTCTCGTGCTTTCTCCATTCCCATTCTTTTCCAGAACGCAAAAGCGAGAGTTTTAACGCAACACCTTTTAAGGTCGCTCATTCATTCCAGACTTTAGCTCACTACTTACAATATGAGCTCTTTTTAAGACATTCAAAATAAATCTTGGAAGCCAATGATACTTATATACTGCAAAAACAGCAAAAATCAATAAAATGAGTAAAATCACTTTACGGAGAATTTACACGCGTTTACTTTTATTTTTGTTATACTCGTAGCTTTAGCAGCATCATTCTAAAAGTGAACACCCGGTCATTTGTAACCCGCAATAATAATTAGTTAATTTATTTGCTGGAGAAATAATTTTAGTTGCCTAATCGGCTTCTGTGCCAATTATCTCATTTTAATCATCTTTTAACTGAAAAGCACCAGGCATCTGCCTTCGCTACTAAAAATAACTGCGAAGAAATCCTAGTGAAGTAGTTCGGAACCATATATATATATATTTTTTTCCCTAATGCATATTGAAGAGGAATTATTCAAGGATGTATTTGCACATAGCATAATAACGATCATACAAGGTGTAAAACTTATACAGGTGGGCGTCGTATGTTGTAGTAGAAGAGTTTTATTACAAGTTCCAAGAGGAAACTTTATTGCAGTTTTTTACAATCAAAATGGGCAAGAATAATGCAGCTATTTTACAATTTCATAATTTTTGGTAATATTGAAAAAAGCAATTCATTCTACTGGTTTTCATGGCAGCAAGTTTGTCGATTGATTAAAGTATGAAATCTGTCTCTACAGAAAGCATTGCAAACTTCCTAAGTTTTGAAATCACAATTAGATTCAAATTAATACTTGGAGTTGCTCTATTCGTTTGTTTAATTTTTTCTGTTCCAATGGTCATTTTCATTATATTCAGTTAGCACATTACGAAATAAAGAAGCTACTTCAAGAAGTCGCACGAAACTTTACAAGCCTGCCATTCAGCATCAACCAAGACCAACTACATTTACCAGACCACAATATGAGGAGGGGGGGGGGGGGAATCGCCCTTGCCAATAGCAAATCGAAAATTGTACGCATTATTATATTTATAAGATGGCATTATTGATAATTAGAAAATATTTCTATGGTTTATAAGAGTATGAAATTGTTTACAAATAATATTTCTCATATGTAAACGAAATATAAAATAATATGTATTATACATTTCTCCACAGATAAGTACAACTTTTTATAAAATACCTTAACTTTCAAATTACTGGATACCTTAAAGCTAATTGACATAGATGACACATCATCATATTTATCATCGTCTATTTTGATGTAAAGGTCATAGTCTTCTTTGGCATAATCGGATGTTATCTCATCTTAACTTCACTAGTAAAGGGGTCGAAATATAACATCCTGCTCGCACCGTTCATTAAAACTATCTTCATCTCGCTTCAAACTCCGCTTCATACGTTCTTCCGGATCTTTCCTTTCGTTGCTAACCCTCCTTGTCATATATGATGGTAGATTATGGAAAGTTACATAAAGGAAAATGTCCTCCCTAGCCACAAATGTAGGTACGAAACGTTTAATACACTCTACAATTTCATAAACTTCAAAATTTGCATGATATATACTCTTTATCCACTCCTCCTGTAATTACTGTTATTTAGGACATGTAAATATGATATGCGATGCAATGCCATAATTAAAAAATGCAAGAGTAACCCATGTTGCACTAGCACTTTCTGTTAAACTGGTTTCTGGTGTGATTTCACTAAACCAATATCAATTTAATAAAAAACAAAAGAAGTAATGCACTCTACTGTTGATTTACTTCCAATTATAAACCACTATAATAAAGCACGTAACTGCAACGTACCAAATTAACGAAGCCGTGTAATAAACAGCACGGACTACATTTTCCACCATTTTGTCTACTACTATATCTACATTGGGGTCTGGTAAATGTAGTCGATCTTGCATCAACTGACTATTATGGATGCAAGTGATTATCGCCTCTGGAGATTGTCTGCATTAGCAATATTACTTCAAATATATATTGTTTAATACTGAAATAGCTGAAAGTTTTCCCATGTTTTATATATGTGATTGTGTTGTATTTAATATACCGTTTCACTAGAATTATCTAATAATTTTTTTTTTAACTTTTTAATGCAACAACAGTCTATATAAAACTCGAGGCAAGTTCAATGCAATACAATAAACACTTTCCTGAGAACACACGTGACGAGATCTCACGTTTCAGTTGATACTTATATATAATGACTTACGGGCAAGAGGCTGCTCCTCCTTTCGCTTCCCCTCATTTCCCGAGGAAAACATTACAAGCTTACTGAATGCAAACCAAGTGTTTTACGGATAAAAACTCATCAAGTAATAGTAGTAGGAAATTAAATGTTAAACATCGAACGCCTGTAAATTACTCAGAATTCGCTGTGTGCTCTTTCGTTCGTAGAATAATCAATGTTCTCTATAAATGCTCTGTGGATATGTAATGCTGGTTTTATTTGCCCAACTCGTTGAGCACATCTGCATGGATGTTACGTCTGCGATTTCTATCATGCGAGTCGGGCAACACACAGTTCAGCAGTGCGCGGTTGGTTGCCTATCTCAAGGTGCCGTATACTGTCGGTTTATTTTATTATTTATTTAATTTTTTTCCTTTACCCGAATGCCCTACTTCATCTATATACTGCACGATAGGCCATGCTGCGGCTTGAAGATTTGCTGCATTATGTATTCTTTATCCAAAACAAAAATGCTCATCGACTGAAACAAAAGCTCCAGTTCACCATGCATTCGATAAGGCATGGGAGAAATATTTGCAGAGAGAGCCCGTAACATTTTTTTTTTTTTATAATCAGAAAGCGCCAACCATTTACCCATGACATTTTTACAGAACAAAATGAAGCTTGGAAAATTGTGACAGGAGGGTGTTCACACTTAAAGTATGTGCTTTATTGTATGCTGCAAGACATTCAGGGACGAATGTACAACCCGAGTGCACAAAGTATTATATCGTGCGAGATATAGACGTAATACCGAAGCAAATACTTTGAGGAGTAATAAAAAGAAATTAATTATTAATATTAAATAACCTTTCGTTTTCTACGTTTCTCACGTTGTTGGCTGCATTACTTTGATTTTATTATTCGTTTCACTTACAGAGCATATAAGAGCTACACCTAGCCGAATTTACCCTTTGAGCTTCTTAGCATAATCCGTAATCTAGTCATTGGCTGCTGTAGTTGCAATTCTCAATCTGTAAACCCAATAGCAAGTGTAATTATATGTTTATTCAGTTCATTTATTTATTAATTCGTGCTAAAAGTTTGCAGCAAGAAAGCACTTGATTTCAGCCCAAGCTGTAGCCAATTATAGTTAAAAATATATATGTTGAGTACATCAAGTTTAACAGAACTAATTCAAATACGCGTTAAATGTTGGTGCAACACAATCAATTAGATTAGGTTCAGCGCCTTTGGAAGATCTAGAGAGCACTACCACCTTGCACAATGCCTTCGAAATCCGTAAGGCACAGCGTTCCCAGCATACCAACCTTGCAGTTATTTGAGTTATGGGCCGCCTGAACGCAGATGTTTATTGCTGCAGCCGCCGCAACCCGAAAGAAGAGAGATGGAGTTGCCGTGCATAAATTATTGTTATTTTTACTAAAAACATTGACTTTAAAACTGACAATAATAAACTCTAACCTGTGTTGTAAGAGATGCTGAAAATGACATTGCCGGCATTTGCACAGTAAGTTGCTGCATTATATCAAAAGTTGCCGAACAGTTTCTCTATCTGGAAAGCAATCTGTTTTCACGTATGTATCGTCCATATAAATCCGTTATTTTATTTACTCTATTTAGTGTCATAACTAAGAAGAACAATTAGCACACAATTTATGCACAATAGAGACACCGAGTAACACACACAACCACCTTACGCGAACAAAGTCTCCCTCAAACTAATTACAATCTGCTACTTGTACATGATTTTACAGCCTTGACGACTGACTTATGTCTGTAGATAGCTGCGCTCTGCCAGCCCTCAACTCAAATGACCTCATACATAATAGTATTAATTTATTTACTCCAAATTTACGGTATAGTGATAGTTCGGTAGTACCTATCAAAAAGTTGAAATATTTAAACATTATACTATAATTGTATAAAAGGTTCCAAGACAATAATCACTGCTCTTCTCTCCCTTCACCGATCACATCTATTTATTCTTAACATAGAATACAAATTCTCTTAAAAGCGTTAAAACTTTTCTTTCCTCTTTTCTAATCTTTGGTCATTTTTCTTTTATATAAATTTCCTCCGATTCCGAGAATTTTACATATAAGACATGAATAACATTCTGTCATCACAAAAGTACACTATACTCATTTGTTCACGAAAATAAGTTTAGCCAAATTTCCTTAATACAAAACATCAGCATTTGCAATTTTTTAACTGTGGAAAAGGGGCGACTAAGAACATTTTTGCAACAAGTGGAGAAAGTTTGAGAAGATGAAACAGTGAAGATATTGCTAAGACTGTAGAAAATATCGATTGGCTGCGGTACTCATTGCAAAGGAGCTAAGAATGCGACTTGCAGTGATCATTTTACATAAATGCCTTCAGTGTATGTTAAAAAATGTCCAAATGCACAGTTATTTGTCATTTAAATAGTATGTATATATTTTATTTGCTATCTGCACTTTCAGCTACTACACCTAAGTGAAATGTCACAGAATATCATTACAATGAAATTACTCAAATATTGTGCAAAGTCATCGTTTCAAAATTTAGATACGCTGAAATTGTCATTAAGCAATTTCTAGAAAGAAAGAAAAAACAGCAACAATCAAATTAAGTTCGCGTGTTCTCTGATCAGACGTGTGCTAGCATTTCTGAAACACCAGTTCCCCATTGACAGTATACTGTTCATACTTGTACTCATTAAAGTCTTTTGCAGTTAATATTTGGGCAAATTCTGCTGTAAAGGAGGACAACTAGCCAGACTTAAAAATGATGTAGGTTCAAAAGAATTAATCTACCTATGGTTGGTAGGCGTTAATGACCGCAATAATTGATACGGTCATTTCAATAATGTCCCAAGTCAGAGAACTATAATTTTTCAGTAGAAGCAGGGGGGGGGGAAACAAAAATATATATCTAGGCCAAGACTATAAGTTTTAAAACAGTTGGTGTATTTTGTGTTTTTTCAGTACTTTTTCAATGTACCTGGGACGTTTTTAAAACAACTGTTTATGCATTTCGGGGAGGGGGAGTGGTTATACAGCAATAATCTCAATTAAGTCACTTAAATTTATTTGTTTGTTGTATTGCCCTACATGCACTTGTAAAAAAGACAGAAATTGTACTACCCAACCATGTGACATTGACATTATAATAGACCATTTTATCAAAGCATAGAATACTCTGTAGTACATGTACAATTAACATTTTCATTACTATGATCACAATATTTAAAATCACTCTATCCTAATACTACGTCATCACATCGAAATATCGAGTATAAATTGTTAATATCCTTGGATGTCAGTGTATTAAAATTATGTATAAGCAAATGCTTGGCCGCATCAGAAAATTTGCTTAGGAAACCTCGCTTACGTCTGAAAAAATAGCAACAACTTTTGCTTTTTAGATGGAGATTTCCACACAGTCTTTGCTCTCAGGATCGATGTCATGTTCCACAGTTTCATCGCCTTTGAAAGAAATTCCGCATCTTCAACAGCAGTCTTGTGACGCACCGTGTACAAACATGTCTCATAGGTAACCTGTCAGTTACTAACGTGTGAATGGCACCCAGTGAAATGTTCTTGATGTCATTCTGTCTCAAAGTGACAGAAGTATGTTTATGTTTTCTTCCGTTATATCACAGCCTGGAGTTCTGGGCCCACCTTCCTTTAAAAATCGATTGCCTTCACTCTTCAAACATTTTAAACCACTTTCAAGCTGTGGTGCAAGGACAAACTCTCCATAAGCCTCCTGTAACGCTGCATAAGCTTCTGATCAAGATTCGTTGACACGAAAGCAGAATTTAGGGAAGTGTTCGTCGCGTCCTCACAGTTTGCTGCGCGCGGAACTGAATTCGTCATAACCCTCAGAGGCATAAGCCGGAAGTGACAGCAATGAAATTGGTGCCACATGTAAATTGTCTGTTAAGCTAATAAAATATTGTAAAGTTAGATTTTAGTGCCCGAAATTAAGCCTGTAAACAGTTACGATTATTCATCATTATAGGCCTCGTATTTAATGTTTTAAATGATCCTTAACTTCAAAATCGATCTGAAATACATTTTCCTAATGTTTGTTTTGCATGGACATAGAATTGTTTATTATTTAATGGTTTTTTTTTGTTTTGTTTTTTTTTTTGACTCTATTCTAGTTCATTGTCAGTTTTTATTTCTTTTTAGAAAAAAAATAGGTGTGTGGGAAAGTTTTCGGAATTATCTTACATGCTTTTAATCGTTAAAATGAAAAAGCATCCTATCTCATAAGGATCTAAGGCCTGTTCCGAGTTCTAACGGACCATGTTAGTCATTCGAATTAGCTATACTTAAGTGTCATCTAGAGATACTAAGGTATTACATGGACATGAAATGACGGGTAATTTTGTTTAGTACCTTTTTTTCAGGTATGGAGAGCCTTGACGTATCGCAAGTCTAAGATATGGGACTCACGGCTTTAATCCCTTCCCGGAGAACTTGCCTCCTCCTCCGGGACTCCTAGACCGCCGAGGCCGAAATGAAAAATACTTTTTAAAAACTTGGTTATTACAGTTTTGCAAAATTTTCTCTTGGTTTTTATGAAACAAAAGTGGATTTCTAAATAAAAATAGCTTCTTTTTTCTCATAACATTAAACAATGGCAATTTTCCGAAAGCCATTTTGTGTTTTACTTAGGAAGTATCAGCTGTATTTTTAATATATTAGCACTCATATTATAGCCAGAACTAAAAACGCTTATTCCTCTAAAATTTCCAAGATTGTAGTCGGTGAGTTTTGAGAAGCTTTTCTCGGTCGTGCACATGGGAGCGTAAGTTCCTATTGTTTTCGGGCTGGCGGTTCGAAGCAGTCGATGTAACAAACGCAGTCACTGGAATTGGGCTGGCAGGGAAGATGTTTTGCCAGCTGGAGGCAGGAATGTATTGTACGGCGTAACCATGACGGAGTTGGGCAAGCTTGGTGAAATGCTTGGGTTAAATATATCTCATCCACATGTCATTAATAGGTGCACCACCTCGGGTGACAAGCCAACAATGGCGCGCATTCCTGCCGTCAGGCGGGCACAAGGGCTCCCCAGGGATTTGGCGTAGCATAGAAATTTGGGTTTCATCATTCAAACTTGGGAGGGAGTAAAAAAGTATTGAAATCCTTGCTCGACATTATGGGCGCCTGCAGGAAGGGGAGATTAACTCATGTATTTCAACCGTAGGACAGAGTACAGCGTGTTTAGAAAGTTACTATGCAGTTTTGTGTAAATAATGTGTACGTTAAAGGCTTTGTAACATGATACATTGTGAGCTTCTGACATAATTTTATTGTGAAGGGGACAAAGGGTGAGTTTGAGTGGCATTGTGGCTGTTGTTAGTTACGGAACATTACTTATGGAACAAGTGTTTTAATAAGATAATGCTCGTTCAATCTTCAGAATCGCACTAAGTGAAAAACGGTACCAAAAAAAAAAAAAAAAAAAAAAAAAAAAAAAAAAAAAAAAAGGAGACTAGTAGCCAGGATGATATGAATGAACTAATTTTCAAGAGATGGCTTGAAGAGAATCTTGGCTAATTTGTCAAGCGATCAAAGTATGTGATCGCTTTAGACCATACCAACTACACTTTCCATCTAAAATTTAAGAACCCTACCATGTCCATGAAGATAATTTCCATTTGATGCTTACCGGGCGATCTTCCAACAAACGCAACACTCCAAGATAAATGTTGGTATGTTCTATGAACTGCTAACATAGTCATGACTGTGGTTACGAGATATTAAGACTACATTGCAGCATTAACCCCATTGAAAAGATGTGGTGGAAATTGAACAGAGACATAAGGAAAATGAATGCAAACCCTTCACTGAGTATAAATATTTGCAATTTGGCACCATGTTTCAAGTAAAATTGTCTGATAACCAGAGTTCGATATCCTCCTGTTAATGACATATAAGTTTTGACTTTAAGAGTATGTTGGAATAGAACCCCCAGGACTTGACCATGAAAAGATAACTCTGCAATACAGGAGAAGATTAATTTACACATTTACCAATGAAAAAAATTGCATAATTTGCTGAACAATAAATTTAAAAATATATAAAACATGTAATATATTTTAATTTATAATAACAAATAAATTTTAATATGTAATTGATGTAAGCGTATGTCAGCAATACTTAATTGAAACCTTTATAAAACAATTAAATTGAAAGCCTTGAAACTTTAAATTTTAAACGACAAATCTCAAATGTTTGCAACATCTACTACACTATGAATAATGAAATTACAAGCAAACAAATCTTAAGGTAGAAGCATATCTTAAAATCTCTGTTTAAACAAACAAAAAATAAAAAAAAAATAAAAGCCTTTAATGCTGAATTACTATGACATAATACCTTGACTTACAAATGCACGTTCCTTGTCAAACCAATTTATACAACGGAATCTTAAGACAAAATAATCTAATACAATAAAAAATCTTTACAAAAATTATAAGACACGTTCTTCTCGGATCGCTGGATGTAGGTTACGAAGAAGGTCCCGGGCCTAACAATGTAGAATTGTAGAGCCGAAAGTGTATGCATCCCCAACCGAACCGCGGTCTCCTTGCTGTTAACCGAGGAATAGAAGCGAAATATAATGAAGCTGCCACCGTAAAACTCCTGGTTTCACCAGCATACGATTTGCTCGACCCAACGGCCAACCATCTGCTCTTCGCATCTTGCTGAAGCGGCTACGTTACGAAAAAGGAAGAACAAAGTAGTGTATCGATCGGAGAGGAAAGAATGCGCTCAAGAACGGCACAATTTATTGATAAAATGTGCTGATAGGAAAGACCAAAATCTTTAAAAGAAGATTGAAAATAAATTCCAGATATCCGACAGCAGTAGATTTGCCATTCACTTGATTCCGATAGTAACACAGAGGTCGAACGAGGAGACTCAATAAAATACAGTGTAACGTTCCTCATAAACAACGAAAGTCTAACGAGAAGAATGATTGTTTGGCGAATTAAGTTATAAATTAGTCCGAAGTCCACAACGCTTAAAGTTATCTGGCATTTAATTTTCAGCTTAAGAAAACCTCTTGGGGGGGGGGGGGGAGAAGGAAAAAAACCTTAACCAGGCAACTATGGGATTCGAACTTGAAACAGCGGATTTGCAGGCAGACAAGTTACCACAAAAGTAAGCGTCGGCTCGCTCAACATAATATCTGAATTCTATATAAGTATTTCAGTTTAATTTGGTAAGGATTTGTATGTTATCTGTTGCTTTATTAATAGTAACAGATATATGCACAACAGTCCGCAAAACTCTCTTGCCAAACGTTTTGGCCGTCCATATGCGTGAAACATGTTAATTTTCCTAGTTTCTTTGATTTTGTTTTGTTTTTTTAATGTCCCACTATTCGTGTTAATTTATGAAAGAAAAGTGGCTAATAAATATAAACTTCTGTAACACTGCAAATACGGCCGAAGGGGAAATTCCACTAAATATATGCAAGTGGTTGGCACTAGAACTAATAAAAAAGAAAATTAGCTATAGCGGAAATTCTGTAAAATCACTAAACCATGAATTGTGCACTTTTTTTTAAATACCTTGACCACCCATGCGTAAGAAATTTTACGCCTGCTCTTTTAATAAACAAATGGTAGAGGTTTATACTTCCCATCCTGCCACTGAGAAGGAGAAGATTTCCTATTTGTATTTCATTAATCAAACAAACAAAAGTGATCGTTAAAATGTTATATTTTTTTTCCTCCCATGTGCTTTTTGAGTCGAGCCAGTCGTAACAAAGGCTGTGGAAAACTAAACGCATTTATATTATCTTGAGATAACATTCAGAAACATTCTCTACTCTAAAAAGCTTTACACCAGCTCCTTCAATCAACGCATATACCCAGGGGTTTCATTCCCAGTCTGTTTTCCCCTTTTGTTTCTCAAATTATGGTATATAGGGATAACTGTGACTGATTTGTAATATGTTCATTCAATTTTTGTAGGTTTATTAGTTCTTTTTATACGGTGACCTCATTTCAAGATAACCAGTAGATTAACTATCTATTTACAACAAATAAATAAGTAAAATAAAATTTAAAAACTAAGAAAGAACTCTCTGCCATCCCCACTTTGAAATACACTGCATTTACATTGCGTTGCTTAAATGTTAAAGTGTTATCACATCTTTTGTTTACTGTGTTGCTTGGCAAGCTGAATTGTGTTTATTGTTGTTTGAATTTGAACGGAATAAAAAGCAAGCAAGTTACATGTAGGATGTAAAAATATTTTGGGTAAAATTACAATTAATATTGAAGCAGTACAGCCGATTTAGGAAAACATGGCTATCTCTTTTACTTTTGTTCTTTCTTGTAGGGCATTTGAAACAATGTATTATCAAAATAAAACGTTAATATTAAATGTCGAATATTATTAAATTAGTCATTTGATTTTACCGGACCGGTCGTTCGTTTAAATTAAATTTAAAAGCGTTCGCTAGTTCTACAGTTAGCATCATCAGTTGACTAAAAGTTTCTGGAGTTGCAGAAGCACAAAACCGTTAGAAATTAGAAAGGGTGGCAGTATTGGGAGAGTAGTGATGCAGATGTTATTTCTTAACGGATCTATGTCTTGCTTATTTGAAAACCTCTCTGTTTATAATATTCTTTAGGCTTTTGCGGCCTGTCTTGTTATTTAAATTTGTCTTTACCAGACCATTTTGTCAGTTTCTTGCTTTAAATTAAATTTAAAATAATACATTAGTATGAAGGAAGATTCATTAAAACTTGACTGGCGGCACATAAGCAACATTTGCGCCTTAATCAGCCAGAAAAGGCTGCGATTCCGCAACCTGCCTTTAAAGAGTGCGGTAGAATAAAATTGGTGGGGGGACAGAAGTACTTGCAAAAACAGTCGGATAATCTGGCTAAAAGAAACTCCTTAGAAATAGAACAGCATTCAGATAATATAAACGAAGATGTAGGTGTTCAATTAAGCAAGACTTAGAATTCGTTACTGGTCAACAATGTCTGCACTACATCCTTTCCACCATCCCTGCCCACTGCCACTTCTAACAGTTCTGTCCCTCTGCCGTTGACCGTAGAGCAAGCAAATGCTTTGTTTTTACATTTAATTTAAGCCAACGAACACGGCAAAATAGCCCGGTAATTATCAATTTTAATAATAACTCTGTCTTTATTTGTATTTTCTGGATGCTGCTTTATTTAATTAATTAACAAACGCCGGCAGTGAAAACCTAAAAAAAATGTTAAATTGCTTAAAAAATTGTGGTACTGATTTAATTCTCTTAAAAATGTAAGTACCATTAAAAGGGGTGTCATTTTAAATTTAAAAGTGGATGGGGGGAATAAGGAAGCTAAATCTAAATTTTAATCAGCGTTCATTTTAAACTTCTACCCCCTCCCCTACTAAATTGAGTGCATTTAGCTTACATTAAATTTATTTTAAACGATTTTTCATTCAGGCTGGAAAGTTTTGAAGTGAAAACCCGATGTAATTTTTCTTTATTCTTCTCATATGGCACTACAGCCCGAGGTGAGCCTAGACCTGTCGTGGCGACCTCTACTTTCTCCACCTCCGTTTTACGACTTCATTGATAAAGGGCAATATTGCAGGGGGACACCCTGCCGGTCATCTATCACGCGGCTTTCGTGATCCAAGAACGCCACCTGTCCATCAGGCAGCTTCGCAATTGTCCTCACAGGCTGGTTGGACCACGTTCAGACCTGCCTAACTTAGTAGGTACCGGGAATCGAATCCGGGCCTCCTGGCCAGCAGTCGGCTACGTTAACCATGTACAAGGTGGTCTCGCTTTATTATTATTATTATTATTATTATTATTATTATTATTATTATTATTATTATTATTATTAGGCTACAAAATTCAGATCACCAAGCAAACTTTGAAGCGGAATAAGCCAAGGTGTTCATATAATAATAATAATAATAATAATAATAAGATAAACATTTTGCGGTAGGTTTAGTCCAGCACAAGCTATAGTCAAGTAAACATCATGGAAAAGACGCGAGTACTGCTAAATACTTAAGTAGAAGTGAAAAAGCTATGAGATATAAAAGAACATTTATATTATGCTATGAACCACTTTAAAAATAAAACATAATTAATTGCTAACACTGTACAAGCGCGCCAGAAAGAAACTGAATAAAGTTCCCCTCAATTGTTTCAGTGCGTAATGTGTATGAGCAACAAAACATGCAACTACAAGGTTCCTTACTTCGATATAAAGTTGGGCATTGAATTATTGCAGGCAAGCACCGGGTGGTTAGACAAATTTAAAGCAATACAAGTAGAGAGTGCTAAAGCTGTAAATCTGCTGGAAAACTTTTTAAAAAATAGGATGGTGCAAAAGTTAAACTTTCATCGTGAGTAAAATACTCTAGACCAGGGATTGGCATACTGTGGTTCGCGAATCTCCTAGGAGTTCCCCAAATCGTGCAAGGGTTTGCCAAAATTATTCTCTAATTTATTTATTTGTAATAATGAAAACTTTGATGATGGACACGACAGGCGTGCCAGGCGACGGAAGTTCTTTTTCAACTTCTGAGTCTCTGGTTTCAAAGCTCTGCCACCTAAAGCAAACGATTTACTAAAATTGAGTGAGAAGCATGCATTGTCTTGTTTAAAATATTGAAATTAAGCCCGCATGGAGCTATCACTACATAAAATACTTCAATAATATTAACAAAGTAATTCTGTATCTGGTTTTTGATTAAAAATTTTTACATATGAACTATAGATTTAAAAATAGCGAAATATGCTATGGTATTGTGTTATTAACTGCCTATTAGCTATGCCTCGTCACCGAACACATTTAAACGTAGATTAAATTGTCATGTCAATTCTAGGAATCACAAGAGCCAGTTCTTCCTACTTCCTCCCCCCTTGTACTGGAAAAAAATTATTAAAGAACAAGTGGATTGTAACACTATCTTTATCAACTTTATAACTATATTAAAATATGTAATATTTACATGCATTATTAATTTGGCTTTTTGTATATTTTATGTAACCGTGTATATTGTACTCTCTGTTTTTGCTGGCTCTTTGCCTGTTAGAGTGGTAGAGAAGACCATAGGATAAATAAATAAATGTTTTATTTCGGCTTAATGTTTTAAATATTTTAGGCGTTGTGGCTTCATTTTTGCAGGAGAATCCTAAGATAACGCATATTCTTTAGTTTAATTTGTAGCGCTTGCTTTCATAACGAGACAAGTTAATCCTAATTTTATAGGAAAGGGGGGGGGGGTAATTAAGAATAGACCTGACATCACTAATATGAATTTAATGTTTGGTAATCATATTGAGGGGTCACCTACAAATTAATATTGCAAATCACATTGTTTTACTCAAAATGCCCTTGAGCTATTGTAAAATTTCTGTAGGACTTGTTCAGCATTGGTTGGAAATGGTTTGGATATGTTCGGTCTAGGGTTTCCGAAGATAGTATGTAAAAGGAACCTGTTTTCCTTTAGTTTAAAAAAAAAAAAAAAAAAAAAAAAAAAGAATATCTTGGAATGTATGCATACACGACTTGCTTAGTATTGACCTAAATGGCGTAAACATTTCATCGTTCAAGTTTCCGGTGAAGTGTTACATTTTGGCCGAATGTTCCTATTACAACGGCAATTTATGTCGTATTTGTTAAAGTTTGACCGAAAAAATAATGCAGATATCAATAGAATGCAATGAAATTATACTGAAAACATCATTAACTAATTTTCGTAAAATTATAGACTTGTCTTGTTTCAAACGCAAGCTCCACATTTAAGGTTATTAAATATTTTGTGTATTTATGAAGGGGGTTCGCGAGTCGAAAATTAGATCCAATGGCCTAGGTCTACTATAAAATTTAAGCATTACATTTGTTGGTATTAATATGCAGTAGTTTATCTAAACATTTGGAAATACTGTAACATCAAACGACTTGTTTAAATCTTAGTTGAAGTGCGGAAGTAGGAGTATTTTCTTATGCTCTATATCTCGATTTTTCGACAACTCTAAGTATTAGACTCTTTTAAGTAATTATCAAGTATGTATTTAATTATGATTAAACATTATTTTGATTTAAGTGCTAATAATTGGAAAATATTGTATATCACAGGAAAGTAAACGGACTTTGTGTCCTCTTAGAAATTATCGTTCTGAGCATAATTGCAGGCCCCAAATTTTTCGTTCCTGAATAAAATCGTAATTTAATCTTGTAACGTAACCAATTATTTCACAATAGTGGTACACAGTTTGATAGCATTTCCCCATCACCTCTGTTATTTTGTGTATTTCTTTTTGAGTGGAACAGTATTCGTTACGATGACAACGGCCACTGCTGGCTTGGTTTTCTGGGTTAGGAGATGCATTCCAGTGCGGAAAGAAAGTGTGGTAGCATTGTGCGGATTGTGACGAAGCAGCGGTTGGCAGATGCAGAAGAATGTAGGGTGAGAAAAGGCTAGGCGCGCATGGAATGCGAGTAGTACGGAGGTATGCTGGTAGATGGTGCTAGCAACCAGGGATGCTGCGCCCAGCACAATGCCATCGTTATGACCCAGATACCCTCCCCTCCCTGCTACATCCCGTGCTTAAAGATCCATTTGAGAATGGAGTGGCAAAGGGTTGTTTTATTCTGCCCTTGCTAAATAATGCAGAGCAGCTTAGGTGCAGGTAGTCCTCAGTTCGGCAGTCTGAGATAACAAGCGCACTGGAAAAAAAAAAAAAAAAAAAGTTTCTTTGCTGGGAAGCTTTTGATGTCATCTATCGATGTATTCATACCAGAGAGTTTCAATGTTACGAAATGTTATTTTTTATGTTCTTTATTACAATTATTTTCCCCATTGTTCAGAAAGTGTTTGAATGCTTCTTTATCATGACTTTGTCGTTGCATTAAACATTTATCATAGCTTTTATTTTTTACTTCATACTTAAATTATAATGCTTTAAGAACATCATTACTTGTAAAATATAAACAACCGTTCCGAACATTTCTTATAAAACGGTGAAGCAGTTAATCAAAACCAAATGCATAATGTAATTCATTCCTATATTTTTAGGATATAAAAGCATTTAAAAACCTCAGATGAAAATAATTAAAAGTGCACTTAGTAATTAGCACATAGTCGTGCCGTATGTGGCAGTCAATACATATCGTCATTTTTTTTTATCTTCAGTCCTCGCTTGTTGCTAAACGCATGTGGGGCGATAAATGTTTTCAGGTGCCAAATTAGTTTTAAAAACCGGATTCAGTTTACAGTTTATGTGAGCATTAAGATACGAACCCAATGATGAGGCTCGCACTAATGGCACACTATCTTTTGGTTATAAAGTGGAAGTTCATTTGCTGAACCACGATTACATTACTGCAGTACCTGTTGCTTTGGAGTTCACATATTCTGAGAGAATGAAATTAGCTGCATCTGTGAAGAATGTCACATGGAGTCAAGAAATCGTTCATGCACATTATCGGTAAACCAATTACAGAACCTCACTCTTTTTATTAGCCAATGGGTTTTATTGTACAGTTGCATATGAATGAAGATGAAGCAGCTGAGTGGTTTAATACGCACTGCTGACAGCTACCCAACTTGCTGGGTTAATCGTGTTCAAGACTTTAGAAGAGAAACGTCTAATCGACAGCCTGTTTCATCAAGCTTTTCGTTTTTTAAAAATATTTTATGGGGTGTCTCAAGGTTCCACCTTAATTTCGAACTTGTTCACTAATCTGAAAATTGCACTCAACATTCTAACTCTTCGCACAATGCATAACACGCACTTTCTACGGAAGTGTAACTGAGACAGTTGGCGTGATAAAGCCGACTGAGCAAGATCACTTGCCTGCGTCAACGAAACTTAACTCCTGTCTTAGCAGGAATCGCGTTTTCCCCCAAGATCAACGTGTACAAACTAAGTTTGCATATCGCAATGAAAGCATGGTGTACCGTGGATATCGGTAAGAAAGTTTGTACAAAATGAATTATTAGAAATGATAAATGCGTCTTTTCTAATAGACCACTTCCAAGCTGCGATTCAATTCAACGATTTTTGATTTTTATATAGAAACTGTTCTTTCGAATAGGAAATGAAGAATCAGACTTTAAAAATTTTGATCACAGTCGAGATTCGAACTCAAACCATCAGTCTTCCGGGCTGTCGCTCTAACCGACTACGACGGTAGATCCATAAGTTTCCGGCCTAGCCGATAAGAATTATCGCCTTCACAAAATCCTTATATCATACCATATCTATTAAGTAAATAATTGCAGCTGTAACTTTCGCTCCGCTGTGTTCAGTTCAGATGTAGTTGCATAAAGAAGGCTATTTGTAGAAGATTGTGACATGTTTAAAATGGAATATCCAGCTGTTATTAAATTCATCATAAAAGGAAAACTTATTTCAAATAAAATTAAACGGGGACTGAACGGTGTGTATGGGGAAGCATCCCCTCATATTCTACCGTAAAACAATGGGCCAAACTTTTTCGGATGGGTCGAGAAAGCATTGAAGACGAAGAGCGTGCAGGTCGGCCCTTGGAGGTGCTCACTCTTGAAAACATCGTCTTTTATGGAAGGAGAAATTATGGAAGACGGGTGCCTCAAAGCTACAGAAATAGCAACAAGGTTGGGTCTTTTTAAACCAACCGTCCTTCTAGTTATTCATGAACATTTAAACATGAATAAGGTTACGGCAAGATGGGTGCCTAGACTTCTTTCTTCAGTCCAAAAGCAGCAACAAGTCATCTGTTGTCACGTATTTTGAAGCTCTGCCGTGGCAACTTCTGCAAACCATTGTTACAGGAGATGAAACTGTGGTTCTCTACTATGATCCCTTGTCCAAAAGAGATCGAATCTATGGAGTAGCAGGCGTAAGCACCGTCTCTAAAGCCAGGGTCACTCTGTCAACCAAGAAAATTATGGTCACAATCTTTTGGGACTGTGAAGGAATACTCTTCATTGACTTCAAGGAGAGGAACACCACAGTAAATGGGGAGTACGATGCTGGCCTATTGCACAGACTTTGCTCTAGCATCAAAGAGAAAAGATGAAGAAAACTTAAGTTCTTCACAACAACGCGCCTGTACATACAGCTCTTGTTGCAAAGGGAGCTATTAAATGTGGCTTCAAGGAAATTGACCATCCACCCTACAGTCCAGATCTGGCTCCCAGTAACTATTTCCTATTCTCAAAACTTAAGGAGGACTTGGAGGAAGGAAATTTAAGTGTGACGAAGAAGTGATGGGTGTTGTTTGTGCCCATTTTGCAGACAAGACTTCTGACTATTGGGGGGGGGGGGTATTTTTCATTCAATAGGTGTATATTCCGGAGATCTTTCTAAGGTTTTTCTTCTTGAGAAATTTATTACTGAAGAGGCGTCACTTAAAATGCTACGAATTCTTATGAACCATGTTTCTAGTTAATTTATGTATGGAACTTTAGTTTTTCAAGTCTGGCTCTTCCATTCCAACTTATGTCCTATACATGGCTAGTGTGAAATAACAATTTCCATATATAAATTAACCGCTATATATAGGACGTCCCAAAATCAAGATAATTTTTGTTTAATAATAAAACAACGTTATTTGAAAAATATTAATATTGTTAAGTGAATATGAAGCACAAACACTGCCATCAAACATAAAACAAAAAATCATGCAAATGTTCTACACGGCTTCGTTGGCACACTTTCACGCTTGGTAAAATTTTCAACGACTTTTAGAGCTAACTTCTGGCTGAATTTCATGTCTAATTTATGCCTTGAGTTGAGGGATGGTTCGTGGATTGTCCACATAAACACAACATTTTACATTTACCCACAAAAAATAGTCACATGGTGTCAAGGCACACGATCTCGGATGGCCAAATTTGATCGCCGTTGCGAGAGAGGTGGAAATGGTCCGTCGTCTTCAGCTCTTGTGTTAGTTTGATCTTAAAAGGATACATGTGCTGTTCTTTGTTGAAATTCGCTGCAAACTGCTTCTCGGAATGGTTAATTGTTGAGAACGGCGGCTCTTAGCAACGCTCTGGATCTGACGAAGGCAACATTCTCTACCGATCGACGAGAACGTCCAAGTGATTTGATATTCTCTGTCGATCCTACATTTTCAAATTTCCGTACCAGTTTCTGCATTGTTGACACACTAGGCGCTTATCGTCTACCAAATACATGATGCATTATCATTCACCGTACTTAAAATGCACTTTCAGAATCTTGACGCGTTGACCCTTCGTGTATCGCTCCATTTTATCTGATAACAATACACAAATGATAATCGTTAGTCGCAATAGAAACAGGTAACAGACTGTTAAATTTCAAGTCCGGAACCTTACAAACCGACAGAGGCGCTCGATTTAAAAATTGCGTTCATTACGGGAGAGCGTATATTTGGCGGTTAAACTAGAAGTCTATATTAAAACTGTTGAAGTTCTCGTGTTACAATCGCCTAGTAAAGAATGCTCTCTCATATGACAGAGGTTCGTGGTTCCGTGCTCGGACGAAGATGCGGTAGCTCAGTAGGTAGAGCATCAGCCCGGAAGGCTGAAGATCAGTGGTTCAAATTCCCGTCATTACGAAGTTTTCAAGTCTGATTCATAATTTTTTTCTGTATTTCGTAATTATTTTATCCAAACATACTTGTTAATGGTTATGAAACTTAGAAATGCCTTAAGTTCATAAAATAATTTTAAAAAAATAACAAGAATGTCCTCATCTAGGCGTAACCTGGGCGCTAGAGGCGCTGATGATGCTTTAGACACTAGTGTATCGCGATGATCGTCTTTTTACCGAAAGGTCTCATCTTTTACAGAAGATGTGTGTTACGATAGGTGCCAGCCATGTTGGTTTTACTTTGTGAATGCTACATGCATGTTTGTATTGCACGTGGTCGACACTCGTGCGGCGGCTGAATAATGTGGAATGAATTGCTGGTATGTAATCACGTACCTTCGACCTCGTGCTGGAATTCCCGCCATTGTGACCCTAAAAGGCTTCGCCACTGAGGGACGCATCCCCCTATAAGGCCAGCTGGCGTGCAGTGCCACCCACCGGCCATTGTTCTCCTTGCAATGCTTTGTCTTGCCGAGCAGTGTTTTGTTGATTCTCTAAAAGGGTGAATGGACAATTATGTTCGTACTTCATTTCCGTAGCTAAATTACAGCAAGGCGCGATAAAATTGTCTACTTGGAGATATTACGTCTGGTTATCCTTTCATTGTTGTCGTCGAGCTACTTAAACATCGAACTGAAAATAATTAACGATGGTAGGTGCGATCGGTGCAACAGAAAGATAATTTTGGTAGTAACCCCCGACACGTCCTTAATTCTGTAGTTTCGTCGACATGTTTAGGATTATGTGTTGTAGATGTCCATTTTCTAAGTTGTTCTTTTGTTCTCTTCTTTCTTCGCTACTTTCTTAGCCGTATTATCATCGTCGTCGTCATTGTCGCAGTTCTTTTCTCCGAATATTATTTCTTTTCTTTTTATCCGTTCTCTTCTTGATAGCACTAATATATATATATATATATATATATATATATATATTAATTATATATATATATATATATATATATATATTAATTATATAATTATTTTAATTTTTCTGTTATGATTTTGCAATTAGATATTTCCGCTCTCTCAGTTCCTTATGCGCTGAAATAATTTTTTGATGGAAGGCATGTAAAATAAAATATATGCAAGGAGATAACTTAGAGAACTCCAGGGTTTAATGTATTTAGATAGGAGATGTTTGCGGGTATAATCGGGCAGTGCATGGTTGATTTTTATTTTGTTTTATTTACGGACGCTCTTAAAATCTCAAATCATCGTCCCATTCAATTCAGGGTCCGAAACGGCCGATAAATTTTGCTCAGAGGCCTTTTCTTTCAGGCTTGAGGTTCTTTTTAGTGCCGTAAACCTACAACACGGGATTCACGGCTTTACTTCCCTTACGGAGGAAGCTATACTTAGGATTTTTGCGCCCGAAAAGATCCCTCGATCCTGGCCGGTATTGAACCCGCGATCTTGGGTCTACGAGGCAAGTATGGTTACCAGTGCGCGAGCCGCCACTGTCTCATTGGCATTCTAATCTCATCCAGTTCTATTTTTTCAAGTCAGTAAATATTGTTCCATTTAAAAATGTGTGAAGTAATTGTTGGAATCATCGTATGGACTTTTTCTAGACTTGATTTCGGTTAAAAAAAAAAAAAAAAAAAAAAGCGTTAATAGCCTCTCTGTTTCAGAGATATCCGTAGTGGTAGTTTTAAGTGTTCATGCAGTATAATTGAGTAATTATTTTAGATATTTGGGGGTTTACTTTCCCATGTTTTGTGGCATCATATTTATAACAAATGGTTAAATCCATACTTTGAAAATGCTAAACCTAAGCTTTTATAATTCTAAAACTCGACGCGACGACTCTGAAGATAGTGAATTGAATTACTTTAAAGGACAACATGAGCTGCAAGAACACATGTTATATTTATAAGTAATAATAATCAGCTACTCAATATTGATTTTTCCTTTAAGTTTTGTGTACGTTGGACACATTCCTGTCTCGGTACATGCTGTAATGACAGTTTGGCAGCACCGCCACGGGTGGCCGAGGTCGTTAAGGCACGGACTCGTGAGCGGGAGGTCTGCGGTTCGAATCCCGCCAGGACCGTCCTCCCTGACTGGGGTTTTTTCCAGGTTTTCCTCAGTCTTCATAACTGGCAAATGCCGGGGAGGTACCTAAACTTAGGCCTGGAACGCTTCCTTCCTTAAAAAAAAAAAAAAAATATATATATATATATATATATATATATATATATCCTTTCCCAATTTATCATTTCATCTCATGTATCACCAGTGTCCACCGCCTGTGGTGCCTCAGTAGTAAAAACGGGCGTTAAACACTACTCAAAAAAAAAAAACAGTTTGGCAGCAGAACATCGCCATTTTTGCTCAGCATATGTTAAGTGCAAACTCATTCTCCCCTGTTGACAGAGATACAAGAGACAAGCGCAGTAGAGTGTTGGTGATGCAGGGGTCGATTCCCGACACAACAACCCCCTCCTTCAGCCTCCCTACCGCTACCCTAATGAGGAGGACGTCACTTCTCTTTAATTTGGAATTGACTTCTCCTAGGCTCACGAGACCTCGTCTTTTCTTTCGGAGTGTAATCTTTCCCCTTGTACCTCGGACGGCGCATTCTGGGGGCAGATTAAGGACATCTCTCTCTCTTTTAGCTGTAGTAGGCGTGGTCTTACTTTCACCCCCCCCCCCCGTCTTTAATCCATGTCGACTACTGCGTGACTTTGACGAAGTCTTAAGATATTTAAAGGGAGGGCAAATGCTTCTGCCGCCCGTCGCATGGAATGCTCAGCATTCGACATCTTAGATTGAAGTGTGGGTTTGAAGTCATTGTAAACAATTTCAACGAAGAAATAGCCTCTGTCAGTTTTTCTCAGCAGTAAATAATCTTACAAGTATAATTAAATGTTTTAGACAACATTCACATTTTTTTATTTTTATGTATTGATTTCGCGATGTTGCCAGGGTTTTACGATTATTGCAGACTCGAAGTTATGTTTATGCAACAGAAATGATCAACCTCTAGTTACGTTTTATATTACAGTTAAAAGTAATTTTCAGTTAGCAACAGTTATACAACTGGGCCTTAATCTTTTTGTCTGAAGAATAATTGCGGTACCTGTTTACATTAATGACTTTGGTTTAAAGGACGTTAATTTTAAGAGGCGACAAGTAAGGCGTGTTGCGTACAAACACGGCGTGATCATTGTTTGGTAGTATGTAACGCTGCATGCAGTAACGCTTCCCAAGCAGTTTCAACGTTAAACATTTCTATGTTGGTCATGGAATAATACAAAGGCGGCTCGGATATGAGTGTTGATTATCTACTACACAATTTCAGTATGAAAATGTGCTGGTATAAATTATTACTGTTATATCTATTCACTTTAGACTGCTTATTACGCAGCAGAAGTTTGATTAAATAAAATACTACTATATTTTAACATAAAATATAAGCACACCAGAGATACATCATATATTAATGTATTTACATAAGATTCATGTTTGTACGTCATTTTATGTAAATGCAATAATGCACCTTTACATCGAAATAGCACTATGGAAAATACAAAAAATCGCTTCGGGCTAAATTCAATAGCATTTAAATTAATATGTTAACATTTCTAACGCTTTCATTTTTATGGCTACAGACTATAAAACATATAGTTAAATCATTATGCCAGTAACGGTATAATTTAAAAATTGTAGTTGCTAAACGAACTCTCAAAAAACTATTTAGCAAGCTGGCAATGCTCGCCGGCTGGCGCATCCTTCTGATTAGCTTTGTAAGCGGGATAAACAATCAACGACCTCCCCGCCCACTGTCCGATTCTCAGTTGATCTGTGCTACCTCGGAGCATAAAGCAAGCGCTTGCCGTTGCCATGGCTCAGAAAAATTCAAATTTGAGTTAAAAAGGGAAAACCGTGAAATTAGTAATTACGTATATACAGGACAAAAGCCGGCCCTGGAATAATATAGTCATACGTGATTTCATTCGAACAAAAGTTTGTCCAAACGTGCGTATCTAATTGGTCATGAACGGTTTGTCTTTGTAACCATGAATGTTAAAACACAATTCTTAATACAAAATCTATATTAAAGTTGTATATTAATGGCAGCATCTCTAATTAAATTCTGTACAATTATCCGACACTAGCGTAGAACGTTTTTCCTATTCTGCGGTACTTCATTTCGTTTTGCCCACGTTTTAAATGTCTCCGTGGGTGCCACACATCGCGATCTTTAAATCATATCTTCTACACGAACTGAATATTTATTTATATGACAAGTTACGAATAAGTCAATACAAAAAGTGCACCCATTATTTAAAAATGGAATAATACACTTGTGTTTCTTATTGCTTGGTCTTTGGTTAAAATAAACAATCTCTGAGAATGTATTCGAGTGTTGATATTAAATAGGTCAAAATAGACAATTTCATATAATATAGCACGAAAATATGACGGACAGTTCTGGGATTCATATAACTTGTTGCTCCATGCTATATGTATTTTATTTTCCTCCGGGATAATAGCCAAAATAGCTCTTGAAAATTTAAATGCACGATAAAAGCGAAACATGGTATCTTCAAATTTTTTCCCTCCCTTTGGCCTATGAAAGTAGTTCTGTTAACTTGCTTTTGATGTACTTTCAGTCGTTGTTCAGAATTTGTTTTTCGTAATCATTGCGAAAATAACGTTCGTTGATAATGTCAGCACAATAAATCAATTGCATAACGGTAGAATTCCCTTTCCAGAACAGGCGTGAGAATCGATTAGTCATCATAGACGCAATGTGCTTGCATATTGTAGCCACGAGATTCCAGATGAATATCGTGAGATTACAGATATACTTCAGATCTGAATAAAAGTCTTTCGGTAGTTATTTTTTTCTAGGCTTCTCCGAGCTCGTATAAAGTGGTTCTGAAAGTTGTCTTGTATATAAAAGTAAACATATTCAAGTCGTCCAGTATTTTAAATGTTTGTTATGCATGAGAGGTATTTTTTTTTTTTTTATATAGAAATTTGCCCACAGTGATGCCTTATTTTCTAAAGCTTTGTGCTTGCATTCATAAATGTATACTAAATTTCTGTACCTAGATTTCAAATGTTACCTCTCCTCGACCTTAGACCACCTGAAATTGGCAAATTAATTGGACTTTACGTTAATAGATTTGTCTTAATCATTCTTTTGAAATATAAAATTGTTTCAAGGATTAAACGATGTTCTTTAAGATATATCTTCAAATTCCTTTAACACTATGGAAAGAGAGATGTTCAAAAATGGGATTGTTATTAACAATGAAGACTGTATATACATTGATATTTGATAAATTGTTAACAATAGGGAATTATGGCATGAAAAATATGACACGCAAATTTTGGAAATGTGGGGCTGAATATTAAAACAAAATACTTACATGGCAATAGAATCTGACTCGCGGTTTAATTTTTGAAATTGGAAAAAAGAGTGTATAAATTACTGTAACGAACACAGACATTTAGGAGTCAAAGTAACTAAGGATAAAAAGCACAACATTATTAAATGGCAGAATGAACAAAGAAAGATCAGCAATATCAAAATTAAACTTTTATGGGATAAAATGTTAAAATTAAAGATGAGACAAAGAAATGCAACCGTATTATAAAGAGTACAATAATATAAATGGATCTAAAGGTGGCATTTGAAGCAAAATTATATTCTAAAGAAACGTTTTTTTGCGAGGTTCAGCCCAAATTTCACGGAAAGGCAAAACAAGACATAGTACCTATTGTAACAGAGAAAATAAAAGTGAACGGATTTTTAATCCTTTCAAACAAAATTAAGCAATTAAAAAGGGTTTGTTCATATGAGAAACTTGATTACCGAAGAAGGTGCATGGATGGTTTCCTATAGGAAGAAGAATAAGATTGGCATGGACACAATTCAGTTAGAGCAATGAGAAAAAGGAGATGGGATGATGGGACTTGGAGAATAGAGAAGAATGGAGAGGGCTATTAAAGGATGAAAATGGATGCAGGAAGATGTCCAAGACTTTATAAAACAGGATGATTTATAACGGTGTTTTTTGTAAATAATGGTTTAACGTTAAAGGAAATTCGAACCAAATTCATTTCATTTACAGCAATTAATAAATGGACGATTGAATTTAAACATGACTTTATTTGCCTTGAAGATGATCCTCATGAAGGTCGAAAAGTGCAATAGCAGCAGAATCCATTGAACAAACTCAGATATTATTAGGTGATTTGCGGAAGATGGGTGCCACCTAGCATCACCAGAATTGATTCTGTGCATCGATTTATAACTGAGCGGAACTTGGATCCCATAACGCACCAAATCGAAACAGCGGTCAAAACAATTGACAGAAGTCGGTTGTTCAGCAGCAAAGAGGGGGGGGGGGTCCATTTATAGGAAAGGTTGAGGCGCTAAAGGAATATTAAAACCTTAATGGTAGAGTGCTATTCAAAACCTTTAAATCGAATTGATGAAATGACTCGTGAGAAAAGGTCCGGTTTGCACAAGACAAAAAGTCTTTATCCCACGACAGTGCGTAAAAGTTGCAATTCGTCCAGTTATTGTTGCTGCCTAAGCAATTGCTATTCGGTTTACGCACCGAAACACAATTCCTATTTTCAGTGTACAAACTTAATTCAGTAAGGAAGTAATGAGTTACCTCGATCTTTCGTGACGTAAACATTACACAAATAAATAATAAATGAAGCATTCATATTCACATTTTAGCCCATATTATTATCTAGTTAAGTGTTCAGTACTCATTGCTTGCGTGTAGCACTCAACTTTTCCTAGCCTCTTTGTTGATTATGGTCGGTTTAGACTGACATGAAATAGTGATTTAACCTCTCCTAAAATATTTATTTCATTTAAATTTTGCGCTGTCATAAAAAAAAAAAAAAAAACATATGGCAATTTTCTAAATTTATTTCTTCTTCTTTAAGAAACTCGGTTTCGACGCGACACTTTAAGAACTTGTATCATAAATAACTATTTAATCACCTGCTACGGTCAGCTTTTTTAGTCAACTCAAGAGGTGGTTGCAGTAGACATTCCGAAAACTACTTAATATACGGAATAATTATAATGAAGTATCACTGGAATAAATGTAATTGGCTTTAAGCGAGATTAAGTTGAAAAACATGAAGCTAAAATCTCGTACCTTCATAGTTAGGCTGAAAGTTTTTCAAACCGACCTCTTATTTGCTCTCTGGAATTTTTGAATGTTTATCTTATTGGAACGTCTTCCAAAGTATATATAAACTTTGGAGGACGTTCCAATAAAACCTTTGCAGGTGTTTTATAGATTTTCTCCCATATGGAAGGTTTCTACCTTTTAACATAATTTAAATAAACCAGAAACCCTGTTTCGATCCAGATTGATTAAGGAATAACATACTAGCTACAATTTTTTTTTCTTGTTTATGAATTCTCCTCACTTTTCACAGAAGTTTTTCTTTCTTTTTTATTTTCTTTCTTTCTTTCTTTAATCATAAATTGGCAATTTTTAACCTACCGTTTCCGAAAGACATAAAAAACGAAGGAAAGAACAAACCCAAGCCAAATTAATGCATTTAATACGATAAGTATACAGGAATAAACGATATATATATATATATATATATATTTTTTATTCATACTATGAACGTTTGTTACAAGTAAACATTTGAATGCAATATGTGCACTATTGTTTTTATTTCATAATAAAAAAAAAGGACCACTACCAACTATAACGTAACCTAGCACATTTTGAAAAGCTTTATTACAAGTGCGAAACTTTTTAGGTGAAAAGCTGAATTTGGTTATTCTTCAAAAGTAATTTGTTGCCGCTGCACCTGATTAGAGAGAGAGAGAGAGGCGCTAAATTGAATCATGACTGTATAATGTACAACCGGTTGTCAGTGTCATAAACACCGCCACAGGTTTGGACTCATGAGGGAGAGATCCGGGGCTCCATTCTCCCAGGACCGTCCTCCCTGAGATTTTTTTCCCAAGGTTTTCCTCAGTCATAAATGGAAAATGCTGGGGAGGTACCTTAAACTTAGGCGTAGAACGTTTCCTTCCTTAAATAAATAAACAATAAATGTGTGTATATATATATATATATATATACATATATATATACACATATATAATACTTTCCAAACGTATAATTTCATCTGGTGCATCTCCAGTCACCACTGCCTGTGATTCCTCAGGAAAAAAAAAAAGCGTTAAGTACTATTAATAAAAAACTAAACATAAACCACTCTTGGAATGAAGATCACTCCTGCCCATCGTGATTCAAATCTGAAAGAGAAGGCGTGTATTTTCTTGTTAGTATGGAATCAGGTAAATCGAAAACGGCGCACCCGTAATTGCTCTTCATAGGATTGGAAAGTCGCCTACTGAAGTTTTCCAGACCCTGTAAGTCATGAAGATAAACAAATTGTTTTATTCAGAGATTCGCTGAGATTGGTAGCATGAAAATTGCCCGAGAGTTGGTCGAACTTGCATTTTACGTACAGCGGCGGCTCACATTTTCGAAATCCTGTCTGGAACCACGGGAGTTTCCACATAGATATACGACAGTAACGGACAACACAGTCTCGGGCTTCCGACGATCGCATGAAGAAGCTCAACAAGGATGAGCGAAATGTTGGAATACCCATCAACCATGACGCGGCCATCACCGGAAGCCCGCAAGTATTAACAGACACACTGGCCGGGAAATCTACTAATTCACAATGGACATATAAGGATTCTCTTCGCTGACCAAAAATAAGTCTGTGAGAGATGTCCCAGTTTCAGAGAGACCAACTCCTCATTTCAGTCATGGTTTGGTGGGGATGAACTTCAAATGTTCCTCCAGCCTTCATTTTTTGTGTAAATTGCTTCTAAACTAGTGCCAAAGTGTATATGGAAAGCCATCTTTAAGTTTCCAGCAAGATTCTGTACCAGCTCATAAGACGAGGATGACGCAACGGTTGCTGGAGGCCAATATACCCGTGCCGATTTGATCACCACTGCTGGTTGGCCATCTGTAATGCTGATCTCAATCCTCTGGATTGCAATCATTGCTAGAGGGGGCTGTGTACATGAACAGATATGATACAGTTGAATGTTAATAGTGTTCCTTTATGGCGGCGAATTTATCCCCTATGCCTGGCCAGAGATACTCGAAGCCTGTATGAAGGTGGCAAAAGGTGGACATTTTCAAATCAGATTGGTGCCATATGTATATGTACGATATACTAAAAGATCTCGAATTTAACTCATCAATCAAATAGTTTATGACTATCTTAATTGGGCACAAAGCTGGGGAAATTCCGATATTGGGACGTGAGATATTCGTTATAAAACATTTAACGTCTCACCGCAAAGCGAAGGTTAAATTTTCCCAATATTTATTATAAATATAAACTAAAATAATATTTTCAAAATTAGTAACAGTATTTTAATGAAAATGTTTATCACGGTCCATAGACAAGTTCTTCTGCACTCTAGTGAGGTGCACCGCAAAGGAGAAAGTTAATACTCCTACATTTCTGATGCCTTCGAAGCCGGTAGCAGGTAATCCGTCCACCTTTGCTAAGGCTTGGACTTTGGAGTGTGTGTTTGCCTTGGTGTTTAAGTGAACACAATAACTATACACTCAGCGCGCGGTCAGTGCTGCCACTCGAATTCGCTTCCCTAGTGAAATCTGGGTTACACGATGGGTGCGGAGCGACTTCTCGATGATCGTTTATAATAACACTAAATTTCAGAATGTTTCATTTAAAATTCACATATTTCAAAATTTCAGAGAATTTTCGTATTATAGCAAGATATTTGTATAATTAAAGAATTGTCACATATAATAGTAGTACCGCCACGGCTGACCATGTCGTTAAGGCGCGGGCTTGTTAGCAAGATATTTCGGGTTCAAGTCCCATCACGACGAGTTTCTTAAGAGGTTTTTTCCAGGTTTTCCTCATTTATAAATGGCAGGGTGGGTACCCTAAATTTAGTTGGAACCAAAAATTACAAATCATCTCATGTATCAGTGTCCACAGCCTGTGATGCCTCAGCAGTACGGGCGTTAAGCACTGTTAACAAAAAAGATAATAGTGCTATCCAAAAACAATAACGGAAGACAGTGATAGTGAGGATATTGATTGAAATTATTTGTTAATTATGGAAACCATACATGGTGTCTTTATTACGTTGATAACATTTTGGGTTTTCTTTTCCCAAGCATTTTGACAGCCACGTCACCTAACGATCAAGTAGAAGCTTGAAGCTACCTTAGCAGTACTGTTTATGACACGGCTACTGCAACTTAAACGGGTTTCCATGGAAACCAAGTTGAGCACTTGTGCCCGGGGTGAACGTGAAACAACCGTTAGGGTGTGAGCAAGTACCCTTGCTGCTTTTTTTTTTTTAGCCGAAATGTAAATGTGCCATGTTTTGATAGGCCCAGTTGCTCAGGGGCGCAATCAAATTGGGGCTACCGTGTTACTGGCGGCGCGGAAGTGAGACCGCCCATTCCACGCTCTGGCCTGCTTTACCCGCAGGAAAAACACCTGTTGCATTCATCTCGGAACCCGTTGTAAACTACCCCTTTCAAGAGAAAGTTAAAATAAAACCACCTCAATACCATATGATGCATAAATTAGAAATAATTATACTAAAACATATTTTAAGTACTTGCTAAACTCATATTTTCAACAGATTGTAAACTTTGCTTTGCTTTATTTTCTTGTTTTGGTGAGTTTCAGTTGGTCACTTTAGAAACGTAATGTTATATGTTAATTTAAAGGCAGGCAATAAAATGCGCAGAGCTTACTCGGAAGTTACCGACTACCCTGTAATTACCTGTTGCATGCACTTTTATTCGTTAAGATTTATATAAGGGGTTTGGGCATTACTGCATTCCTAATTAAGTTAAAGGAATATGAAAGTCGAATGATATGACAGGTAAGCATTGTGTGAAACTCGCATTTCGGAGGTCTCAGGTACAATCCTCGGTGCCGATCAATGTTGCCTTTTTGTTTCTTTTTGTTTATGGTCGTCTGTTGACAGAAAATCTACTATAAAGTTGACAAAAAGGGGTTCGTCGGTTTTTTCACAATGCTCGAATTTCAAAATTTGCCAACAATTAAATTCGCAGCAAATAAAGTTAAGGCGGGAACGAATTGTTGCCGAGAGCTAGGCTGTAATGCTAGTAGTTAGCCAGTATTTTGAAAAACGCGGTCAAATATGAGTGCCCCGAAGCTGATTACACAAGCTTGTATGCTCTATACAAGGCCGATTATATTTACCAAACCGCAATGCTACGTATCGATAGTAGACAAAATGGTGGAAAATGTGGCCCTTGCTGTTAATTACTTGATTTTGTTAATTTCATTCGTTGCAATTACCTGGTTTATTACAGCGATTTATGGTCGCAAATAAAAACTGTAGTGTATATTAAACGTTTCGTACCAAAATTTGTGATTAGGCAGGCCATTTTCCTTGTGAATTTTCCCTAATATACCAGTATATATGGAAGTGACAGTTAACAATGAAAGAAAAGGCCCGGAAGAATGTTTGAAGCCGGTTTTGGAACGAGATGAAGAGAATTTTAATGAATGGTATGAGCAGGGAGTTATGTTTTGACTCCTTTGCAAGCGAAAGATAGGTAGACCCATTTTTAACTATTGCCAAGGAAGATCTTTTCATTAAAATAGACGATGCTAAATATGATATTTTTCCATTTGGTATATTAATTTTACAATTAATTATTTATTATTAATTAATTAATTAGTGTACTTTATAAAGAACTATGCTTACTCGTGAGGAAGTTTATAATTCATATTTTTTTTATATTTCCTTTACGTATGAGAAATGTCTGTAACAATTTCAGATTCTTAAATAACATTTTTTTTTCTACTGATCAATAATGTCATTTTGTTAACGCAATGCTGCGTAAAAGTTTCCTATTTGTAATAGGGCCACTAGGTCCGCCTTTTCTCTTTCTTCCGTATTGGAATCTGGTAAATGTAGCCGGGCTTGCTCTGTGGATTTAAAGTGGAAACGATGTAACTGCAACGGCGCGGAAAATATGTCAGGCCTTCGGTGCTTTTGTTGTGCATGAACGGACGATGCACACGTGTGAAGTTTCAGGAAGGCACGAAACCCTCGAGGGTGAGCCAAGGATAGGAAGACCAGCAACATGACTAGTTCTTAAGCAACTATTGAGACGAGCAATAGCCGGACTTTTGAGGATATGACACGGCAGTTCAACGTCAGTGCAGAAACTGTACGGCTACATCTCCATCAGCTAGGAAAAAGATATAAACTCGATCGCTGTGTTGCACACGGGTCAGCAGGATCTCATTCTTGATAGGCTGCTGACATGCGATGAGCAAAGGTCCTCTGCAATTCAAAACGCTGGCATCATTGTTTGGCAGCTAGTCAATCTATCATCATACAACCGAAAGCAGTACTGTACCAAAAGAAGGTTATGTTTTGTGTTTGAGAATTGGGCATCGGGAACTGCACCCAGCCTACTAAGAAGTAACGACATCTTGCACTCTAAAATAAATGGAACGTGTCCATATAAACTGAAAACTTCACTCATGATTCACAAAAGTGATATTCTTTTTATGATAAAAATTTTTAAATAGTGTTTAACGCCCGTTTTTACTACTGAGGCACCACAGGCGGTGAACACTGATGATACATGAAATGAAATTATATATTGGAGAAAGGATTTTTAAGGAAGGAAACGTTCCAGGACTAAGTAGGGTACTTCCTGGCATTTGCCAGTTATGAGGACTGAGGAAAACCTGGAAAAAACCTCAGTTAAGGAGGACGGTCCTGGCAGGATTCGAACCCCAGACCTCCCGCTTACGGTTCCGCGCCTTAACGACCTCGGCCACCCGTGGCGATGTTTATATGATAATGTAAAACCGCATACAGAAGGCAGCTCATGAAACCATTATCCTCTTGGTTGGGAGACTCTAGTACACACACCATCTTCGTTTCTTTGGGTAATCACATCCAAGGACAGCAATTCCGAACATTTGCCGACCTGGAAACTTCACTGAATGAACTTTTTGCTTCCCGACCTAAGAAATTCTTATCACATCATGTTAGCAGTCCTTGATAGGATGGCGACTATATTTACGACAGAACCTTTTTGGTCAGCTTATAGTTTTAATAAGTACTCATTGTCATGGTTACAGACAAAAGCTAAAAATAATTTTACCGGAAGGGATAAGGGGAGAAATCAGTCATCCAAGTTAACGGGATGACATCAACAGGATCATATAAAGATGAATCTTAAAAGTATAACTTTGAAGTTTGATGTTCTACACACCATTATTTAAAAATGCGTTAATATGCTAAAATGCATTGTCACTGAAGACATATGTATAAGCCAGTTTTCTCTTCTTTAGTGTGTTCTACTTTATATTGGATAGCACGTAGTTGTTCATTTATTTTATTTACGGACGCTCTTTAACATCTCAGGTCATCAGCGTCCCATTCAATTCAAGGCGTTAAACGGCCGATAAATTTTGCTCAAAGGCCTCTTAGGCCTTTTAGGCTTGATGTTCTTTTATACGTGCCATAAAAATACGACAGGGGACCCACGGCTTTACTTCCCTTCCGAAGGAAGCTATACTTAGGATATTTACGCCCCAAAAATCCATCGACCTTGGCCGGGTTTGAACCCGCGATCTTGGATTTACGAGGCGCACGCGCCCCCGTGATTGTCGCTATGGAAGGAGTTGCGAGCTTGTTACAAAGCATGCAGCAGATTAAAAAATGAAATGATTAATATCTTTCAGAATATGGTTATCGAATTATAAACAAAATTTAAAAAAAAAAATTAAAATGGAAATAACGGATTTCTCACATTGTGGCTTTGAGCTAGCGCTCATATAGTGAAGCAGCGTGAATGCGATATACTCGCTACGTTCTAGACCCCAAGTTGATTACTATTGAGTAATGATAGACACAAGTTAAGTAGTTCAACTAAATGTGATATGTATAAAATCGTCAGAAAAATGCAGAGGAAATATCAGAAAAAGTCAGAAGAAGCTGTTAAAAGAAGCTGCGAAGTATCGGATACGAACCACATCGCAATGCAGGAATGTATATATAAGTGTTGTAGACACTGTCAAAGAAGGTGCATGCACGGACTTCTTATCAGAGCAACAACACATGATTGCAGATGTTTTATTATTGGCACTTTTTGAGGAATGTTTACTGTCTATAAAAAATAGTCAGTAAATGTTTGTATCCCTCATCTCCGGAAGCGGAAGTCACTTTTCCTGCGGGCAAGATTATGACTAGTTTATTCCGAATATGTGGATTATTTTGCATGTTAATTCCTTCACATTGAATGCAGAATTCCTGATGACATTGTGAAAACAGCCATACGCATGGAGAGGACGGCGTACATAAATTAAAAAGGATTGTTCACATCCTCCCTAGAGTCCGGATCTAGCACCATAAAGAACATTTTAGAAGGGACAAAGCTATCGATGAAATCGTGCCGTGTGTTGAAGAGTGGAAGTGGGCTTAAGGCGCCGATGAAATTTTTAAGACTCCTGGAATCACACAAGAATGAAATAAAAACTTATAAATGAAAACCAAAGAAGCCAAGAAGAACGTGAAAATGAATTCTACATACTACAAAGTAAAACTATTTAAACTCTTGAAGTTGAGAGAGAATTATAAAGCACTAACGTATGAAAAATAACATTTTGTTATTTTTCTAAGAAAGTATGAGTTTAAAACAATGTTCATAATTATCGTACGTATGTTATAACATTGAAGGCATTTAGTTTCCATACTTATTACGTTTTGCGAAAGTGTTATATCTGTTAAAGCATATCAATGAATTTTAATTTGTTTATTTTCATGCATACATTTGCAAATGTGGACCTGCTATACCGTGTGTTCAAATTTAAATGGACTTTTACGTCACTTCATGACGTCGTAGTTATGTTTAACGAGCCTTACCGAAGTCGTAACCTAAATATTGTTTTCGCTTAATAATGAAACGAAAATAATTCCATCATGTAAACAAGAATCTTGTCCTTTTATTATTAACCTATGTCAACTCTAACTGGAACGCGACGTAACATACTTTACCAGCCACAATCGTCCCTTAATTATTCATTTGGCTCAATTGAAATAACCTCGAATACATTTTGATAAACTCTGTCTGAGGTAATTGTGAAAATTAGTAAATTAAGTAACATGTTATATCGTTGAAATTGTTCCGAATTAGAAGTTATTTCCTGTTTAAAATAACTTTCAAGAATACCTTTATACATTCATGATGCCCTTAAAAATATTTTTAACCTTTAAATTAAAGGTTATAACAATAAAAACATTTATGACCTTTATTTCTACTTTTGATGAAGATAAAACAAAAGAACAGTATCTAATGTCAAAAGCGGGTATACGTACGTCGTTTGTTTCTCGAGGATTAAACTCGCTCCTTAATAATTACAAAAAAAAGTCCTGTTTAAAATTGAATATTGCTGTAATATTTCTTTGTCATAAGTGCATAAAGAGAAGCAACTACCTAGAAAATGACAAATGTAGTTCTTGTTCCGTCTGAAATGTAGTAGCTGTAATGAAAGATAAATAAGTCATTGAAAATAAAATGTAAGAATAGGGCCACTTAGAAAAGAAAGACTCGGTGTAAATTTCGTTGCTTTATCACACACAGCAAAGGAGTTGTTTCAGCATAGACTCTTGAGACTTGCTTATACATCTTTGATCTCCAAAACCTGACCATGACCCCCTCTCCCCTTGAGTCGCTTTCGTTTGTATCCAGTTTCTAATTAAAAAGTAATAACAGAAGGTGGATGGTACAGTTGAAGGGAATGCGCATCTAATGGCATCTGTCAGCAAAATGCTAATGCAGGAAAATTAACCGGATACTACTTTAGGCTGTAATTAATCATCAGAAGCAAACGGATATCGCGATAAACCGCAATACATAAGGGGAGGGGGAGAAAAAGAAAAAAAAAAAAAACTCAAAAGTGCAAAATTCTAAATCTGCCCTTAAACATGTTTCTAGATCATGAATAGCCCTGTAATCGTGTAAATTCAGAACATAATAGATTAATTGGAAGTCTTAGTACATTTCAGATATTTGTCCGTTTACCTCTAACCTCCATTTAAAGATAGATTGTTATTACAAAATATTTTGCTGCATTATATATTATATTACGATTTGCAAACATTTTATTTAATGTAAAAACATTGGAATTTTGCCTGTGCATTTTATTTATTGTGAATAAAATTAACAAAGAAAACTATAATTATAATATTTATAAGAAGTATTAAACGCTATTTTTTTTTTTTTATTATTATTTCAAGCATTATTTTTGTGTGCTTTATTACTGGGAATGTACGTTTATTCCTCACTGCAGCGCAATACTCGAAATAATGGGGCTACCAATCCGTACTCTTTAACTGTTAATCTAACATAATTTCAACTCTTGTGTGGAACATTTAAATGAAAATAAGTCAAATAAAGTTTTGATACAAGGCCGTGATCTTATGTCTTTGTTGTTTATGGTATTTGATATGATGATAAAGATCGTTAGCTGAGAGTGCATTCTTGGAGTTCAACCCTGCAGCTTCGAGAATTTTAGACACAATAGCGGACTTTCTTTTCTTATATAGTAATTTATATATAGTTTGGTAAATAATTTAAGTAACCATTAAATAATTAGCGAAAATTGATATTTTTGTTTAATGTTGTAGGTAAATGATTAGTATTGTAAATATTTATACAGTTTTTCTCATCTAATGCTTTTCTAAATAGGTTTGTACATGATTGAGGTTGGCAGATATAAATTCATATCATAAAGCATTTGATTAAGCTTAAAAGTTAAAATATTGTAGGAAATAATATAAGACGAAAGCTACATTGAATAACATATAATATAGTGGCGCCAGATATACGGAAATGTGCTACTGCGCAATATTTCTGGCGCCTAGCCATCTATGATGTCATTTCCATGATTCGCTGACCTGGAAGGTGGGAAGTACCGCGTTTTTAGAGTCAGAATGAATGTTTTTGTTTATCGTTCATTGCTTTATACATTTTTAATAGTTTTAGAACTGCTAATTTACAATGAAAAGGAATATAGCATCGTATAAAATCATATGGGAGTGTTTCTCCGGCAGAAGATACCGGAACATTTGGCTTTTTGTCCTCTTGGGCTGCTTCCGCTCGTCACTTGTTGATTAGAATATCAATTACTCCTTGCAAGCTGCCTGCTGTCTTAGGTTCTGAAAGTATATTGTTTCTACCGTCGCCTGAACTAGCAACCTTTACGTCAGCCAGAGTAGGATGCAGTTTGTAAGGCAACAAACCGTTAAATTTTGTTCCTGTGCATTAGTTGACCATTACAATCTGTGCAGTACTGACGTAGTACAAGAATTTCTTACATGTTTCCAGTACAGTGATCAGTCCGGTATACTTGTGTGAACGGAAAATTTCGATATTTTATGAGTAACATTAAGTGACTCATTTAATTCATTTTTTTACCTCACGGAAATCCAGTGGGCCGTCCTTAGCATGATCAGGCTCTCTTGAAATTGTGTATGATGTTACGCATTATTAATAGATGCTTTTTAAAAAATATGGACTGTTGTTCTAATGTTACTGATTCGGCTAGCATGGCTACTGGCCGGTCAGAAAATTTGGTAACAAAAAGCATAAGGTACTTAAGAGTTCTCTATACCTAAAGGAAAATGAACGAAAGAGGAAAAGGAATTGAGACAAACGCATTTAAGAGGCTCAAATAAGAGTTCATGAATTTTATACGGAAGAGCGTACCTACCATCAGCAAGCTCAACAATGCACTTAGAATGTATAAAAGAATGCCTCAGGTTCCAAATAAGAGAAGTAAAATTGAAATGTAAGAAATGCTACTAAAGTGATTAATTACTCAAATCCTCCCTATCTTCCACCAGCTTCAATACTAGTCGTCGCAGTATGTAGCAGCAGTTTCCATCATTCGGGATCTCGTAGCTAAGCCACAGCAGGTAACGCAAGTACTGCTTATTTCTGTCTAGCTGGTAAAACTTTTAAATGGCCCATTTGTGTTAGCAGAAAGAGAAAACACTACAGAAAATGAACAATGTTTCGGAACAGAAAAGTGTCATTGGCAAACAAAAACAGTTTTATTAAGAAAAATATACATCAGGTTGCATATTTTGAGTAATCATTAAGTATTGCAATAGCTGGAGATATCTGGGAGCAAGTGTAAAGGTGTGGAATGAACACCTGTGAGGGAATAGGTACTCCCAAGGATGGTAAACTTCATAAAATGTGACCATCGCACACAAACAGAAAGGAAAAGGATATTTACGATGCATTACAGCAGACAAGCCGAATCCTGTCTCGATCGCGAATCAACTGCTCAGCAAGCGGTATGGTGTGGGGCAAGACATGTCGAAGAGGAGGAGGAGGAGGAGGAGGAGGAGTAGATTTATTTGCCGCCAGGAATTCTCAAGGTGTCGAGGCCGCCAGTCCACTCCCGAGCACTCATTCATTCATTGTATTGGCCAAGTGGAGGGCGGCGTGGACATTGCGACAGCAACAAGATCACAAGCTGGCGTGCTGGATTTTTTGTTTTTGTTTACCTGAAGGCTCGCTTTGGTTTTATTGGCTAGGGAGAAGACGCCTCTCCTGGCGCCCCAAGGCTCCTTCCCTTTTTTGTGGGTATGTTTCGTGTTTGAAATGAGCCCTGCCGGCCCGAACTGCCTCGGGCTACGACTGCGGCTACACCAAGCCTCGCTCAGTTCCATGCGAGAGATACCAAAACAACGTAAATAGTAAAGGGCGATGGACAGTGCTCTTCGCTTCTGTGTGGTGTTTTGTTGTGCACACTTGTAGTGAAGTGGTGATTACAATGGATACCTTAATAGCAAGAATGCCGGTACAACCCGCTCCCAGAATATGGCAACCTTGGCTCACCAGAACAGGTAAATAATTGTAGAAATTTTGCAGTTTGATCTCTAACAAAGAACAGACGATAAAAGCACCTTTCACCATATTAAGGTTGTAGTTAATACTTTATAAAATATAATATTTAAATCTATAGCGGCAAGCTCTCCTATGAAGAATACGCTGATATTAATGTTTTAGATCATTGTTATTATGTTTGAGATTTATATCGACGTATAGCACTTTTTATGTCCTTACAAATGGGCTTTGCTTTTAGGCTTCCTTTTCTTAGAAACTCCAACATTTTTAGGACGTTTTATCAAAATGTTCACTAAATATCTAACAAAGGAGTTTCAACAGCTCTAGACCTAAGCTTGTCTGAATAGATACTGTTTAAAATGTTTATGAAACACTAAAACAGGTTAGTGGAATAGAAAAAAATTACGCTATTGTAAATTAAAAGTGGTTAGGTATTTTATTTTACATATTATTTTTAAAACAGTTAACGTTTCATCACAGAGAAAAAATTTAATATTTTACGACAATATATTAACATTTTTAACAAATACTAATGTTTCCAAATGAATGGGAATAGCTTTATAAAAATTCATATACCACTCGTTCATCCGTGCTCCGTTCAGAATTGAAACATTTTGAAAATTCAGCATAGGCCAATCTTAAATTCCTTGTGCAATGTATGTATCAATCTAAGGATAAAGGAGCATTGTTAAACTCTAATCATTATTACAAATATGATGTGTTATGTGACTGTCATTTATCATTTATTTAAATATTTGTAATGCTTTTATATGAGCAATGGTATCATTTTTATTTTAAGATGATAAAATATAAACTCGTAATTTTTACTCGTAAGACAAAAAAAAAAAAAGCCTAACAAATGTTTCAGTCCATAATGCTGTCTATATATTATACTGTATTTTTAAGTTAGCTTTGGTGCACTTATAGGTACCATAAAGACGTGCTCATTTTTCTGATATATGACTATGTAAGTGTACCTCAGGTATCTGTTCAATTGCAGTCCTGAAAAATCAATAAACTGGTTATGCATATACATGCATGCTTCGGAAGTACAAATAGATCATGGACCTTACATTGGAGTAGATTTGGGAGTGTCTTTCTCTCGCTTGTATTTAAGCCCCATATCGCGAGAATATGTCACTCACTCATCTAGGCGGTCCTGGTGGTGTTGAGGTAACCATACTTGCCTTCTAAACCCAAGATCGCAGGTTGAAACCCGGCCAGAATTTTTCGGGCGTAAAAATCGTAAGTATGGCTTCCTTCGGAAGGGAAGTAAAGTCGTGGATCCCGTGTCGTACATTTACGGCACGGAAAAGAACCTTAAGCCTGAAAGAAAAGGCCTCTGAGCAAAATTTACCGGCCGTTTCACGCCCTGAGTTGAATGGGACGCTGATGACCTGAGCTGTTAAAGAGCATCCGTAAATAAAACAAATGAATAACAACTCTTCTAAGCTGATTAATATGAACGTCTGCTTATTTCATGTTCAGTATTAACTTGCAGTACCTGTAATTTTGGGTGATTGAGTGCAGCTTTTTATACAGATTCGCATTTATTGTCTCATTAAAACACATCTTTATATAGCACTTCTTGAGGGGCACTGCATTGGTAAAAGTTTCAATGAATTCTCTTCGAGCACGTGAAGAACTTCTTGTCACCCCCAAAGCAACTAAGTATTAGGACTATCATGTACTGTCTCACGCTGCGTGAGTCACTTGTATTTGAGCACCCAACATTGGGGATAGCTTCAATGTCAAAGGGAGTGGGGAAGAACGGGTAATGTAGTAGCGTTCCTCTGTTTGTGCATGCCATATAGTTTAATGGCAGAAAGAGAAGAATTGATAAAGTGGGAACGAATATCAAAGGAAGGCATACTGTGTTAAAATCCTTGCAGCTATCCTAATACCCACAGGAAGGTTTGCATTATAACATTGTGTGCATAAACCAATATAATTACTTAATAATTCATATTTAAACATCTTCCCGTACTTTTAATGAATTTAAAAAACGCATCAATGAAAAAGAGGGTACTTGTATTTAAAACACAATTATTTATGTAAATTAGATCATCTTATTGGCCATTAACGACATAAAATATATTTTCCATCTTAAAATCACTTTTTAACCACGGCAGCAGCTAGCTTAGTCAGGAATTAGATGTGTGCTATAACGAAATCAATTTACTAAGCTAATTCCTTTTTGCTATTTAATTTCTATTTCTTGGAGCATAACTGAGATAAAATATAAGAAGAAATATTTTAAACTAGTTTTAAGAGGAAGGAAGCGTTCCAGGCATAAATTTAGGGTATCTTCACAACATTTAACCCCGGCGTTTGAGACTGGGGAAAATCTGGAATAAACCTCAGTCAAGGAGGATGGTCCTGGTGGGAATCGAAACCCAAACCTGCCGTTCACGAATCCGCACCTTAACGACCTCGGCCTCTCGACTCGGTGTGATATAGATGCTTTAAATGTCACTCCATTAGTTTTCTTATAATAATGTTATACAAATAAAATTTATAAACTAATTTAAAATTACATAATGTTTTATGGAACCTTAAGTTTCGTATTTAACAAACTAGAAAGAAAAGCAAAATTCCATTTCGAAATATAAGCGACTTTTCATTACATTCATTATATCCTCCTGGTACAGAAACCAAAAGAATTTTAAATAAAATAAACAATTTTAGTCCCTAGTTTAATCCCCTAAAAATCTATCAACATGCAAAAGGGGGAGGAGGAACAAGGTTAAAGTGCTTAAAATTATAACTTTGTTAAAAATTGGGACATCCAATTATTTGTGGACTTAAGGGAAACTGCATCGGCCGACGGTCAGCTGAGCTGTACTAGAGTCGGGGCTCAAGTCAGTAGTAGAAACACTAATAACTTCTAGGTTATATACTCACACAAGTCACGGAGGGAATGCTGGATCCGTCTGTCTTCATTTTCCACGCATTTCTGATATCTGCTTATGAAATTAGGCATTACCTTTTTTAATTCTCTAAGGGAAGTTACTCTTGAAGGATGCAATTCTTCAGTTCGTCTAAAGTGTGTGAATACTACTAATGCACGACTTGGAACTCGAACATTGGGGAATTGGTCGTCAAATGAACTTCTGGCAGCACCCGCGGACTCGGTACAGACATACGAATAATAAATTAACCTCGTGAAATAGAATAATTAGATGTAGTATTCTTAGCGGACCTTACCCTAGGTTTGGACATGTGCTGTTTCTTTCACTGTTCAAGTTCACTGATTGGTTGGCGTGAGAATCAAGGCCAACAAAGCAGTTCAATTACTCCCGACTCGAGTAGCCCTATTGGCCTTGAGCGATGGCTTATCTATCGGCCGATGCAGTCCCTCGCCGCTGCTTCGGCCATAAGATAATTGGATGCTCCAATAGTTCAAAACACTGGGCTCTGAAAGCTAAGACCACAATACAGTATAGGCTTTAGGTCGCATGCTTCTGAATTTTAAAACAATACATTTGATAGATAGAATGCGCGAAAACACATTTAAATAAAAGTATAAATTTACAGCGTTTGGATGGAGGAGTTAGCAAGGGACTGTTGTTTAAGGTGTAAGATTAGCTATTTCCATACTAGTAGAAGAATATGTGTCCAATGTTCAGGAGATGTTTCCCCCCTTTTTGTTCTGCTGACTGTTTATCATGGTTTGGGATAATATAGTTGCATATTTTGTGAAAATAGAACAAAGGTGATCAGAAACAATATGATAATTCTTCAGAGTCAAGCATTGTCATATGAATTGTGTCTATTATGGAAACGTTTCATATTAAAATAAGATAACACTTAATATCAATCTGGATATTGCATCTAAACAAAAGCAGAGGGTGCTGAAAGGTATGACTTGGCTGTCCCCAAGATCCAGATTGCTATGGGACATAAGTGCGGGAAGTGCTGCAAAAAAGCTTAAACCACGTCTGGGAAGTTATCCAACGAGTATGGAAGGTTATAGGATCAGAATGCCTTCAAGGACTTATAAATCAAATGACTACATTTTGCTATCATAGGCAGTTATTAAAGCGAAGGTGGATACTTTGATGAAAAGGAACTTTAATTTTGTTCCTTGTAATGGATATATTTTTGACCTAATAATTATATTTCTATGTTGATTTATTCTTTTGTGTGTGTTACTCTTAGAAATATCTGGGTATTGACATGGTAGTATTTAACAAAAAAAAATTCATAAAACATTACTAAATTTAAAGGACAAAATAAGTAAATCACGGGATAATCCCGCCCCCCAGCTTTATAACACATCTTAGACTTTCACGGCCGGTGTTATTATCGTCAAAGTTTAAACATTCCGGTCTATTGTTCCATGGTTTGATTCTAACCCAAAGCTTTCGCCAGCTTCATCATTGGAGTGAGTTGGAATATACTGGCTGGTTCAAATCCGGGTTCATGGCTTGATACTAATGATGCTTTGCTTTAGTTTGTTTACTTTGTTTTTCTTTAAAGACAATTTTACATTAAACTATTGCTTCTCATTTGGCGCTACAGCCCGGGGTGAGCCTTGGCCTGCCGCAGCAACTTCTGTATCCTCTACCTTCGTCTTACGACTTCATTGATAGAGGGCAGTATTGCAGGTGTGCGGCACCCCGCCGTTTGCATATAACACGACTTTCGTGATCGAAGAACGCCACCTCTATCAGGCAGCTTCCCAATTGTCCTCACGATGTTGGGTGGACCCCTTCCAGACCTCCCTAACTCAAAAAATGTCCTAAGTAGGTACCGGGAACTCGGATCTCCCTGCCAGCATTCAGCAACGCTAACACTAGACCAGGGCTGCTGCAATGAAATTATATACAGCGATAAAGAATAAAGGCAATCCATTGATCCATGGTTCAAATCGTGACTGTGAATTCCTATCTGATTCCGAATTAAAATCCATACTAGCACAGGTGCTTTGAGTGAAAACTAATTTAAATGTAATACTTCTCATACAACTATAAAATAGGTAATATTTCATCACACAAAACAGGTAAAAAGCAGTCAACAATTGAGTAGGATTGGGAGTTAAGAAAAGTTTGACGTGCCGGTGTTTAACTTGACAACGTGACGGAAATACATGCGTGTCTTGTGCTGTGAACGTGTGTGGGACGTCGTTGTTTAGCTTTGCCATAAAAGGCAGGTTTTTACGTCGCATTGTCACTTAACGCTGTAAAGCAGTGCCAAAAGGAAAGGTATCGATTGTGCAAACTTTTTAATTGTTGCATTTCGGCTTAATTTCTTACAATAAAACTTACATACTTTAAAGTTTATAACTATTATAGTTCGCCTCTGTGGTCGTGCGTTCGAACTCCGGTTAGGTCAAGGTCTGGGTATTTTTTTTCTTTCCTGTCCTGAAAAAGTAAATGCCAGATAGCTTTAAGGCGCCAAGGACTCCGAGCTCATTTGCGCCATTATTAATTAGTTTCATTTAATCTTACACCTTCAGAATTCACGTCTAATCTGCAGATGTCGCGAGAAGACTAATGCAGTCAAAGAGACAATAAATAAAATAAATACAGTATAATATAGTAATGGGTATATCATGTTATAATCAAACAATGGCGTTTGGTTTTTAAAACTTCTTCACCGCGCACAGCATTTTTCGGACATCTTGAAATATTCCAAAATTTTTGCGAAACAGCACATTTCTATTGCTGCAGAGCTATTGGCTGTGCCAGGAAAACATTCTCTAAGGCAACTTCATAACCAAGTCGGTCGGGTTAAGATCTGGCGGTCCTGGAGAACTACTTAATAATGACACGATCTCCATGAATTCGTATAAGTATTATTTTGCAAGGGTGTAGATGTGGGGCGGTGAACCATCTTGCATGAAGATTGTGTTCTCCAGGTCGTGATTTATCTCCCTAGGAATGACGAATTCTGTAACATACTCTATTAGCGCTTCCCATTTACTTATTAGTTTTTATTGTTCCATTTTTCAAAGGAATTTGAGCAAATGATCGATTGTGAAGCATACGTTGACTTTAAGATTATGAAAAACAAGTTAGATTTAAGTCCGAAGGTCAACTGTGCAATAGCGTGTGTTAACTCCACCATGAACAAAGTGTCAACAAAACTTTGTCCAGTCCTTGTTAATTTAAATCTCCACTACCACAAGTAAGCAAAATCAAACTTTCCTGGTTGTTAGTTTGTTAGTGAAACAGTGGTTTTGGTTTATATGAATACAAACTAAGTTGTTTTCTTAGAATTCTCCAAACTTTGCTATTACTCATTTGAAGATGTCGGGACACGTGGCTGACATTACTAATCTCTTTTTCTGCTTATTTCTCTACTTGCATGAAGCGTCTCCCAAAAGTTCACATTAATTACCTTTGTTTTCCATATTTCTATGTAAGCAATAAAATCGCTTCTTCAAAGTTACTGATGAAATTCCCATAATTATGAATAGAACATTATATGGAAGTTATATGCGACTTAAAATTTCTGTAGCAGTATTATAAAATTGTATTATAAAATAATGTTTTAACGTACAAAATATAGTACAAAACTGGAAAATCATTGTTTGCCAAACAACACAATGCGTTTTTTCCCCCCACCTCAATTGTTATATTATTTATAACGCTTTAAAGTTTGGAGTGACTTAAAGACCCCCTTATATTGCATAATTCTACAATATTACTATTCCTATATTTGGAGAATTTCGTATTTAGGTGCGTGTTTTGCCTTTCTACCACTTTAGCGAGATTGTTCAAGCTTTAAATACATTTTCACTAGGGATTGGCTAACGTGTGAGCTCTAATTGGTGCGTTAGTAAATTGAAAGGTATGAAGGAAGTTACGGCAATGCTCCAGTTTGAACACAAAGGAATGTGACTGCCGCATACTTCCAAGCGCGTCCTTCATCCAACTGCATACTAGCAGGATTTTGTAATGTCATCTTCAAGTTAGCCGTGGGCCACGTTGACGCCATGGGAGGAGCTATGCGTCTGAGGGGCCTTTTCCGCCCTCTTTTTGTACCGACTGTTGAAATCCTAAAGCTGTTTTTGGCTGCATTATCCGAACTCAAGACTTCGTTCTTTGCCATTAATTTTCAGAAGGCCAACAACTGGTAATAAAGATTAGGCCACTGATCACATTTCCAATTCGAAAATTATTCTGCATAATCGACAGTTGATTGTAGTTTTAAACAAAACTGAAATCCTCGTTTTATACATTATTAGAAATGGTAAATAAAATGTTTTAGTGCTGGTACTTTCGAGCATACCGTGTCCCTACATATTCAGATTCTTAGATATCTAATATAAGTAGATGTGAAACGGCAGTGCTACTTGAAGAATAAAAAAGATTCTCAACAATTAATATGTTTTTAACTGAATTGTAGATAATGTAATAATAATTTGGTAGCTCATATAATTAAAAAAAAATTAGAGATGCAAATAAAAACATCTTTCATATAGAAATAAGACCTGTAAAAATCGAACACCCCCTCTTTTGAATATGTTTATGATACTTTTCATACTTTTATCCCAAGTGGTGTTCGAATTAACCGAGTTATAACATCTTATAGGTATATAGAAACAGTTCTTTCACAATAGCAGTGTCTTTCACGGGTCGCCAGGGAGATCTGGGGTTCGATTCCCAACAGGAATTCAGGTTGTTTCCAGGGTTTTCGTAGTCATAAAATAGCAAGTGCCGGGGAGGTACCCTAAAATTAAGCATGGAACTCTTCCTTAAAAAGAATCCTTTTCCAATATATCATTTAAAAAATTCTAGTCACGGCCGTGATTTGAACCACGGATCTTCGGCCTTCCGTACCAACGTTCTAACTAAATGAACAACCATATCGTCCGTATTTCGAATCCCTGGTGTGATCCGTATTTTTCAAATCACTATGTATAATTATTTATTTATAATGACCCTATATAGTTGGCCTTTACTACTTTACTGTTGAATAAAAATAAGCATAATTTGTTTTGACAACATCCCTTTACTATTCCTCAAAAATTTGACGGTGTTTTCCAAAGTAGGCCCCGTTGGATGCAGCATCTCTACCGATCTTCAAAGACCTGCTGGAAATAATTTTTTCACAGGTCCTTCAGAATCACCTCCGTAGCCTTCATCACTGCTTCTGATGATGGAAAATACCTCCCCGAAAGCATTTCTTCAATTTGGGGGAAAGGAAAATGTGACATGGGGCTAAATCTGCACTGTATGGAAGCAGGGTAAGGAATACACTTCACATTGATTTTTGTGAATATTCAGCAACCACATTTGCGATGTGCGGTAGTGCATTTTCGCGGTTCAGCATAACTTTGCAGAGTTTTCGGAACATCTCTATATGTAGCCCAGTTACAGTTTGTGTGCTGGTAAACCATTCTTCGAATATCGAAAAACTAGATGACCATAATTTTCCTAGCAGAAGGCTCAACTGGCACACATCTCGCAGACGGGAACGGAAAGACAAGGATGAAGCTAGTACTGCGTGTACATCAGGTATTAAGCTAACAATACATTGTAAAAATTTAGCGCCGGAAATTGTGTTTATAAATATTATACTTATTAATTGAGCAGCCTTTGTAGAAGCCTCTTTAGGATTAAATCCCACATAGAAGCTCTGAAATTGCACTCATCTTGGTATCCGGCCTTACAAAATACCTACCAACCAACCAATCAACATGTGGCAGACTAGATTAGTACCCAGTCTTTGTATAGTTGCTGTGTACCTACCGAGCTAGGGTTTAACCACAGAGGGGAAAGAAGGTATTAGGATTATTTTATTTAGGGGATGAAGAGTCGATGGAGAAAGTGCTACTTCTCTGAGATGTGAGGGGCGGATCTAGCATCCTTCGGTTTATGTAATGTGGACATATGGATAGTCTGGGTTAGTTATCAGCATGCTCATATTTAAAAAGCGCTTTTTACATTTTATAAAATGCAGTCGGCAAATATTAGGATTTTATTCCAATAGCATGATGTAAGATTTTTGTTACCTGAGGAGACCACATGCTAGTTGTGGCACCTTAAACCTGAGCTTAGGTCTAAAGTTAGCATCTTAGTTGTCCAGTGATCGGATAAGTGCACTCTCATGATGTGGTAAACTGTCGTCAAATTTAGTAGCCCGGCGTTTCATTTCATCTTCCATGTATGGAAGGGAAGAGGCTTCGTGAAGTAGTCGGGCAGAAAAGCACCCGTATACAGAATTGATAGCTTTAAGCTATTTTTCTTCTCTAATTCTGTAGTTAAAATGTTAAGTACACTACGGCAGAGATGCTGTTTCCCTGATATCGCTTCTCAATCTTTAAACTCTAAATTACACACTTTACTAATGTTTACTTCTGTGGTGTTAATCTTCTACCACATTTAAACTCACGATATCGTCTTTTTATTATATAAAGTTGCCGACATACCTTAATGAATTTCAGGAGACGTTTCCTTCATTTGCGGATATTCAAACATTGCTATGATGCAGTGCAACAGTCTATGAACTTGAAACGGAGCATATGGCGTTTGTACATTTCAGGCATTCTTGTGCTATGATATAAACGTTTTACAAAAAACTAAAAATAGGTTAGGAGTGGAACGCAGATATCAGCCTCTTTATTTCTTAACGTTTGTAAACTTGAGAGTTGTAGTTTTATACTGTGTCAGGAGAAGTGGAAGACTATGTATTTTAAAACAATTATCCTAACTCAAACGATATTTTATCGATTCAGAAGGCAAGTTGAACACCTGGCATTATAAGTTTGTCATTCCATACAGGTTTTCTTGTTATAACTAAATATATTTTGACTTTTCATTTCCATTTAAAGCATACGAGGATGATTTGATAAGTAACTTGGTTCGCTTACTATTATAGAGCCACAGCAACATCTATATATGATCATAAAATTTGCCTTCTATGTATCAATATTATATGGTCGCAAGTAATTCTGATGTTAAAGCAGTTGTTTAAACACAAGCATTTCGGATGTCAGTGAAAAATGAATGAGATTGGAATTCGTGGCGTAATTTATTTTTTATTTCTCCTCCTGGAAGGGAAAATAGCAAGGAAATTCATGGAAGGATTTTGTCTACTTTGGGCGACACATGCCCTTCCTATGAAACCGTTCAATAAGCTTAAGCGTGCCTGAGCAAGCATCAAAGATGCACCAAGACCTGGAACTCCAAAATCTACTGTTTGGCCAGAAATTATAAATTCCATTATATTGTTTTGACTGACAGATCAGTGAAAGTGTGCGATTTAGCACAGATCATGAGAATCTCAGCTGAACAGATTCATTTTATTTTGCATAATAAATTACACATTAAATAAAAAAAAAAACTTCGCGCAAGATGGGTATCCTGTCTGCTCACTCCAAAGCAAAGGCGAAATCGCATGCGAACTTCGGCCGACCGTTTGGATATGTTTAAGAAGAATACAACCAATTTTTACGTGTGCTGTGACTATAGATGAAGCGTGAATTCATTATAATACACCGGAAACGAAACAACAATCTAAACAGTGAACCACAAGAGGCCAACCGACTCCGAAAAAGGCGAAATGCATTCTATCTCCTGGAAAGGTGATTTTTGGGACGCAAAATAAATTCTGTAGTGTTACTATTTGAAGAAGGGGAAAACCATTATTGAAGAATACTACACATTACTTTTGGAGAGTGTGAAGACGGAATCGCGGAGAAACGTCCGGAAATGGCCAAAAAGGTGTTGTTTCACCATTGCATTCAAGCCGTGTCGCTCAGGACAAATTGACAGACAGCAATTTGAAGTGCTTCCTCATCCAACCTGTTCACTTGATCTCCCTCGGGTTACCATCTGTTCCCGACACTCAAAATTTTCCTGGCTAGGCACAAATTTAAGTGAAATGAAGAGGTCATATAGGGGGTAAACGTGTATTTTGAAGTCCTCGATGAAGCCCTTCCACGAGGAAACCGCAGATTAGCAGAAACATTGGAGCAAGTGCGTTGTCGAAAACTGAAGCACGTTGCAATACTTGTCCTCTGTAATTTCAAACCTCTCTTGTATCTGTACACTTTGAATCATGATTTTAGAAAATAAATATAGCAATTGAAGTAATCACTTGTATTTTCAGCACACATAACAGTTAACCTGAACCAACATCTATATAAATCGTTTAGCATAGATCCTATGCTCTTTAAGAAGTTTGCAGGAATTATGCAATTGATTTGATTGGATTTGTATTGGAGTGTGTAAATATACACATTGGGAGTTAAGCTACAAGGGCGTTTTGTACACTATTTTAATCCTAACTTTGTAGTTTCAGAAAATGCACGATATCTAAATATTGGTGCACTTTTTTAATGAAGTCTTTTTTTTTTTTTTTTTTTTTTTGCAGAAATTGGAATAAGAACAATCTTACACAAAGGTCTAATTATAACAATTCAAAAGAGGGGGAATGTAAATGTAGAGCAACAGTTCATCGTAGTTTATTCTTTAATTGTTGGAAAAGCAGAAACAGAAGCGCTGTTAGTTTCCCAGTATATGTCATTCAATGAAAGTGAGGATATATATAGTATTAAACACCCTGCAATAATAATAATAATAATAATAATAATAATGGCATACCTGTGTCAATTTCATCAATATAGTAGCTTATGGTATAATCTGTGAATAAATCCTATTTCATAATCATAAAATGTTTTAAATGGGCAAGATTAAAACTTTTCTTCCTTAATATTATTCAATTTCTGTAGACATTAAAAGTGAAAATATTAGTTTGCTGAAAAACAGTGGGTGGTGGAATTTTTAAGTTACTTTTACTGAATTCGACATACTAAAATGCGTTTCTTTATCAGATAATCTGGTGGTTGCTCAATATGCGATTGGCTTGACGTAGCTATAGGTAAGATCGGCAGATATTGTGAAGAGATGGGAAACTGAAGGTGAATGGGGATAAAACTAAAATTATAGTGCTTAAGAAGGACAATAAACTGCGTTAAGGATGAAAAACGATTCATGGCAGAGTAAAGAAACTCAAGTGATTAGTGAATTTTCATATCTGGGCTTAAAGCTGAGTCGTAATGAAAGCTGGAAGAAACAGAAAAGAAATGCAAGGGCGAAGGGAAGATTGGCCATGACAGCGATAAGAAAATGTTTATATCTGATGCCAGTAATGAAAATTAGTGATTTGAAAGACTGTATTCTGCCTTGATTGAATCACGATTGATTTATGGAGGGGAAATTTGGAATATATAGCAGGGATGATGTATTATGGATTTAATACTAAGAATTGTCTGTAAACTAATTTTGGGAGTTCCCAATAATACTGCAATTGCAGGAAGTCTGATGCAGTTAGGGAAGGAAGTGTGAGAGGGTTAATGATGGAGAAAGTGTTGAAATATTTATTTAGGGTTCGAGAGCTACTTCATATTGACGTTGTGAAATTATGTCTGAATATTAAGAAGAAAATTTGAATATTATGACTAACATGTTGAAAAAATCAGAAAACATTTATTTTAAAAACGGATGAGGAGATTTTTTAGTTAAAGTTTGATATTTTAGAAGAGGTGGTTGGAAGGAAGTGAGATCGACAGTGGAAGACATGGAAAGACAAATTTTATTTGTCCAGATTTGGCAGAAAAGTTCACTAGCATACTGCAAGGAATTAAAAGATGACTCAGAAAAGTAGAAGTACATTTTAATTTTCAAGAAAAATGAAAAAGAAGGGATATCCCCGCCTTTTTAAATAATGGTTTTTAACGCCAGTTTTTACTAAGGCAACACAGGCGATGGTCACTGATGATACATGAGATGAAATGATATGATGGGAAAAGGTTTTTTTTAGGGACCTCCCTAAGCATGGCATTTGCCATTTACAGGGCTGAAGAAAACCTGCAAAAATCTCAGTCAGGGAAGATAGTTCTGGTGGGATTCGAACCCTAGACCTGCTGCTCACGAGTCCGCACCTTAACGACCTCGGCCACCCGTGGCGGTAACCTGGTTTCGATTAGGTATTTGGAAATTAAGGGAAATGAGGGTAGATCTTAATCTGTGGCAGAAGGAAGATTAAATTCATATTATCTTCCAATGTAAAGCCACAAATGATTGAAGGGAAAACTTAATTAGTAAGAAATGAATTATATTGAGAAAGATTTTTGAAGATCGTCAGCAGACACATAAAAGGAGTTTTTTTGGAAGGTAAGAATAAAATGGAGATGGTCAGTTAAAAGACATGTAATTTAGACAAATTTCAGATGATAAAGAACATCTATGTATTGTTGACCGTTTGTAGATTGAGTTAGTTACTCTGGTCAACTAACAAGGGTTAAGGCTAGACGATAACTATGTATATACTTAGCTCTTTAATAAATAAATAAATAAATATTAAAATGCGTAATATAAATGTTACTACTCAATTTTCTCATTGCGGGTCTGTGATAAGTGTACACATTTGATAAATAGTGCATTTTTTCAAAGCAAATAGTACATCCGGGGGGAGGCATAATAAGCATAGGTCCTAAAACAAAACCTGCCTAGACAGGAACCATTTCTTATCGTCAGTGTAAGAGGTGCTCAATAAATTGCCCCCACTCATTGTCACATATCCTTCAGCCTCTTAGCCCTCCAGCCCCTTGGGAACACACCTGGCTACTCTCTGATTTGCTAACACGTTTATGCAATGTTTGTACACCAAGGGCTTTAAATCTCCATAGCCAAATATCTAGAGAATTCAGATTGGGGTTATGTACGTCAAAACTACCAGAGATCTCCGGTTATTTAACTAGTTATTAAATGTTTGTGCTGAGTTTAATGAAACAATTTATGAAAGTCCTAGATAAAGACAGTGAGTGCTTTCAATATCTTTGCGTCAAATTTTCCTCATTACCTATGAAAAAAATAAAGCTGGTATGTTTATTGGTCCAAAATTTGAAACTTTATGATAGACAAACGTTTCGAGAATATTATCGGTGGAAATGTAAAGTATGCCTGGATTACGTTCGAAAATATTGTTTTTTAATTTCCTTGAAAATAAAAAGGTTCGAGAATATTATCGGTGGAAATGTAAAGTATGCCTGGATTACGTTCGAAAATATTGTTTTTTAATTTCCTTGAAAATAAAAAGGGCCCAAATTATGTGAACATAGTGAAAATGATGCAAAGTTTCAAAAAGATTGGTTGCAACATGAGCGTCAGAGTATATTTTCTTCATTCCAATCTAAATTATATTCCTAATAATTTAGGAAATTTTAGTGTGAATAAGGTGAAAGATTTGGCCAGGATATCAAAAATATAGAAATAGGGTAACAAGGGAGGTGAAGTTTTAACATGATGGTTGACTATTTGGATATTAAAAGGGGGACTGCTCTGAACACCATTTGAGGAGGCCAAAAAGAAGAGAATGTGAAGTACAATATTGAGGTAACGCTATACATGTGCTTGTTAGTAGTTAATAGGAAGTTGTAGCACAGTATTTTCTCACGAAATGCTTTGGAAAATAATTTTCAGGTCATTTCACAAAACTATAACTTCATTTCTAAGTAGCAATTTATTATTGCCGTTTTATGAAGTATAAAAACGCGATGTGTAGTGGAAAATTTGGAGATTATTTTGGAATTCAGCTCTCAAAAAGCATTAAGAATTGCATATCAGATGGAAAACCACAGAAGACAAGTTTAAAATGCAGATCTCCTTTTTCAGATCAAAAGGATTCGGTTGCCTGTTTCACTTTGAGCCATACTATTCGGCAAGCTTAAACGCGCTCTCGGCACATTTGCATCTTGAAGACATTTGGAGATGCCGTGCACAAGAGCAGGTAGGGAACGCCGGCTTTCTTCCCGGCCTCGCCATGCAGATGAGCGCCTGTATGTCTGCAACACAAGGAGACGAGACCCTCGGGCGGTAACCTGTGGGGTGCGTGGTCCATTGTGCCTGAGACTAGCATTATATTTAATTCCCACTTGTACACCATCAGGGTGGGGTATCGCCTTCGGGCCAAGAGATCTTAGGGCTTGCACGCAAGTAGAGTTTCTCACGCCCAGGGCTACAAGCAGGGAAACAAACATGGCAGCTGTGGTGCGTTCGGCACAATATCTATTATTACTGCAGAAAGTAACAAGCGGTCCTTAGTAGCATAATATAAATAGTTACTTGGATTAAATGTGTTGACCAACTATTTAGAATGCACTTTTACATGCTGGATTGCAGACAAAACTGAACAGCTATTGTAGGGTGTGACACCTCTGTTACTGAAAATGTAGGTACGCATAAGAATCCGCTCAAGGAATACTTCCACTACTGAGCCAGATCTCGGACGATTTTCCATAGAATAAATTACCATGAATATCTTTTAGAGGAAAATAAAAAATAAACTTAAATAATTGTTTCAGCAATTTGAAAATATCTTTGCTTTTCTTAGCAGGTTTGTTTTCATTTTCGCAACCCAATTCCTCTTTATTAGTTAATGTAGAAGACGGATCGAAGCATCATTTCCAGGTGTTATAAAGTAAACCACCATTCCGTTGTCTCTTTTTTGCATTATCCTGCCGATCTCCGGTATTAATTGGTCGTCTTCTGCTCTTATTAACCAATTGTAACTTGGAATTCGAAACACAACTGCTCTCGGTACAGTATATACAGAAAGAATGACTTGTGTCGGACCTTTTATGTTGTTCCTCATATATCCGACTCCGAGTTGGGTGTACTTCCCAATTAATCCATCTGATGTCACAACTAACATGTGTTTTTAACGAACAGCTATAAACGTAGAAGTTGCATATTCATTAATTAAAACGTTAATTATAATGAAAATGTACGTATTCCTTTCGAAATTGACATGAACATTATTTATTGGTGGTTTCTGAATGACGGTCAAACATTCGTAATTATTATTATTATTATTATTATTATTATTGCTGTTTATTTATTTTTTTCCCCTAAATCCCCATGATATGTTTAGCTGAGAAAGTTTAACGACGTTTCTGATATAAAAAGATTAGGATAAGGAGCTGGTGAGCATAACTTAGTTTTATAATTACTATAAATAACAGATCTCTGAAAAATGTATATATTTTACGCGCTTTAGAGTAGTTTTAATGGATTATCAATTGAGGGAAGGAGAGAAGAATATCGTAAAGAGATACGAGTGATGTTCTGTCAGCTTACTTTACAAAATAAGCCATTATTCATTAGCAAATTTCATTGCACAAATACCGCATAAAGACAGCTTTACATAACATGAAATAATAATAATAATAACAATAATAACAACAATGAAGAAAGGATGATGCGATTTGTGTTAGTAAATATCAGTATTAATTATTATTGATATGGAGCATTTTTCAGTAATTTTAAGATTTTCAAATAATGAAAAAGTATGAATTTGGAACTTCTAGGTTCGTTTGGCCAGAACTATTAAAGGAATTAGATTCAGCAGCAAAATGTTATTACCGTAACCCCTGTAAGCAGGAGTGTATCTCAAGTTTTAATTAACTAGAGCGGGCAGTGCCAACATAATCGTCAACCGCTACCAACCATAAATATTTCGGAATGCTTACATTCGGCAATAATAATTATTATTAAAATTTCGATACACATTCGTGATAAATGTTTAATTTATTAAAAAATAGCAATGAATGTTCTGACATGTATTTAATTATGCCATCCCTTCATTTATGCTGAGCTATCAGAAGGAGAATGCAGGTAATACAGACAATTTTGTGATATGGTCACTCCGCCGTCTGATAGCATAAACAGCGTTTTTGGTTGGAGCATAATTTTCAAGTCATTGTTACCAACACTGCAACCAAGATATCCATTATTACACTCTTTGAATAACCAAGTTTTTTCATCTATAACTCATATTCAGTAAACATGGATTATGCAAGTTGTAGTGCCGAGCCCTTTAATTATTCTACTACGTTAATATATTTAAATAAACGTTAATTTACTATTTTCTCTGTACAGTGAAATTTGTTCCAGAGTTTGGGTAAAAAAAGTTCCATGCTTGTGCTAGTGTTGCAGAATATGTCCTTAAGTAGTAGGTGACAAATATTTGATAATGTAACATGCTGTTCCAAACTCGCTTTACAGAAACAATCGCTAATAATTGCGTGCAAATATTCCAAAGGTAAAAAAGATGGAGCTAACGTGGTACCGTGAGAACATTGCACATTTGTATAATTGCTGATTTTGCTGGAAGAAGAATAACTCCAATATTGTGTTCTTTTTCGTGGTAGTCAGCTGAGAGTTACTCCATAACAGTTGAATGAAAATCTGGAGAATGAAGTGCACCGTGTTCTAGCCGAAAGGCACCTTCCCGTTCTAATTAAGAATGCATGAAAGCACATGTAAGCCTTAGAATCCTCTTGGGCCCTGAATGAAGTTAACATTCTGGTATTTTTCTGTTATACTTCCCCCCACTCTGAATAGCCTTAGGCACTTCCCCTCCTCTTTGCTTCGTGTATCCTGTCTCAGATGAGGCACAGAACATGCTTTTCCTATAGCTCTTGGAGTTCTAGCATTAATTAACATGGAAGATGGAAAGTGCTGCGTTTAAGATATGTTGAAATAGAAATTGTGTAGCAACCTATCGGAAAGCGCACAGAAGATACGGTGATCATTTCTTTTGTTCTTATATGGCAAATGTTGATGGCATAATGGATGCACTGCCCCTCCCCCTTTAAATATTTAATGCCGTTTTTATTGTGTGGCATCCCAAGCATTGGACGTCGATGATGATACGAATTGAAATGAAAACTGGGAAGGGAGTTTTGGGAAGGAAGAGGACATTTATTGTTGATGAGGACGAGAAAAACTTGGAAAAAATCTCAGGATGGACAGTCTCGGCCAAACTGGAATCGCAGACCTCTGTCACCCTTGCTTGTTAGTTTATTATTTTTATTAAAAAAAATAGCAGATTCTAGTACAACACTCATTTGAAAAGTTCTTTGCAGCAGTAGGTCCACAACAATTGCCGTATCAAAATCCGAAATCTTCCCCAAAAACAGCTGTGAGGTAATCAGCTAAATCTACAGAATTTGGTAAGATCTTTGGCGGCGAAAATTAAAAAAAAAGATAGATAGATAGATAGATAGATAGATAGATAGATAGATAGATAGATAGATAGATAGATAGATAGATAGATAGATAGATAGATAGATAGATAGATAGATAGATAGATAGACAGACAGACAGACAGACAGACAGACAGACAGACAGACAGACAGACAGACAGACAGACAGACAGACAGACAGACATTGATTCTGACGACCGTTTAGCTGCATGTATTTTATGTTATTGCTTAAAATTTTGTTTCATGCGAATGTTCAAATGTTCCCAAATTAATTTAAATGTAAAACGAATCTAGTTCTATCTTAATTCATTGAAATGTTGAGTGTGTACACCCCTAGGCTGTGCTACCGGCCTTTTGGTAAACTGGTGGTACCATAGATAATTTTAGCCGTAATATAACATACAATATGTTATATAGTACCTATGTGATAATCGGGAAATTTGCGATAAAACAATAACTTCTCATTCTTTTTAAACGATTGCCCTACTTTGAAAATGGGAGCCTATTTTATTGCTTCAGCCATGCAAAACAATACGTGCAATGAAACCAATTTGATTTGCCTTCTAAATACAGAAAGATATAACCACAAATCGAATGAAAACTTTATTCCTACAATTTGGCCATACCACTTTTTACCTTATAATCTTAAATTAATTAAAAATAACAGTATACTTATATTTTAAATACATTCGAAAAGTTATAAAACTTATAAAAATGCATTAATTAAGCGAAATTATAGTTCAATCTCCTTTATTGTTTTTTCATTGGTTCACAACAATCACAGCTTCTCCCGCACTCTTATCCGATTCAAGTAACCTCATTCTTGAAGAAACGCAGAGCAAAGGAAGAGCTAAAATGAAATTAAAGCGATGCCAAGGAACAGTCAGGTGGCAAGCTTTCATAGAGACACTCTGCTTTATTCTGGAATATCGATTAATTTCTATTTTGTGAAAGAACAGATTGAAATATATTGCAGCTGTTTAGTTAGCTATTTTCATTTCGTTAGTTACACAAGAAATAAAAGTTATTTATACAAAATGCATTAACTTTTAACACTGGGCAAAAATAGAAAGCGAGCTAGCAACCTCAGCAAATTATCAAAAAGAAACTTATTGTGATTGCGCGCCAAAACCTTTAACACGTAGCTTATCCATGTGTAACAATTTTATTTTATTTACATTTGTTTTTAGAAAATATCTTTGCTTTTCTGTCGAAGGATTCTATATTTTAATTGTGAGTAAAGATAATGTGTTTTTAGTGATAATGGCGCAGGTACGTATTTTTTTGTTGCTAAATAACAAGTTTATATAACTTGTTCTACCTTCGTATTTCTGGTAACAAAATGTATGGATTTAATGAACATTAAATTTAACTAGCGGCAAAGGAGGGGAGGGGAAACCAGCATGGCTGAAACTGTCGTTCTGGTTATATCTGATTTTAAACTTAAGCTGTAAATTAGGCACATTCTTTTTTCATCCTCCGCGGGAGGAAACTCTTCGATCGCTAACGATGGTTGTGACTGATGAAACCTGTGCAGAATGAATAAAAAGAAGTGCTGGGAGATGGAGAGAAGAGCTCTAGATAAACTTCTGTTGCAAATTCTTTTTAGATATATGCCGGTGATATCCCAGCGATTACAAGGCAGGCTGCTATATCCTCGGGCAAATAGTCTTCCTTTGTTCATTCTTTACCGTCAACTTAAGAGGTAAAAAATGCGTGAAGGGTGTAAGGTTCTGCGGACTACATGTTTTAAGTTTATTTGCCCTTATTTTTAAACAACATTACTTACAGTTTTAATGTTAGAATTGTTGATATGATGTATTACAAACCCTACAAGGCAACAACTCGTACTAAAGCAGGGTTGGTTAAGTTCTCTGTACCGCCACGGGTGGCCGAGGTCGTTAAGGCGCGAACTCGTGAGCGGGAGGTCTGGGATTCGAATCCCGCCAGGACCGTCCTTCCTGGCTGAGGTTTTTTCCAGGTCCTCATAAATGGCAAATGCCGGGGAGGTACTTAGGCCTGGAACGCTTCCTTCCTTAAAAAAAAATCCTTTCCCATTATATCATTTCATCTCATGTATCATCAGTGTCCATCGTCTGTGGTTCCTCAGTAGTAAAAACGAGCGTTAAACACTATTAAAACAGTTCTCTGTACAAACTGTGCTAACTATATTAAAATTACTAGGGGGCGGGATGTTGACCTAAAAATAGCTGGAAAATGGCCAATAAAATGCCCTTATATTTGCACAAAGATGTCTTAAAAGGTTTATAAAATGGCCTTGGTTGTTGCTGTTGTTTCAAAGGCAGGTGACTGTATATGAAAAGATAATAAACATAACAGAATGGACATTTTTTATTTTTGTATGTATTTATTCATTCATTCAGTCCAAATTGCTCTCTTGTTTCTGAAATATTGAAAAATTAGCTCTGAATTCAGAAATAAAATAACAATAATTTTTATTATCAATTAGGAATTACCCATTCATAATGAATTCTGATTGTTATTGCTGTGTCTTCAGAAATACTTGATGCGCAACTTCGATTCTTCCAAAATATTATGACCAGTATGTTGCTATATATATATTAAATGAAAAATAAAGTAACACAATAGCAATATAACTAAAATAATAACTAGATAAGCGGAAAAAGGATAAAACACTTAGAAAGTTGCAGATTTAGTATCCCAGTATTTCGAACAGCTCGTGATTACTTTTAACAAAACTCAAAGCCAATAAATTAAAACACTTAAACACTAAAAACAGTATTTCCCCAATTTCAAATAATAGGTTGAAATGCGGCATTTACCCGCACTGAATATTCACACTAATTATTGCGTCACACAATTGCTTAATGAACTAGAACTCTGCCCAAAAGAAACTGCGAACTCTTTAGCACGAATTATAAACATTTGAAATGTTTCTCGCGTCCAGTATCTGTTGCACAACAAAACCGTGTTTCTGCATTTTAACTTTGCACTTTACAGAATAAACACATTTCCGTCACATGTAAATACATCTTTCCCAAATTCTGTAACTGTTTATTTCCGCATTATCACTGCACACAGGGTACTATGACTGTACTGATCACAAGTTAAATTTTTCAAACTCTTTTACTTTCCCCCTCCCAACTATCTGTTTCTCGCCCACCTTACTTGCTTTTGACACGTCCTGGGGTTTTACAACCTTGGAGACCAAGAGCTAAATAATATTGGCAGGATGCTGTGAATTTCAGGCAAACTTTACACTCCCCGCATTCTTATGGAATTACTCTACCGACTGATCAGTTTTCTCTGCAAAGAAAACATCAATAAATGAATAAGCAGCGAATATGATTTGGATGTAATGTTGCAAAAATCCATTAAAATCCGCAAGAATTGGAGAATACAACCTTTACTGACCCCAAAAATGGGGGATACCTATTGGACGAAAATGGCGATAAATAAAAAGTAAAAAGCAACATTAAACTTAAGTTATTTTGTTATGTTATAACACAAAATTAATCGCGTTGTTAAACGTGACCGTTTTGAAATTAACACGTAAAAGAAAAACACATTTCTTCAACATTTGCCCCCTACTGATTGCTGTGCCATTCTGTATTATACAGAGAAAGAATAAATATATTTTAGAATAATAATAATAAAAAAACAAAGAATGAACGAGTTCAGATATTGATAGAAAAAAATAATTTGTATGTGTCAGCACAAATTTTTACAGTATACTTAGATTCTTCAGAGGAAGTAACTGGAAAGAACTAAAGGGACTTGTGACTTTAGCTCACAATGACCCGATCTTTTATTTATTTATTTTTAGACATTTGTACAAATAACAGAGCTCAGAATCGTTTTCATTTTCGGAACTTTTAATATCCATTGCTGACTTCAAACATTGCAGATTAGAAAAGTACTAAAATAAATTAAAACCTAAAGCCACTCAATATAGCCAATATTGTGTGATTTTCATTCTACAAATATATCCTAATGTAAATAAATAACTCCCTCCCAAAATATATACAGAAACCAATGTAATGAGTAGGTTTATTATGCATGCAGCATAAGTATTGCTCTGCAGTAAAAGAATGTACTGCATTGACATAGATACCAATAATGCATATATGATTACTATTAGTGCACTGAGAGGCAGCAAGCTCTTTAACAGAGCTCATTATGTTTAGAAATCGTGTGGCCACCTGCAGCCTAATTCAGCCAAGTGGGAGTAGAAAGTCAAAAGTGCAACATCTGACAACTGAGTGTTGTAATACCAGTCTGTAATTGCTTGGTTTCCAAAACCTGTCGTTTTGCTCAAAAGTCAGTTTCTACACAAACATTTTGGTACTGTAATTTTTCCCCCAGAATCTTTTCTTGTGGTAATATCAATAAAGCGAATACCTCGTGAATGTGCTCCTTTTAACTGTTATTGTTGAAGCTGAACAAATAACATCTGGCGGGAGTTATTACAGATAAAAGTAACATATATAATAATCTTATTTACACATTTTTGTTGGTTTGGTTTATTTATGGACACACTTAACATTTCAGGTCATCAGCGTCCCATTCAATTAAGGGTGTGAAACGGCCGATACATTTTCCTCAGAGGCCTCTTCTTTCAGGCTTGAGGTTCTTTTATATGCCGTAAATCTACTACATGTGACCCATGGCTTTACTTCTCTTTCGAAGGAAGCCATACTTAGGATTTTTACGCCCGAAAAAATCCATATATCCTGGCTGGGATTGAACCCGCGATCTTGCGTTTAAGAGGCAAGTGCACATTTCTGGAAACAGTTTACTCGGGTCCGGAAATTTTCTGAGTGTGTCTTGTAGTGCCTTCACCGCCTGCATGCCTAATGGAATACGTGTAAGTCATTAAGTCAGGTAGTTTCATTCATTTATTTTTATTCTCACCTTATTTTAGTATCACTGATAAAACAAAAGTCGATTTTATAAGCTTCAACAACGTAAAACTAATAATTCAATATATACTAAATTTAAAATATTGGTGTTGATTTTAAAGACATTTGGATGAAAATTTCATATTAGCACCTTAAAATAATGAGAAATGGAAGAATGTTAACTTAAAAGTATTGATGTTGCGGAGACACTTTCTTGCCAAACTCGTTAATTTATTTTTACAATTTTTTACAAAAACATTTTTTATTTCATGCTTTTCACACCCAACACTGCTACCTTTTTAAGTTCATCATCATCAAGAACGCGGTTTGGGTTAATATGCCTGTAAGCCTGTCGCATTTTTTAAATTCGGTTTATGAATTTTAAGACCAGCCATTTTTTTCCTTCCTGTAAAAACAAATAAGAGTGAAATAGCACGTTTTGGGAAAAAAAAAAAAAATCAATTACAGCTATGTAGAAGGAAAAGGCTGCTACAGTTGAGTTGCAGATAAAACGTTACTATTTCTTGGTTCTGGCATTGTGCAAAACTATTGTACAATCAATAAATATGTGCTGATATTTCACAAAAGGCAGTCACTAGTACAAAATCTGTGTAGTTTAGCCGGACGCATAGAAGATATAATGTGCTGATTCGCGTCATGTATGAAATCGCCATAGCAGCAGTATACATTTTAGTGTGAATAAAAGTTGTCTGTAATATTAGGATAGTGTTAAAAACAAATACACACTTTCTGCATAAAGAAAGAGGCGGTTTTAAGTGTGTGGTTGATAACATGTGTATTAATGCTGGTATAAATATACTAAAAATGAAAAAGTAACTCTTGAAACAGTGTAACTAAAATAGCAAGAACTAGAGTAGAGAAATAGATAGAATACTTTTGTCATTTTATGCTTCTCTAGCTCTTGTATTTTAGTTATATTGTATTATATTTATAAATTAACAAAATATACAGGCCTCGGGAGAGAAGAATAGAAGGTTGTGGTCACTTCCTGGATTTTGATAATATAAAGTGAAAATAAATTGGTAAAGGCTAAAGAATAGTCTATATTAATGTGAGGAATTAGTATAGTACAGTATACTGGCACTTCAATTGAAAACCTAGTTAAAATTCTAATACTACAGAAAATAATTTGACATGCATGAGCCTTTAATTGGATGTGTAATATTTGAGAAACGTAATTACATAGTTTTACGTAAGTGCATTGAAAATATAGCTCAAATGTTAAATTTATAATAGTTGCTCTAATGAAATGTTGACTGAACATAAATGTTATAACATTTGGTCCAAAATAAGTTAGCTTGCTTCCTATTTATGGAAATTCTGCCTACATCCATTGCAAAATATAAAATGAAATAGCTTAAAAGTGCGCAACGTTTATCAATATGATACTTTATAAGAATAAATTGCGTACTCAGCAGGCTAAGTGGATGAAACTTTCCGGGTTGTCTTTGCGAGACAGTCTTTATAAAACATTTTCGGAAGGGGATATATGAGGTATTGTTCCTGGTTTCAATTTGCAGTACACCGTGGGTATTTCCACATTTTTGCCTTCCACTATGAAAGAAGCTGTTTTTATGATTAAGTTTAAATAACAAAGTATACTTTTATTTGAAAAATTAGGATATATCCGTGGAATCACCTTAGCCCAATTTAAAAATTCAGTTAACCTGCTACAAATTACTTCGGCATGTCGACCCTGTAATTACCGAAGCAATATACTATCTTAGCACAATGAATTAATGTGTACTACCCACAATATTCGGAAATATAAAATTACTAGACCTACACACTTCTTAGATTAGACATTTTATTATAATGTCTTAAATATATTACTATTCTACGTTTTCACATTTAAATCGACGAGTGTGTTCTGTATTATGTTCTTCAAAAAATGTAGTTTTTACAACAGCTTGTGCACGTCCCGAAGAGAGTAGATATCAATCACAAAATGTTTACATACCGCCATGAGCAACCTAGTAGCCAGTCGACTTTCTAGCGCCCAGTACTATTGTCGCACTTTAGTTTTGAAAGTCCACTATCGACTTGGGAATGTGCGGAGAGGATATCAGCACAGGGCGTTTTTTTTTTTTTTTTTTTTTTTCTTTTTTTCTTTTTTCCCCTCTATATGTTCTGGTTTAACTTAACAAAATCAAAGACATCCTTTGGCTAACAATTCAATTGCTGGTCTACGCTCTTGGAATGCCGTCAGCTTTATTTCATATTTTAAAATACGTAATATGTTTGTACCATATATAGAACTCGTTAAATTGTTTGTTTCTATACCTCTTTTGGAATATGCCTATTATTTTGGGACAATTCATTATCATATTTTGGAACGGAGGGAGTAATCTTTTCTTCTAACTCCGAATATAGGAATATGGAATTCAACCAATAAGCGTCAACAGTAGAATTCAGAAATGTTGAACACCTTGAAAAAAATAAATAAAAGAACTTAAGGTCTACTTTTGGTACGTAAGGGAAGGGATAGTAACATCTGGAGCACAAACCTAGGTCGATTGAAGGTCGCATACCTCGTTCCCTCTCTTACTCAAGGCTTTAAAACGGCCCCAAAACGCTGGGTAAAAGCGTGTTAAATGTTCATTGTAATGGCTAGTCTTTTCAATGCGCCATTGTTTTAAGTACACATCTGCTGCGTATCCCCTACTTGCCCCTTTACTATTATTTTCTTGCTGCTCGTTCGGCATCTCACAGTATTAACACCCCATACATGAAGAACGCTTCTGCCAGAAAGATGCATTAACATTGGGCTATTTCGAAAACACACCATGAGTTATAAAGCCTCTTTCTCTTCTCAGCTTAGTTGTATCTGTCTTATTTTTTATGTAAAATAAAACAAATAATGTTTTAGTATTTATGATACGCTAAAGCCGAACTAATGTTGAATGTTGAAATGATGCCTAAGCCATTTTGACCCAACAGCTTCGAATATTCAAGAATAGCCGAGTTAGTCACAGCCCAAAGAGGCCAATAAGGAATCATACACAACATAATTTCGGTTTACCAAACCGGATTCACCACTTCTCTGATCAAATAGATCTCTAACAGATTCATCTCTTTCGAACCCTGGACCTCCAAATCAGGGAGACAGGCGTGCAAAGAAGGCAGTCGCATTACATAATAACATGCCAGAATTGAATTCTTTTTCTAAACCTCATATTAACTATCATAAAGCATTGTAAATAATGTGAAGATTGTAAACATTTGAAATCAGTGGCATGAAATGCAAAATGCTATTTAATAACAGCAGTCAGATGTTTTGTTCGTTCCTTTGTCGAGATTAAAAATAACAGAACGGTGTTTCAATTTAATATTCTGACATACTCATAGTGAGAAAACTAAAAAAGAAACAAAGAAAACCTATGTTTAATTTTATCTACATTTAACACATTCCCAGACTAAATAATTGGTATGTTAACTAGTAAATATATAGAATAGGCAGCAAGTGCTTACATTTACAGCATATGCCCTAAGACCCACTTGGATATGCCCAGAAAAAAGGCCATAACAAAGTCAACTTATATCGTGTGCTTGGTGGGAAATAAGAAAGCCTCTTCAAAAATTCTAAGCATCCCGTTATGAATAATAGCACATGGGGAATGAAGCAAAGCACTCTAAGGCACTGATTCAAATCACAGGCCTACTTAACCATACCATCATCTTGTAAATAGTGACTGTATTAATCAGAATTGTAAACGTTTTGTCTTTAATTGTATACCATTTATTCCTTTAACTGTGTAAGGCAAATGATTATATTCTTTTCGTTATTTAATCGTTAATATTTTAAAATAATTTCTGCATAGTGTTAAATCTAAAAGATTATAGAATTTCATAGACGCAACCCCTGAATGTTTCAGCACTTGCATTGTATTATACAAGAGAGGCCACGGTTTAAACGGTTTCTGCGAATGTGGCCAACTTTGTATGCTTATGTGTAAAGAGAACGGGCCAAGTCTTGTGTCCCTGTCCAGGCTTAGTACGGCAGATTGCTTTGGTTTAAAAGTTGTTATGAAGCTGGTGGGCAAGGGGATGAGAGGGCTGTCACAGCTTCACGAGGGAACGCAAAATCTGTGTACTTTCCGCGCACATGCCTGTCCCTATCGTATCACCTGCAAGAAGAGCTTCCCTAAGCCATTTGTCGTGAGTTACTGCTCCCCATCATGTTTGCTCTTTCGTGCCAATGGCTTATGAAAAATCCAAACTATAAGATACTCTTCCACTATAAAGACAAGCCAACTAACGTATTCTGAAATAGCATTACGTTTTAAAAACAACCAGCATTATCATAAATAAGAGTAAACCTGAATGATTATGAGAGAGGATTTATTTTGGCACTTCTGCCTCTCACCGATTTGATTACTGCTGCATCCTAAATATTTATACTTATTGCCGACATTAATTCTTGTTTCTAAACAAGAGTACATGGCCAAACTATTAACAAAGATTTGAAATGAATGAGAAACTTAAGTGAAGGTGAATTATTTATTTTAGTAAAAGTTTAGGGAATATTATACGTCAAACAAAAATTGAGTATCGGTATAAAATTACTTTTGGCTGTATTTTCGAGAAAAGTAAAAAGCTCTCTCTCTGAAAGTACATTTTTGCAGATCAGTGTGATAAATTCAAGTTTGTGGATTCTATGCAATGTTATTTTTATAAATTGTGCCCCGCCAACTAAAATGTGCATGAGCCGCCACTGAGTGAGACTGTGATTGTAACCATAATGCTTGTTATTAACACCGCATTTTTTCATTTTATAAGATACCATATATTTAAGGTAAAAGCAAATACAAGTAAATGCGTTTTAGTAATTTACTTTTTGTGATCATGTTTCATTCTGTGTGCTGTTTTTTATTTTTATTTTTTATATTTTTATTTATTTATTTTTTTAGGCAAGGGATGCACACTCACAAATAATGAGCATGGTCATTAATTACAACATTAAAAAGAGATTACCAAATTAGTTAATAAATCCATCATTAATGCAAGACTACAGTCTAGTTGCACTATGAATGTAGTATTCCTTACAGATGCTTACACCAGGGGAGGCTGCTTCGAGTTAAATGTGATATACACTATGCCTGTAAAGCATAGCAGCAAAGAATCTACACAGTGTGTTTATCAATCATTGCCATTATGTTATAACTATTTTGGATTGCTGTCCTCCACTTAGAAGATGAAGCTTTACAAGTTCTAGTTCTGAGTTCGCCACCCCTGACCTACACCAAGAGAGAGAAGTCCAGCTTTTGAAACCTAAATATGTCTAATACTACTTTGCACAGTGCCTTGTTCACATATGAGAATATGCGCACTCTCTATTCACAGACTTTTTGGTCAGAGTTGAAAGGAAGGAAAGGGATGTGGCTATTAGTATGGAAGAATTATAACCTCACTTCCCCTACATGCTAAATGAAAAGACCTCTAATATAAAGAAATGAACAAAGACAGAATCTCCTACTTGGATTTTAGCTTTACTGGTTCCATTAATGTTACCCAAAGTTGAACTTTTAACTCTTTTGGGGGGAATTGTAGTTGTACAAAACAATTTTCTCACTTTGGATTTAGTTTAATAATTATATATAAAATGACAAAATTTCTCGTTTCAGATGATAGGAGCCATGCCACAAAAGAGCTTCCAACAACGAGATGGCGGCGAGAACGTAGATGTAAAGATCGACTTGGGGAATACAGCAAATTACAACAGAATAAGGCCACTCATGACATGTAAGTTGAGATAAATCCTCTTAGATATTGGAATTCTTTTCCAGGGACATATATAAACTAGACAGCATACCAATTAAAAGATATTGATACCTCTAAAGTGCCCCTGGTTTGTTACTCTCTTGCTTTATATATATATTCATCAGCTTCTTCATAAACAACTGCTACTGGAGGAAGTTACCTACATTGTTCTCTCACATTCCTTGAACCGTAACAGTATTATGCACTCTCTGTGCACATTAATCATGGCTTTCAGTTGTGATGTGATAATACTGACATAGTGTGCCATACCAATGTATATATTGAAACTGCTCCAAATGGTAAAGTCTGTTCAGCCTAGCAATACCAGATGGATGGTATGTATGAGAGTTCAATTCCTATGCTCTGCCCCCAATCCATTTCCAGTTTATTTAATTATTGTACTTATAGCACAAGAGTCTAGAATGTGTAAATGTCATGTGCACAGTTTCAAGTTCATATATTGTTACATCATATCAGCTGTTCAAATGGTAAGAAATTCTGACTCACCAGGAAAATGGAACAATTCAGCAAAGAATACTGTGAATGAATAATTGAAAAGCCTGGTAGTCCCATGAAGGGTTAAGACCTATTATAAGTAAGAGCTCATTTGGAACCCATATGGTAAGTTAATCCAAATGGGTATTGCTGTAATTTACATAATGGAAGCATAATTGTTATATGGTCTAGAATTGTGGGGAATCGAAGATACATCGGAAATAAGTTAATAAAAAAGACTTACACAAAATTTAAACAAGACTATTAGGAAGGAAGGGCTTACAAAAGAAATAATTCAGAGTAAAAAATTGAAATAAACATCTAGAATTAATAAAGACATAACTGGAGCAGCAGCAGTAGTAGTTGGTGGTTTTTTTTTGGGGGGGGGGCACTGTTAGCATCCAGTATGTTCTTACAAAGTCGGGTAATAATTAGGTAACAAAAATTCAAAATTTAACAATACTATAAATACTCTGTGTTGGCTTATAAACTAGAATTCATTGTAGAAAAACAAAAGTGTTATAAGTGTTATAATATTGCACATTCTTATATGTAATTAGAATTAATTACTCTAGTGATGCCAGGAACTGCCACAAAAATATTTTTTTTATTGCAGCACAAGTGAAACATCGACAGATACATTGTCTACTCGAACTGGGGATACTCCACTGGACATGACAACTTCCAGAAACTGCAAGCCACCACCTCCATACAGTCAATCAGTGACTGGCTATCCTCGTCCATCAGTCATCACCTGTGCTCCACCAGCCACCACTGCATGGGGCGAGCATCACAGAAACACAAATAAGGATGACAGTGCGAGACAGGGCCATCGGCGTGAGCTGCTCTCTGGTTAGTTATATTAAGGAAATGCATCCTTTCAATACACAATAGTTAGTTTGCAAATAAAAATTTTTCTTTTAAAATGATTCATTTGATCATTATAGTTTATATTATGCACAGAATGTTTACTGCTTCATATTGGAGCATTTGCCAGGAGCTATCACACAAGTGAAAAAATCATGCTTGTCTACAGTTTTTTGATTTTTCAATTTTGTTCTTCTACTTCAGGGATTAAGCCAAAGGCTTATTCTGTCCTGATACACTTTAACATTGTTCTTTTCATCTTTGTCAATGCAACGCTTTCAGTGTTTTAAAATGTAACTCTAGCTTTAATGTCGGTTACCAATATTATGCGTACAGTATCACCATTATATAAGTAACACTATCAGTGGACATTTTCTGGTATATTGCATTTTATTGTATTTTATCTTTCTGCACAACGTAATATGAGGCATATTAAAAAAATAAGAAATATTTTAATATAGTTTGAACAGATGTATACAAAACTGAGTATTATATTTTTGCATTTATTTAATTTCAATGGGTATGCAATTTTAAGCTAATGTTTTTACAGCCTCTAGAAATAATTTTGTGTATGGGAGCATTGCAGTAATTTTCTTATTTCAGGTTCAGGTGCTAATGGCCTAAGCAGTTTGCACCCTAAAACAATAATAAATTATTTCAGATATCGCAAGAATGAGCCTGCAACCAATATAGTTTGAAATCTAAATAACTTTTTAATATACTGGGTGTCAATGAACTGTATTACTATAATTACAGAGATTGTAGAGGGGTCTAAGACAGGCAATTTGAGATTGGAATCTATGCTCCACAAAGGAAAATAATGGAGTTACATGTTGATAAAGAAGTTGAAACTAGATTTTTAAAAGTTAGTTTTAAAGCAAAATGGTATAAAGATTTGTCCTGGAATGTCTTCAAATCTGCTTTATTAGTGAGGAAATCCCAATTTTCAATAGCTCACCATCAATATTTTAAGATTTGGTGCTATTAAAAATCTTGGACTAATTTTATGATAATGCAGCACTGACTAATGATTATCTGATTTAGCTTAGTCTAGAGGAAGTTATACATCTGATTGTGTGACCTAATAGATAAGCAACAAACTGTAGTTTTAAGGGAGTAGGTTTTGGTTCTATGGAGTATTTTTTTTTTTTTAATATTAAAAAAAAGTAATCAATAAGACTCAGTATGATGAGAATGATTCACTTTTACTTGATGACATATTGACTCTGCCAAAGAAATGTGCCCCCCACAATTTCCATCAGTCAGTTATTGTGGACATCATTTCAAATGGAAACTTCATTAGTCAGTGATGTACAGTCTTTAGAAGCTTAATACCATAAATTTAATATTTGAACAGGCAGACCATAAGATTCCCCATCTCATATTACTTGTTCTAAGATCCCAGTATATTATCTGAAATTATTGTAGTGTAATTCATTAACGTTTTCTATATTGGTTAAAAATAATACACACACATAGCAGGGGCATTTTTTCCTTGAATGCAAGGAATGTGTTGTTTCAAACGGAAATATGGCTTTTACAATTTAACAGAAAAAGAAATGATCCTTCAAAATGAAACTCAAATTTCCACTCAAAGCACCAGGTACTAGTAAGTTTCAACAAGATTCAACATGTGTAGCTAGGGTAGTCTTAACTTTATTCAATGACATTATTTTAACTCTAGTTACTGCATATCATAAGAGAAATGTGCAGGAAAATATTTGCAGATATGCAACTTTAAAACTGCATTCATTTAATTCCTGTCCTGAAAATAGAGGGGCTTATCACAACATTCGGTAAATATTGCTGCTATGCCACATATTATAAAAAAGACGAACTTCAATACTTGCAACTATCCATGTTACTGAATTTTGTTTTCTACCCAGGCAGAGTGGCAATATCTATTGTCTGAATACCATTAGAACAATAACATTAAAATGTGTATATGACTCACAAAACTGAATGTTAAAAATTTTATAAGCTAAATGTTCAGACATTACTTAACTACTATAAGCAAATTAGTAACAAAAGGAAAATTTACTGTGAAAACATTACAGTGGGTTTGAAACAATATGACATGATGTGTGATCCAGAAAAGAAGAAACAAAAATAAGGCAGTACACCAGCATTAGAGAATGAATGTAATAGGTCTTATTATGAAATATACAACACAGTAGCTGTGCAATTTTGAATCACACTTTATTTCATTGCCAGAACAATCATTTTTGGAGCTCCTGGATTGTTCTAAATTCCCACAACTTTCTCAAGTTTTTGGAGCAACAATTCTACAAGTATACAGAACAGTTTTTGATTTTGTAAGCTTAAAGCCAAGGTATAGGTCTATATAATTCTGAACATTTCAAGAGAAAGAATTAATTGCACATTCACCAAATTTTAATTTCAAATGGTCTCCATAATGAAGTACAAAAAGTTTATATATTGTGAACACCATTCCTTCAATGATACCAGTCAAGGTATTGTTTTTGGCTTTGAACACACAAAAATATTCCATAGAAATTTACAAGAACAAGAATGCAAGGAAAAGCAGGTATGCAGGAATGCAGGAATGCAGGAAAAGCAGGTATTTATAAGATAACTTGCGGAGAATGCGATAAGATTTATATTGGAAAAACAAAAAGGAATATAGGCACACGTTTAAAAGAACATTTTAGGAACATAAAATACAAACAGATGGAAAGGTCAGCTGTAGCATATCATTTTTGGACAGAAAATCATGACATAATTAAAAAAGTAGAATTGTTAAAAGCAACACAGGGATCTACAGAATTGGCTACATGGGAAAAAATTCATATTTACAAACACAGAGATCGTATAATGAACTTTGACGTTCCGGAAGAAGTAAACACAAACTTTAAGTTCATCAAAGTACCACCAGGGCAAAACCTTACATCAAAAAGTGCAATCGAGTCTCCAATCAGTCATCCCGTGGCCGAGGATGAAGACGAATGTCTTCGAAACATGTACCACATTTTATGACAAGTAAGTGAAGCATTAAGAGTGTTTTGATGACAAAAAATTAAATCAAAAAGAACAAGAATGTTTCTCTCTGTGTCAGTAGAAAAATATCTACTAAAACATGAAAGCCAGTCCTGCGTTCTTTGATAAGGTCATGGAAGAGTTTTGCAAAAAGACAAGGAGGGTGGAATTTTGATTCAAAGAATAGGCTGTGGTTCTCATTTTAATGAATTATCTTATAAATGCATTACATAATATGGTTCTTACTGACATATCGTTCTGTAGCCTATTTATAACCATTTCTTTTTCTTAAATTGCTTTTATTAAAATGCATATGTTATGAAATATAACACATTCATTTTGAAATCACTAATTTACATATAGTGTTATCTGGTTAATGCATATTTCAAATTGCATACCTTAGTTTAAAAATCTGGATATAGTGATACATCAATGATACCATAGGTGCGTGCAATTTCAGTATGTATGTTTGATAACTTTCTTACAGTAATATTTATGCAAAAAAATATGAATAACTTTTAGTTTTGTTACTGCAAAATATGTTTTACATAATTTTGATGATTATCAATGTGGATACGGCACTTTAAATTTGGTTAATATAAGCATTTTAGTACTTAATATTCCTTAAATTAATAATTTTGGCTAGGCCAAGTAGAAAATTAATATTTTTATTTTGTGAGCAGCAAATTATGTGTGCTTATTTTATAATTTTCAAATTAGCAATAATATGACAGAATTATATATTAAATGAAAGAAGAAAAGTATTTTTGGCAGATCTTACTGAAGCTTGCTAGCTTTCATAATATAGCAGCTCCTGTAGATGCACATTTACTAAATAAATTTACAAAAATCATTAAGCATAGTGCTGTCAATTATTTTGAAGGACATTTCAGATTTTATTAACTTTCATATCTGAATTTACTGACTAATGTTTGCCTTGAATGAAAGGAATGTTCCAAATAATGGTAAAAATTGTACTTATAAATTGTTATAATCTCTTTTTTTTGTATTTGATAAAGCCAATAGAGGAAAAATATGCCCCTTAAAGGGGATAAAAGAGAGACATTTTGATGAGCTAAATTTAAATTTTAAAAATTATTTATTTCCTTCTCATAATTGTTTAATATAAATATTGAACACATGAAGTTAATTGCATTACAAAATATCATAATTATAATTTAAATATATAAATAAATAACATAGAGATAGGATTAGCAGGAATTTTGTTGATTGTTGATTTGCTTTATTTATGGATGCTCTTTAACACATGAGGTCATCAGCATCCCATTCTCTTCAGGGCATGAAATGACCGACAAATTTTGCTCAAGAAGTGTCTTCATTTAGGCTTGATGTTCTTTTTCATACCGTAAATGTACAACATGGGACCCACAACTTTACTTCCCTTCCGAAGGAAGCCATACTTAGGTTTCTTACACCCGAAAAAATCCATCGATCCTGGCCTGGTTTGAACCCATGATCTTGGGTTTAGAAAGCAAGTATGCCACTACACCACTAGGACTGACGATTAGCAGGAACATTACAAATATAGTGCAATACTAGTTAACAGTGTAAAATGAGAAATCAGTGCAGTTGATAAAAGTGATAAAATTTACACAATAGTAGTTTATGTAAAATGATTATATAAGGAAATTTCAATATAAAAAGCTTTTTAGATATTTGCTTATATTGTAAATACAACTATCAATAAATAATAAGTAATTTATATGGAGCATGCTTGAATTTTTCCAGTCTCTCATGTATAGTATTAGGCAGCAGTAGCTTGCAGCAGCATAAACTCTGGCTGCACAGTTTTAAAATTGCTCTACTGCTGAATATAGATTGCAAGCTACTAGAATTATGGTATTTGACTACAATTAATGCTCATATATGAGTAGCTGAACATACAAAATAAAAAGAAAGAATGCAACAAAAATGTCATAGTAATGCACCTATTTAAATGAAAAACTGATTGTCATGGCAAGAAACTTATGCTGATCTTTTTTTAAGGTCTGGAATCTTCGGGATTAAGTCTGTGTCTATAGAAAGCAATATATACTTCTTATGTTTTGAAATCACAGTTTGACTCAAATTAATAATTGGAATTGGTCTACTCATTTTTTAAAATTTCGATTTTATCTTCCAATCGTCACAAAGAAAGAGGCTTATAATGTTAACTTTGTATAATATTCATTTTCTTTACATTCAATTAACACAAAAACAAAGCAAAAAAGGCAAATATTTCACAAATTCAAATAAAATTACACTAGTTTGCCATTCAGCAACATGTTGCTACTAATGCAATGACTGATTCGCTGGTGGAGAGCATTTGTATGATAGCATTGTTACTTCAAATGTAATGTTGTTTGATATTAAATAACTGCAAGTTTTCTCATGTTTAATATATATTGCTATTAATATACAGTGTCATAATTATTTGATTTTCTTTAAAAATATTTTATTCAATTTTGTAATATAACAATCTTGGAAACGTATGTGTTAGAGATGGTGTTTCAGGCGGCGTGAATACATGACAATTATTATGAATAAGAGGCTTCTCCTTCCTCCTCCAATCAGAAACTCTACAAACTTCCAGACAAATACATGGTTTGCACCAAGACTGCAAAACATGTCCCCTACAGATAATCTAAAATACAATTTCTTTTAAGATTAAAGTATGCTTGTAGTAAAACTCTTGTTTGGCCATCCATAGACATTTATATATTTATTCTTTTTTAATAATGGCTTTGCTACATGAATATACAAACCCAACAAGTAATAATTTGAAGGGGCCATGTTTGGGATATGTAAAAAATGGAAGGAGGGGAGGGGGGGTTGGTGGATTGGTGTGACTTAACCGAGGAGAAGCTCCAAATTGCTTACTGGAATTTATGAAAATATTTATAAAATTCATTATTCATCAATATTTCTTTTCAGGAATGTGTGATCCTGTCATTGATGAACACTTTAGGAGGTCATTGGGCAAAGATTACAACAGTTTGTTTTCAACAGATGACAGCACAACAAACAATAACAATGACAGTAACAGCAACAGCAGTAGCAGTATCACAGTGACAGGTCTCTCAGGTGAGCAAAAATAGACAAACAGGTGTTTAAAAAAGAATTTTTTTTAAAATTGTTAGACTGTCTGAACCTGCTTATGCAAAGGAAATTGCCTTATTAAAACACAATCACATTAAATGTTTAAGTATCTAAAGTAAGCCTAAAAGTAAAACCTTCACTTAGCAAAATTAGGCATTGAAATACAATGAAATTGGCTATCAGTACAATTTAGATTTTGGGGGGGTAGCATCCATCACATGGTCTAACAGGGGAGGGGGGAATCTTTCTTATGGAATGTTTCTAATTTATTTCTAACTTTTACCCTATGTCAATTAATTTTGTTTATATATAATTTATTTTGGCTACAATGGAATTCCCTTGATGATTCTTGCTGTGCAGTACATAATTTACTATTGTAAGCATATCTTCTTTCAGATGTTGACCAGTTTAAGAACAATCATTCTTCTTCCACCTGCCTAACAAGTCCATGTCATATCATTCTTGATCTTCAGATTTCTGGCAGGTTTCTCTGTATCCATCCTTCTTCTATCATTCTGAAGCCTAAATCAATAGTCCTCATACTATAGTACAAATCATCCATTTCAGTTGGTAATTTGTGTTCAGTTGTTATTCTCTGCCATTCAGTGTCCATTACTCAAATCCATAAGTCAATATATTTGCTAGTGTCATAAAGGAGCTTCTTCTTAATTCTTCTGGATATACTTCTGTTTCAAACAATCTCTTTTCATGGCAAGATAATAGCTATCCTTGCATGACATATCATACCTTCTATATGGTATGCTTATGCATAAGAATGAAAATTTTGATTTTATGTATATTATTGAGTCATGAGTGTCAAAAGATGTTTTAAACTGACAGAGAAAAAATAAAGTATGCATTTGTAAAAGAAAGTAAAATAAAAATTTACAGACAATTACAACAAAAAAATTAACAAAAAAATTTAACAATTAAGTACAATTATGCATTTCTAATCACATAAATTAACTAAAGATATTTGGTGATATTTAAAAAAAATTTAAAACTATAAAAATGGTCTCTATTAGCCAAAGATGCATGACCTTAAAAGCTTAATTTAATTTAGGTATTTCTTGTGGCAACTTATATATTTCTACTTCTACAGAACTAAACAATTTGTTTTATCATATTAAGTTAGTCTAACGTTGGACTCTTGATCCTTATATCTTTTGGAATTATTGTGTGTGGCTGATCTAGAATAATACATTTTATGTCTATCTTAATTATTAATAAGCAAAGGTTTACAGCATGCATCAAGGAAATACTTGTCAATATATGTATGTTTATTTTTAATAGAATCTTTTATATAGCATTTCTATTACCCCAAAGAGTAATACCACATAAGAGAGCTGTATTAAAAAAACACAATAAAAACTCTTAGGGTATAATTTTGGTATAAAAGGTTTAATGTATTAATAAATACATTACCCTTGAAAGTTGAGCATACATCGTAGTTAATCTCACTTCAACTTTTATCTAATGCAATTCCTAACGGTTTTAAAAATGGTTATATTTCATTAATATTAATATTTCTTAATAAAATTTAAATTTTTAGTTAAATTTAATCAAAATCCATTTACTTGAAACAAATTTGCTGTTTTTGGTGCTTCAGAGCCATGCTTTTTCTATAATTTGTGTTGTATATTTTCGTTTGATGAAAAGATAGTCATATTATCAGCAAATAAGATTAAGTCACTCATATTTTAATGGGTAAATCATTTACCATTATTAAAAATAGAAATTGCCATAATGTGATCCTTGGCTATACTAGTGTTAATATCACTGTATAGATATACATCCTTGCAGAAAACTCCTTCTGTTCAATTTCTTAAATAAGGGAGCTAATAAAGCTTAATTCTGATATAGTATTACCATAGCGATGGACTGCTATGGGTAGCCAAGGTCATTAGAGATGCGAACTCATGATTTGTAGGTCTGGGGTTCAATCCCCGCCAGAACCGTCCTCCCTTACTGAGGTTTTTTCCGGCTTTCATCAGTCCTCATAATTTTCAAATGGCAAATGGCTAAACCTAGGCCTGGGAATATTTCCTTCCTAAAAAAAAAAAATACTTTCCCAATTTAATATTTCATCTCGTGTATCACCAGTGTCCACCACCAGTAATACCTCAGCAGTAAAAATGGGTGTTAAACACTATATAAAAAAAAATTAAAAGTTGGTAATGGAGTTTTAAGACAAGGATGTCATGAGATATACAGTCAAAGACTGGATAAATCACATAATATAGCATGAGCCTCAAGATCTATAATAGTAGATGAGGCTATTTTCTCAAATGCATGTATTGTATTTAACTTTTTTCTGAAACCAGTTTGGAATTCATAAAATAGATAGTAATCCTCAAAATAATGTATTAATTGTATTTTGATTACACTCCAATTATTTTTAAGAAAAAAGAAACTGTATAGGTGTGTAGTTTTCTAGTTTTGAGTAATCACCCTTAAAAATTTACAGTGATAATGCAGTGTTAATGGCCTTAATAATATATGCTATAACACTTTTAGCAAGTTCTGCACTGTCATATGTGTCATTATGTCTTCACATTTAGGACCTTTTAAGCCTCTACTATTTTTAATATCTCTTTTTCATTAGCTGGCCTTGTGTTAAAGTTTACATGTGTATTGCCTTAGCACTGCATTTGTGTATACAATGGTTTATTGTATTAACTGCATTTATAAAATAATAATCATTAAAACCTTCAGCTGTCCAGGTGATATAGTGGTAACCATAGTTGCCTGTAGATCCAATATCATGCATTCAATCCCGGCCAGGGTTAATGGATGTTTTTCAGGCGTATGGCTTCCTTCAGAAGGGAAATAAAGCCATGGGTCCCATGTCATAGATATACCACATGTAAAAGAACCACAAACCTAAAAGAAGAGGCCTCTGAGCAAAATTTATTGATCATTTCACGCCCTGAATTGAATGGGAAGCTGATGAACTGAGATGTTAAAGAGCATCCATAAATAAACCAAATAAATAAATTCAGCCTTTAAACCATTATTATATTATGAATAAATGCATGTAATACATGTCATACTAAACACTCTTATTGCTTCACTTATGTGATATTTGGAACTGGTTTCGAAGACCTTCATCTTCGGCCAAGGGTACAACTGATTGGAGAATCCAATGGCTCTGTAGAGTTGAAGCTCCACCCTGGTGGTGTTTTAATGTACTTAAAGTTGGTGTTTTCTACCTTTGGAATATCAATGCTCATTAATCGATCTCTGTATTTATGAATGTAAATTTTTTCCCATGTATCCAGTTCTATATGTTTCTGAGTCTTTTAATAAATCCACCTTCTTCACAATCCGGTGGTTGTTATGTCCAAAAATGATATGCCACAGCTGATCTATCTGTGGGTTTATATTTTATGTTCCTGAAATGCTCTTCTAAACATGTGCTTATACTTCTCTTTGTTTTTCCAATATAGGTCTTTTCACAATGTGCACATGTTATTCTGTAAATACCTGCTCTTTTCTCTTGTGGGATCTTTACAGCCATTTTATCTTTCAAGCTGTTTCCTAATTTAAATCTGTTGATGGGTGCTAATTTTATATAACATTATTATATTGTTTTCAAGAAGTATTATTTCTAATATATGTTTCCTGCTACTTCTATCCTAATAAATATTTGCTGCAGGATGACTTATTTATCCGATGATATGCACGGTAGTCCCTAAAGGCAATTGCAGTTTAAATTTTAATAAGGGCTAATTTTCATTTAGGAAACCATGTTACTGAGTACTGTAATAATCTTGAGAGATACCAGTTGTTATGAATACTTTATTATGCATCTTAATTGTCAGTAATTTATGTACATGTTACTTTTTGTATTACTCAATATACAGTGCAATCAGTTTCAATGCAAAGAGACTGAAGTATGTGCTGGTCCTGCCAGTATTGTGATATATTTGTCAAGAAAATTTGTTGAAAAATGGCAACAAAGTTATTGTGCAAAATGTTTATTAATCAAGTTTGTAAATAGTTAACTGTTTATTGCACTAATAATGCTAATTAACATGGGAGCCATGCCACAGAGTGATACATTCATATTTAATGGATATCATTGTATGATTCAGTTGAACTACACACTCTTAAAGCTTCACTTACTTTTCATAAATGTATGGAACCGGTTTCGAGAACATTTTGTTCCCATCTTTTCATACATTTATGAAAAGTAAGTGAAGCTTTAAGAGTGTGTAGTTCATAGAAATAACAGGGAACGCATCATAGTTATATTGATTATTATTTACCAAGGAGCTTCACATTTATTGCTGGAGCTATTAAGATGTGACAAGTTAAAATTAAATTGACAAGTGTTAATTCCTTAACAAAATTATCCTGGTCATTAAATTGTCAAATACACCATCACTAGTTAAATTTTCTAAGTAAGAGGTGTAGCAGCCATAAAAAAGGTGAATTCAGTTCAAAGCAAAAACACTGCAGTACATTTTATTCTGCTAGGACATGCATTTGTTTGAAGACTAAGCAGTGGACTCTTGAAAGTTCTATATAGCAAACAGAATGTGGAAATAAGTTCTTCAGGTTCAAATTTTTCCATTGTGCATTGAAGCTCAATGTTTCATTGTATGTTGATTTCTGCTTGCAGTCTTTTTGAAAGTTTAATATTTGGTGCCCATTTGCATTCATCAGAATGTTTCAATTACAAGTGCTCTGCATAAGTCTGAGGTGAAGTTGTTGGATTTGTATGAAGTGGGCTCCATCTCAGTTTAATCTCTGATTAAAGTTCGCTGCTATTCCCCTATCAGCATTCATAGAATTAATATTACTCTTATTATTCAAATTCTGTTGCTATATTTTTTACCTAGCTAAAGAGACAATAGGAAAGGCACTTATGAGTCTAAATGTTTCAACTGTTTTTAAATTTGGACACTCACTGTAAATTTATGAATAAATTTCTGTTCCCTTTAGTAGATCTGGCAGAATATAAATTTCCAATCATCAATAATGATTCAGAGATTTCAAAGCCATTTGCAAATAAGAAAATTTATTGTATTTCATTTTGACATTTGTTCAGTGGAAGCTCATGACAGCATAAAACAAGGGTTTACAACTTTATTATTACTACTGCTGAATATGGTAGATCATAAACTTCTAGAATCATAATAACAAGAAGTAACAAGTGTGTGTGGTTAAACATGCACAACAAAATTCAATTAAAATGCCACAATAACACACCTATTTAAAATTGATAAAATATCCATTCTCTTTGCTTTCATGGCATCAAACTTGTCGATCCTTTGAATAAATGAAACTTCAGGGTGAAGTCTGTCTCTGCAGAAAGCATTGATGCATCCTGTTTTGACTTGAATTACTTTTGTAATTGGTCTACCCATATTTTTAATTTCATTTTTTCATCAAATAGTCTCAAAGAAAAACTTAATGTAAGTTCAATACAGTATTCATTTTCTTTACATTTATTTAGCACAACTTCAAAATTTGAGTTCTTTCATAAATTCACACAATATTTCTAGCCTGCCATTCACCAACAGCTGCTATAAATAAAATGCCTGGTTATCATTGCAGGAGAATGTCTATATGAGAGCATTGTAATTTCAATTGTAATATGTTTTGATATTGAAATAATTGAAAATTTTTCCAAATTTAATATATATTATTGTGTGTCATTATTATACCTTTTACTAATAATTATATAATAGTCTTTTAAAATATTATTAAACTTTGTAATGGAACAACAATCAGTCTATATAAAAACTTGAGGTAAACTTTTCATGGGAACACAGATAATAAGAGGAAATATTTCGGGTGGTGCGATTCTTACATGTAAAAGGCTCCTTCCATCACTTCCTCTCACTTCCCTGATCAAAATACTTCACAATACAAGAACAATGGTTGTGCCAGAACTGCAAACCAAATCCCCTACAGATATTAAATGTTGACATTTTTGGGAATTGCACAAACAAGCACCCTCCTATAGGAGCCATCTCTGCATTTGTTTAATATTAATTATTCTTCCATGAACTCTAGAAATTGCTTCAATCAAATTAGAAAGGAAGATTTAATTTAATTATAAAAGGAAAAAATCATCTCCCTAATTAAATGCTGAAAGAGACAATTTTTTAATTGGTAACCCCATGTTTGGTGTGTGATAGCAAAGTCTAGAGTTAATCCATGTGCTTGAACCATCACTGTTACAAGCCCAATTAAGCAAGTGAATGCAACAGAAAGATAATTTCAGAACTAAATGGAACATTTTAGAATGATGATAGACCTTTATCATTGTTTTATAACATTATTAAACTATACCTACAGCTTGAATATTTTATGAAACTTGATTGATTATGTATAAATTCTCACTTGCTCATAAAAAACAAAAAAAAATTTCTGCTATAAAGGGAGCAGCCTTGATATAGAAATAACAGGAGAGATGAGCAATCAAAACATCTTTTCCTTCTGAAAACTGCAAATTCTAAAGAAATGTAACTTGAAACAATAGTTCACTTCCAGAATACAGAAATATGAAATGCTTGAGAATGTTTGCAATATTATATGCTCTTTGTTTCTAAAACTTACTGGTAATAAAACAAGAGCACAGATTTCTTCATAGCCTTTAATTTACCTGGTTTTTGCCATATCAAGTTAAAGAAAAACTGAATACAAACATCATAGAATAGTCCTGATTCCTTTGGGCAGTTTATGTGATTTGTGCATAAAACATTTGCTATTTTAGCTTTCAATCAAATCAATGTGAAGCATATTGGAGCTGCAGGGAAAACTATATACATTGTGTAATCTCAAGGTATCCTGTTACAAGTATTTGCCTTAATGCTTAAAAGTGGAATTTGCAAGAAAGATAATGTGACCTACCAGCAGCACCTTCCAGTAGCATAAACTCAAAGTGCATAACTCTACTGCCATATTTAATGCTGAATGTAGATTGCAAGCTTCTACTTTCTTAATAACTAGAATTAACACTCATACGTAAGTGGCTGAACACATACAACAGAAAGAAAGAAAAAATTTAACGCTTTTATAAACAATATATATAGAGTTCTAATTTTCATGATGACAAACTTATTGATAACCATTTGATTAAAGTCTGGAATCTGCAGGATGAAGTCTTGTCTGCAGAAAGCATTGTGCAGGCATGTGTGCACAGTGTGTGTGTGCCATGAAGAAAAAAATTTAACTCTATAGTAAAGTGGCTTCAAACATAACATGAAAGCTTACTATCATATAAGTAAGAAGACTAATTAAAGTACTTAAAAACATCTTAATTGTATACCATCTCAATTTCAGAATCACAGGGACTAATATTGCAGATCACAAGCAAAAATATGAATCTCTTTCCAAAAAGAAAAATATTGAATTATCAAATTTATCTTAAATGCATTAGATCAATTTATACCAGTTAATTAGCCAAAGAGCTCAAGGGAAAATTTGGGTGAATAATGATATATCTGGAAAATAGCTGTGTATGATCCAGAACAGATTCTGGAACTCAGGATCTGCTGGACACCTCCAAAAATTACCTATATAAAATGGAAGAGAGTATCCTGTACAAATAAAAGTGAAAAGGGATTAACCATAGAAATCTACTTGAGTATCCTCAATTAAAACAAATAGCTAGATAATTTGGGTACATGATATCTGCTCAGAGTCAAGTAGAATGGATAAAAAGTCAAGTCATTCATCCTGTTATACAGTATACAGTTTCAAAATTCCTCTTCGCTATTTCAATAAATTTTTTGGAGCAGAAAATAATAACTGAGAAACATTTAACATTTAAAATGAATAATCTCTTCTGAGTATAATTTAAAATAAACCTTCATTATACTACTGACAATCTGCTATTTGTATTGCATGTATATTAACATGTTAAACATGAGAGATGTGCATTCTGAAACACTGTTACTGATATGCATATTTTGGATTGAGGTTTGAAATAGCAATAATAAATAAAAAGCCTGTCACATTGAAAGATTCTGATAACTGATATGTATAACAACAGATTATTTATATCTTCAGCTTTATTGTTTCTCAAAATATTTCCCCTTAAACCTTATGCTCTTGTTCATTCAGTGGAACTGTACATAAAAGTGGTGCACCCACTTTTCTAGAGACATCTCAGACACAAGCTGAATGAAGGTCTCAGTAGCAGTTCGGTATTGTTAAACGACAAGTGCGCATTTCCTTCTGGATAATTCAGAATAAAGAAGTCGAATGCTGCCAGATCAGAACTTTAGGGCAGTTAAGTTATAAATTTCACACTTGAAGTGACCAAAAACCCACTGTCAGTTCCACAATTTGGAACAATGCATTGTCATGCTAGAGGATAATATGCCCTCAAGGTCAATTTGTATGCACTTTTTAAAAGTTTGTCAAGAAACAAATGGTGATATAACTGTGCGACAGAACCAGAGAGTGGACAAAAGCATCAGGCAACAATTTTGTTATCAGTTCTTCTTTTACTTCTTGTTCTCCTCCTCCTCCTCCTCCTTCTCCTCCTTCTCCTTCTCTTTCTCCTTCTCCTTCAATCACCAGAAAGACCCATTCAGCTGATTGCCATTTATTTTCTGACTTATAAGAGTAAACCCTTATTTCATTACCTCTTAAGATGTCATCAGGATTTTTAAGCATTTTTGGGCCAATCAACAGTCTTTATTTCTCAGCTTCTCTCAAATTATGTGGCATTTGCTGAGCACACAGCTTTCTCACAGCAAAATGATCATGGAGGATCTTTTGTATTGCACAAAGTTGCTCAAATCTGAATGCAGGTGATTCAGTTATCTTCTTTAATGAGTTGATGCACAATGTCGATATTTCTGTTATTGATCTGTGCAGGTCTGCTTCTATGGAAATGATTTTTTTTTTAATTCTGCAAACCAGCCACACATACATAATATTGGCTTCGGTGCTTCATCTCGAAAAGCATTGAAGTCATTAATGCATTGTTTTGATATCATTGATGATGTAAATTCATTAAAAAAACATAGCCTGAAAGTCTGGTCAGCTTAAATTCATTAATATGACAGATGTTGACTTTAAAAATATCAAGCAGCTATTTGGGGGGAGGGTGTTGTAAAAGACAGCTATCTTGGAAACTGAATAGCATTTATTGTCAAAAGACAAGTCTTATTTTTTGCTCTACATATCATTTTGCAGAAATATACAGTGTAACAAATGTAAAAGAGGAATTAGTAAGCAACCTTTAAAGTAGTGCAATGTATTTATGTGGAGATGTGATTAAAATTCAGTCTGTACAAGAGAGTGGATAAGGCAGGTTACAAAACTGGATGTTCAAATTTCTGCTTGATTGTTTCCAATAATGTTTGAACATAATTTGTCTCGAACTAAATAATGCAAACCTTTTGTGCTGCAAATATATGTCCCTCTTAAATTCTTACTCCATTTTCGTCTTCGATTTTTCCCATTGTTATAAATTTGTCAAACCATTTTACAGCCACATTTTATTCTAAGAATGTTAATATTTCTCATGAAAATAAGATGGTGATTTGTTTAAACTTTTTTTGTTTTTGTCTATTTTTTTTTAACATTTACTATACTTTTAATAATACATATTTTATTTTCATCACTTTTAAATGGTTCCCTATAATGAAATTTGCTATATGTTGCACTTTGGAAAACTCTTGAACACTCCCTATGGGAGTGGAGCTATGCAACGCTATTGTTTATTGTGGCTTTGGATGGTATATATAGCTTTATATTGACTATTGCATGCAGAAATCGCCACAGAGATATACAACAGGAATTAAGTGAAAGCCTAAAACATGCTGATGTTTGTCCCACAGTTTCTCTGATCTAAATAAATTACTGTATTTGTATAAAATCACATCTGCAGTGAGTTTGTATTTGGATAAACACAGGGTAAAAAATCATTCTTGTGTTAGAGAAAGATGAAACTAAAAAGGTTAAAAAAATACCTAGGGAGTATTACATCAAAGGATAGTGGATCTGATAAAGATGTTAAAACCATGATTAGAAAAGCAATGTTTGTTTTTTTACAATTTACCTCTCTGTAGAAATGCCAACAAATCTGGCTATTATGTCAGAAATCTTGAAAACATTTGGGTTCTTTGCTTTGCACTCATGAATTTTTCAGTATAATGAAAATTGCTAAGGCTTTCATGGCCGGCATCACAGTGTATAAAATTCATAACATTTGAGTTTGTAATGTAGCCTGTGATCCAACTTTTTAGCTCAAAGGAACCAAAGTTTTGCAAAGAACTGTACCATGGCTTACAAGTCTGAATATTATAAATGTTACAGAGAAAATGAAAACTGCATGTGTTACTGCCTATAGCTCCTTGAACTCTTTTTTTTTTTTTCCAAGCTAAAATAAACATATTGAATTTTTAGCATAGTAAATAGATAACATTAAAATGATTTAATTAGACATTAAGTGTACATGAAGTAAATTCAAACAGCTTAGCTAACAGATAGGTAGAGATGGTAAAAGTATGGAATTTTTTTCTTTGTTTTCTTTTGTAGTTTCCTGTATACAATTTAAAAGCATTGTACTTTTCAGTGGATGATCATTTTGCAAAAGCCTTGGGAGAGACCTGGGTGAAGCTCCAGGGTCAGAACAATGGTACAGCTGCCACTGTCCCCAAAGACAAGAAATCAGCAGCATCCACTGCTACAGTGTCATTATCAGTTGCCAAGAAAGACAGTACACCCACTCCTACCACAGCAGTACCAACCACAACCACTACACTTCGGAGAGGTCTTGTGTCGATATAAAGCATACTCCCAGTGCTTCATTACAATGTAAATAATGTACTATTGTTGCTTACTGTTCTTGATCCCTGAGCAATTATTATCTGATTAGGAATGTTATATATTATATATTATTTTTAGCACAGTATTATAGCAAAAGTACAATTCTTATGTTTTTCTTGTTACAAGGTTAACTTAATTTTTGTTAAACTGTTCTCTTAATTCCTGATGTTAATTAAGTTTTTGGCTAGCTCTTAAAAGTGACCAAGTCAAGAACAAACAATTAAAAATGCAACTCAAAAGGCTTCCTATCTACCAAGCAAGGTGTTTACAATAGCTAATAGTTTCTAAGTGTTATAGTGGAAATATAAACAATGCAGATGTTTCATAACTTGAAGCTAGAGCTTTAACAAAGCTTTACAGAAGAGCACCTTATTTATGTAATTTGGTTTGGAATGACAACAGGTATTAAAGCCACAAACATATTCATTTCTATAGTTTGCAAACATGATTGGGCATGTATGGCATTTCAGTTACATTGAGGCCTTATATTTGCACTGTAACAGCAGACAGGAGAAATAGAGTAGAAAAATATTATCAAAGCTGTCAGAAGTTTTCTTAAGTTTGCCAATTGGCTTTTGTTCCTCTGGTTTTTTGTAATGAATTTTAGTAAATTGTTGTATCAAAGTCTCAACATTCTTTTGACTACTTAAATGTAAATTGGAACTTGCACAGTGAAGCCAATCATATTAATTGATGATATTGTATGATTTAAGAGTGTGTAGTTCAACTGAATCACACAATGATATCAATTAATATTCTTTTGACTGCTACAAGCACTGAGCTACATTTATTTTTATATTCCATATTTATCTTATATAAATTTTTATAGTCAGAAAAAATTAGAGGTACGGGTCAAAAATGCAAGAATTTATCATTTTATGTAGAACAGTTGGTAGGAAAATGTTTACTGTGCCATTTATATTATGTCAAAAACAAATTTACTGTCTGGAGGTTACCTGCTAAACTTCAAATTTACCATAATTGATTGCTCTAAATCAGACATCTCAGGGTCAGGTCTGTAAAAAAAACAAGCATAGCCAAGAAAATACTGGGAACGTCTGCACGCACTCTACACGAAGATAGTTGAATGCTGCATGTGCACTGGTTATCATGAAATACGTATACATATGCAGGGTAGGCCTATCTGGACTTATTACTGATGTCAGAAAGTACTACATTGCATATGAACTTGTACTCTTGAACCAACTCTGCATCAGCATTACCTTATTCAGAACAGAACTGTACATTGCATATGTGTAACAAAATCATATGTAGCAGTTAGTGGTTAGTGACATAACACGAAAATACACAAAGCAATTTTCCCTTTCCTCCACTGCTCCAATGCTACTAGGAAGGAGGAGCAAATAAATACTGATGAGCAAACTTGGCCCATATCTGGATTTTTTGAAGCCCAGGCTGTAAACATTATACTTTACGAAAGAAGTAAAAATAAAGATAATGCATTTTTATTGACATCTGACAAACAATATTTTTCATTCATATAGTTTTTATTTATAAAATAATTGGCTTCAGTAGCCTGACATATACCATCAGGAGTGGCCGAGGTCTTTAGGTTTGAACTTGTGAGAGGGAGTTCTGGGGTTCGGATTCCACCAGGACCATTCTCCCTGACAGTTTTTCCTCAGTCCGCATAAATGGCAAATGCCAAGGAGGTACCTTAAACTTAGACTTGGAATGTTTCCTTCCTTAAAAAATCCTTTTCCAATATATCATTTCATCTCGTGTATAATCAGTGTTTACTGCCTGTGGTGCCTCAGTAGTAAAAATAGGCATTAAATACAATTTCCCCCCCCCCAAAAAAAGCCCGACACATGTTACAGCTGTGCAGTGTGGCATTGCCTCAGTTCAAGCCATGACGTATAGATAAACTTTAAAAATAAAAATATTTTGGTTTAACTTTATTCATTTATATAGTTATTGCTTTTAATTTATTTGTTACTGCTACTGCTGTCATTGTAGCAGCCATATTCCATAGCTTTCATCATATTACTTAACATCATCTTTGCTGATAGCAATGCTATCAAACACTGCTGATATTGACATTGATGATTTTGGAAAATATTGTCTTAAAAGAGCTTGATTTTGAAACCTAGTATGCAAGTAAATATCATACTATATTTTTTATTTTATTGTAAAAAACAAAATGTTCTATGAATTTATTTTACTTTTGAAGAGCCTAGGAATGTACCTGATAAGTGGCATTTTCCATTTAGTTCCTTTTGTAGTTATTTTAAAGCTTCAAGACCCTTAAGTTTGTTTTAGTGATTTTTTTAAATAAAAAAATATATCAATGTATATTAAAGAGTTCCATTTTAATTTGAAAGTGCAGTTAGTCCATGAAAAGCACTTGATAAGAGCCTGCGCAGAAATATGCCCAAAGTTGATAATGGGTATGATGATTAGGGCAGAAATCTAAAATGAAGTCTATCAAAAGAATACGATGATAAAAAATTCAATTAAGTGGATAAGTTGTACTTACGAAGCTGTAATATATTCAACATGTTCACACTAACTCCATTTACTTACATAACACTTAGACATGTTTTGGAAGCCCTTGCTTTCAATCATTTGTTGAGCAAGTATTGGAATTAGTGGCTGGATCCCAAGATGCTTTTTTGGTGGTATTTGATGGTTCTGGTAGGAACTTAACCGGGTTTGTTCATGGATGGAAAATCAAAGCAAAGTTCATTAAGCAAAGATATAAAAATCTTTACTCAATTGGATAGCTCTATTAGGTTGTGAAGTTCTTTTGGCAGCCTAGTCTCTGGCTTAATTTCATGAATTTTTTACCCAAAAGTGAACTGCCAATGCTGATTTATCAACGTGTTTAAAACAAATATTCTGAAAGTGTTCTTTTTTCCATATTTCCAAATTTCTCTTTCTTTTTCCAATGTATCTCTGATCGTAATTGATACAATTGATTTCCTAAATTCCTGATTTCTATTCTGTTGGTATTATGTCTTTTACTGTGCAACCTAATATATTTGTTCTTTGGAGCGAACGTTATACCTTATTCTTTGAATATCTTCTTAAATTTGTTGCGGTAAGTTGGATGGTATGTGAAGCTTTTGAATTTATATCTTTCCTTGATGTTCATCAGTGTAGAAACTTCTCTTATAGATTTTGTCTTTAAAATTTATTGATAGTTTTTCTTACTGTGTCTTTGTTGAAATCATTGGTTATTGTTGTCTTAATTATCTGTTTGCATTCCATTTTGTACTCTTTCTGAGAGTGAGATATTAATTATTCTGTTTGCTAAGCTATAAAATGGTGCATATTTATGTGGAGTGGTATTATAACTATTAATTTTTATGCAATTTTCTTATGTGTTTCTATTCTATGTATTTCCAAAGTGAATAATATCTCCATTTCTTATGATTTTTAAATCTTGGGATGGAAGCCAACCATTTCTCTATTCTATGGTAAACCATATATTGTTGATTTTTTTATTTGCGGATGCTCTTTAACATCTCAGGTCATCAGCGTCCCATTCTATTCAGAGCGTGAAACAACCAACAAATTTTGCTCAGAGGCCTCTTCATTCAGGCTTGAGGTTCTTTTTCGTGCCGTAAATGTACAACACGGGACCCACGGCTTTACTTCCCTTCCGAAGAAGGCCAGATTTAGGATTTTTACACCCGAAAAAATCCATCAATCCTGGCCGGGTTTGAACCTGCGATCTTGGGTTTAGAAGGCAAGTATGGTTACCACTACACCACAAGGACCAACTATAAACTGTATAGATTTATGTTTTAGATTAAGAAGTTTCAGAGCATCTGTTGAATGATTTTCGGTATTATTGCAAATACATCATCCATGTACCTGTTCCATGTCTTGAAAATTAAAGGGAAGGCTTTGGTAATATGTATTTCAAAGGAACCCATGAATAAATCCACCAGAAATGGGAACAAGGGGTTTCCCAGAGGATTATTAACAAATTTTGGGCCCAGCTATGGGAAACCACATGGGAAAAGATTTTTTATCATAAAAAATAAGAAAAACTTAACTTTGATATTCCACCTATGGATGAACTCGCCAAGCTCCTACTAGAACTATCAGAGACCGCCACAAAAGTATCTTAGGATTCAGTTGAGGAGCCAGTCAACAGCTAATGATGGAAGCGAGGGCTTCCAAAACATGTCTTATTGTTATGTAAGTGGATTTAGTGTAAACATGTTGAATATGTTAGCATAGTATATAAAAATAGGATTTTTATCTTATTGTTTCATTTTTCACCATATGCATTATGCATTTGAAGAACAAAACTATCAATTTTTTCTGTTGGATTCTTCGTCCTCTTTATTTTTGTTTTAAATGACTTTATTGGTGGAGTATTTAGAAAGCACTGCACTTATCAATTTGCAGGATTTTTTAATAATATATCGTTTAATGAATTGTGTCATTGAGGTTCTATATTTTGATTTATATGCATACATTATCAGTGTGGGACAGTTCATGGATAGTTTTGTACACTCAGCTCTATTTTTTTTTATCTTCTTGATCCTTCCAAATGAGATGTTTATATTCATACTGCATTTAGCACAACTGCAGATGTATATACATTAAAAATTAATGTTAGTGTACTTAATTTTTGGATGTACATAGAAACAAGGAGGATTGAAAGAAAATTATTCTAGAATTTCGAACTGAAAATGAAGGTAATCAGTTTTCTTCAGTTTGAAAATAGAATTTCATCATCCTAAGGATATTATTAGATTGAGTCAGGAATCAGTAGGAGCATATCCTTCAAATTATGCTTTTAAACAAAATTTTAAATATATAACTTTTTTCAACAAATATATAAATGAACTCCATAAAATTCAAAATAATATTTATTAAAACAATAGTACAATTTTAATCAGTTCAAACATACAGTTCAATATTTAGGACTGATCTTAGATTCATAATTGACCTGGAATGGACAATCAATCACTTAATTTAAAAAATATACAGAATTCATCAAATGACTCTTCTAATTCAAGTACTGCGCCATTACCTCTGCATATCAAGATGCTGATTTACTTAGAAATTTGGACATATCATGTAGCATATGGGGCTCCATAGCTAATTCACACATCAGGAGAATGCAAAGCATACCAAACAGATGCTTACCACTGATCACTAATGCATTATGATTTATCAGTAACACTACCCTTCATAGAGATAAAGCTCCTAAAGTTACCAAAGTCTTTACCAAACACTACAGGAAACTTCATCATTCATTTATTGACTTAAGCCCAGCCCCCCTATTTACATAACACTTGATTTTACTATTGAGGCACCACAGGCTGTGGACACTGATGATATATAAGATGAAATGATAAATTTCAAAAGCATATTTTTTTTAAGGAAGGAAGCATTCCAGGCGTAAGTTTAGGGTACTTCCTCGGTTATTCTCTTAATACTCACACTTAATTGTAAACGATAAAATCCTTCCTTCATCTTAAATTCATTTTTTATCTGAAATAGAGCAGATTAAAGTTTTTTGTGTTGATATTGCAGATATAAAATTTCAACACTGGTTGCAAAGAAGCATTTGAAGCATTCTTTTACTTTGGCTACATTATAGAGAGCTGAAGTAACAATTGCATTATGTTTCAGTGCAAGTTATGTGGGAAACGTTCATTCTAATAGTTTACAGATAGCTTTTAAAAAAAAACTTGAAGGGCAGTCTGCATATGATGGGTGTCTGTGCTTCACCACTCAAAATTACAACCTTATTCCAACTACTGAAGCACTATCTTTGCTCACATTAAAATCTGATTCACCATCCAAAGAAGTTATAAATCAATTTGTTTTGTCTTCCATTGTATAATGAGCTAATTTGTTATAACACTTTCATTGTTCTATGCTATATTTCAGAATATCTTGCCATACAATACAAGTCCTAAAATAGAATATAAAATAACAATTAAAGTAAAACTATGCAAAAGAATAGCTTAAAAATGGCACAAACTGAGTAATAATTTATAAATAAAACAATCACATACACATCAGGTGCAAATAACGCTGAGGGTGCTATATGTAACGAAAGGCTGGGGATGAAACCTAAGGTAGGGGTGCAGATTCAAGTTGCTATAATCAAAATGTTTTTATTTTCTACGGCCGTATTTTATGACCTACTTAGCTTGAAAGCAATTTGATTTTTACAGTCACCTTCAAGAAAACATGCCCACATTATCAGTAAAGCAGGCAAGGAAACTTCTTGCTCATGCAAAGAGCAAGGTTATTTAAAGCTTATACACTTACAGTTATATTTAAAAGTTTAGCATTTTACTCAGGAAAATCTATCACATATTGTGAATAAGGAAACTTCTTGCACATGCAAAGAGCAAGGTTATTTGAAGCTTATACACTTACAGTTAATTTAAAAGTTTAGCATTTTACTTGTAAAAATTTAAATTCAGGAAAATCTATCACATGTTGTGAATAAAACATTTGCAGTGCCTTTAGATTTGTTATGGCACTGGATTACATTAAAAAAGAAATAACAAGAAAAGCAGAAGTCATTCCCATACTTATGATTAATTGTTCCATTTGAGAATGCATTTAATTATTAACACATTTGTCTTGCTAGTCGGCCATGATGAATGGGCCTAATTTTGGTGCTAGCTTAATAAATGAATGTCAAGTTGCTTTGCAACACTGTTTATTTTGACAAGTAAATGGTGCAGCCTCTCTTTTAACTATGATAAAATCTTAATATTTGTTGTTTTACCATAAGATTGAGAAGTTCTGGACATCTAGGTCAATGTAACTCTTTGAACAACCTAAGAGTATTTTCACCATTAAAAAATATAATTTATTCATCTAATTGAATGTAAAGTTTATAATGTATATTATTATCTTTCCATGTTTACAGAAGTAGAGTGTAGGTAGCAGTACATAGCATAGTTGCATACCTTTTCTCCATGCAATTGGCTAAATACAAAAAATATGAATTAAATTTTATTTTGGAAGCTATTGATAATGGACTGGTAAGTCTTGCCCCCAAAACATGTTCTAAGTGTAGTTAGTGTGAACTATTTAATGCATTCTAATAGGACATACTAAAAATATGCTTATCTTTTTTCAAAGATAATACTGAAAATATTTCCCATTGGCTACAGGCAGGTTTTGTAATGCTAAATACATTTTACCTCGCACGTTGCAGCTCAGCTTCCAAAATGTTGCTATTTCTTCTTGTAACTTTTGTAATTCATTCCATGTTTGTGTATTGGATTTATATATGTATTTTAAACTGCTGCATAAAATAAGAGACTTGCTTCTTTGAAACTCAACATCATACTGCACACAATAGCAGACAATGTCCTTTCAGCAGCTATGTGCTTCCTTGAATGACAGCACGAGCAGCTAGTTCGCCAACATAAGTGCCATATCTGAGCATGGAAAGATAAAATATATGTGCACTGTGTAAACTTTGCTGTTCCTAGCACATTTTCATAATATAAGGAATAAAGTGTTACAATTTATATGCGTAAATTGAGAGTGATGTAAACAATATTTCATATGAATAAATTCAAGTGATATATGTTGTACTAAACAATCTTGTTGCTTCACTTACTTGTGTGATATTTGGAACCAGTTTCGAAGACCTTTGTCTTCATCTTCAGCCAAGGGTACGACTGATTGGAGAATTCAACAGCTCTGTAGAGATGGAGCGCTGCCCTGGTGGTGTTTTAATGTACTTAAAGTTGGTGTTTTCTACCTTTGGAATATCAAAGTTCATTAATCAATCTCTGTATTATTGAATGTAAATTTTTTCCAAGTATCCAGTTCTATGTGTCCTTGAGTCTCTTAATAAATCCACCTTCTTCACAATCTCGTGGTTTTTAGTTCAAAAATGATATTCCACAGCTCATCTATCTGTCTATTTATATTTTATGTTCCTGAAATGCTCTTCTAAACATGTGCCTATATTTCTCTTTGTTTTTCCAATATAGATCTTTTCACAATCTGTACATGCTATTCTGTAAATACCTGCTTTTTTTCTCTTGTGGGGGTCTTTACAGCCATTATATATTTCAAGATGTTTCCTAAATTAAATCTGTTGATGGGCGTTAATTTTATATTGAAACCTTTAAAACTATTTTGAAATTTTTTCATTGCTTTTGGATGATATGTAAATTTTTTAAAAATCAGTTTTTCTATATCTACGGATAATGTGGTGGTATCTCTGATAAGTTTTTTCCTTTTAAATCTTTCCACCTTTTTATATACCAGATTTTTATTAAAGCCATTTAAAATTGTCATTTCTTCTATTTTATTGTATTCTTTTTTAAACTCTTCTTTACTAATTTGTAAATTAACCAAATGATATGTCAAGTTGTTGAAAACTGCATGTTTGTGTGTTAAAGAGTTAAAACCATCTGCATTGATATTATTTTCTGTATGTGTATTTTTTCTGTGTATTCCAAAGCTCAGATTCTCATGGTTCTTCATAATTTTAATATCTAAAAATGGTAACATGTTATCATTTTCTATTTCACATGTAAAAGAAATGTTTCTGTCTGGTATATTCAGCAGCTGTAAGACATCATCAGTCAGATTTTTGTTTACTATAGAAAAAATGTCATCTATATATCTGTACTAAATCTTAAAAAAGTGTGGAAAGGCAGAAGTAATGTGTATCTCAAATTTGCTCATGTAGAGGTTTGCAAAAAAAAAAAGGTGATAAAGGGCTGCCCATATAAAGTCCTGTTTGTTGTTTATAAAATGTTTCTCTAAATGTAAAAAATGATTGATTTATGCACATTTTTTTGAGGTTAATATATTCCTTTTTATGTATCTCATTAATTCCAATCTCATTTAATCACTCATTTAAGTAAAGTAAAAGTTTTTCTTTTGGTATACTTGGAAACAATAATGCTGCATCAAAATATTTCATATTCTCAAGTACATAATTAGTGGTACAGCAATTGCATTCGGAACATTAAAGCAGTATTCACAATGGGAAACTTAAAAAAATAAGTAAAACTACAAAGTTATGCCACCATTTACAGTGAGAAATAAACAGATTATAAACATAGTTGGTGACTAAAAAATAGGCACACTCTTAATTTTAAAAATGAATTAATGTTTGCAAGAATTATAATATAGCTGTGTAACTTTGAATATATCATAAACATTGAGCATGTTGCATCAGAATATTTGAAAGTTTAGGGCAATGGGTTCAATTGTTAAAGCAGAAAATGGTTCAGCAATAGAGACAGTCTCTTAACAGGAGTAAAAAATAGTCAATAAACTGGCCTAAGATTTCAGCTTGTATGCATTAATTTTTCGTATTCCAACATATTTCCTTTGTACAGCGGTTCATTCTCTTTGTAGAGACAGTGGTGTATTTGATTTCTGCCAGATGGCACAATTGCACCATATATTTTTGTGTTTTAAAATAAAGTACACTTGAAAGTACACTTGCTTGAAGTTTACAAGCTTTAAATATATACTTAGTAATATAATTAGAGAAACATTAAAGATGAATATAGTTAAAATCAGAGAATGCCAAAATTAATGGAAAAATCAGGTGGAAAGTATGGGCCCAAATTAACTACTACTCTGTAACCACAAACCCCTCGAGAGAGGAGACCAGGGCAGGTTGAGTGCAAGATGGCTGGTCAGTTTTGAATTTGGAATGGGCACATACGTTTTCCAAACTTTGTTTAGGAAGAAGACATATAAACTTAAACAAAAGGGACCTCTATTGAGGTAGATTACTATCCAAGGAGAATTAGTTATTTATATTTTCCTACATTTGGTAGATAACAAGTAGTAAGACTGTCGCCTCTATTGTCATCTTGTAGGAAACTAAGGTATTACATATTTGTTTAATTTGAAGCTGTTTAAATAAATTAAACAATAAATAACTGAGGTATTGCTTGCATAATAAAGGGCCAAAAGTTTTGTTCTTGGACATCATTTCTGGGTGTGTTTCTTGAATGTGTCGTAAATCTATAACATAGGACCTATCCTCTGAATTTGTACTTTAAAAAATCCTTTAAATTCAGTTGGGATCAAATCTGTAAACCTTGGGTGGTTTCAGGGCGAGTACATTACTCAAAACCACTGAGGCTGACAATGTTAAAGTTGACTCTTAATGTATTCATTAATGATTGGAGCTACCATTTTATATTATATTTACGCTTTCTATAAAACACTTTATTTCTGTATCTGTTGGCCAGTAGAAATCTTTTGCAAAATTCCTGGTCACTCTGCATTACAGCTACAGAAATAAAGCTTTATAGAAAGCATAAATATAACATAAAATTTGGTAGCTACAATCATTAATACATTCACAATAAATTACATTAAAAGTAAATTAGAAATGTAAACAAAGTGTGTGTAAGTTTGTTCAGTGCTGTAATTTGTAGCAGGGGCAAACTTTCTCAAAAGGTTTTCATATTGTGAAAAGGTGAACTCCAAACTCATTCCATTGATCTCGGAGATCTATGGTAATTCAATTAAAACACCAATGAAGCAAAAAAGGCATGTTTGCATAGAGGAAATACTTTATTTCCGCATTATAGCAGAAATACGGTATATCCAAATGTGACTGCAGAGAGTTACAGTGTACGTGTACATGTGGGTCATGGGAAGGTAGAATAAGGCACTGTTATTGTATGCATAAATTTAAATTGTAGTTTAAAAATGAAAAACACTGATTAATTATGCAATTTATTCCATAAAATTTGCAATACAAAACTTTGCTCATAATTTTTCACAATCTATAGAAGGCCTAATTTTGCACTGTCTTAAAAAATTCCATAAGTGCTAAAGCACTATATTTCTTCTCTTCATACTGTTTTATACTAGCATGATGAAAGAAATGAACACTGATCCACTTTGACTCTTCATCAAAGAATTTGTGCAATTTATAATTTTCACTTTTTCGCTGACTGAATACAATTTCCATTTCTATGATATCAGTTCACAATTATTAATCTCATATCTAAACACTCAAGGCATGCGATACAGATTAGAAAATTTCTGGAAAGTGGCAACATTTCAGACACATGTACTGAACATGATTTATTTTCTGCAATGCTTTGGAATGCTCTTCAAACTAAGTACATTGTTATAAACAATTATGTAGCTTCATTAGTTGCATTATTATCTGCTGTTTGTGTCTCTTAAATGATCTTGTGAAAAATATATCACCAGAATTCCATCTGCATCCATATTTAGGCTAAAATATTTAACTTATGTTACTATTTTAGCTTACATTGTAGTCTAAACTTTAAAAAAAAAAAATAGTACTAGGGCACTTTACAAAACATCTTTGCAATTGAGGGAAGTCTTAATAAACATTATCAAAATGGATTCTCTGCCAAGAATTGAAGATTCATCTATGCAGACAGAAATTTTTGGTCTTCTGTATGTAATTTTAATATAAACTTTTATAAGCTCAGATAGATGTGCCTAATTATTTCTAAGCCACTGTAATGTGAATTGAGATTTATTCCAATATCAATACCCACCTTTGAATTTTACAATTTTACAATTTTTACAGTTTACAATTTTTACAATTCAAGCACCTGTTTATGATCATTGAATGATTTATAATTATTATTATTTTTTTTTTTTTTTTACCAAAATTGGTAGTATTAAATACCTTTTCGGTAACAGTAATAGCATTTGCCTCTTGAAATGAAGTTGAGTTTTCTAGCTGCTGTTTCAACAACAATTGTTCTTCCTTAATTTGTGTTGTAGAAAACTGATAGGCTGAAATTTTGGTTCGTACAAACTTCAATTGTTGCAATTTATCTAAGCTACTATAGGAAACTTGACATCCCAGCCATTCATTACTAAGAACAATTCCTGAAGTTTGGGATCTTAAATAATCTACAAAGCAACAATCATTACACCCTAGATGCCCATGTTTGGCTACTAAACACTCTTTTTCTTTACACACTAACCATTATGGTTCAGACCATATAAGGGGGATAATCTGCAGATGAATCATTAACTGTATTGATTTCACATTATGATGATGCAATGGCTTGTTGCGAGTCATTCTATAAATTTGAAGAAGTAACACTGTTCAATATCACTGCTGAACTGCAATCATTTCCATAATTAATCAACACATATTTTGAATTTTGAATTTTCAAAAAATAGTTCATAACCTATTTGTGCCATTCTTTTTCATCTTCAACTAATCACACCATGAACAAACTTCTCCGTCACACACAGATCACATTAAAAACACAATATGTGCTCTCACTACAATGACAGACAAAGCAATGAACAGTGCAGTGTCCTACTACCAAACTTAAAAATTAGGAATTTTCCTTCTACACTATCAAAATATTGTAAAGTTGGAAACATGCTGCACACTACAGGTGAGGTGGGGCAAAATCTAATCCTTATAAAAATGCAAGTTCTGTTATATGGTCTTTACATAAATCTATGAAAGAATTTTTATTAATATCTTAAGAATAATTTATAATATTAAAAAGAATTCCAGGCACTAAAATACATGAAATATACACTGTGAAAGAATGTTATAGCAATTGTCATTTTAAAAAGGTAAAAATAAAGAAACAGGGAGTTCCAAATTGCAAAAAGTATCAGGATATGACAACACCCGTGCAAATGGTGTAACTTCTTCACAAATGGACAGCTTAGCACAAAAAGTGACTAGAGAATAACCACTACATCAATGCAATATCTTCAAGCTTACTTTCCACTTGTGGAGTTAACATATGTTTAATGTTTCATTCTGTAAATTTCAGAAAACATATTTTGTTTCTTTTTAAAAAAAATTATGTGCATTTTCATACTATTTTTAAAAAGTAAGGCTGTACTAAAAGAAATATAAAATTCTCTAAAGAAATTCATACTGTAATATGGATCTGGTAAATGCCTGTATCATTGTGACTAGCAATTGTCTTATACTTCATATATATTAATGAAATTTTTCTCTCATTGGCAGTTTTTGCTATTCTAAAAATGGTCTGTCATTGTCGGGATTCTTGTTGCAATGCGGTAAATGCTGATTAAGAATCTAAGGACTGTAGAATTTAAAAAGGAAGTTTTATCTTTCTAGCAAAAGATGAACCTAGAGAGGTAGTAGATAATAGCACCCTGAGTGTGTAGCTACAAGATAGGCACAGATTCTTGAGGGGAACATGGATATAAGTGTGAATGTCACATAAACAATTGAAAAGATTAAAAATGTGTTTTATGTGTATAATGATATTTTACAAGGGGAAGTCAGAAAATAATGCCTCCTTTATTCTTGATCTTTCCCTTTAATTTGCACTAAATGTAATCACAATCCAGAAAAATTACTCACCTTTATCTGATTGGAAAAATGTTGTCACTGCAGCACACCCAATGGAAAACAGTGCTAACATCTATTGTTAACACCTTTTAACCATTTTCCAGTCAGTCATAGATATGAATAGTATCTCACCTGCTGCTTTGAAGAATTTTATCACAGTTCATTGACTGAATATACAAGTGATCCAGTGCCCTAAGTTGAATTTTTTTTTTTTAATTTAAAGAGAAATGAAATAGGCATTTTTTCTACATGTCCTCCTCATACATAACTGGTTGCTGGTGTTTTTTTTTTTTTTTTTTTTTTTTTCTTCCCCTCTGGTATTTGTAAAGATGAAGCATGCAAAGAATATTTGCTGAGTAGAATAATCACCTGCCGATAAATGTAAGGCCTTTGTGTATTGTCTTATTGGCTGGAGTAATAGAGCCTATTTGGTTGCTAGTTGTGCTAAGTGCACGCAGCAGTTGAAGAAAACTGTGAATACTGTTTTTATGGTCAAAAACTTCAAGGACTCATTTTATTGCTCTCCAATTTGAGTCTTTGAAGACATCTACAACTAACTCCTTTTATTAAAACTGTTCTCGGGAAAAACACTCAACAAACTTTCGCGATTAAAAATATTTTATTCATTGTAATCTATCAATTTGCATACATTCATAACATAATCAAGAAATAATAGAGCTCTCTTGCAGTACTTCATGGTGCTGGTTTCTATGCAGCAACTTCAAGTTAACACTAGATGTTCTGTAGATGCAGATAAGCTACAGTATTTGAAACATCTGAAAACTTCCATCATGAATTTATTTTGCTAAATAGACTCTCTTGGAAAGTAAATCATCATGGAGATATAAAACAACATTTAGATTTATGCACCTTAATGTACATTTCTTTGTTGCAGCTTGTCTAAATTGTTAATAATTCCAACTTTCTCGCCATCATATTTAATAAAGAGAATAACATCATATGCACAACTACATACACTATGAACGTTTCTTCTTGTTACACTTTAAATGTATTAGAATGAAGGAGTTTTGCTATAAAATGCTTTAATTACTTAATCTGTTAAATATGTTTCCTTTTAATTTTATTAAGAATAAACACATTTTTAAATATTTGCGCATGTAATATAATGAGCTTTCTATAAATTATTTTATTGGTTCATATAAATTACAGATAGAAATCAAGCAGTTTTTTTATAGTTCATGTTTTCTACATTTTAATGTTTCTGCTATGAGTTTTATGAAATATTGATGTCCATATTGTAATTGTTCCTATAGATACCCATTGTGCTATTAAGTACTTGAATATAATGGAAGGTAAAGGTATTTATATTTAAAAGCCATGTTTATATTTGAATTTCAATTTTTAGATGTATTTAAGTTTTATTTTTAGTTTTGTTCTATAAAAGCAATTCATGATACACAAAATTTGGTTTAAACACTGCCAAATGCAACTGCAAAGGACTGATAAAACAACTGCCATTCTGGATCAAGATACTCAGATGTATAAGTATGCATGCTATAACTGTCCAGCAAATATATAACATTACATATTCAGAAAGCCAGTAATATCAAGTTCTAAACTTCGAACAAATTATTCAGCAAATTACTCATAAATTGTGCATGAATAACATTTGCTCTATAATTACTAGCTCAGGGACCATGAGCATCATAATGTATGTTTGGAATAAGCAAACTTTGGATAAAAGCTAAACCAAGGAGGATTTAGAGAGGAGGAAAACTCCTGAATGCAGCTTGCCTCATCTGGGTCACCTAATTGGCTTTTGTGATGGTCATGACACACTTAGGTGCATTGGTGCATTGCTGTACAATGTATACTCATCATGCTCAAAAAATTATAACATTAATTGCTAATGATTATTAAATTTTTATTTTAGTTCTGATGTTATATGTTACTAAAGTATTTTTAAGTTTATTAGTGCTGTTTATATTGCTTGGCCTAGAACTCTATAAGTTATGATGTATAGACAAATGTATGTGTATAAAATGCATGAAGACTTAAACTAGCAATAAAGCCTGGCATAGAGCATGCCAAAATTGTATTATATAGCACCATTTAATAATGCATATATACATATTAGTAAACATATAATATTAGTTTATTATGCATTGTAATACAGTTGTATGTAATCTTTGCAAGATATTTAATGTAAATGTTATAGTGGTGTGGAAGATGTTCAGTTGAAGCTGTAGACTGTTAAGGTTTGCCTAGACGTGTTACAACACACAAGAAATGGTAAATAAAATACATTAATCAGATAATAAACAATTTTATTATAACTTCCATCTCTAAAGCAGCAGTCTCTCATTTTCCTGGAAAAAAATTACATATGTCAGTGTTTGAGATGAGGAAAGGCAGAAAATGATTGTAAATCATAATGTTAAAAGCCAAATAATCACATTAATTGTTACTTTACACATCTTTCTAAAACAAATATTTCAAAACATAAAATAGGTAGGAAGGAAAGCACAAAGTGACAGAGCAAGAATAAAAGAAATACTAAATTTCAAAATATTTATATGTGTGCAAATGCTAAGTGAAAACATTTGCCAGAATGTAATGGTAAAAAGATACATAGATTGCAACAGTAAATACTAGTCAATACTAGTGCGTAGTACTCTTCTATCCACAAGATATTTTTTGCTGTTTCACTGAATTGTCATAGAATAAACTAAAAATCATAAACCACCATTATTTTACACATCATATCTATACCTCATTCTGTAAACAGACATAAGTCTCGGCCTCCTTATTCAACCAATATTTTTGCTGTTGTATGTAAAGCAGTTGTATTAACAGGACATACATTGTCTTCCATGTCTTCCTTCTGCTAAACAATTGGAGTTTGTGTATATTAGTGGAAGCATGATTTTTATTAACACTGGAGTTAAAAAGTTCCACTGATGCAAGCAATTGGGCTTGCTCAGTTGTGTTTTATTAAATCAACTATTTCAGTTACATTTGTGTAGGAAGTGTATGTTAGACTTTCTACTACGTACTTGTGCATTGTGGAGTATGTGCAAAAGAATCGTGGGAATACTGTTTAGCTAAATTTCTAGGAGTAACATCTCCATCAGGAAGTGCAATTTTTAGATCTATGAACAAAGTTTAAATACAAGGTGTTTTTATTGACAGGAAGCCAAGATCAAAATATGAGGTTTTTACAGAGGAGAAGCTTGATAAAGTGAACTAGATTAGAAATGTCTCCTCAAAAGCCTTTAACATGATTAGCCTTGTATCTGTTGGCAGTGCTTATAAGTCTCAGCTCTGCATCTTCATCCATCTAAAATTATATTGTGCTTGATAAAACCTTTTGAGGTTCTAAAACAAAATATTTTGTGTCATAAAATCTTTTAAAAAGATTCAGGCATGTCTCACAGCTGAGCACAGGTACTTTGAGCATCAACTATGATGGTGAATACAATATTAATTACTGTTACTAATAAATAATTAAAGAAACAAAAAAATGTTGGTATGAGTTCCAACTATGCAATACTAGTTCCCTTGGTAGATAATGGGGTGGTTATGCACTAATTTCCAGTCAGCAAAATCAGTTTCCAATTGTGTAGTGGAATAAAGATTCTATATTTAGAAGCACAAAGCTGAAACCTATAGATTTACAGAAAATATGTATCAGAAAACCATAATATGAATGTGTTAAACATGCACTGAATAAGCAAGAAGAATGTTAGACCATCAACAGCTTCATTTCAGTGATGTGTGTGTCCTGATCAGTGCACCATTTTGTTTGTAATTTTTGTAGCTAACTTTGTAATATGTAACATTTAACAACCATAGAATATACCATAAATCAACATTCTCTGCATAATCAATAAATATTAATTTTTCATGTTTTAAAAATTAGATCAGAACTAAGCTATGGATTATTTATATTTTATCAAGGCAGATTATTTAAGCCTAGTTAAATATTCTGTTTTTCTTATGAAAACATAAAACTTCAACAATAAGGTATGCATTCATTAACAGCTGTGTAATCTTACCAATTATAAACACTGAAGCTGTAGACACATGATGGCTCAACCTGCTGAAGCACTGATTTCAAATGGTGCTAGAATTTTCATGATGGTGCATCTTACCACCAACTTGAAACCAGTTCTCAAGCAAGTCTTTATTTAATGGCAAGGATTATTCTTCTCTGATGTTCTGCAAAATATGCTACCTTCTATGAAAATTCTTAACTATATAAAAGAAATATGAAATATTATTCACATTGCTATATTAACTAGGTTAATATTTAACTAAAATTGTGCACTAGTTGTTGTGACATGTTTTCTCTCCAAGTTCCATATTTATTGTACTCACATCTTAAAAAGATATGCAGAAACTTCTGTAAAAATGCTGCAAGATGACTGTACTATTTATGCAAAAGTTAGCTCTCTTCATGACTCAAGCACTGAACAATTCACACTGGCCCTCCCAGCACCGTTTCTCCTCTTAAAAGGGAAGTTGCAGTTCTGCTCCACAGAGTATGCATAAAGCTGTGTAAACTTAGAACGTGTAAAGTAACACTTGATATTATACAAGGCTCATGTTAAAAAAAAAAAAAGCCACATGTTCTGCATTTGCACATGTTAAAATTTAAGAATAGCTGTTTCAAGTCAAGTGAGAAATGTTTAGCTAATGAAGTTAGGAGTAGCAACAATACATAATGCACACATATAAATATATAATCAGTAGTTATGACAACACTTGGCATGAAACTGAAGGTTCAGAAAATTATCATGAACGGATTTCTACAAATGTAGAGGCACCAAAATGATTTAAAATTAAAATTACTTCAAGATTTTAACCAAAACTAGCAAACAATTTTAACTCAATAAATGTTTAAACAAATAGACTGCATTGCTGGAACACATGACAATAGTATAATAAAGATATATTAATAATTTTTATAGTGAAATAAAATTGTGCTAAATATTTATTAATTGATTTGGCACTTTGATAATTTGTTGCACATGTGTGAACCATCAACTATTTGGCAAATTATGTCGCACATGAAAAAATAACCTTTAAAGATGCATCAACTGTAGATAATTGAGAACAAGCTCATGTTATTGCTAATCACGGCTCCTATCCAAACAAGATATTGCAAATGATATTACATTATTTATTTAGAATCACATCCAGAATTAGAAAAAGATCACGCTTTATTCTTTTTATTCTTCATATATATACACACACTTCTATCTACTTACGTTTAGAAGCATCAGAACATTAATACCCCTAAATGATGTTTGCTTTGAATATTTCTAATATTGCAAAGCTACAGATAAAAGCTACTGATTTGACCTTATCACTGTTTCAAATTATATCTCTGTAGTTGGCTGAATAAGCATGACAAAATTCTCCAGCATTTCAATTATTTTTTAAGCATTGGTTAATTTATTTCAGACCACTGTTTGCTTGTAGTTCCTGGAGTTACAGTAGAATAAACTTTAATATGAGATTACACCAACTGAACTGGCCAGGGCAGAGAGGATACTTCAGCCTTGCTCACAGCAAGCCCTTTGTTCCTGTGCCCCTATTTGGGGCACCTCTGGGAGAAAGAAATGATGTGAGGGAGACATGGGTGGGGAATGCATGGATGCAAATGGGAATTCTAACATACTTTCAAATAGAACACCCCAATGTCTGCAGAGCCTCCTTCCAAAGAATTCAGGACCTTCAGTAGATTTGCTTGCATACCAGATGCCAGTACAGAAATGTTTACAAACCACAAGCCACATTGTGCCCTATTTGCCCTATCATTTTTTACCTTTAACAGAACCAATGGAATGAAATGGTACAGTGGAAAATTTATGAAATTTAAATACCCATCCCAGTATTTGCCTAAGTGACCAGAGGAAAGCACAACAAAACCACATCAGGATGGCTGGTCCAACAGAATTGAACCTTGAACCTCCTGAATGCGAGTCCCAAGCACTACTGTCTGAGCTACAGTGCTTGGTGATTACACCAACACACACAATGTTATGCTTCATATTGAAATATATCTCGTTTTGTTCCACATTGTTCCCTATTTTAGTAACCATTATTCCATGTCACACAGCTGTTTGAATTCAACAGCCAAGCTGAACTGAAATAATTTATAATCAGTCAATAATCCTATAATGGGGTTTTTTGATAACATGTAAAAGAACACCAGGAAGGTGGTGAGATCAATGAAAATTAAGACAGTATTTGTTATGGGGATCAAAATTAAATTAAATTCAAATCCTTTTTGCAAATTTTACTAAAATGCTCCTGTTTGACTTTATGTGCTGGAGTTAATTTTGCTAAGGATTGCAATACAAGACACAAGTTTGTCATAGAGAAAATTTTCCCTTTTTTTTAAATTATATATATATATATATATATATATATATATATAAAATTTATTTTTTGTTAATTAAATTAGATGTTGGAATACAGTCCAAAAATTTTTGAATTCTGCTTCATTTTCTCAAGAGGCATCCATTGTTTCTCAGCCATATGTGGTAAGACATCTCTTCTCATTCCATTATTTTTGTGGGTTTTTTTAAATTCCAGAGTATCTTATAACTTCTGTGGTCTTCAATGAGCTAGTATCTCAACTGGTCTTTATGTCATCATTCTTAGCAACCCAAACAATGGATTTATTTGTAGCAGTAAATTAAAACTTTTAATTCACTCCTAAAAATATAATTAAATAAATGAAAATTAAAGAGAAGTGCACTTTTGGGATAGTATGCATTTGCACAGAATTTAAATGATAGCACATCTCAGATCAAATAAAACAGCTTTAGGAATAAATACATCATTTTCTGCTGAATCCACAACCAACGTCACTAATGTCAATAACACGAACTGCTGTTTAAGCAATGACAAATGTACATATGTCATTAAATTAAATGTTAATGTTATTTTGGTTTAGATATTAGTAATGGAAAAAATATTGTATGCCACAAAAAAGTAAACATATTTTATGTGCTCATGGAAATTAACACCCTTTGCTAAGCTTTCCATTCACAGATAAAAAATCTAACTTTACCCTCTTAAATCATAAATAACTATTATGAGCATTCCTCTTTCATTTGCCCTCTTTTAGATTATGAAGATATTGCTACACTATATAACTGTAGACCTGAAAAGAAGAAAATTATTTTCCAATGTAGCTTCTACAATTCATAACCAAAAGAACGCTTTTTTTTTTTTTATTATTTTTTTTTTTTTTATTTTTTTGACAGACTGACAATTAAGGAGAGCTTTTCATTCCTGTTTCCTGTAATCATGTGCTTTACTTAAGTATGTAATTTCAGATAAATAATTTGTCTATTTTTAGCGGGTTTTTTTTCAACAAATTAAAATGCTGATTTGACAGACTGACAATTAAGGAGAGCTTTTCATTCCTGTTTCCTGTAATTATGTGCTTTACTTAAGTATGTAATTTCAGATAAATAATTTGTCTATTTTTAGCGGTTTTTTTTTCAACAAATTAAAATGCTGATATTTATACAAATTATGTGGATTCCAGTACTAGCAACATTTAAACCAAAATCTTAATATTTTAGTTAGTAATTTCTGCTTCTGATTTGATATCACAGAGTAATTGTTTCTAATAACTGAGGAATTAAAATTTAAAGTATATTGCTTGCCTTTTTACTATGAAGTGTTGAAGTACGAAAAAAAGCTAGTCACTTGGCATTTGGCTGGGTACCAGTGGCCTGGAAAGACAGTGTAAGTTTAGAACTTGTTGCATATTTGATATCCTTACAAGCCACTGACTGCCTGTTTGCTTCATGCTTTGTGCAGCTCATGTAGCAAGGGTGTCCAAACATCACACTCGGAGCTACTGGTTGCAATTCAGTATGATGAATGTTTATCTTATGTTGATAGTCGCCAAGTATAAAGTTTATGTGACTCATATAAAACTTTAAGTTGTTATATTCCCCCCCCCCCTTTTTGTTGGCTAAGTTTTAACCATAATTGTTGCATAAAAATATTAATCCTAAATAAAAAAAGATAATTTTTTTAAATAACTGCATAAAAAGAGCTGTTATCTAACGAATTTGAAACTACAAATAAGATGACATTGGGTTACCAATTGTGTTTTGTTGCTCTGGGGTCAGTGTAAAAAATTTAAATTATACTATTATTTTATTTTATTTTATGTGTGCAGATAAACCCAGAGACTGTCACCACTTATTTATCTTTTCAGAATACCAGCTTTTACCATTTGGACCAAGACCCACCATTTAATAAGTGGGCAAATAGACCCACGAAAATCATATATGTATGTCAAAGTTCATCTGTTTGTTGAGAAGGGAACTGTATAGATCAAAGCAATATCAAGAATGTAATAAACATAATCAGAAGGGATGATAAATTATATAAAACATAAATTTAATAATGTCATGTATGGAAATAATTGTAAAAAATTCCTATGCAAAAAGCTAAAAATGATTCTGGAAGTTATGATGTCTTGCATAAGAAATAAGTATTATTACTTATGTTTAACTGTTAATCATTTTGAAAATTAAAATTGTAGTGCAATAATAAATTTAATCCAAGGATTTTTTTCTTTTCAGTGTTTGTTACTTTCGGTTAGCTGCCTTAAGTAGAGGCCTGAATGAGAAATGACTCCTATATTTAAATTACGATTAAGGGTCAAGGATTCTGATCCAATAAAAGAAAGTTTGTTGTAGACATACAAAACTGGATTTCAAATATAATTTAAATATCCTTTTTCTCCCCCCACCCCCTTTAATTCTAAAACATGAATAGAGGTAACAGATCTCTTGGTTGCACATTCACTTTAGCTTTACTTATATTTGATAAATCATTGAATTTAAGGAAATTGGCTGGTGATATTTCTTGAATACATTTTAAAAACATATCCTTAGTCACTGGAATTTCTAAGTACTAAAAGCAGAATAGAAGCTATGTTGGTATTGAACTGTAAACAGCTTGGGGAGTTGGTCTACAAAAAGCCTCAGATTACAAACCACACTGTCCGCTTGCATCTCTCACTCATCTGTTTTTATTTACCTGCCAAATGGTGACACATATCCTGTGTATACAACTTGATGTTAAGTGAATTACAATGTCTACATATCACTCAATGGGTGCATGAGTTCTAAGTTTTCAGAGTCTCTTGAAGGTATCATATAATCAGAATGTTTTTCTTTAATATTACATAACAAGAACAAAATAGTAGAAGAATTTTTGTAAAATCATTGCAATTAAAGGATCTAAAAAAAATATCATAAGTCAAACATTGTTATTTTTACACATGGAGGCATATACAGGGTTTTTTAATTACACTTTTTATGTACTAAGCCCTAGCACATTAAGCCTTGCATAATAATGTCTAATTATTGTATATCATACTTTATTGATAGTTTTGGAGAACAAAATGTTTTTCTTCATCCTCAAAATAATTTGAATTTTTACCTCTTCTGCAATATGCACATGCTATAGCTTTGACTAATGTCAGAATTTGTTCTGAAGGTGTAAATGGAAAAAATGTCCAAAAGATGATTGACTTTCCTGTACTTCATAGCTTTAAAACAATGCAGTGAGGGCACTATGCTATAAGAGCTTACCTAACATTGTAGTACCTACAGTAACATCTGAAAGAACATTTTCAACATTAAGAAGAGTGAGGGATATTTGTACAGTAATATTGGAAATGAGAGATTTTTCTGCCCTTTTTCTGCTGTTCATTTGTAAGGGTGCATCTCCAGCCTTAAGAAGGGATTGAAAAGTACTTGCTATAACTTAATATTTTTTAATGCTTGAGAGAATTCAGAAGTTATCATTTAAGCCTCTCTCCCAAATAGTAATTGATAAATACTCAAAGGGCACAAGCCTCTGATATTAGTCACAATATATAAATGGCATTTAACATAATGACACTGTGCAAAACAATTTCTGGTAAAATGTAAAGGACTGAATCTGAAAAACTTAGAATATATATTTTAATTTTCTCTACTCAGCAGATAAGATACTACAGTAAGGTACGAAAAGGCAATTATCCTCACTTATTTCTCTCATCTTACAACACCCACCCATCACACTTGAACATTCCTATCCCAAGGTGAAAATAAAATTTATTTTCTAGGTATTGTAAATGAATAAAATAAACAAACACATTTTTAAAAAAGTAAAAATAGAATCTAAGAACAATTTGTAGACTATATATAAAGTTTTCCTTGAGTAAACATACAGGAGCAAGAAACTAATGTGTGGCACCACCAGGATATGGAAGCTTTGTTGTTTTAATTTTAATTCATTTTTGTTCAGGAATGAAAAGAAGCAAGATGGCAATATGATACTTGGCTGGGGCTATCCAATGTCACCTGATATCTGAGCTATCCTTGTTCCTACGCCAGAGACCAGAGCAAAGAAAGACAAAAAAAAAAAAAAAGGCCAAAACTCGTTTGTTATATAGGACAAAGGAAATGAGGATGGATATCACAGCGATCAGTCCTTGCAGCATCTAAGAGTTGTAGCACATCAGTAAAGCATTCATATCACCTGAAAAATCTGCCAAAGTGAAAATAGTACTTTTATTTAGTATGAAAAAAATATAGTTTTTTCTTTTCTCTTTCTCCCCCCCCCCCCTCAATTGGAAAAGCATTTTCAGAGATATTTATACATTCATTTATGTAGTTTTTAATAAAATATTCTGAATGGTTAATGTTGGTATATTTCTTTCTGTGCTTAATTATACAAACTGTTTCTACGATGCTAGGTATAAAATTGTTTTACTCTTACTGCTCCACAAAGAAGCCCTTTAAGGGCGCAATATATTGGGGCTGTAGCAACCAGATGCACGTTCCAGCTGCCTTACCCCCCAGCTGACACTTCCTGACAGTAACACATTTTGGGGTGGCCATAAGCCTTTCAAACTCATCCCCTAAGATTTCCAGCCATGACAAGAGACTGTTTATTTTATTTCTTACGTATTACATTTTTGGTAAGGTGATTCATGTTGCTACCGCTCAATGTGCCCAACTTTAGAAACATGGATTCCATTCCGCTAAAGTCTGGAGTGCCGAAAAAAATTAACAAGAACTTGGGGGGGGGGGGGGGATACCAATTTTATTGCATTGGTTTTTCATATATTTATGACTAAGCACAGATAAGGTGCCTTATGCCGAGGATTTCGCGCATTGTCCGCGATTTTATATTGTATGAAGTGGGTTCGGGCCGAAAAAATAGATGTAAGTGCACAGATATTTACAGAAGGGATTCCTTTCCAACTAATGTCTTACACACAGCTAGTATGAATGAACAGTTGAAGCGTCCGGGGGGAAAAACGATTAAATTCCATTTTCTTACTGGAGTTATTTACAAAGCAAAATTGAAAACCCTCTCACAACAAAAACTAAGCTTTAAATTAGGAATAAATATTCTTCAAGATTGTACAGTTCATATTATCTTTTTGTTACTTGTCGCATTTTGTATATAATGCAATAATTACTTTGCATATTCTCTGGGATGGAAAAACGATCAATATCCAGTTAATAAACATAATTACTTTGAAAACTTATATGCACTAAACATTAATTGATATTACTATTCTTGAGGATGTCTCAATTGGTAAATATCGCCATTTTCTGTTGGATACTCATAATTTTTGAGTTGATTCACAGCAGAATCTCTTAAGAACTTGCAAGACATTGAATAGTGCTTCAGGAACTGTAATTCTGGTCCGTATGTTTTTGGAAAACCTATAAACGCGTTTTTTCTGAATTTCTAGTTAATGACGTCATCGTTTCTCCAACTGCTTGTTGAATGTAGTCTTATGGTTTATTGTTCTTGGATGTTGATGTGAGAACTTCATCTCAGTCATAGGTCTTGTCTGAAAGGGACATTTTTTCATGGATGGATACATCAGACTCTCCCGCTGCTCTTCCTCTTCTTACTGCTATTGGTTACACTTTTATCAATCACACTCATTGTTCATTCATTATAAAAAGAATTACACACAGTATTTTATTCTCTCGTTAATACTAGAAATATAAAGAAAAAACGGCAATGTAGTGTTTTGTTAATATAATAATACTCTCAATAATGTTTTTATTCATTATTTTGAAACATTTTTTAGTCTTAACAGAACAGTGATCCTACACACAAGATTAGATAAAGGACTGTGATTTGATATTTCAATGATTTTTTGTAACTTCGATTCTTTTTTCCAGTATAGTATCATTGAGAATATAGTTCTGGCTGTCTTTAGCGGGTGGCACTGAAAGCCATTTTGTTTAAAAAAAAAAGTTGAACTTAGATGGTTTTCCCCATGAATCCTTCATATATAAAGGTATAAGTAGCATTACGAGTTGCCTTTTAAGGAATAAATCTCTCATAGAAGAGAACCTTAGTGAGGTTTCCAGGGTAGAATCATGAGGTTTGTGGTTTCATTTTGAGGACACGGTAGTTTGTTTGGTTAGTGCGTCAGCACGGTAATTCGCTTTTGCGATTTTTAAGTCTGATTATTCTGATTATTCCTTTTCAACTAATGTCCTAATCTGGAGTCTTGGAATAATTTGTGTTAATTTAAGTTTCCCGCACAAGTATTTAGAATATATGCTCCTTACTTCTAAGGTTAAACAGTAGTCTGATCTGATCTGACGCATTATCTTGTTCTAATACAGTATAATAAATGCATAAATGGACATTCTGAACTTCAGCATTTTGAAGGAATACAGCTGAAGATGGTTGTGAAATACCATTGAAATTACAATGACATGGACACAAAACAATACATCTTGTAAACAAATGACAGCCTAATCTTGCCTAATGCGCAACTAAAATGTGAACTTTCAAGCAAAATCTTATTAATTTTTTTTTTTTTTTTTCCACATTGTATTTCTGTGGAGCAGTATTCATAATTGTTAAAAATAGTCGAGTTTTAATTCTGTGTATCTGGACATAATGCCAGTGTTGAAAGAGTATTTTCTGTTATGAATGCTCAATTGAAGAAAGGAGCAGATTATCACTTAATCAGTAAGAGCTTATACAATTGTAGTAATGTATAATGATATGAAAAATATACATTGTAGCGAATTTCATAAAATGTTCCAGAAATAAGTTTCTTTCTTCTGTACAAATATAAGTAGCACTACGTTTGAATAAAGAACCTGCAGCTAAAATAATAATAATAATAATAACAACAACAACAATAATAATAATAATGCCGTAAAAGTTATGGATAACATAAAGTTAAAGTATATTCCTTAACTCTTCTCCTGCCCATATTAAATATGTAGCAAGTGTAGTGTATGTAGTATTTTTCTAATTTAATATCCTTTTTGAATCATGTTGATCTCATTTGACGCGTGTCGGTCATATCCTAATTTTTTTTCTCTCTCTCTTCGTTATGGCAACCGTACGCACTGATGAATTCTTGAGTAATATAAATTTCGTTTCCTGTTATTTTTGCGTCATCGCCTTCCTATACCACCGTCTATTTGTTTCTCTCTCTCTCCCTCCCCCTCCCCCCTTTTCTATTTTTCAGAACAGAAAAGTCTGTCCTGGTGGTCTAGTGGTAACCATACTTGCCTCGTAGACCCAAGATATAGGGTTCGATTCCGCCCAGGGTTTTTCTTTTTACTCCCGAAAAAATCCATCGGCTTCCTTCGGAAGGAAAGTAAAGTCGTGGGTACCGTGTCGTAGATTTACGGCCCGAAAAAGAACCTCAAGCCTGAAAGAAGAGGCCTCTGAGCAAAATTTATAATATTAACTCTCCGTTTCACGCCTTGAATCGAAGGGACGCTGATGACCTGAGATGTTAAAGAGCATCCATAAATAAACCAAATCAACAATAAATCAGAATAGAAAACTTTCATTGAGGATTCTTGGTAAAGAAACATCAATGAAACACTCACCTTCTAGGCTAAGGAAAACCTCAATCAAGCTGGCCAGCACTCCTAACCGAAAGACTTGGTAACTCTAAGTGAATCTTATTTAGTTAAAACATACGTTTACATCTCTCAGACAATTAGAGAAAGAAACTGACTGTGTACAGATGTTGAACAAACTTAATATTGTAATTTTAGCACTGTTTGGAGCGTTGGATCATAATTTACAGATTATGGGAGTTAGTTAAATGTTATGTTTAAAAAAATAAATTTCAGAGAAAACAGTAAAATTGCTTCTCCAGAGTCTGCACAGTGATAGGGATTTGTCACTTTATTGCACGAACGCCATCTTACACTTCTTACTTTAATTATCTGCTAGATAAAACTTTCTCGGCGTTTCACAGTGCAATCTAATTATCACATAATTACCTATTACGCTGCAAATTACTCACTGGTTAATACCCGAATATAACTCTAAACTTCCTAGCACATATTTACCATATAGCTTTAGGACCTGACACTGTAACGAATGTATCCGTTATTCGCAAAACTGTTCTGTAAGTCATTATTTACCTTTTATCTGCATCAGCGAAGACATCCTTTAAAATTAATTAGAAGAGACAAACATCAGGTTTTATTAACAAACACAATTTGATTTCCAAAAGGATGATGTTGTAATAACTATAAATAGTTATTAATAAATTAAATAGTAAAGACGATATAGCGCTTATTCTTAGATCTATCAAAGGCGTTCGACCGTATTTATCAAACTACGAGACTGAATAAAAAAGTAACCTTAATTTGACAATATAAATTCTGAATAATGTACATGGTGTTGTAATACACATATTGGTATAAAATATAAAGGATATCTAAGCCCCCTTGGAAACATGCATGAGCAAGAAGCAGCGAGCTTTTAAGTGAGGACGATAAAGCAACAGATATACTTAGAAGAATGAAGAAGCAATATGAAGATTCCTGTGCGTCACTTCAGTAGGTTTATGGGTAGCACAGAAAGTTTAAAAGTGTAATGTCAACTGTGAATGGACAGCTCGTTCTAGACGACTGCGATTACACGAGACACTATCGCTGCATTAGTACAAGTGATACGAGACAATCGGGGGTAATAATCGATAAGATGGCTGTAGAATTGAAGATCAGTGATGGCTCTGCGCACCACATTATCCACGACAGTCTGCAATATCACAAAGTATCCGCTAGGTGAATACCAAAAAACTCACCCCTGACTGAAAAAGCGTTATATGTATGCTTGTGAAACACTGCTACATCATGAAGCCGAAGTCGATGGTGATGAATGCGGAGTCCACAACTTCCTTCCCAGCGAGCCGGCACAGAGTGGCGGTAATATCATCGCCAAAGCCAAAAAAAAGGTTCCGTACAGCTGTGTCAGCTGGTAAAATGATGCTAACATTCTTCTGTGACTCTAAAGGTCCTATCATGGAATAGTAATGCCCAGAGGACGCAATGTTAACAGCGAGCCATATTGTGATCTGCTTGAGAGCCATTTGAAACTTGCAATCAGGTAGAAACGTCGAGGTTTGCTCACAACTTGTGAGCTTTTATAGCATGATAATGAAGAACTCACACAGCTTATGCAAAGGCACAAAAATTGCAGATATTCATTTTGAGTGTATATCACATCCTGCTTATTCACTGGATCAAGTTCTTTCCGATTATAATGTCTTTGGATCACTCAAAGAGGCACTAGGTCGCAAGAAGTTCCACACTGAAGACGGTGGTTACACAGTCAGTTACAAGATTTTTTTTTCTCGTGGAATCCAGGCATTAGTGAAACGTTGGAACACCTTTATTGAAAGTTAAAAATGAGGATGTGCTTTCAATATCAATGTATATATTTTATGAGTAAAAATATTAGGGCTACTTTTTGGCTTAGCCTCATAGTTAATAAGCTTAAAGTTTTTATGTTAAGGGAGTAAATAGCAAATGGATAAGATCATATCTGTCAGACAGAGAGCAAGGTGCACTAATTAGAATAACTAGTAAGGAAAGAAATATTGTAACCTACACATCATCTTTACAATCTGTCAGTTTTGGAGTCCCTAAGGGGTTAGCATTAGGACCTTTATATATATATATATATATATATATATATATATATATATATATATATATATGTGTGTGTGTGTGTGTGGTATAATCAGGAATCCGGAAGCAATTTCACATGCAGGTGGTACTACCATGCTTGTATCAGAAGAAGCAATTAATCACTTAAATGTAAAATGTTCAGAGGTTCAATGAAACTTACGGTTAGACAATATTATTTTCACAATTTAATTTCAAATATTAGTAAAACAAATTATTTGTTGTTCTCGCAAAGACACAACATTAATGATAAATCTGTGAAATTTTTATATAATAACGTAAAAATATCTACAGTCTTCTCAACAAAAGTTTTAATTTAATCTCGATGATACCTTTTCTGGCGAAATCATGTTACCCATTCTAAGCTGAATATAGGGCCATATTTGGGCCTCCCTAACAAATTCATGTTTTTATCAAATATTTATTTTACAAAGACATTATGGCGAAAATTAAATCTCCAGAATCATGTAAATCTTGTTTTTGAAAATTTTAAACCTAAATTGTTATTTTATGCCCCATAAAAAAAAAAAAGCCATAGATGGTCTGCACTTGAACAAAGAAATACGAGTGCATAATTATTACACAAAAAGACAAAAATTATTTCCTGACTTGATTCTTATATGGGCAAATTTGCCATAAAAATAATGACAACGCTGTATCTAAATATACTAATTTACTACTATACAATTCAAAAAATTCCACAAAAGTGAGCCAATTTAAACGAAAATTAAAATTATTTTTACCGACAATTTATTTTCTGATTCACAAGGTTTTAGTAATCATTGTTTAGATTTTGATAACACTATATAAATAACTATAGATGATATACTGCCTTTATTTATTAAATATTATATTAAGATGTAAATATTTGATGATATAATTTTAAACCTGTTGTATGAAAGAATTATAAAATTACTTTGACGTGGTCTTTTGTATATCCTGTGTATACATAATGACTGAAATAAAAAATAAAATAGTATTTTAAAGGAAAATCCAAAAATAATGAGAGTCCTCATAGTCCAGGTACTTTTTGTAATTGGCAAGCTCAGCTGAATCTGACCGGCCGTTGAACCCTTCAAGTCGAGAGGCTGGAAGGATTCTGCTCTTAAGTGTGTCCGGAAGCTGTGTACTATCTGCATAACCCCTACCGCCTCCCCCCAAAACGTCCTTTTAGTACCAGTCAGTTTCACTAATTATACAATTGTTTAATAATTTATATTGTCTAATTAAGCGGCTCGCAAAAATTTTGAGGATATGACCCACTTTTGCACCCAAGACTTCGTTTGCGGTTCCTCTATCGGTTCAAAAAATAAAATCGAAAATAATAATTGTATTTAAAGTTATTGGACACCATAAAAAATGACCGACATAGAAGTAAACGATCTAATGAGACATGAAATATTCCCGTATGTGCACATATCTAGTACCGTGGCGATAAAATCAAAGATAATGTTTGAGCCTTTCTTGTTGATATTTTAGAAAATTTAAACAATGTGAACAATTGTTTGTAAGGCCGAGATGTTAACATAATAACATTTAGGGATGAGAGCAACATATTTATACAGAAATTAGAATTCTGGTCGATACTACTTGACAAAAATTAATTTAATTGATTCCAGTGTAATTATTCGAGAACTCAGAAAATTTATATACTTGTGATACGGCAAATTCTGGGTTTGTTATTTCGAACGTATTATAAACGACAGCTTTTTCAGTTTTTTCCAGAAGAAACAATTACGAAAGACAACAAATTGTTATTTAAACCGTTTTTGAATACTTGGGTACAACAGGCTAAAATTCCAACAAATATGGAGCATAAACTTTTTATGAATAAAAGGCCTTTTTATGGTACCTATTAATTTCTCTTACTTTATAACCAATGAAACGTATTTGCTTTTTTATGTTAAAATTGTTTATGTATATGTTTCTAAACACAAACTAAACACATTGGGAATTACAGGTCTATCTCAATGCCATTAAGAATATCTTATATGAAGCTGACAGCAAAAACATTTTAAACAAATATTAAACAGAAACAAAGTTTGCATCATTTGTTTGATTTTTGCCAGCTGTTTTATTAGGCATTGTTATTATTCCTCCTTTTCACTCTAGTTTCTAGCTCTCATCAGCATATTCGAAAGTATCACTGCAACAAGATGTGCCTTACAATTGAACTCAGCTGCACTTATCGACCTAGCGTTTTTTATCGAACTCTCGTACTTGCGGTTGTTGAAGATGACTATCGCCTCTTAAACAGAACCGCGGACTGTGATTACAGACTTTTTAATAAAAGCGGTGGGGCATTAAAAGGAGATGAAAGGTGTGTTGAACTTCAAACAGATTGGGTAATATAGTAACAACTTAATTGTAATTCCTAGTTTTCAAGTTATTATATACACCAAATATGCTCTAATTGATGGACAGTTATTAAAACGGACATTGTTTATTTACTAGAGCTTTCGTATTTAAGCTTTGTGCTAATAAATGCATTTTTTTTCTTTTACTTATGCCTATGCAATTAAATATATGCTTATAAATTTTGTGCGAGGGGATTGAAGCACATTGTGGTTTTTTGAACTTAGCTCTATGTGGAATCAGAGCACAAATATATTATGGTGAGCGAAATTATAAAACTTTCCACTTTATAGCGTAAATAAGTAAATAGTATAAATAAGGTACAATTAGGACTTTAAATTAATTTTATCTAGCGTTAGCTTCGAAAAACATACGCATTCAATATTATTTTATGGTCTATAAAATTATAACCTAGATCCAAGAGTAAAGAGAGTTTTTTTTTTGGGGGGGGGGTAACCGGTGGATATTTTTGTTGAATATGCTTGGTAGTACTATACGCATATATTAAATTTAAATCGTTTTAAACATTCACAGAATTCCTTAAAGGAATAAACATTGTGTTTCAAAAGTGAATTCTTAGTTTATATTAAACACTATTGGGCCTAACCTCAAAAACGAGACCATTTATAACAAATACAATGTATCAGCTGACACCTCCTTGATCTAGTGGTTAGCGCTGCTGGCTGGGAGGCTTGGGTTCGATTCGTGGTACCTGCTTAGGAATTTTTCTAAGTTAGGAAGGTCTGAAAGAACGGGCTCCACCAGCCTCGTGAGGACAATTGGGAAGCTGCCTAATGGAGAGGTGGCGATCTTCGATCTAGTAAGCGACGATATAGCGACCGGCGGGATGCGGTGTGCTGATCACATACCCCCCTGCAGTACTGCACTCTACCAATGATATCACGTGATGGAGGTAGAAGACGTAGCGGTCGTCGCGGTAAGCCGAAGGCCCCATGGGGCTATGGGAAACCAGGAATGTATCAACTCCATTACGTACGCATAGACAAACTGTGGAGATTTTCGTGTCTATTAACTAAATGATTTGTTACCCGTAGTTGTACGTGCAAGTTCGTACTATTGAACATATAAATACCTTGGATCTTAAATATGAACAGAAGCCTTAACTATTCATGAATATAATTGTTTTATAAATATAACTAAAGAATGTATTCCTATGACATGTCTAAATGTTTTAACGCCTTATTTTAACTTTCAAGTAAAACAAGTATATATATATATATATATGCTTTCTGATGAAAATGTTGTGGTTTTTATTTAGTCTTAAAAGTTTTTTTTTTTAAGGTTATTGCAAAAAATAATACAATATAAAAAATGGGCGTTAGAAATTAACTGTAACAAGGAAATATTAATATACAGGTCATTTCAATGATGTACTAGTAAGTGTTTGTGACTATTAATCCGGAGGTCCTCAGTTCGATTCCGGGTCAGGTCAAGCTATCTGGGCAAGTTGTTGTGTTGGTGTTTTTTTTTTTTTTCCCAGGGGTTTTCTTTGAATGCGAGATAACTTTATGGCGCCAAGGACATCGATCTTATTTGCGCAATTATCAATTCATATCAATCATCCATATGTTTAAGAACACCCCTGGAGCATCATTATATCACCTTTACTTTCATCTCCATTGGGACAACGTAGCGAAGCTCTATGGGCATCTCGGCCTCAGAAGTCTGTTACAATACCGCAATGCCAAGGGGATATGCACAAATTTATGAGAATGGACTGCCATTTGAACAAAAAAAATTGTTTAAATTCATAATTGTTAATAAATGAAAATACAAATAATTCTGTTGCTGATGAGCCGGGGATTGGGGACCAAAGCAATCAAGGTGGAAATACTGTATTGTTCAATTATGTTAATACTCGGATAAAGGTGATAGAATAAAACTAATTATTGTATTTATATTTTTTGTAATCGTGAGGGGGCATACCCTAAAATGGCTTAGGCCAGATAGGTGGAGGCCCCTTGGTAGTTTGTATTTTTTGTATTTGTTCTTAGCATATCAATAAATTTAAATTTCAATAATGCAAGAATGTATGAACACAGAAATAGAAAGTAAAATGATGTACCAAGCTAATGTTAAAAATATTTTACTAAGCAAAGTAGAAACATGGATTATGAAGAAACAATGGGCAATCAGAATAGGATTTGGTGCGGGATTTGGAGTAATAGAGAAAAAAGATTATGCTGGCATTGACACAACAAGGGGACTTCAGATTTCAGAATACTCCATGGTTCATTACCAATACATAAAACAAAATAAATAAAAGAGAAATTCAAAGAAAAATGGATCCATGGGCGACACCGTAGAATGAGTGTCCATGGAAAGGGAAATATATCATTTATAATACTCTCTAGAGGAAAAATGCTAATTTTGATAACCGCCATTATAGAGCGAGAAACTTAATAATAGGAGCAATAACAATAACTGAATGAGCAATCCTGTTTAACACATAGTCTACAAATATACATACCAAACTCATCAAGACTTATTTTCCTTCTCTTTCTTTATGTCGAATTCTATATGGAGTAACGAAATATTCGCTTAAAAACTCGAATCTCTAACGTTCATGGAAATGAGGATAGATAGCGTAAGAAATGCAAGGTTTCATTACAATCATGAAGGTTTTTGAAGTTAAAACCTAGGACCACATAGCGAACTAGTGTGCTAGTACAGTATGTTTCCAAAATATTGCTTTTCTGTCATTTCACTTCCCTGTTTCTTTCATTGGGAACTTTGTGATATACAACTGGGTCGCACGGTAGTGATTAGTTCTAAATAAATGCAGATATGTACAGGATGATAATTTGTGTTTATATAAAAACTACCTGTCTACATGTTTTAATGCAATTTTTTACCGGCGAACATCTTCCGAATTTAAAAATACTTTTGGGCGATTGTGCATTTTTCTTTCTTACCAGTGCTTTTTCATTCCTCACAAGTTCGCAATCTGGTTGCTATAGGACAAAAAATAAAAATGCAATTTAAAAAAATATTTAGAAATTTTGCAATAGTACAATTTATGCAGTTGTTTCACGTTATTGGGGCAGTATTATGAATCTTCTGACACTAAATGTACTACTCATTCTTACAGCTCAAATGGATGGCACAGAAGTCTCTTCGAAAGTTGGAAGAATGTCTCCAAAATAAAACGTGACGTTGTAGCAACGATATGAATTGTTTCTAATAGCAGTACACTTTACTTAGAACAAACTAATTTGGTCAAACAATTTATACAATAAATTAAAAGCAAACTAATTTAAATCTCGATCGTCCAAAAAAAAATAAAAATTGTATATAATGCATGTTTGGTCTATTATTATTATTATTATTATTATTTAAAATTTTTCTTGCTTCGGTTATATTATACTTACTGCACTTGTATCGTAATATACCTACCATGTCATCATTCGACAATGCGCCTCATCCTCAATTTATTTAGCGATGATTGCTCAGTTAAAACTGCGTATTTCTTCCTTTCGTCTTGCTGTTTACCTGTTCCAGCAGAATTTAATTCCAGCAATTTTGAGAAACGGGTTAGATTTTTACCACTAATGAGCAAATAGTTTCTGACAATCAAATGTTAATGTAATTTCTTGATTAACTAATCTCACTTCGTCATCCAACACGTTCTTTGTAGCCTTTATCGATTTATTCCCCCCCCCCTATATTTTTATTCAAGTTTCAGCTACATAATTTACAAATCATTTTCATAAATTTTCATACACCTCTATGGATGTTATTTTATTGCAGCTAGTTTGCATGAGCTAGAGTTGATGCTTTTTATGAGAGTATTTCGACTGCTTTCATTTGTTTGCTGTAATCGCACATGTCATAGAATGTGTTGCAACTTTATTTAGCTGAATGGAAATCTACTCATTCTGTATAATTAAGTTAAAAGGATATTTCACTTTTGCTACCTCGTGCTATTCTCGACCAGTAAAAGACAAGAAAATATTTCATCTAATTAAATGCCTTTTGGTAAATATGTATTCACAGTATACAGAGTAAAAACAGATTGTGTGGCCACCTTTGCTATTCTTGCACCTAATTTCGCTCTTAGTTGGGTTTACTTTCCATCTGATATTGCTGCTACGTCGCAGCTAACATGTGTGTTTAATGAACAGCAGTTAAACGTGGACGTTACTGGTTGATTAATTAAAACGTTAATTGTAATGAAAATTTATCTTTTCTTTTCAAAATAAACAAGAATTTCTAGCATTTTCCACCGAAATAGAATGTAAATCGTATTTTTTTAAAATCTGGTTTTGCTAATTTATTGATGGTTTCTGAATGACGGTCAGTATTTTTATGCATTATTTTTACTATGTATTTTTATCTTAAATTCCCACTCTATGTTCAGCTGTGTCTAACGTTTCTGAATTTTACCGGGATACAAAAAAAGTTAGATTAAGGAGCCAGCGAGCTTAAGTTACTTTTAAAACTACCGTAAATTACTGGTCTCTTAAAATTGTATATTGCGTTTTCCGCACTTTACAACAAATTTACCATATGATATTTATTACCCAAAAAATATCGTAAAGGGATGTGAATGATGTTCTGTAAACTAAATATAGAAAATAAACCTTTTTCCAAGGGCAAATTTCTCTGCACAAATACTACGTAGTTGTTAATATTTCTGTATTCATTTTCTTGGCAGTGTTTTACCACATAAGAAGAAGCTAATACATCTGAATTAATAATAGCAACGAAGATAGGATCATCCGATGTGGTATTAAGAGTATTAGTATTAGTGTACGTTATTTTTCGGTGGAATATTTTTCATTGCTTTTAAGATTTTCCAGTAGTGAAAAAGTATAAACTTGAAACTTCTAGGGTTATTTGATCAGAATTATTCAGAGGAATTGGATTCAACATTAAAATATACTCTGACTTTAATTCACAGGAGCGGATACTGTCAACATAATCGCCAACCACCGACAACTTTAGCGTCAATAGTAAATATTTATGAATTCTTACATTCGGTATTAATTATTATTAGGGTTCCGATGTCATTCACGTGTCTTATAGTTGTTCAATTTATTAAAAAAAGTAATAATAAATGTTCTCGGTTTGTATACAATTATGTCATCCATTTACTTAGCAGTGCTATCTGAAGGACACTGCAGATAATTAACCCAAGTTCGTGACTTGTGCACTCAGAATTCGATCCCACGAAATACTCTATATACTGTGAAAGAACTGTTTTTTAATTCAGCTGTTTCAATGTTTATCAGCAAGCATTCATTAGTTTCAATGTACTTAGTAGTAATTACTAAAGTTTTAAAGTTAATATCATATAGTAATGAAAGGTGATATAATAGGCCATCATATTATACGATTTACGCGGTCAGGTGAATTTCAAGAAAAGAAAGCACGGAAGTTTGCAACAATAGTTTCGAAACGTGGCTATTAAGAGAAAACAGTATAAAGTAATGCACCTTACTTAACGACATCAGATAAGGTTTTGTGAAGGCGATAATCCTTATCGGCGAGGCCGGAAACTTATGGACCTACCCTCATAATGTCAATAATTACATAAATGAATAGATATGTATTCAGCAATTACAGGTTTTACACGAGAGCGTGATGATCTTCAATTTGGTTTCAATGAAAGCATTTGAAATAGCCATTAAATTGTTAATAATTAACAGACACCACTTTAAGCCGATAATAATAATAATAATAATAATAATAATAATAACAATAATAATAATATGTCGGGATTGGTATTTATCAAGTATTGCAATAACTTTTGTATACCGCATTTTTAAATTTTTATGCGAAATTGAAGAAAAGTGCTTCAATGTTGTTTTCTGATGTAACTCATAATCAAGATCAAGAAACATTCAAAAAGAGAGTACTATGAATAAAACAATGGCCAGACTACACGTAAGATATAATATGTTAGTGTTAGCTTATACAGGGAAGAAGATCCCGCCAAAATGCAACAATGACAGTATTACAGGAAAAAAAAATGTGCATAATAGGAAAAGGAATTGTTCATTTCATGATATTTATGATTGCAGCCATAAGATGTATGCGTCCAGGAAAGTCATTTTTCTAAACTATAGTTTCACCGTTGATAGAAATTGCTTCAGGCATATCGATTTTTATTCGTGTTTAAAGACAACTTTCATATTAAGTTTTCAGAATTTGTGTATAAATGTGTTTCTCTAAGAGATCAAATATTAAATGTCTATGAATATATTGTTTTTAATGTCTTGTTAAATAATTTCTCAAGGTTAAATATATAATAATATAAGTTTTCACAATGTCAGTAATGTAATGTTTTTACCAAAAGTTGCACTAACATTAAATGTTAAAAGATCGGAATTAATTTTTTGGAAAGTGACAATCACGTAGAGTTGAAATTTTATTCACTATTTAATAATGTCTTAAGGATATAATGTACATAGAGATTTACATTTAGACGCGTTAAAATTAAAAGGGTAGAAAATGCAATAAAAGAATTTTATCTTCCTGTGTAGTCAACCAATACAAATTTAAATCAGGCTTTGGACTCTGCAATTATCTTAAAAATTGATATAACTTTAGGTGTTTCTGGGCCGTAGACTCGAATAGCTCCAGTATAATGTTTTACAAACTTCTGAGACAAATACAGTCTAAATGTCAATGCCGAATATCTTCGGTATAGTGAGTTTATTATTAATAATACACACAAACAACGGTTTCGTTTTGCAAAAAATAGTTTTTGTTTATACTATCACTTAGACCGCAAGAAAGTTACTGCTGGAAATTTGGAACGTTTTTAGGTCTGTTGGATGCAAAGCTTACTGCAAGGCACTACACGCTCCTCCTGAGGAAATCCCGGACGACATCGCCACCCCCTCATGCCATCCTGTTGGTGCAATTACGCGGAAAACAATATCGGCGTGCAACCCAGTAAAGGTGACGTTGGTTTAAAGCTGGAGGTTGGTAGTCTTGTACCTTTTCCCTGGCAACACTTGTATTTCAACACCTACAACATGAACTTTAAAGATCGTTCGGAAGTCATTGGTGGTTTCGTGATTTAAACTTCACTAAAGCACCAATAAATTCCAAATTAACCACTATCGGCATAAGTACATTTTTTCAATAATAGAAAATTTATTCATTCATTTGTATCTAGAAACAATGTAATTTCTAACCGCCGTCGCAGCTTCTTCTTGGTTACTGAAGTCTTTATTCTTCAGAAAACTGTCCAGGCGTTTTAATAAGTAAACATCAATTCGTGAACGTTTGGGCGGATATGTTGGATGATGTAAATGTCATAGCCCCCAGTTCATTGAGCATCTGGAGCGTTCTTTGCGAGATGTGCCCCCTTTCAGTTGACCAATTCTGGATGTTTTCTTACAGCATTTTGTCAATATCATGACAATACTTTTCCGAAATAGCTGTTGCCGTGTGCTTCATCGATATTCAATCATTATGCCAATTGTGTAGAAAATCTACTTTTCATAACAGGTCACAATACGCTCCAAAAAGGGATAATTTGAGTTGCTGAAGAACAAACTTCAAATCTACGGCGTTTTTTTATGCTTGTTTAATTCACGTCGGTTCAATTTGTAAGTTTTATTTTTATTTTTTTATTTTTATTATTTTTTTCTTCAAGTGTTTACAACCAGTTGAGTGTACAAGCCCGAGTTTCTTAGCAAGTTCTTGAATAATTTGGAATGCATTTGCTGCAACAATTTCTCTAGATTGACCATCATAAGCTTCACTATAATGTTCTCGAATTTTCTCATTCTAAAAGCTGAAATCCCCAGTTCGAAACTTTTCGATCTAACACTGAACAATGTATTCGGAATTGTTTCTTTCTCCCCATGCTTCCACAGCATTTCGAGCAGTAGCGTGGCAGTGTTTCCAAGTTAAACTCGTGGTGCAAGAAAATGATCCAAAATCGCTGCTTCCCAACATAATCGAATTAGATTGTTTGGTGAGGAGGAGGAGGAGGAGAATAGTTCAACCGTGCTCACGGCTGGTTGTTTGTGCCTATACCCCTTTAGAGAGAAGGCGTCTCCGTGAGGAAGAGATGAGGCGAGGGAAACACCCGCCGGCGCCGTCAGTACAGGTCCCCCCTCCCAAGGTGTACGAGCCTCTCAGGAGATCCTCTTCGTTATCAGAAGTGGGGCAGAAACCTTTCAAAAGCGCAAACGAACATCATACAGGGCCAGCCCTCCTCGCCCTGGCACTTTCGACATTGTATCAGAACCTGCGGAATGAAATGGAAGAGTGAAAAATTCTTGGAAAGCAAAAATCCATTCCAGCATTCGTCTAAGCGATGAAGGAAAGCCAAGAAAAAATGCGAGGTAACTGGCCTACCCCAAGGGATTTGAACCCGGAACTTCAGAACGTGTTACTGCCTGAGCCACCCCACTCGGTTCCCAACAAGAAGCTTAATATAGCAAAACAATGTAATTTTCAACAATGGTAGCACGTATAAGCTTTAAAATAACGTACTAAGTGAAAAATGTATACATATATTCATAATTTACAATTTAAAATTATTGATACACTAAACCGCGATAATTTTCACACAACCTAATATTATTTTATAGTGGGTATCTGTCTGGGTTATTTTGATCAACGACTACATTTGCCAGACCCCAATGCGGAAAAATGGCGACCGAAGCCTGCCTACTTCTTCTGAAACTTTCACGCAGTTTTACATTTACAAGATGACATTATTCATTATTAGAAAATATTTTGGTGTTTTTTAAGGATCTGAAATAGTTTACAAACAATATTTCTCACATGTAAATGAAACATAAAATAATATGAATTATAAACTTCTCCATGGGTAGGCACAAATCTTTATAAAATATAATAACTTACAAATTACTGAACACCTCAAAACTAGTAGACATAGAAAGGATAGTGTTATATTTATGATCGCCTGTTTTAATGAAATGAATGTAGCCTTCCTTGGCAATAGTTATAAATGGATGTACCCGTCTTGACTTAACCTCACTAAAAGAGTCAAAACATAACATCCGTTCACACCATTCATTAAAACGCTCTTCATCTCGTTCCAAAATCCTTTCATACGTTCTTGCGGATCTTTCCTTTCATTGCTAACCCTCACTGTCACATATGATAGTAGATTAGGGAAAACTGCACAAGAAAAATGTCCTCCCTAACCACAAAAGTTGGTACAAAATGTTTATAAACATTACACACTACAGTTTCATCATTAACTTCAAAATTTGTATGATGTATATTGTTTATCTGCCCCTCTTTAATTATTACTGTTTAGGAAATATAAATGTAGTATTATGCGGGCACTACCATAATTAAGACATACAACACTTTCTATTACACAATCCTGGTGTGATTTCACTAAACCAACATTAACGTAATAAAAACTGAAAAACTAACACTGTACTGCTTATTTACTTCCAACTATAAACCAGGTAGCTGCAACAAACCCATGTGTTAATAGCAGCAAAATGACCGTCTCACTACGGGTGCTGTCTTTATATAACCTCACTTGCAAACGAGTACAAACATGTTATAACATCATGCTCACACAGTTCATTAAAGCTCTCAAAATCTCGATCATAAGTTCTTTCGGATCTTTCCTTTCTTTGCTAATCCTGTCACATTGATGATAAATTACAGAAATTTGCACAAGGAAAATGTCCTTCCCAGTAGCAGCCAGAATCAATTCAGAGGGCACTGGTCCTTGCTAACCATGAATTTTGGTACGAAACGTTTATACGCACCACAGTTTCATCATCAACAGCAAAATTTGCACGATGTATACTCTTTATTCACTCCTTTAATTAACGCTATTTTAGTTAATGTAAATATGATATTATGTGGTGCACTGCCATAATTAAGACATACAAGAGCGACCCATGTTATACCACACTTACTATTAAACAGGTTCCTACTGTTTATTTTCTACTTATATAAATCACTGTAATGGTAACTGCAACGAACCAAATGATCAAAGGCATGTAATTAACAGCCCGGACCACGTATTCTACCATTTTGTCTACTATCGATACTTACATTGGGTTCTGGTAAATATTGTCGGTGTTGTTTTGATCCTCGTTCTGTTATCAAAATGGAGATTGTGGTGCACTTGTCTTCTTTAAGAAAGATGCTAGGTCTGTTACGTTAGGAATGGAGTATCAAATGAAAATACATGTTCAGTTCCTCATTCGTGAAGAAAGAAGAAAAATTAAAGACCTTCCAAAGAAAAATAATATTCTCATTCAATTACCGATACTACCTGAAGAGAGAATCGTCATTTTTCAACTCCATTTCTGAAGTTGTGATTAAACTTTAGAATCGCCTTTAGAAATGTTGAAAGTTCACGATTTTTACATACGAATATTTCACTATTACGTCTTTAAAAACCCTTGACTTTGCAGGAATGTTCTCTAAAATTTATACGTAAATTAATTTCATTGTTTGTATTCTCATAAAGTTTTAAATTAAAACAAAACATTCTTTAACTTCTTATCTTTTATTTTTAAAAAAACTTGGATTTCTCTGCACAACCCAGACTTATAATGCTTTAAAAAAGTAATACAGAGGAAACCGTACCCCAGTTTTTATTTACCTAATTTTAAAACTAATAAGTACCTTAAGTATTCACTTGTTAAGGAGTTGGATCAGGGCAAGCTGATGTGAATTCAAACGGGGAAAAATGCCATTTGGCGTTCTGGGTCTTCATTCCCTCCCCAAATCGCCATATATAAAATTCAATTGTGATAGGGCAATAAATTTCCTTCCCCTTTCGGCACCTTCCCACTCCCTTAGAGAATGACACGAAGGAAAAAAACAAGAATTTGTTGTGCAGCTAAAATAGCCTTATGGTTCTAAGAAGCTTTGCCGAGTGGTGCGGCTCAGGTGGTAATACATAAAATTCCCATTCAGGGGTCACTAATCACCCTGACCTTGGGTTTCTTGTTTCCTTTGGTCGCTTAGGCGAATGATGGGAATGGATTTTTCCTTTCCACGAATTTTCCGTTTTTCCTTTTAAAGTTATATACTTTGATATTTCTGCTACAGGGTCGAAAATGCCAGGGCTAAAAACGTTGGTGCAGCGTGACGGTGGCTTGCTCTTAAAAAGCTTCTGCCCCTGCTTCTGGTATGGAAGCACTCTTCAGAGGGGCTCGAACTTCTTGGGATGAGGCTTCGCCAGCGTCGGAATGTTCAATCTGGAAACATGTTAAGAGATCCTGATCGTTTGGTGTCACTCTCTATCCCTTCCGCCAATGGGGGCATCCCTAACAATCAAATCCAGTCTATCGAACATTATGAAATTTGATCCAGATTGGTCGAACACCCAGAACTTTGATTTTTCATTTATGAGTACATGTTTTTGCCTGCTTCTAAAGAGTACTTGCACTATTTTCGATCAGATCTGTCAAGGTTTAGAACTCACCCCCAGACATACGGATTAATCAAAACTATCTTTGGAGTTTTTATAAATCAATACTTTCTAATATTGATTTGTTATTAGTGTATCAAGAACAAACTCTGATAATTTGGAACATAGTTCGATCTGTTGACCACCGTGACCACAGCAGCAGAAGAGACATTTTGTGTGCTAGAGTCCATGTTACTAAGCTCATAATCACAGTTGAATGTCTCTTTCGAGCAAAATTATAGGAAGAATTCGCCCGTTGATAAATCTATCCGTGCATGGTATTGCACAATTTAAAAGGAAATCAACCGTGCGCCCGCCTACACCTGCAATCGACGTGGAGCAAGTGCGACATTGCTAATAGTGCAGCGTAGCCGTAAAACACACACATTGAAACGTTGTTAATAAGTAAAAAGTTGTCAGAGTTGCTGTGTCTGCTGATGCTTAATTTGTCATGATGTTTACAGTTGCACTTTAAACTCCGGAGATATTTTATAACAACTCTGTACATACATTCTGCTTTATAATGTTATATAATTGGTCGAAAACCTTTGGAGATTGGATAGAGGAGATAAAAATGTCCATATAAACATAGTCTATTATGTACTTTATGAGTTACACCAACTTTTATAATTAAATTGACATACCTGGTTAAACCTGGGCATTTTCTTAAATGAAATACGAGTTTTAGGGACAAGAAATTTCTATATACATTGTACATAAATAATACGAAAATTTACATGAATATCAGAATTATTGTATGTCTCTCTGTTAGTGAGTGCATTCTTATTAATGTTGTGGTTTTCTTTTATACCACGCTTGTCTTCAAATATAATTATTAAAATAGCCACCATGAGTTCTAAAACTATGTGTAAACGCCTTATTGCAAACTGTCGTATTTGAACGTCCAGTTGTCTGTTTTATTTGCTGACATCCTTGTTCAACGCGCTGGATTATGTCCTAATGTAAATAGGCCATGAATACAAGATGGCCTTCAAACGCCCCATTAAGTAGAAATCTGGATCAGGGAACGAGGAGACCAGGTCGTTGGTCGTCTACAACCTACCCATTTGCTTTGTAATACTTTACAATGTTTCTGCCAGAAACACAAAAATGTGTTGGTGCCACATATGACGAACAACGTAAAATGGAATTGAGATTAGTAACTTTAGCAGAGTAAATAAAAAATAACAGTCAACAGCTACCAGAAACTACAACGAACATAAACACATCATATTACGAGGATAATTGAAATGAAATTGGAATGAAGCTTAAAATAATGACTTACCTTTCTTAAATTCTTATTTTTCAACACAGTCTCCCTGGAAACTAATACACTTTGTCCAGCGATTTTCTTAACTCATAATGGAAATCATATTTCTCCAAAGTTGCAAAATACTCTTCAACTGATGATTTAAGCTCTTCACCAGGGCCCTGTTTCACGAAGCTCGTGATCGAGTAAAACTAGTTACTTATTTATTTTACAAGCATATATTTATAGAACTTATGAGTGTAAACAATTAGTTACTGTGCGGCAGATTCATATTATCAGTGTGCGGTTTTGTTTTATCAGTGTTTTGTTTAACAAACATTTGGTCTTGTAATACATATTGCATATTGTTAACTATTGGGATTTGGAATTCTAGCGAGATTTAGAAATCGATGGAGTCAAATCAGACGAATAAGGCGGATATGGCAGCAAGTCGTACCCCAAGTCATTAATTCATTAATTTTCACCACACATGAGGGTGAGTATTGCCTTGGCGCAAGATTTCTTTTTCTTTCATAAACCTAGCCTTTTCTCTTGTATTTTTTCTTCAATTGGTTCCAAAGGCTAGCATAATACTCTCCAGTAACAGACGGTCCCATTGGAAGATAATTAATTTGAAGAAAACATTTTGCATCCCAGAAAATCCACACTATGATCTTCCCGGTCGATTTCACACGCTTTACCTTCTTTGGAAGAATTGTGAATCTTCCTTTGTTCAGCCTTCTGTTTTGTATTAGTTGTGAAGGAGTGCACTTTTATTTCGTTGTTGGTCACAAATAGATGCAAAAGTCAGCTGGATCTCCCTGAAAACAAGCTAAACTTTGGTGAGAGGTTTGCATGCTGATTAGCTTTTAATCTTGAGTCGATAGGCGCGGCATCTAAATTGCAGATACTTTTTATGCACAATTTCTCAGTCAAATACGAAATACGCGTTCCCTTGAAATGCCTATAGCTTCAGCAATTCTGGGCATGTTTAATCGGTGATCCTGTAGAACCACACGTGCATTTTCTTTATTGTGACGGGTACCGCGACGAATAACGCGCATAGGTTTACTGCGCAACCATTCCAAAACCGCCTTCATACCCAACGCCGACTCTAGCGTGTTAACTCCAATATCAGGTTGCACATAGCAACACTGGACTATACGGCAGAACGTAGACAAAGCAACAGTTACAAAATGGCGATGGTACTGAATGAAAGATCAAGAAAGGAAGTACGCGCAGTTATTCTATTTTTGGAGCAGAAAATACGGAATCTGTAAACATCCGACGATGAATTATATCTGTGTAAGGAACAGATGTGATATTTGCGGCAGTATTTGTATATTTATTTACTTTTTTTAAATTGGGATTTGGTTTGGATTCATTGTGGATAAGGAGGTGATCGAATTTTATAAATGGATTGGTATCTCAAGGGGGATTAGTCGAACCTCCATTCAGTACCGCAATATAGTAATATTTCTTCCTCGGCTACAAGCTCAATTTATTAGCTGAACGTTTTTGTGATTCACTATGACAGGGAAAGGAGATGATAAACAAACAAAAATATAACACTCGCAGTTCCAGTTTTCACAATTTATTAACAAATTTTTAACACTTCTCCCTTTCACTTCAGCACCAAGTAACAAGTAGTAAGTAATGAGTCCATTGCAACTACTTTTATTAATTCGCCTGTCCGTCGGTCTAGGCGCTATAAATATATCCAGCATGGCTTTCCAAAGTCACGCGATTTGCTCTTCCTATTGGTGGACTTTTATGCTAATTTATTATCGTTTAATTCTCATAGGCTATCTTGTAAGATTTTATTCGAATCCTCCCACAGCAAAATATTGTCTTAGACTCTTGATATAAATAATAAATTAAAAGAGAGCCGTAACAGAGGTTTTATAACTCCATCTGGATATTTATTGCCTGATTTTTCCCTACACTGTTAACAAAAGAATCACTCGTCCTCTTCAAATTCCTAAGATCGCGTTTTGTTCAATATCCGGTTGGTTTCCAAGTTCTAGTTGACCTGAAGTAATATTACAAAGAGAGCCTCTTAACCAAAAAAGTTACAATGCGTGCCTTTTCGGGGAAACTTTTTGTTTCAATGGTATTTTGTCTTCTTTCTTATACTTGTTACAACATGTGTAAAACATTTGTCTCTGACCCTTTTGGTGAGTATATTAAATATAAATATTATTTCTAAGCAGGCCTGGGATTGATATAACTGTCTCATATCCATCTAATCGGTGCGAAAATGGTGCAGGAATTTGCTGAGGACCCAAACGATTACAAATGACCTATTACAAAATTGGTGTTGGCAGCATATTCCCAATCCAATGACTCAGCTGTTTGCGTAACTAGAAAAAAATCTGCAGTGCACATATTTTAGACTCTGCTGAAATGGACCCAATGATTAGGGCGCTAGTTTCTATCGTTCGGGTATGGAAAAAACTCATTTTATGTTATGAAAAGCGCTTAAGATACTAAAATAAAAAATAAAATAAAAAAGTGGCATTGAAATAAACATTTTTATTGGTCTTTAACCGTAAACCTACAATTAAGGAAATTTACTTTTTGACTTACCCTCATATTTTACATATAGATTGTCTGATGTCGCGATCAAGAGCCGGTGGCTAGAAATATCGTATGCTTTTAAGTAGTATTTTATAGTCTTATAGTTGGTCTTCTTAATAGTGTCATTCCTTAGTGCATTATATTAAAATTAAAAAGGACAAATAAGTACCTCTTTGAAAACTGTAAAATAACAAAAACTAGAAAAGAAGAAGTAGATTAAAAGAAACTTAAATAGTAACATAAATATGGCATTATTTCGAACAGCTTGTGTTCTTCAAAGACATATTATACATGTCTTCTACCTTTGAATAAGAGCACGAGTTATTCGAAATATAGCGAATATTGTGTGATTGTTTAAATGTTTTATCTATTTTTGCTTCTCTAGTTTTTGTTATTTTAGTTACATTGTTGCAAGCTTTTCTTCATTTATATTTTTTATTATATATAAGAGAGAGAGTTCCTTAACGATCTGCTTCTTGAAAAAGGGCTTTCGCCCGAAATGTAGGATTGTTTAGTGTGTTTTTTGTTTGTGTGTGCTTTTTTAAAAGTGATCAAAATCTGCTTAGTGTTGAGTAATACATCTCTAATGAAGGTTATTTTATTTCTATTTATTTGATATCTGCCTGCTCCTTATGATGCTTAAATTCTTGCTGGACGTTTTGTTCTTTCTTCTCTCTCTGGATAAGGTGACCGTATTTTTAAACAAGAAAACAATATATTTTAATATTTGTCTCAATGAAAAAAATGGCATAATAGGGGGCTAAAAGTTGTTTTGTTTTGTCATAAATACTTAGGTTTGGAAACTATAAATAAACACTGTGTAACTCACATGATGTAATAATATTGAATTCACTCCAGCCAAACAATCCTTTAGAATCATTAAAGCGGCACTATTATTTTGCTGGTGAATGTATCTTCTTTAGAAAGTCCTTTTTATCAAACACCTTTTGTTTACACAAGTGTGATTAAAGTTCACCTTCTTAATCAACGTAGCTTTCAAAGTTTGTACTGAAAGATCGTTCTTTTCACTTGTTTCTTGTAAGAAAACACTCTTTCAATGGCGTTAATTCAAGGAAAACAAAGAAAACATTTGAATATTTTAAGAAAATGTGAATAAGGATATTGTTCACGTTTAAATGCAGCTAATTTCAGCTTTTGCAGCAATAATCAAATATAACTTTCTTAGGATATAATAATGTTCACTAGCACATTAACAGACCTTACATTCTCAACAACTTGTCAATAATGTATTAACAACCTCCTTTCTAAACATTATAACAGAGAAGCAATGATTGCAAACATCACAAACTAATTTATCTGCTTGAGATACTTCCTAATAGAGCAAAACAGAACGCAATGCAGGATAACTGTATTTGTGTGGTTTTTACCAGCGACTTTTGATATTCTTAATTAGTCCATTTTTTCATTATTATCAATAAATTATTTATTTCGTTAGTGCCCGAGAATTTAGAGAATGGAAAATAGCAGTTAGCTGCAAAAACCCTAAAATTTAAAAAAAGAGTAATAGATGAGAATCTAGTTAGATAACAATGATCCACTTTTGCTTAATGCCAGTATCATACACTTCGCCATAGAGAGAAGCTCCGCAACTTCCGTCCGTTATTGTGTAATGTTATTTCAAATAGAAATTTCGTTAGTTAGTGGCGTACTGGTTCTTTGGAAACTCAGTGGCATAACTTTGAAATTTAAACCGCATTTTCCCTATCCCAAATTACTCATACAAGACCTCCCCAATCTCTGAAATGATAGTATACACATCTCATAATAATGCGCTTTAATGTGTGAAAGTTTCAGCACTATATACTGGTGCGTTTATTGCAAGGAACATTTATACAAAATTATAAATTGCAAACTAAAAAGCATCTAAATTTTCTCCAGCAAAACTGTTACACCGAGGAACTTCAACATTCCTCAGTGAACGTATAAGCTTTTGTGACAACAAATTCACAATATCTTAAATTTTGGCAAATGTCTGAATTTCATAGCAGCCTCCCCTTAAAGAAAAAATTCCAATGTTTATTTGAAGCCTTCAAACATATTTCCAGAGGGTCGACCAAGTGAGATTTCAGTTTTAGTTTAGGTCATACCAAATATATGCAGTAAGTAAAGTGGGTCAAGCAAGTAGGTGATATATTAGCTAAAAATATACAGATATAGACAGAGAAATGGTGAAACAAGAAATCAGATATCTTAAAAACAGAAAAGCCAGTGGAATTGGAGCAACTCCTGCAGAATTGGTAAAACATTGTGCAAATAATCTTTGGGAAAAGTTAAGAGAAATAATCGAAATATGTTCAAATGTATAAATGGTGCAGAATGGAAAATTGTATAGTTATCCACAGTATATAAAAATGATAAAAAATGACCATAATAATTATAGGGGAGTGATTGTCACATGATCGAACATTAAAAGAATTATTAGGGGAGGAATATAAGAACAAGGAAGCAGAGAAAGAAACAGAGAATAGAGCAGGAAGATCCACTATTGATGATCTATTTTGTTTGAATCAGATAATTGAAAAAGTTGTAGTTTATAATTAGGACACACGCACAGAGGGTGCCAAAAATGTATGCACACTTTCACAGTAAATATCTATTTAATATATTTCAAAGTTTAACCGAAAAACAACAGTAATGTATAGCATGGTGTTCTGTAAACAGATGTGACATATACATTATGATAGCGTTGCTACGTGACAGGTAAATCAACAATGAACAAATGAAGCCAAGATTATCTGTAAACACATGTGACTCACATTATGTTATGCTAGCGTTGCTACAACAAAATGGAGCTAAGAATATCGTTTGAACAGGGGAAGGCAATTTTGAAGTAGTATTGGAAAACCGAGAGTGTCGTTGAAGTTCAAAGGAAATGAAGACGTGTGTACAACTCCGCCGTTGGACTTCTATTTATGCGGAACGCTTAAGGATGTTGTATACCGTAAAAAACCAGCTGCATTTGCAGCACTTCGGGAAGAAATTGAAACCGCATGTATTGCAATCGCTGAGGACACATTCGCAAACGTTGCTCAATCAGTAGTTCAACGTACTCAGAAGTGTATCGACGTCGATGGTGGGCATTTAGACCAAATATAACCGTAAAAGTTTAGTGCTCATCATTTTCTGTTTGTGTGAATTCAGTTTTGTTATTTTAACACAGTTTTTTCTTTGCTTGAAGTGTATATACGTTTATGACACCCTCTTTTGTGTGTGTGTGTGTGTGTGTGTATTAAAAAATATGATACAGTTCCAATCAGTAAACTTTGGGAACATCTACAAAATGCCGGCATTTCAAAATATTTGATCAAAGCAACACAAAATGTATATAAAATTCTATGGCAAAAATTAAAATACGAAACAGATTATCTTAGGAACTCACATTAATCAAAATATGTCTTGAAGATGCTTTAAAATTCTGGAAAAAGAAATGTGGAGGCATGGGAGTCAAGGTTGATGATAGAAGTATTTACAGTTTGTAATTTGCAGATGATTAAACAATAATGACTGAAGAGTATTATGATCTAGAATACATGATTAGAAAGCTCATTGAAGGGTATGAAAAGGCGGGCCTAAAGTTTAATGTTGAAAAATCTAATTATATGTTAATAAAAGAAGAAAAACAAAATATACTTATTGAAAATAAATTGGTGATTAAATATAGTGACAAATATAAATATTTGATTGCTATACTTACTGATGATGGAAAAATGATAAAGAAATTTGGGAACGCATAAAGAAAGGAAATTTTGCAATATCAACTCTCAATCCTACATTGCGGGATAAACAGATTAATAAAGAAATAAACCATCAAAGTTATAATCGATTTTTAGAAGCATAGCTTTATATGGTGCAGAAACATGCAACTTAAAAATGCATACAAAATAGATTTTTGGCAACGGAAATGGATTACTGGAGGCGGTCAGCAAGGGTCACGAAGAGATAGAATAAGATAAAAATTGAGAATTAAATATAATATTGTGGAGGAAATTTTAACAAAACAATTGATATGGTACAGGCACTTAATGTGAATGGGCGAAGAAAGATTGCCAAGAATAATAAATGGATTCCACTAAGAAGACGAAAACGAAGAAGGCCACAGAAAACGTGAATGAAGGGTATCCAAAGAGACATGGAGAATAGGCGTCTAAAAGAGGTACAATGACGGGACCGAGAGAAATGGTTTTTAGCAGTTCATGCCATTTATAGTTAATTATAATTATAAATATGGAATATTTTGTACTTTGTAATTGACTGTCAGAAGATGTTGATACATTGTTAACAACAATATTATTATTACTATTAAAATTAATAATAATTATTATTAAAATTAAAATTAATAATAATAATAATAATAATAATAATAATAATAATAATAAAGTAAAAAGGGTAATATACTTTGTTCGAAACTTTGATTATGTTTTCGAATCGTTATTAACATCTAAGGCAAAGTTAGAGAAGACTGCATAATTCACATGGAGATGGAGAGAAAACCAGCGATTTGCCTAGCAACCACAAGCATTGGCTGTTTGTTACAGTGTGCATTACGTAAATTTAATTACGCTGTTCTCAGTGAGCAATGCTGGAATACACGTTGACGTAACGTTCGACCCACGCATATGAGCTGTTTCATATGGTCATTATGCTCCAGTAGTTTTGCGTCATTCGATTGTGCTCGATTGCTAGAGAATTCTGCCGAGCAGAACCCGGAGAGATATAAGACGTTTTAACTCACAAAAACTACATTGAGGGGAAAACGTTAATACTTATATAATTGTTATTTTAATTGAATTGGCTCCCTTTAACTCATTTTACGAGTAACAACTAAAGTAGTCAATTCTTAAACAGCAAACTGTTTAAATAGTAGCAATATGAACAAGAGATAATAGTCCAGCTTTTAAACTAAATAAGTATTCTTAAAAGGAGTTAGCATGTTTAGGGATATAAAGCTGCACTATTACTGAATACCAGGGCCCGATTTTGGTCAAATAAAAATCTTTTAAAAATTACCTATAAAACTACAACAAAAAATCATATAAAATGACCTAAACATTTTTTTTAAAAAGTACTCATAAAATATCGATCTACTCATTGAAAAAATACAAATTTTGTTCTTCATATAATTAAAGTCATACATTGCAAACAATTTGCAAATACTATCGTTTTGTGCTAATATGGAAAATGTTTTACAATTTAATAATAATTAAGAGATGCTTAATAAACTGATTAGAGATTATTAGTTACAGTTCATCCTTTCTGTTTTCTCATTCTTCTATATTAATTAAGCAATTCCATATCTGTAGACTGTCAATATTAGAACGTTATGCGATCCATAATTTGAAAGCAGCTGTTAGCAGCTCAGTGCACAGGTTTCAATTCTCACCTTATTCCCCATTACAAAGTTGACAGTGATCAACTGATCATGCGTACGTTCTCGAAGGAAAAGAAACTGATTGTCGGTGAGCGCAGAAGGTTCTTGTACAGTGAAAAACTCCTTTCAACATCTAAAGATGCGATAGGAGCACTAAATCAATGGATGTAACTTCTACATTACCAGTCATACTAAAACCTTCCCTTTTCAACACTCAAGTGATGGATACAAAACTTCATAGTCTGAATTCATGTCGAATACGCGTTTCAGTTTTCCAATATCAACAAGCCAGTGTCCCAGGGACATCTTTAACGCATCTTTGGTTGTTCTAACCATATCGTTATCCTTTTTCGAAAGTAGCTTTATCTTTCTGATCCACAATAATTTGTAGAACTTTTTATATTTCAGTATGCGAGCTTATATATCAATATGTTTAAATGCACGAAAACCATTGCATAATGACGAAAATATGGGGAACTGGCCTAAAAATAATAAGAGAGACAAATAAACTTTACAAAAATTAAAAAATAATTACCCAAAATTGAAAAGATTACATGGTTCAAAAAACTGATCTAATTAATTAGAATGTCTATAATCTGATATACCTGTCCGTAATTTGTGTGTCGGTCCTGGTGGTGTAGTGGTTACCATACTTGCCTCCTACACCCAAGATCGCGGGCTCAAACCCGGCCAGGAACGATGGATTTTTTTTGGCGTAAACATCCTAAGTATGGCTTCCTTCGGAAGGGAAGTAAAGCCGTGGGTCCCGTGTCGTACATTTACGGCACGAAAAAGAACCTCAAGCCTGAAAGAGAGGCCTCTGAGTAAAATTTGTTGGCCGTTTCACGCCCTGAATTGAATGGGACGCTGAGATGTTAAAGAGCGTCCATAAATAAATTAATAATAAAAAAAAGTAATTTGTATGTAAATTGTCTATGATGCACCAGTTAAAAGATTACCTTGATAATGATACATAGATATTATTTTCAAGAATCAGACACATCTCGTGCATAGCATATTACAGGTATTTTTTTGAAGTTGTAGAATGTTTTACGTAGCAAAATACAATTTTACTTTTTCATAGAAGTAATTTTAAGCTAAGCATTAAGGAGACTAGATGCCGTAAACTTCTGAAAAACTTTAAACTGATCAATGGTATTCCAGGTGGTATTAATCACACCTTGACAGAGACTCAAGTTCTGCCACATATGTAATCATCATCTAAATTTTGTCACAGAAGTTATTAAATTTCACAACTTTCATAAAACTATTATCAGCGCTACACTTATCTATTATCACTACAGGGCCCCAACGATTTCATCAAACTTGGGTTTCATAGTTCTCTAAGACACAGAAAACTTTATATTAATGTAAACTTTCATAAAATAGGATGCTTCTTGTTTAATCTTTATTACTCCATGTTTAACTATATCAATAGATATGTTCATAAGAAACAAACAAAGAAAATTGTCCTTTATATCTTTTTATACGTAAAATAAAAACGAAATTTAAACATATCTGGATTATATTATTAGGGTTGAATAGGTAACATTTCATGTATTCACGAGCCAATCAGGGATCTCAAGGATATGTAGTGATATTATTTTTTCGCTGGGGGGTGTAGTTAATCTATATTATTAATGCGTCTTATTACATGTTTAAAACCATTACGTAACATTGCCCCAAAGAAACAATGAGATATAGTAAACGTAGGGCCTAAAACAAATATCTGCTTAAATATAGGTCAGTCTTTATCGTCACTGTAAAGGTGCTCCATATGGTTCCCCTCTATTGTCACAAATACTTCAGCCCTGCCTCTCACATACTCTTGCGAACACACCTGGCTGCTTTTTGATTTGCTGGCACGTATAGAATACCGCTCCTGCAGTGTTTGTTCGTCGTCGACGGTTGTTGAGTATGCCAAGTCTTTGAATGTCCCTATAGCCAAAAATCTAGGGGATTCGGTTCAGGAGATTGGGCAAGCCCTTCTCCTCCAATCCAGCCTGCCATCTCTTGAATTACAGTCTTGCGCGAATTAATGTGAACAAGCAAGTAAATTTACATTTATAAGTTATTCTTGTTTTCTTCCAATTTTACGCCGCATTGTTGATACCCGTTATTGAGATAGTTAATTATAACTATTGCTTTTATTGGTCATATTAAAAGTTCAGCAAGTTGCTTGTTTTTTTAGCTGTTTTAATACTTTATTTAGCAAGTATTTTATTAATAATGCTTATCACACCCAGGGAGAGAAGTAAGGTCATAAGTCTTCATGAATTTAGTCAGAGACAGATAGCAGCAGAATGTAATGTTAAGCGTGGATGCTGTTAATAATACAATTAGAAGCAAATATAAGATTGGGTCAATTTCACCTCAAAGTAAAGGACGATATGGCCGAAAAAGAAAAGCATTCAGGAAATATGTCTGTCTAATCAGAACCAGCAACATTAATCCTGAAAAGAACAGTTAGATTTACAAAAAGATTTGGAGACTGCAAAAAGAGAAAATCGATGCTTCAACAGTGCGAGGTGGCGTCTAGAAGCTCGAAGGAAAGCTCGAAGACCGCTCAGAAAACAGCTTCGATATATCTTATGAAGAGAAAGAGATTGGCATGGACTAGAGAATATCAGAATTAGACACAAGAAGAATGGAGAAGAGTCCTGTTTTCTGAAGAAAGTCATTTTGAAGTGCAGGGTTGAACGTCACGCATGTTAGAAGCGATGGACAGAATCTCTTGTGAAATACACCAAGCATACGGTAAGTTTTCACAAAATAAGATGTTTTAGGACATTCACAACCACTATGTGTTGATTTCTATTGATGGAATGATGAACAGCGACAGTACATTTCAATTTTAGAGAAAAGAGCCGCCCCAGAACTGAAGAGATGGGCAGAGGAACGGAATATTGCAAAGGCGATTTTCCAGCAAGACCTTCCTCTATGTCATGCATTGAACTGAAAAATGCCTTTTCTACTTGCGTGGAATATATTTAAAAGTCAGATAGGAATGAACATGTTTCCGTACATTTGGAGACGGTAGGGTCAGTTTTTATTTTGTCCCTTTTCCTATTTTGACTTCTATTGCCTATTTTAAGGTTTATTATTATTATTATTATTATTATTATTATTATTTGTTTGTTTGTTTTTTGCTTGTTTTGGATCGTTATTTTTTTTTTTTTTGAGTAGTGTTTAACGCCCGTTTTTACTACTGAGGCACCACAGGCGGTGGACACTGATGATACATGAAATGAAATGATATATTGGGAAAGGATTTTTTTTTTTTTTTTTAAGGAAGGAAGCGTTCCAGGCCTAAGTTTAGGTACCTCCCCGGCATTTGCCAGTTATGAAGACTGAGGAAAACCTGGAAAAAACCCCAGTCAGGGAGGACGGTCCTGGCGGGATTCGAACCGCAGACCTCCCGCTCACGAGTCCATGCCTTAACGACCTCGGCCACCCGTGGCGGTTTGGATCATTATGGTTATGCAGTTCCTTTCAAACCAAATTTTTAAGTTCTGAAACAAGATGAAGCGGCTAGAGGCTAAGTAAGGGCAACAAGGTAAATGAGGATATAATTCATGTTCTTTTACCTTGCGACTGTCGATGAGTTTCCTAGTGAAATAACATATTTTTGTACTGCAATCTTAATCGGTTCATCGTTCAAACGACCAGCAGTACTACCCATAGATTTTTGTTAAAATGTTGCCCTGTTCCAAGAAATCTACTAGGATTATTCCTTGGGAACCAAATAAAGCAATGCCCTTCTATCACCTCTTCAGCACTTTCACTAATGGTTGTACACTGCTATGACAAGCACTGCATTGAAATATCCTTTTGATCCACAACCAACAATCGCAGTAACCGTCGCACACAGAAGTTTTTCAGGCACAAAATTTCATGCAGGATATTTAGCAATCATCCTTACGGTCTCAGTTTGTGAAGACATCAACTGGGGGTCTGCAAGAGTGCCACTATTTGAGGTGCATGTACGGTCACGCCTAAACTCATTTTTCCAGAAGCTCATGCATGGCCCCAACGATTTCATCAAACTTGGGTTTAATCTGCTCTATCGATCACTTCCTCATAAAAATGCTTTTATGCCAGTTGCAACAGCGGTCGATTCAGCTGTCCTCAAACGTAAACTTCACGTTGCAACTGGCTGAAACTTTGCATTGAACGTTCCAGTAATGACGCAAGCGTTTAATACAATTGCAAATAGTTACACTGGCGCATAAAGATTTTAAATGTTAAAAAAATAACAATTGACATATTTGAGTCCTTTTAGTCCAGCTCCGCGTTTTCTTGTAATATTTTCAGTTTCTTCAGAAGTACGCAGGTATATAGTACACTGAGGTTATTTGAGTTACTGCCCGGCAAAATCGTATTGTCAAGGCCTATAATGCATGTGCAGGTAGCAATTTGTAGTTAGTTTGAGGGAGGCTTTGTCAACGAATGTATGCTGTTTTGTGCTTTCTTGTGTATAAACTGTGTGCTAATTGCTCTTCGTTAGTTATACCATTAGATTTGATTGAACTATTTGGGGCGAAGGGGATACTTCGGTACTTCAGCCTTGCTCACGGCTGGCTGTTTGCAACTACGTTCCAATGGACTTGCGGAAGGAAGGGATGTAGTGAATGAGACGCCCGGTGACCAGGATCCATAGACAGTGTAGATGGGGTATCTAATATGTTTTCAAGTAGAACACACGATTACCCCCCCCCCCCCAAGAAGTTCGAAATGCTCAGAAAGTCCGCTTCCACATCATATCATGCGGGGACAAAAACATTTACAAAACACCGTGCCAACCCGTTTCTTCCTGAACTCTGTAATGCAACAGCAATCAGTAAACGCTGGAGGCTTTCCTGGGAACGCACGTGATGAGAGGTGAAATAATAGCTTAAAACACATTAAGCAACAGTTATAGAAAATCAAACACTGAAATTTTTGGGGGTTACGCAAACTAGCAACTTTCTAGAGGAGTCGACTCTGCAGTCTTCCATTGTGTTATCATTCATTTTTTTAAAGATGACATCCAGCAAAAGTTGCGATACGCATTTGTGGTGTATGGGCATGGATCTCGTTTAAATTCATTTTATTCAGAAACAATGTCTTCAGCGCTGAATATAATGCTGTGAGGTGTACGGCCGTCAACTTCTTCAAATTAAAAGTGTTTCATAACCACATGGAGTTCTCCCCCCCCCCCCCCCCCCATCCCAGTTTTATAGCAGATGCGACAGTTATCCATTCAGCTGTGTGTACATGTCACAATTAACTGAAATTTTTGTCTCAGACCGTTACAAGAATGATGCCCATTAACAATGATGTCACATAAGGAATTATTACCATTTAGTGAAAATTTACACGACTTTTCAAACGATGCTCATAGGTCTATGAATTGGCAGCAAAAGAGAACATTCTGTTTGCCTAGTTAAATTGCACCGAACCACTGAAAGAGGGAGGGGCATAATGTTCACGTTCGCCATTTGTCTGGTGTTCCTACGCTCAGAGTATTTCCACTCTTAGAAGTGGATTAGAGAACATGCAAAAAAGGGGGAAGGGAGAAAGAAGCACAAGGCAAATGAGGACTGCTTGTAGCCCTCGACATGCGTCGCTTGAATTTGCACCAACTTAGAATATCGTATAATTTTTAAACTAGAAGGCCAGAAAGCGAAAACAAAGTGTATCTCTCCAGGATTTTAGAAATCTGCAGTATAGAGGCCAAGGCACGACCAAAGAGCATGTTGCCAGATGTAATGCATGCGGTAGATTGTAAGAAATAACTAAAAAAAAAACACACACACATTTTAGATAAGGTGACCATAGTTCCCTCCAAACAAACTGGTTTAATTTTTTTAATTAGTTAAGAACTTCAACTGCGCTATATCTGTAAAGTTACTGAGAATACATCCTGCCTCCTTCGAATTGGCAAGAGTATTTTAATTATTTAAAACAACTCAAATAAGTTACAAATAAAAGTTTTATCTTGAATCCATTCTTCGAACTTGGTCTCACACATATTAAATTTGATATATTATAGGTACAGGGTGATTATTATATATGGCGGCCTTAGCACGGAATCTGGCTCCCGGGCTACTATCGAATGTCAGCCGGTAAATGCTCTCTACAACGTCGGAAGCATAATTGGCTTATGAACTTTACTTTACTTGGAAGTATCCTCCTTTCGCTCGTATACAAGCTCAATTCGCTAGAATGTGCTATCATTAGTCTAAGCTCATCAACTGAATTCTTATTATTTCATGTTCAGTACTTGCCTTTGGTTCCTCTAACGAATGGAGATCCATACGAAATGCTTTCTCTTTCAAACCATCCCGTAGACAATGTTCACAACTAGTTAAATAGGGAGAGCGCGAGGCCCACAAACACCTCGCTTTTGTACCTAGGTATTATCATGTGCGGTTGGAAAGTCCGTAGAAACCAACCGTTCAATTTTTTTTCCTTCTGAAGAAACTGCATTTGATAACGATACACATTTATTATTTCATTAAAAATATGCTGGGTCTATTATGCTCCTTGCATTTATCGCACACCAGACACCACATTTCTGGTGATAATAGGGGAGGGGTTCCATGCAAGATTACTATTTTATCTGAAGACTAACACAGACAATTTTTAAACCACAATTCGTCTGAGAAAAAAAAGGAGCTAAGGATGAATATCACTACTTTGAACTGCAATCATTTGCAAGCATTTCCTGCAGAAAATGGTGAAACGTTTATCTGTTGTGCAAATTAAGCTAGTGATTTTTGTGGCGAACGCCCTAAACGATTTCCATTTCATTCAACATTTCCTCCTTTGCAACCGTTCAGTGTTCGGGAAAGTGTTTTATACGACATTGTCCTGTGGTTTCACTTGTCTTTGTGAAGCAAGTTTTGAACGGGGCACTGCATTGGGAAAGTGTTAAAAAACTTTCAATTTATATTGAGCAGAACTGATTTAAAGTTTCTTTTATAAAGAAAAAGTCGTTCTTTCAGGTTATATGCCGCATCATTTTAAACACTTCCAGAACAACTCTAGCACGAATAGTGTCTATGTAATATGATGCATCCTCGAGTGTCACATGGGCGATCCTATAATTACGGATGACTAATGTCGAGGGGAGTAGGGAAGTGACAAGAGTACCGGCAGTTACTTTTTCCAGAACGCACATACTGTATGTGCGGCAGCCATATATTTTAATTGGCTTGTATATTATTATAGTGAAGTTCTTCAAATGTTAAAAACGCATTAAATTACTAAATAAAAATATTTAAGTTACTTCAGAAAATACATCACATTGGTTCATGAACATTCTGAAAACTCTGGGTATTAAAATGCTAATTACTTGCGTAAGAAAACGTTAGCCAACTTAGAGGCCATGCACACACACTTATGATATTAGAAATAGACTTTCGAAGCACCGTTAATGCAATTAAAATAAATAACCAATACTTTAAATATATGAATTTAATTATTATCAGATTACCGCTTTGAAGTATATGGAGTCCCATTGTGACATTTAAAGCACTAAAAAGCACCATTTTTATAATATAAGCAGAATTGAAAAAAATAACAAATTTATAATGCACGTATATGTGGTTAGGAATCATGTGTTTTATTTGTTTATTTTTTCTTCTTTTGTCAAAGTTGATTTATTATTATTATTATTTTTTAATTTGTCGTGTATTTTCAAATATTTGCATTAATGTTTTTACAGTCTTCGTTATATACTCACAGGATGTTTTTGTGCTTTTTTTCCCTTAGATTTTCACGAACGAAAAGCAAATTTTAAATCAATTATCTAGAGACAGTATAAAGCTTGATCAAGTCAGACTTTTTCACGTTTTATATATCAATTGGGTGAAGTTGTGTCATTGTGTCAGTTTATTTTCTACACAGAGTTCTATATAATGCAACGAAATCGCTCAAGATTTCATAGTAAGAGCAAAAGAAACATTTTAAAGCAAAGTATTCACAACATTTATATTGTTATTTCGGACTATAATACTACTTTTTGTATTAGTATTTAACGCCCGATTTTACTACTGAGGCATCACAGGCGGTGGACACTGATGATACATGAGATGAAATGATAAACTGGGTATTTTTTAAGGAAGGAAACGTGCCAGAGCTAAGTTTAGAGTACCTTCCGCCATTTGCCATTTATGAGGACTGAGGAAAACCTCTAAAAAACCTCAGTCAGGGAGGACGGTCCTGGCGGGATTCGAACCGCAGACCTCCCGCTCACGAGTCCGCGCCTTAACAACCTCGGCCAACCCGTGGCGGTGTAATATGACTGGTTTGCTCTGGAAGTACATTGCACTCTTTAACGATCACCAAATCTTCTCGACCTGCGAGGAACGGATACGGCTTCACCTTTCCCATAAGGGATGCGCAGGATACGGTCTATGAAACATGGATCGAACAGTGTTGAATACAACTTGTTAGCTGTGGGTTTTATACTCTGTTCATTCTTCAACTTATGGTGTCGAGAATAGAAAACGTAGGAGAGTTCTTCCGTAAAGAATATAATTCTTAAGGTAGTCCCCGTTGGATGCAATGCACCTGTTCCAACGCTTCTGCCATTCTTCGAAAACATGCTGGGGTCCATCATTTGATTGATCCTTGATAATCGCCTTCGCAGTGTTCAGTGTTATGATGGAAAAGCCTTCCGTGTTACTTCAATTTTGGGGAAAGAAAGAAGTCACATGGACTAAATTTGAACTGTGTGGAGGGTGAGGAATACACATCACATTAGTTTTTGTGAAATATTCAGTACAGCCGATGTTGCCCGTGCATTATCGTGTAATACTGCCCAGTTATAGTTGTAGGCAGGTACGGCATGCTAGTAAACCATTCCTTGAATATCGAAAAATGAGATGACCATAACTTTTCTAGCAGAAAAAACCACTCATTTTTAATGTTGGTGAATGGAGATTTCCACACAGTGCCTTTGCAAAAGCTCACAGGATCGAAATGATGTAGCCAAGTTTCATCAGCAGCGATTATCTTCGAAAGAAACTCCGCAACTTCTTGTAACGTTATCTTCAACCTGCAAGCGATGGAGCCCACAAACACGTCTCCTCCCCTATAAGCCTCAGTTGAGGAGAATGCAGAATTTCAGAGCAGCACATTGCTCGTCGCGTGTCACCTCCATGTTGCTCAGCTTGCATACCTCTCACAGGCAGGAACCGAAGTTAAAACATGTAACTAATGTGTACATTGGCATCAAGCTAACAAAATATTGTAAAGTTAGATTTTAGCGTGAGAAATTGTGCGTGTAAAAACCATGACAATTCTTTGTTCCACAGTCCTTCTGATACTTTGAATCGTCGGTTAATATAAATTTTCATAAACTATTTTCAGTTACTTTTAAAAATAAATGCTTTTTTTATCCTCAATGCGGAAAACGAAGGTTGCTAGTTGTGGTTGTAACATAAGCTCTCTGATGCTGTGCAAATTGTACCGGTTGCAAGCAATTAACTGTTCTTCACTTGCAGCTTTGCATGGGGCTCAGGAAGACAGGTTTGCCGAGAAGCTGGTTTCAGAGACAAGGCAGGTTTCATGAGTAAGGAATGAACTTGGAGAGGTAACTTATCAGGCAACATGCAACCCCCTGCATAACTTGGAAAACCCGCAGAGATTCATGAATAATCCTGTACAAGTTTTACGGCTATTTATCAAGTATCAAACAATTCTCGTTACTTTCAGTGCTACATTATAATTCCAAAATCACTGATTTTTATTAAATAACACAAATTCAGTTCATATATGTGAAGGTACCTTAAAAGGCATATGAAATATACAAATTTGGCCACAACTGGGAGAGAGCACTGCAACAGCTAAATACAATAGGTCATATCGTAAAGTTTTGAAGCTACCGCAACAATTCACACTACACACTGGAGGATCCTCAAAAAGGTACTTTGTAAGACAACAATTGCTGCTGCATTATACAGTTGCCGATTATAAAATGTACAGAACTTTTTTTAATTCCCATTATATTTACGTAATTTCAAAGTTTCCAACACAAATGTTCTTCATACAGAGTTATTTATATGCAACGGACGATGAGCCACATCTTATTACATTTCAAATGCTTGGGAGATTATTAACCTCTATAGAAAATATTGAAAATGTTCTCCCTCCTGCACAAAGTATAACACAACGTGGTATTCAATAGGCAAAATCCTGGCATCACATGGTTTACAGATGAAGTTTATGCGGCTGTGCGAACTCACAGAACTTACGATATTCATGAAGTACCTATGCACTTAGTTAAAGTCGGAATTTGTGCACAATATCCGCACAGAGAAATAGGATCAATTTTCTTCTTTTTATTTTCTTTTCGACCAGACTGTGGACACTGCAGAGTAGCGCGGATTTTCATGGGGTTTGTTGAGCAACGGGACGATGTAGAGCTGGTTCATAGATATTTTCAGCAAGATGGCGCTACAAGCCATACATTAAACCAATCCATAATACTAATTGAACGTTTCTTTAACGACTGGATAATCTCCAAGAACCTGTGGCCACTGAAATCTCCTGATTTGACAACAACGGATGTAATAGTAATAGTAATGGGTTACTTAAAAGACAGAGTTTACGTCACACGTTCCCTGACATTGGACGATCTGAAGCACAACATTACACAGGAGGTTAATGGTACTGACAACACAGTCCTCCAACGAGCGGCCAGTAACACGGGACGACGTGTTGAGTGATGCTTTATGCAGGAGGGTGGACATTTTCAACATTTTCTATAGAGGTTAATAATCTCCCAAAATACTCTACATTTGAGATATAATAAGTTATGGCTAGCATCATTCGTTTAAAATAAAGAAAGAAATGTGTTAGTTCTATACACATCACTCTGTATTACTCACCTATGATGGTCTGAAACAGAGTTATTGGCTTTCATTGATTTCCATTACGTAACAATTTAATCAACGTTAATGGAGAGAATGATGATTAATTAAATAACTCATATAATGTGCAGTTAAGAATGAAAATTGCCATTTTCCGTGGGAGCTGTGACCTGTCAGGGCTAAGCTGAGACAGGAATGAAAGAAAGAAGCCCTAGTGATGCATTTGATTAGATAATCCGTTGAAGCACCTCATCACAGTTTGTGCTACATCTTGTAAAGACCAGAAACAGCACTCCGCACAAACTTGACGGCCTCGGTGTCGACTTTCCTTACCAGCCATCTTGAAGAATGGCGGCGAGCAGAGCCAGTGCATTTGTCAGCATACGTTTCTGCTTTTCTCTCCCCTTTTTGAAGACGTGTGCCGCCATACGGTAACATAGTGCATTACAATCCGATGCTGAAGGAAGTTAATATCACTACGAGTGAGTTATGGTGAATTAAACTTGCCCCTGTTCCATGTTAACTCAAGCCTTTATAATTAAAGTTAAAAATCACAATTAAATGACTTTTCTGTGAATTCTGTTTTGCATCTATATGCGAAGTGGGATTGGCTGAGAGTCAATTTGCTGTTTATCATATAATTATCGTTTATATTATTTATAATTATTTACAGCATTTAATTCGACTGTGTAAATCATTGACACCTGACTATCAGGCTTTGTACCCCAAATAATTAAAACCAGAGATCTGCAATAGAACTCATTTATGCCATGATTAACTCATTTCACTTCATTCCTTTCATAACTGGCACGGGTGGCCGAGGTCGTTAAAGCGCGAACTTGTGAGCGGGAGGTCTGGGGTTCGAATTCCGCCAGGACCATCCTCCCTGACAGGTTTTTCCAGATTTTCCTCAGTCCTCATAAATGGCAAATGCTGGGGAGGTGCCCTAAACTAAGGCCTGGAACGATTCATTCCTTAAAAATAAATCCTTTCCCAATATATCATTTCATCTCACGTATCCATCAGTGTCCATCGCCTGTGGTGCCTCTGTAGCAAAAACGGATGTTAAACATCATTCTTTCATTCCTTTCATAACTACAAACTTAAACCTATAGTATCCATGTCTAATCTACATACGTCAAAAACTACTAAGAAATCAAAGAAGTAAACACATTAACAGTCGCCAGCTTAATGTATAGGTTATTGTGTTATACAAAACAATAGCTTATCAGTTTTACGACAAATAATAAAGTCCATGACTACTAGATATAAATAGATCGTAGTGTTAGAACACAGAGCAAGGGGAGGAGATAGATATTTTACACTTGTTGCTTATTTTAAAAGCATTCAGTCTATATCGTGTTTCAGGAGATCTTTAAAGGAGTTATTATACTATAGAAGATGCTAGAATTGTTTAATATAGACAAAGTTTTGAACTTACATGTATTGCTATTAATATTATTATTGCAATAATGTACGAAAGACTTATATTGCTGCAAGAATTAGTTGTGTTTTAAGTTCACAGTTAATGATAATATATTTAACATAGTAGTAAATTATGTTAAATTGTATTAACATGTCCTTTATCATTATACTGGACCACAAACGGACAATATTATAGTCTTTCAATATGTATGTACGTTCTTCACTTTATATCCCAAAGCATTTATTTGACATTGAAATTATTAGCGTAGATAATTTAAGGGAACAAGGTACTTGTGATGTATCTGTGCTTCACATTAGATATTACTTACGAAATTTCTCAAGAACTATTGAATGACTTCTTCAAATTTATATTATGTAAAATAATATCGGGTGATATAATAATAATAATAATAATAATAATAATAATAATAATAATAATAATAATAATAATAATAATAATTTTATGTCTTATGGTATACGGAAGTTATTTCAAAATGTTCTGTGAAGAAAAAATTTTAAATTAATGCAACAGAATACATTTTTTTACGTGAAATATGTTCCCTGCACTATTGAATTTTTACTTTTTAACATTTTCATTCAGATATAAGCCTATTGTTATGAATTTAAGTTTTAATAAGTAAAAAAGTTAATAGAATGAGTGTTATTTTTGCATAAGTATTTCAACATTCCTTTCATTTATCTGATAATACTAAAAAAGTTCAAAGCAAAGCTAACAAAATAATATTTACTTCTCTACAATGTTCAGCGTTTTTGCTGCTACCACCTACACAATATTAGTCTTATTTCTCAATGAGTATCTTAAAATAATACACAAAACTTCAATAAGAATGACTATTTTCTGAAAAAGGGTGCTTGAGTTGGGTACAGCTGCTGATTTAAAAATCATCAGTATGAGTACTAAGAACGTCCTACAGATAACACACACACACACACACAAATATATATATATATATATATATATATATATATATATATATACTTTGAAAATGGTTCACTTTGTTTCAATAAATGTCCCTAAATTCAGTAGGTTAGAATCATTAACTATACTATTTATTTACTACATATAGTAAATACGCAAATATAGAAAACGCTCTTAACACGCCAGTTGTTTCGTTCGCTCAATGATTCATAATATCCCTGCCACCTGTTCCAAATATAAAATATGTACATCGCCATTCCATACCAGCCCTTCCATAGTCCCATTTTATTTTGTATAATGTTATTGTCAACCTGTAATTCATTTTTAATTTATTAGTTTCTTCTGTAATCAAATAATGCACATCCTATCACCCCTTGTAGAAAGTTCATCTCTGACGATATAGTCCGTTTTTGCTGTTGTTTTGTCAATGTCCAACATTCACTTCCATATATTAATGGTAGTGTCATTTTTTATAAAGTTTTAACGTTTCACCAAAGTATTTCAAATATGTAACAGTAGATGAATATTCCTGAAACATTGTTTTATTGTTAAATTACAGAAAAAGGTTTATAAACAGCAGTTTAAGACCAAACTCCCCAAACATGACAATTCCTATTTTAAGTATAGAAGCAAGAATTATTAATTTAACTTAACTTGTTTTACCAATTGCACAATGTAATAAAATCTTATTTGTATTACTTTTATTAAACTTTAAACTTATAAATATAGCTTTCAAACTAATATTAATAACAAAAGAAAAGTGTAGTAAGCCGTTTCTCGATATTTTCTTTTTACAGTAATTTATTTTGACTTTGATTTTTCTTGTAGAAGATAATTTCCATTTATAAATTACAAACTGATGTAAATAAGCATAGCAACAATTTATTTTATTTTATGTGTTAATATTTGTTTCGTTTAGATATTTTTATTTTAAGTTTCAGAAGTATTAATGGAAAATATATTTCAAATACATAAAAGTAAAAGAAGAATGTCCCTAGTAGGATTCTTTGATTAAAAGTTTAACAATGAATTTAAATTTGTAATTGTATTTGTATATGTTCGACACCATTTATTCGCCAGGATTAAATGCACCGCAGCATTAAACCTCCATCAGTGATTCTTAATTTCCTGTTTTTTTTTGTAGCTGGCTATGCGCAGGAGGTGAGCTGCCCTCGCTCGCTTTTCAAGTGTCTAGCTCGTTGCCAGAAGTGGTTGGTGACGTCAGCGGTGAGCTCTGTCTCAGCAAGATGGTGCGGCAACCCCTGATGAAGTAACGAAGGAGGCATCAGGGGCGTGCTGGCTTCATCTTTCAGATTTGCATAGTCAACGGTTAATATTTAGAAATATGTATTGACGATATATCCATGAGACCTCTTTTTAACTTTTAATGTCCTTTACTGAATGCTGACATTCTCTTAGGACACAATGAATGAAATCAATAAATGGTGGCACAGTTGAAGCTGTACTCTAGTCGTTAAGTAGACAATTCCTGAGGCGCGCTGTGAATACTGTAGTCCAGTCGCTTAAATTACTTAAACTGCCCTTTTATAGAGGATGCTTCAAAACCTACATTAAAATTAAACGATAAGTTGTTGAGAATACCCAATAGATCAGTTTTTATATTTTGAAAAAAAAAACTATTTAATGAAAACAATATTTTTTCATGGACATTATTTTATATATCCCATTATTTTCTTCACATTATGTGAAGGAATATCTGTCTATGCATTCCTATGCAAAACTTCATTTGTTTCACAGGGGTACATGTACTTAGATGACACAAGAATTTGTTGGTCAGCTCAATTAATTCATGTGTTATGAAGATATTTTATCTTTAAAATAAATATAATGTTTTCAAAAGAAAATGGGATAATGTAGATGGTGGTGGTGGTGGTGGTGGTGGTGGTGATGATGATGATGATGGGGCATGATAAAAAAACGCATACAATAGGAGTGTGGACAAATATCAAAAGCAACTAAAAATGCAAAAAGGGAATAAGAAACATATCGAACATCTAATAATTAAACATAAGCTCAAAGAAATTAATTTTTTTCAGCGAAACATTTGTGGAAGCTAATAAAAATGTTTATTGTATTCTAAAATTATAAGGGTTGATTCCAAAAAATGCCAAATTCATTTAATGCTGCCAGTTCTTCCAAAAATATATTTTTAAACATATTTTCAATCAGTAATGTGCAAAACAAGAATATAATTTCATTTAAAAACATTGTTCTTCAGAATGTTCGTCTCAAAATGTTCTCTTGTATTAAAAATATATATAAATGATCGCGTTCGAGCTCCCCTCTCAGCCACATTAATTTTAATTGTAATTGTGCTTTGTTTAAAAAATCTATTTCAAGAGAATTTTAAAAATGCCAAGTAAATATTTTAAAAATTCCTTATTCACACTTTCACATAAGCAGTGAAAATCGATTCATGAATGCATACTTTGAGACATGGAATATTAAGGAAGTAATAATAAATATTAAATTAGATATTTTATTCATAGATTATCAAACACAATCAAAGCAAAATTTAGGTAGTAAACGATAAAAATATAAGATATTTACTGTTTACAACACTTAATTTTTGGAAGTAAAGGATTATGTTAAAAGAAACTGTGATTAAACACAAGGATATCAAAACAAAAATGCAAATACGCAAACTAAATTTTAAATCATCCTAAATCATGACAGTGAATATTTTAATAACACCAAAGACAAAAGGGAATCGCGCGACGAGTTGGAAAAAATGGAAATAAAACAAAAGTTATTAGAAGATCCTAAAAGTTATCAAGTAAATTATGCCAATGTGTCGAAAATGTTCAGTCTCCAGACGAGTATAAAAGCGGAAAGTTTTCGAGGCTTTATGTAGGTGTGCGAGTTTTGAAAGTCTTTTTGTTCGTCATAATCTGTAGAATATTTCAAGGTGTATTTGGAGTTGACTTGCTTGGTACACGAAGTCTCAATTTCAACAGAATCGTGTATGTTGATTCCCTCCAGCGCGTGGAACAAAAACAGATCGTTACACATGTGTTCGAGGTCATCAGAATATGATCCGTGGAATCAGTTTTCTCCGAATACTTCGTCATTTAAATTTTCTGCAAGCAAATGGATGCCAGATAACTTCTTTGTAGTTCATATACAATTTGTTTGTAAGTTCTATAGTTCAAAAGGGCCTTTAGGGTACAGGGCCTTCCCAGGTTCATAAACTGATCAATGAGCATTGTGAGGAATACTTCAATTTCTCTCAGCAAAACAATTCGTGACACAAGAGGCATTGATATTGAACGAAATGCTTTATCGATGCTTTGTTAATACAACAATTTTAATTAATAAAGTGGCCCATTTCGTAAGTAGCACATTTTTCATTTCTAAATTTCTAAATAGCAGGTGGCAGGTACCAAGAAGTTGGGTGCTCTTCTAAGGCTGACCACCTATCTGAGCTACAAATTTCTTTAAAAGCATATATCACGGCAGAACTTTCGGACTTATAAACTCTTATATTTTTCAGAAATTCTTTTTAAGGTAAAGAGAGTACTTTTGTGCTCACTATTGTCGTTGCCGCCATTGAGTTTTAATAAAAAGGCGCCATATTATTTTTATATATCATCTGAAAGAGAATCTCTTTAAACATTTATCCTTGATCAACTTTCTGTAGGTGAATTTGACATTCATGAAGTTCTTTAAGCTATGGACAAGAAATGTTTTTATTTTCTTGTAAATGATGTATTATTTCTTCAATATTTAACATTTTGGATCTCAGAAAAATATAGTTACCATTTTCTACATAAGCACAATAAACATTTCAGAGAATAAACTCTCTCTTTCTCTCTGGGTGTATCCACAAATTAGATATTTGAAATGTTTCCGTTTACAGTCTGACAACTGCTAAGCTGCAACACAAACTCCTTTAGTGTATTTACAAATTTTATTTATTTTTCTACACTTCTAATGTGTACATATTCTATCCTCAATATCAATTCTCTCTTTCTGTATTAAAAACATCATAAACAATAAAAATGCATTTGTAATATAAGCTTTTATCATAGACCCCCGCAGGTATTCATCTCAAAAGGGAAAAACACATATTCAAGAACCAAATAGTTTAAAACTTCCAATGACTTCGCTCTACCCTTACCCTTGTTCCTCTCAATTTTTTGCTTTGCGCTTTTTAAATACTTGAGGACGTTTATCGACATATTATAACCAGAGCCCGGAAGTTCGGCAAAATGCCTTTTCTATCTGGGTGGACGTATTTAACAGTCAAACAGAGATAAGCGTGTTTGTAGGGTCATTTTTTATTTTGCTTTTGCTTTATTTTGCTTTTGCCTTATTTTGGCTTCTGTTGCCTATTTTAAGGTTTAAAACCATTTTTTACCTGTTTTGGCTCGTTATGAATTTTTTCTATCATTATTTATGCATTTAAAAATAAATACTTTTAATATATCGAAGTGAAATAAGTTATAAAAATTAAATGGCCCGTTCACCTCACAAAAATACCTATTGAGAATCTTGTTAATCATTTATTTCATTTCAAGCAGTCAAAAACTTTCTTTTCAACCCATTCACTTAAGCACTTTAAATAGCAGAACCTTCATTAGTAAAAGGAACCCGCGGTTACTTCGGGTATAGGATACCAGGAAATAGAGAGGATGGGGGAAGTAATGTAGTTTTGAATAGTCTTGGCACATGGCCTTATATCGTCCCTGGGTATCTGGTCTATAAATTGTTTTGTTCCATAATAACACAATTTTTGTAAGTGTGCATTTCGATATTCTCTTTCGATATTCTCTTAATAGGAAGTAATGCTAAATAAAAATGTAATCAACGATTTCATAACTCTTATTAAAAAAGTATTCTAATTTTCAAAGTATTCAAGTTTACTTTTTCAAAAAACGCGTTCATGTAATTTTAATTTAAATTATTATGGATTGCTTTTATAATTCTTCAGTTTCATTACAGTAAAAGTACACTAGGAAAGCTGATGGACACACAAAAGGCGATTATATATATAAAACTTTCCCCCTAAAATTTCCGCCCCGGCGTACTTCGCCCATTTTACAGTTTAAGGTAACGATTAACAATTTCCGGTAATTGTGCAGAATCTCCTCCCTGCGATTCTAGAATGAACGATAGCGCCTACAACAATGGGTTACAATACTATCACTACATTAACAAAAATACGAGCGTAAAAATAACAAATGATAGGAATCTAAAACAGAAAGAAAGTTTAAGAAATGTTTCTTATAGCATAAAAAGTCGTTATATTGTAACATTTAGATATGTTCCTTTCAATAAATTTCCTGTTAGTAATCCAGTTTTTATTTTGGTATTTTAATTTTAATAATATTGCGTGAAGTAGAAATTATTTACTTGGCGTACTATTTCATTGGTTTCGCAAACCCGACCAGGATCGATGGATTTTTTCGGGGGTAAAAATCCGAAGTGTGGCTTCCTTCAGAAGGGAAGTAAAGCCGTGGGCCCCGTGTCGTACATTTACGGCACGATAAAGAACCTCAAGCCTGAAAGAAGAGGCCTCTGAGCCGTTTCACCCTGATTTGAATGGGACGCTGATGATCTGAGGTGTTAAAGAGCGTCCGTAAATAAAACATATATATATATATATATATATAGGTTTTGTGGTTTGCTTTTGATTCCAATTTCTCTCGGAGCACCGTAATCTAAGTCATTTCTGTGAATGATGTTCTACAAGACTTAGCAAAGAATTTTCTAATTCACTAATGGCAGTCTAATCCTTTCCAGTTTATTTAATCTTTCAGTAAAATCCAATAACACCTATTGCTTTATTTATTTGATTAACGTGCAAAGTTTATACTATAGCATTTTTAAAGTCAAGAATAACTCGTCTTTTACTCAACTGATAGCCATATTTTACTAAACCATAGCAGATAAAACTATCGAAATCCCCAATCAGAGACATAATTTTGCAGTTTTTTGCATTTATTACCATATAACCTTATCCAACCCATAAAAGAATTACAGTAAGAAGGTAAGGAAAGTATAAAACATTTGTACCCATTGTATAACTGGCCGACAGTAATGAAATATTAGCTTAAAATAATACTCAATCTTCAGGAAATTCTTGAGGTGAATATATACAGTGTCTCATAAAAGTGCCTTCAATTTATTTCAACATGTTTATTGATTCTATTTGTGCACGTTTGGCTAGAACATTTTCAAACATTTTGGACTAACGAACTCCCTTCATAAGGACCTGAGCTGAGCGAACAAAACGTTTATCAAATTTAAATTAGCCTAATGTTATGCTTAATAAGCTTACCTTGCGATCCCCTCCAAAATTACGCAATAACGCTTAAAATGTTGAAACCACATAAGTTCAAATAATTTTGCAATCTTTTAAATTTAAAACCTTAAACCCGAAATGAAATAAGTAAGTTAATAATGCAATATGATATTTTCTATCTTTAAAGTCACGCATTTGAAACTAATCTACAAACTATTTAATTTATTGAAATATTTGTATAATGATAGAATTATGTGCGGGCCAAGTTATACAGTTACAGAGTAGTTCCTATATTTTAAACAAGACTGTGCATCCTCTTTGCTGAATTTTAAATGAAGAGAGGTGAATAAATAGCTTACTTTGGATGGCACAGAGCTTTGAAGTTCGGAATCATAAAAGTTGAATGTGATTTAAGACTTTATTTAACTTTATATGAATCTTCGTGTTCATAATCGAGGCCTTCTCCTTATAATAAACTAAGAAATCTATTCAAAAACGTGCCTCATTTCAAAAAACTGAAAACAATGTATTTAATCCAAAGCGATATTCTAGTGTAAATAATAATAATAATAATAATAATAATAATAATAATATCATCATTACAATAAAGCGCAAATTCCACCATTAAAGAAATTTACGGAAACTCTCAGTGGGTTCACCGCCACGGTGGCCGAGGTCGTTAAGGCTCGGACTCCTGAGTGCCAGGTCTGGGGTTCGATTCCCACCAGGACAGTCCTTCGTGAATTAGGGTTTTTCCAGGTTTTCCTTAGTCCTCATAAATGGCAAATGCCTGGGAGGTATCCTAAACTTAGGCCTAAAGGAACGCTTCCTTCCTTTAAACAAAAATTCTTTTATCATTTCATCTCATGTGTCACCAGTGTCCACCACTTGTGATGCCTCAGTAGTAAAAACGGGCGCTCAACTCCATTAGAGAGAGAGGAATCAGTGAATTCGCAAACTACAGCGGGGAAGCACTGGGCTAGAGTGATATATTTGATAAGACACCTCAAACATCTTATGCCGAAACAATGTATCAGAAATGCATATTTTGCATGTTTCAGTAGTCTTGTAGTAATGTTGGTAGATTTCTTATATTGCAAAAATCACAAGAATCTTAAAAGGTTCATCTTATATTCTTCACTGTAAACCTTTGTTTATTATTGAAAATATTTTTAACCGTAGTAAATATATAAATCAAGGCTAATTCATGTGATTATCAAACAAGATCTGTTTATCATGATCATAATACTAGATGCCCATTACTGGATCAACAAAAACCTATAGAAGTTAGATGCATTGGTTTTTCCTTTATTTAATAAATTGCATCCTGATATATTTTATGTGCTTTATTAAAATCAAACATTTTCTCCATCAATGGTTGATGTTCATCCTATGTATAACGTTGCCGACGTTTTAAACTCAGTTATATATGTTTGCTTTTGAATTTATCAGTACGTTACATTTTCCATAGTATAGTGCTGTATGCTCATAAAAACTAATAAATTGATTCGTTGATCTTCAAACAATGTCGAAGTGTTAATCTCTTACGGTAAATTATTGTGTAAGGCTTCATTGTTATCTAAAATACCTGTTTCCATGATGTTCTAAAAAACTCAAATGTTAATCCATCCATTATGGTTAGGTAACATGGATTTGGAAATTGTACTCACGTGGCACTGACATCTACTTACAAAAGTAAAAATACACCACGTATTCCAAATAAAACCTAGTCATGCATTTCTCTGGACCGATTATGTTCTCATGACTTCGAACACGCAGGTTTGGCAGGCCATGTTCACAAATTTCTTTTCGTTTTACACACAAAAGATCTTCTTTTGGTGAAATGAAGCATACAGTTCAAGCCAACTCAACTCGAAGTACTGCGTCAGTGAAATCTTTCAGCAGTTTGTGTTAAGCTATAGAGGACTACAAAACTTTGAAAAATGTCTTATTAAAACACCACAAAGTTATACTTTTTTGTTTTTTGTTTGTTTATTTATTTCTTAAACTTCTAAGAGTACGTAGTTTGAAATATTGCTGTTCTAATATTCTCTATTGTTTTGTATTTCCCAATCTTCTGAGTCGGTCCTGGTGGTGTAGTGGTTACCATACTGGCCTTTTAAACCCAAGATCGCGGGTTCGAATCCGGCCAGGACCGATGGATTTTTTCGGGGTGTAAAAATCCTAAGTATGGCTTCCTTCGGAAGGGAAGTAAAGCCGTGGGTCCTGTGTCGTACATTTACGGCACGAAAAAGAACCTCAAGTCTGAAAGAAAAGAGAGGCCTCTGAGCGAAATTAGTCGGCCGTTTCACGCCCTGAGTTGAATGGGACGCTGATGACCTGAGATGTTAAAGAGCGTTCGTAAATAAATCAATCAACCCAATCTTCTGAGAGTTGCATGATACCGATAAATGCTCTTTGTGCTATCTCCTTGCAAAGTTTTGTTTTCATGATTTAGGAACAGTTAAGAATTTGTCTATGTATTTTCAGAATAAAAGGTCTTTCCTTGGATGTTAACCGAAATTTATTTTAATGTTTTGAAATCCTATTCATATCATAAAAATTTATTTTTATTAATTGTCCTAGAAAAGTATCTCTAGTAAATACTTATATTTCATGCAATCTTAGCATTAAAACACGCTTCTTATCAGGCTATAAATCGTGCACAACTAGTCTAATTCTGGCACTGGTGTCAGAAAAAGTCACCTAGCAACTTGTGTTCCATGAAGTCATCGCCGCCTTCACAACACAATTTCAAACGTACCTGCAAGAAAAAGCTAAAAGCGTTGCCCTAACAAGCGTACCAACATTCAAATAAGAGACTCATTTTATTAACAAATGTTTTGAAAGTACAATCATATAAGTTATTATTCATCATAAATTAATTTCCATTATCTTGTAAACATTCAAAATACAACAATTGATTAATCACAATGCAATTTCTTTCATTTCAAAAAGTTAATCCTGAATCATTATTAATCCCTATTACACTAACAGAAAACTTCCTTAGCCCTTAATACATTGATTTTAACTTCAGAATATATACACCAGAGCAAGATTTTTATGAAGGCATAAAAATCTTCAATTGGAAAAAATAAACAAATCTAAGAATCTAAATTTAAAATTACTTACCATATTATTAATCAACAATCGCTATATTGTATATTACCAGCTCTGAAAAATATGCCAAAAAGATTTTATCTTTAGTTGAACTAACATATTTCTCTTTTCTCCATGTACAGAACTTGCCATAATTCTTTTCATGTATACTTTTTCATTTTTGGTGAATTAACAAATCGTCAGCTATCTCATTTTCCTTTATAATTTCTTCTGGAATGATATCTGCTTTCAACATTCTTCAAAACAAAAACAAAATAAAACGTCATAGAAACGAGTGCTGAGAAACAATGCAACATAATAGTCATATCTACTACGTCATAACCTCACATTTTGCAAATTTGTAACACTTTGTAAAAATATTTCAGTACTAAAATTGTATGAAATGTTGTATGCAACATGTGTATAATCTTCATTCTGGTCACTGATTTTTTTTTTTTTTTTTTTGATTCATTTTATTTATGGACGCTCTTTAACATCTCAGGTCATCAGCGTCCCATTCAACCCAGGGCGTGAAACGGCCGACAAATTTTGCTCAGAGGCCTCTCTTTCAGGCTTGAGGTTCTTTTTCGTGCCGTAAATGTACGACACGGGACCCACGGCTTTACCTCCCTTCCGAAGGAAGCCATACTTAGGATTTTTACGCCCGAAAAAATCCATCGATCCTGGCCGGGTTCGAAACCACGATCTTGGGTTTAGAAGGCAAGTATGGTTACCACTACACTACCAGGACGTCTGAGCACTGAGAAAGCGTGTTCACTTCCGCTCACGAACTAAACATTCACTTGTGTCACAATTAACAACAATATACACTAGTTACATAAATAAATATTAAATTCTTAAATGAATAAATTATTACTCTCTCGATTATTATTATTATTATTATTATTATTATTATTATTATTATTATTATTATTTGGGGGGAGCGTTAATACAACCAGATGCATTTTCCCATAAATTATTCCGTATTCTTGAGCTGAGTATTTGCTTGGAAGAGCTCAATCAAAAGCTTTTTCTTGCTTTAATTCTGCTGAATAAGCAAAATGAAATTATAGCATGAGCACGCTTTTCTTACATCGTATAATTATGTTGCTTGCAACAAAGACAGGAGTGGTGATTCATTTTCTGACATGAAATATCTCACCTGCTATCCTATAGACGTTTTAACAAAAAGGCAGAAGCTGCGGGTTGGCAAGTTTGAGAATGCATGCAGGTACGGGTCAGGGTAGGTTAGATCCAACCAACCAACCGGTCGTGGCCGAGGACGTATTATTCCCAAGATGTAACACGATACAAGCCGTCCCTCCAGGTCCCTATATTCGTGAGACACTTTCTGCTTGCAGTGAACACTAGAGTTTCCATTTATAAACTGGAGAAACTATGACAGACTTCTTCGCCGCCGCAATATCAAAGACATCCCCACAAATGCTCTCCAACCTGTGCAGCGGAAATATAATTCTCTGGCTAGCCGAACAATGTCCCTGATATAGCAAATTCCATTTCGTTCCCAAGATTCCAAAAATAGACGGAAATAAAGACATTCCTTCTCTAAAACATTGAATTATATTTTACAAATAAAGTTTTATCCTAAACATTGCAATTGGATACAGTAAAACGCCAATTCCTTATTAAAGTTTTGATAGAAATCTTTCTGAAAAAAGTAATGCGACAATTATTATTCACAGTTACCCACTTATCTGATGACCGATACAGTGGCAGGGACTCCATCAATCGATAAGACATCATTCAAGGCCAGCCGGGTTACACTAGAGTTTTGGTCTGCCGAATCGGTGTAGAAATCCTATAGTGACAGTCTAATAATTCTAATGCATTTAAAAAGTTATATACATTTGTCATGCCCGGAGATATTGGAACATTTATCTTCATTTTCCACATGTGTATGGTATCTGCTTATTAAACTGACCAATGCCCTTCTTAAATCTCTTTGCGACTTTAAATTTTAGATGGATGTTATCCTACGTAGAAATTACTAATTTATGAAGCGCGTTACGATTTGGAACTCGATCACCGGTTAATTCCTCTTCAAATAATCTGACAGCAAGACGGACTTACGAATCATAAATTAACACCCCTTGTGTAATATGTTTCTTTCACTGTTGAAACGATACTGAAAAATGGTGCGGGACTCAAGGCCAACGTAGCAGTTCGATAAATCCCACCTTCCCTTGATTCTATGTTTCTGTGTATTACCAAATTTCGTTAATTTTCACTAGCAGATCTCCAAAAATTAGTAAAAGCGACCGAGGAAAACTACAACAAATATTTGAACATATTTAAACTAAAATCACTAAAATTTCTACGAGAGAGAGAGAGAGAGCGAGAGGGAGAGAGAGAGAATATCTGATATTCGTAAAGATACGCTTTTTTCCATTTCTATTAAAAGGATTTTTTTAAATTTTAATTACACTTCCTAGACTTTTCCAAGGGACTATTATCAAAATAAATAAAAGCACTAAACGGAAGTTAAGTGATAAAAACGTATTCCCTGCATTTTTTCTAAATGTAGCTTCCTACATTTCAGCATTCGTTCAGAGTGGTGTAATTTATTTCAACATGTTGCTATTATTCACCAAGCCATGTTTTGCATTGCTGACCCTCGGTATAAAACATAAGTTTAAGCATAAGTGTGTTTGAGATTAGGCCGGTATAAATTGAAGGCGAACGCTGGATGTTTACATGCGGCTCAAGAGGCAACGCTTGTGACTGGCATTCGGGAGGTCACGGCTTCAATCACCTTGAGACTGGTCATCAAGAATTTAATTTTTTTTCATGGTTTCCCATGGTCACTTAGGAGTTTGTTGGGTTGAACACTTACATTCTACGGATTTTCTTCTCCCCCATTTCAATTCATTCCTTAGCATCAGCTACAGGGTCAGAAGCGTCCAGAGACGCGGGATGGTGTTCTGTGATGTGGCAGTGACTTGCGCTAGGAAAGGTTTCTGTCCTAATTTCTGGTGACTTCTGGTCTGGGGGGGGGGGAGCTGTTCAGAGGAGTTCGGGACACTTCGAGTGTCCTTAGAAGAACCGGGGTGGTTCTTGGGCGAGGGGGCACCGGCGTTTAGGATGTATCATCTATGGAAATGTTAAGAGCCCGTCCATCCCCTCGGATTTCCGGACGCCCGGTGCATTCTCCATCTCTCTCCCTCCTTCCTGGAGGTCCGGAGATGCGGGGCGTATGTACAATAGGCCTATTTTAGTGGCAGCGCTGTGAGCCTCCTCCGTGGGGCAGAGGAACATACATTTAGTTAAATTTTAAAATGTTGCGAAAAAGTATTTCTTTTCAAAATGATTGTACTTAATGAATCGTGGTAAATTTGTTTTATTATAGTTTAGTTCTTAGAAATTGCGGGTGCAAATAGCTACATGCATTGCATGTTTATTTAAGTATTTGAATTATTAAAAACACTCTAGGGGACCATCATTTTCAACTGTTTCCAAGTAGACCACGGAGTTTAAACGCGGCCGTGGAAACTTGGAAGATGACCCACGCAGCAGACGACCAAAATCCGTCACAAATTATCAATAAGGTGCACGCAGTGATTCTGGAGAAACTCCCATTAAAGTTGTCCGAAACCCTGTTTCACATTTGTGCTTGAAGGTAAGGTGAATGCCGCGATAGCTGATTCAGGATCAAAAGCGAATCAGAATGGAAATCTCTCAGCAAAGCTTCATCCATTTTCAGAGAGATCCCACTGACTTTATGCGAAACTACTACACCCTCAACAAAACAGCAGTCTAAACAATGGAAGCATCAAGATTATCCACCGCCAATGTGAAATCGGTCTCGGTATTCTGGAATGCCAAGAGTGTACTGCTAATTGCTTGTCTTCCCGCTGGAACATCACTGGAGTGTATTATGCTAACGTGTTGGACTTATTGAAGGCAAAAATTACGGAGGAAAAAAAAAAGCCCAGTTTATCAAAGAAGAAAGTAAGTTTGCTCAAGACAATGCTCGCCTTCAAATGTGTGTCTTTGCAATGGCGAAAATAAATGAATTAGGGTACGATTTGCGACAATATCCGCCTTACTCGACTGATTTGGCTCCATCGTATTTCTATCTGCTCTGTAAACTGAGAAAATTATTTGGTGGAAAAATATTTTCGTTCAATGAAGAGCTTAAATCATCAGTTGAGGTATATTTTGCAGCTCTGGGGGAATTTGGCTTTGGAGCATTGCTGGACAAAGTGCACCAGTGTCAAGGGAGGTTATATTTAAAAATAGTAATAAATTCAAAAAGCTACTTTGTGCTTCATTCCAAAAACTTTTCAGAGCATTAAATCGTAAACAAATCAAGATTCAGGCCAAATACAATAATGTACATACGTCCACTTCAGAACACAACTTGTATGCTATTGGGAAACGAACTTACTTCTTCCTTTATCTTTTACTCTGACATAGATGATGCTAGTTACATAGTATGTTGTTTGATAGATCTCGCTCCAATTCTACTTCTAACAGAGAAGAGCCAATTTGATTTTCTTTCGCTTGCCCTGTTCCAACTTTAATAGAAATATTTTTATTATTTTTCATCGAACAGATATAATTCATGATCTGAAGAAACAGAATTACATTCCTTGATATCTAACATTTATACAACCCAAACTGGAGGCGTAAATAAATAAACCGCAGTTTGGTGACATTTGCAGGAGTTGCTAGGTGAAATGGAAGGTTGGAAATGCAGCCTAGACGCAGCATAGCCTTGTGGTTCTATTGACTGAGAGAGAAATTAAAAGCGGGGGGCCGAAGAGGCTGGTGGAGCCTCTGAAAGAAATGCAGATAAAAGGATGGAAACATACAAGAGGGAGGGGGTTGTACTGCTGCAGCGCCAGGGGTGGAAGGGAAACTAGTGTCGCCGTGAGTGCCATACCGACTGGCCAAGCCTAAGGCAAATGCAGTGACGCAAGAGGAATTGGGTTTCTCGCGTTGCATAACCCTTGCCAGTCCCAGAGAGCTCCTGATTGGTTCATTCAAATATGGCGTAAACTAACGAAAAAACATTTAACACGAGCTTTGAAGCCAACACAGGCAAGTTTCATTGGGCTTGAAACTACTACACAGGAGTTTCCAAAAGGAAAATATATATTTGTTCCCCCTCTTGTTTCTTATATTGGACTGAAATATTAATTATACATTTATTTCCAATTTGCCTCACATATTTGCTTTATGGTGTTTCTGAATTTTTCACAACGTATTGCTTAATTTTGCCCCAAGTATGAAGCTACATTTTTTTCGCAAATTGATCCTCCGCCTAAAGGTGTGCATTGCATTTACCTAGAGCTTTTTGCAACTTTTTTCTATGTTTGCACAAGCTTGTTTAACACATTTGTCCATGTGCTTGCTATACCTGAACGTTTCCCAACTTGTTACACGTTGTTTCACAGCTTCTTTCTTATAATTAATTACCTCATTCATGACTTATACACTTGCTCGAAACTTTTACTGTACATTTTCTGCAACCGTTCGTGATTTTCTGCCATATTATCATTGCAAATGGTATATTTTTCTTGAATCAGATTTGCTAATGTGATAGGGCTTTAGAAAAATGATTGCGTTAAGAGCTCCCACCTTTCCGAGCTTTATTAATTTCTCTGTTCTATTGCACTTGAGGTTTCCCTGGTATCTGTTCCTACAGCCATTGTGGTAAACTATCTCCATATTCATTCTCCTCGTTTTTTTTTTTCTGTTCCTATTATCAACATTTTCACCATTTCATAAATTATTTTCATCTTATCACTGTCATCGAGCTGTAAACCAATCCACATAGACAGATTGGACGATATGAATAGGCCCAACAAAAACAAGTTCCGATACTTATAGATATAGTTATCATGTATGGAATAAGGCTTGTCATGAGCAAATTAGAAAGTATATAAAGTCAACGGCACCGGCGGTTCGCGGAAGCATAAACCCGGGGTGCAAACTTTACTACTGCTCAGTATAAAACGCAAACTTCTAAAAGCTTAATAAATTGAATTTATACTCATTCGTGCTTGGGGCAACACACATAACAGAGAAAAAGAGCGACAATGTAATAAAAATATCGTAGCAACGCATCTGTTTACACTAACAAATCCATTCTTACAGTTTTCATAGCAACAAACTTGTCGATGCTCCTTTGGTTGAAATTATATATACATTTGAAATTACAGTTTTATTCAAATTAATTGTTTATTTAAGTACGCTCTTTAATATTTCTGGTCATCAGCAGAGCCCGGAAGTTCAGGCATATATTTTAGTTAAAATAGGTAGACAAAAAGGCACTTAAAATACTGAAAATACGCAGTAATATAATTAAAATGGGCATTTATTAAGAGTAAAACATGGAATAATATCCCTCATTATAATAAAAATAGATATTTAAGTCTTTATCACGCAATTAAAGTACTTAGGCTTACTTTACTTGCCTACAAGCAACAACAAAATGTTTTTTCAAGATATCAACTGTCATAATCAGCCGCTTGTCAGAGAGAACATTTTTCATCATGGAAAAAGAACGTTATACTTTCACTGAAGTGATTGAAGTATATTTAAAACAAGCTTTCGGAAGTACTCATACCAGTTACAACAGAATATTCATCTTTCAGGACATCATAGAAATATTGATCAAGACAAAGTAAGTAGTTTTGAACAGTGCTGGCGAATTTGCAAAAAATTAGCAGTGGTTTCTGGTCGAGTTCATTTTCTGTTTATGTGTTTATAGGAGAATCAGGTTAATATCTATCTTACTACATTGTATGTATTGCACAGCTGTACCGCTCTCATCTTTCTCGCTTGCAATTGTTTGTTACATTTATGCAGCTGAGAAGTTATCCCCACCACAAATTTCCTAGAATGGTCTCGCGCAGATCGATACAAGTCGTTTGCCAGAACTATTCAAAACTACAGTACTTCTCCCATCCTTTCGTTTCCAGGTATTCGTATGTCCAAGGTAACCGTGCGTTCTTTTCACTATTGAAGGTTCAGGTATTTAAAGAGCTTAAGTGAACGGGTTGAAAAGAAAATAATTGACTGCTTGAAATGAAATAAGTGATAAACAAAATACTCAATAGATATTTTTGTGAGGTGAACATGCCGTTTAATTTTATAACTTTTTTCATTTCTATATATTGGAATTCTTTATGTGCTTTTTAAAATGCGTAAATAATCGCAGAAAAAATCCATAACTATACAAAACACGCAAAGAAAGAAAGAGAAAAGTTTTAAGTCTTCAGAAACCAAAATAGGCAAAAATGACAAATAAAAACTGACCCTACCGGAAACATGTTCACTTCTATCTGACTCTTCCACCCAGATAGAAAACGCATTTTGCTTAACTTTTGCGTTCTGGTCATCAGTGACTGATTCAATTCAATTTTGTTCAGAGGCCTCTTCTTTTTGACTCGAAATTCTTTTGTAAAACCGTAAATATACGACACATGGTACACGGGTTTACTTCCCTTCCGAAAGAAGCAATACTTAGAATTGTTACGCCCTAAAAATCTATTGGCCCTGGCTGGGTTTGAACTCGCGAACTTGGATCTACGAGGCAAGTATAGGTCACCAGGACCGACTACTTGGAATTGGTCTATCCAGTTTTTAATTCTATTTTTCTCTTCTAATATCGCAAAGAAAAATATTTAGAACGTAAACTTTGCATGGTGTTTATTTTCTTTACATTCAATTAATACAAAACGAAATACAGTAACTACTTAATGATTTCACACGAAACTTCGCTACTGCCATTCAGTAGCAGCTCACTATTGACGAAACGACCAATTATCGCTGCTGGAGAGAGTTTGCATCAGAATTGCTACTTCAAATGTGATATTGTTTGATATTGAAATAACTGCATGTATTTTTCCATATTTAATATATGTTCCATTAATATACAACAACAATTAAGTCTTTCTTGGGAGAGAAGACGTTTCGGGTGGTACATGCACACAACGGTGCCTGTGGGCAAAAAGCTCCTCCTACGCTTCCTCTCACCTCCCAGATCAAAATATAAGCGTATAAAGACATTGGTTTGCAGCGATAGTTCCTTACAGATAATAACTGAAAATAAACACATCAGGCGCAAGATTAAAGCCCCCTACATACTTGTTTAACACATCAAAAGTTTAGAAAACTGAAATTTTAAGGAGCAGCCAAACTAGCAACCTTCCTGATCAAGGGAAACATATGCAGCATTTGTTTTAAATCAACAACTGTCAAATCTTCTGCATGAAAGTTACGTGTTCACTTACCAGATATGCAGCATATCGTGCTACATGTCCCTCATAGAGCTTTAGTTGTGTCGTTTGAACGAAGTAGGATACCCCGCACATATATTTGGTTAAGACCGACGCCCTAACTTGTCGCGGGGAGGAAGAGCAGACCACAAACGGCCCACAGGGTTTGCGGGAGTTTAGAACTTCGGACATTGCCTATGCCCTCAGCTTATCTTAAAGGCAAGAGAACTTAGCTCTCAGAGGCGTAAGCCGGTACTCTGTTTTTGCAAATGAGTGCACCTTTAATCTAAGCTTAAAGCTATCAGCTTTGAATTCGATTAGAGACTGTCAGGCAAAGCGTCCTACCGAATTCATATAATAAAGATACTAACTTTACAGTTCTTTTTAAAAAAAGAATTTCTGTGACCAGCGATCAGCACAGTTTTTATCAAAGAGATGTGTTCAGCTTTTTCACTAACTGGAGAGAGAAGGTGGTGAAGCTAAGTTTCCGGAAAGCAAAACACCGAAATGTGAAAATGTTTCATTTTTATTTAAGTTATATTTTTGTTTTGTTTGTTTAATAATAGACTTAATCTGTAAAAGTATGTGTTGCGAGAAAAAGAAAATTTAATAAATTATAACATACGTCCCGGTGTAGGTAATAAGCTACCGGGGCGGAGTGTTGCAGATTTTGTTTTATTTTAGTAAAACGTCGTAGCCTATTAAGTCTATTAACTGCGGTAACGTTATTGTTACCATAGTTATACCCGGGCCGTTGAAACTTTGCGCTTGACAGCTGCCTTTTCGTACAGATTAACAAATGAGAAAGGCTATCCGCTGTCCCTTGTGAGCCAATCACAAAGTAGCATTACATTTAGTCATGAGCAGTAATTGCTGTTTTGCTGGCTTTTCTTGTTGTGTGTGTAGCTGTTTTTTATCACGTGTTTGTATTGAGTTATTGTGATGAATTGAAATATTTAATTTGTTGTAAATAAAAATGTCCCAAAGGAGCATTCTCAGAGTGATACCTGATCCTCTGTGTCGAGGTGTTATCGGACGCAAAATGCTCTTAGAAACGACACATATCGTAACGGCTCGAAGCTTTTTCGAGCTTAAAATCATGAGCAAACATTTACACAATAGATCTCTCACTGTCCAAAGTTTGTTCTTTATTATGCTTATATTACTAGGCAGCAATTCCATGACGGTTATAAATAATCCTAGAGCAAACTAATTCGCTGTTACGTACATTTAATATACGTTTACGAGGCGACATTGAAAACTCTACAATACCAGCAGTTAAACAGGGTTTGCATAGCCAACATTACATGAACTGATGCTGTCAAATGCAACGTATCAACGGCCCATGTATACGCGATAAAGATTTCATGTCCCTAAGGCTGACGGGGAAAATGTTCATCTGTATTTCTTAAATTTTCTGGTACAGTTCCAGCAAATTTCTTATACTTCGGCTGCGATTACCAAGAAAAAGATCTACAGCAAATCTAAAAGCTGTTTCTTCAGTCCTCTTGAGCAACGCATGGTAATGCAGTTGACAACTCTCTGCTTTGAAACAATATTTCATCAACTATAGTACCTAGCCAAATTTTAACTTTCGCAGTACCCTTCCCCCCATTTATTGGATTCTGAGGATAAGTTTTGCAATAAGGCTAATCTATCATTGTTATAAACCACCGGAAAGTACAACGTTTTATTCTTGCGAAAGTTGAATTGTCATTTAAAAGCATCAGTCACATACGATAGCAGTTAACGCAGACTTGCTTTGAATGTGTTTTATTCAAACTATTTAACCGTTTAATTGTGATTTGAAAAGTAAATATTCCATTCTCTACCAGCAATTATGTATGAAAAATAATAACTGTACAAAAAATCAAGGACAAAACAAGTGATTTCACGTTTCAAAAGATTGCAGCAGAAAAAGCACTGATCGACACCAAATCTTTCTGAAATGAGAGATTTCTCGAAAATATATATGAAGCAAACTAATTTGGCAGGGCATTTGTTTTTTGTTTTTTTTAAGAAAAAACAAATAAGGATGAAAAAATTCCAAAATCAGAACGTTGTTTAAATAAAATTTATAGAAAATAGACGAAATTCAATCTTAAAAGCAGTGGCATTGCAGCGTCTAAAAGAATTGTAAGATGCAACCTTACATAAATGCATTTGAAGTCTGACGAGACCCGCATATAAACCCATTTGACTGCTGCTTTGGCTGCAAAATGTCTTCAAGTGGGGAAAGGATCAAAAAGTTCGAGATTTAAGCTTTTGGAAACATATATACTTTAAAATGTTTGTCCCGAGTGCATTTTTAAACCAAATTATTGTGGCCTTTTTAATTCATTTTATTTTATAAATGAAACTAGCAAGCAAATCTCAGCTTGTGTCTCCCAGCCTGTGAAACAAGATTTGGTCAGTAATCAGTAGCAAATGTATTTATAGGTAGTTCAAGGGACAATATACAACAAAGTGCTGAGGAACATACTGCTGCCATAACGAAGCAAATAATTTTCAAATAGAGAACCTTTTTTTTTTTCTTTTATGCAAGATGGAGCTAAACGCCTTACCACCAAATCAGTGACAGCATTTTTACCGGACGAGAGGATTACTTTGTTACCCTGGATAGGAAATTTGCCAGATGAGGACTCAAATCGAAAATGTTTGGTGGCTTTTAAAGAAGAAAGGGGCTAAGAAGTGATTACAGTGAAATTTTGGTTTATTAAGAAGATAATTTAAGTGTGGAGTCATCGTTCAAATACATTAGGACAAGAGTTTTAATAGCTGCCAAAGGTGGACTGACTAAATTCTCTGAAAGTGTATTCAGTTGTGAGTAACTACATATTTGACAAAAATTAATAAATTAATAAGTTCCTGATTATTACTGTGTAAAGTACAGAGCCTTCGTTTGGATATGTGGCTGACTTAACGGGGATTTGCTTGGGGCCGGGAAGTACATTGTTTGTCGGTTTGTTGAAGATTCTGGATTCTGGTATATGGACTTTTTGGTATTATAACAGCACTAATACACTGTAACACTGAAACACATGGTCTCACAACAATTCAACTTCTGTACAGCTCAAACTTCACGTGAACTGATTAGCCAGCATACAGTGAGGAGGGTTAGTGGAGGGGGGAAAGAACTGATTAGAAATAGTGCGGATAGGCAAATCCCTGTTAAGCCGGCCACACGTCCAAACGAAGACTCTGTGTTATCTTAAATTATTTTCTGACGTTAAAAGCACTTTAAATTCCATTCTTTAAACAAGTTTAAAAAAACAAGGTGCGTCTAATAATATGGCCAGGGACAGTGGTACATAATTCCTTATTGATATAGCTCTATTCCATAAAAGTATGGTCTAATAAATTGCAAGTGTATTAGCAATTTTTTTGTAAAATATGGAGTCGTGGCTTTTGAGTCAACAAAAGAATGTATACCACTTGTAAGGTAGTAAAAAGTTACAACTGACGTCATATAAGAACAGGAAGAATAGCTATTTGCCACAAGCCACACATTGAATTAGGTTATGTCAACTCTTTAGTAATAAACTCGTTTCCTTTAATATACAGAACGAATAATTATCTTTCCTACTATATTTTATAAATATTAATGAAATTTTAAATACTTCATTATACATTTGTCAATATTGAAACTCGATCTTTCTCTTTGGGATGACCGTCATAAATTGTTATGCATGTGCCTACGTCACAGCATCCATTTTAGTCGAAAGATGCAATGATAAGTGACCTTACCGAGTGCGCTCGATTACTTATTTTATTAGTATATTTGGTTGTTTACATCTGTGTACATTTATTTATATCGTTCGACAATAGCATTTTAATTACAGACAAATTATGAAAATGATATCAAAAGAAACTAAATAATTTATTTTAAAAGAAAATGAACAAGGGAAAGAAATTATTATCGTGGCGTTTAGTGAGAACCTTAAACCATGTCATAAACTAAGATGCTGACTGTAATTTGAAAACGGCATCATAAATGGTAATTTAAATCCACTTAACTTACTGATTCATTGTACTTAAATACGGAATTATTCATTTTTATACAATATTCAATTCTCATCATCATCGTTGCTTTTGCTACTACAAATATTTACGTCAACTAATTCCCTAATTGTTTAAAAATTGTGGTAGTATACGAAGTTACTCTAGAAAAGAAAAATCTACACAATTTACAAGAGTATGAACATACTGACACTTCTGTGGAACAAAACAACGAAAAAAACGCTTGAATGTAGTTGTAAACCGAGCGTGATGACTCAGCCGGTAAAGCTAAGAATTTATATTCCGGAGGTACCGGTTTCAAATCCCTTTGGACCGGGCACCCTGACCATGGGTGTTGTGTGCTTTCTCCTTGGCGATTAGGCGATTGCTGGGATAGATCTTTCCTGCCCGCGAATTTTACGTTCTCCCATTACATGTCATTTCATTCCGTTGGTTCTGTTAGAGAGTAGAAGGTGCCAGCAAACGTGGGTTGATTCTGTGTGCGGCATGGCGGTGGACTGCGCTTTGAAAATGTTTCTGGCCAAGCGCCTGTTATGGAAGCGTACTTTTGAGGGGCTCAAATTCCTTGGGACAGACACCAACGGTTTCAGGATGTTTCTGCCCACTCGTGTCGCCCTCACTTATCCCTTCCTTTCGGTGGTAGCGCAAGCACACACGGCCAGTCGTTGAGCAAGAGAAGTATGCTCATCGCCACCCACAATCCATTGAAATTATGAAGCACAACTGTAAAATAAATCGTTGAAAAACAGAAATGTCCTAATAACTACAAGTTACAACTCTAATAGCATGCTCCTCAGAGTTCAGAGCTCCGCAATTGCAGGAAAAGGCATGATCTTTTGGGAAAATGAAATGTTGATTTATTTTCTCTGACTATGGGTGCGTACATGAGTCGCAAGGCTTTTAAATAGAGTAGTAGTAGTAGTAGTAGTAGTAGTAGTAGTAGTAGTAGTAGTAGTAGTAGTAGTAGTAGTAATAGTAGTAGTAGTAGTAGTAATAGTAGTAGTAGTAGTAGTAGTAATAGTAGCAGTAGTAGTAGTAATAGTAGTAGTAGTAATAGTAGTAGTAATAGTAGTAGTAGTAGTAGCAGTAGTAGTAATAGTAGTAGCAGTAGTAGTAATAGTAGCAGTAGTAGTAGTAATAGTAGCAGTAGTAGTAATAGTAATAGTAGTTCTAGAGTAGGTCTATGGGTATATGAAAGTACACACATAAGTACTAATGTCAGATAATGCAAATAGTCACTTCCTTTGCTGTTCAAAAGACGGCTTTGCTTGAAATCAAAAACAAACAGAAAAAGAGGCAAAAGTAGTTTCAAATATCAAAGTTTATTTTTGGAAGCAAGGACTTGGGACTATAACAAGGTGGTAAATGTGCTATTCAGGTAGTATAGCGCAGTAATATCACCAGTCTTGAAGATCCTATTCCGCTCTTGGCTGCAATACTTCGGCATGCTAAAAGACACAATAAACCCCCATTATATCACTAAAGGAAACCAGGCCTCGGTACATCATTCCAGATGGCCTGTTTCTAACCCCAGGTACAACAGGGTGTGAGAAAACAACCTGCGGCTGTAGTAAACAAGTAACGGTCAAAGCCGGAAGGTCTAAAACAGCCAGGTAGCGGTAAGCGTTCAAAGTAGGCGAAGCGATTTCGTTTATCTGACGGCCAGGTAAAGGCCTGGTTCATCCCCTGGTATGGCTGAAATAAACGTGCCCTGTTTGGAACACAGACTCTTTCCAGTTTTAATGTCCAGCTCTCACTGGAATCTGACAGTCTCCAGTCTCTCTTCTTATATGTTAAGTTTTAAGCAGAATGAATGAGACGTGTACAGCTTATCAGCCTCTGTTTTCTTTACACCTGCAAGGCTATTATAGTTGAGTTGAGTTCTATGATTAATCCTATACACTGGAACATTTGACGTCATAACTTCCACAATAAGACATCTCCAGTTAAATAGATTTAGAGAAAATCAATAAAAACAGAATGTCTCTTGAAAATGACAACTAGATATCAAAGTGTTTCCTAATATAACTTTGCTAAATATTAAAATATGACCACAAGTATTTTTATCAAACTCAATAGTCTGCAACATTGATTTCAGATATAAACCTTTGATTTGGAAGAGGATCATGATCAGTTTGTGTGCAGCAATGTTTGAAAATAACGAAGAGCACTTTGCACACAAGAAACAAAATTTATGTTGCATATCTCGCTTAGTAGGAGCCCCACACTTCACTTCCTCGACGCTCAGCATTAAGAATCTGATCCAGAAGCACGTGATAATGATATTGCTTAGCAGACAAAATGTACTTTTCAGGGAAATTTCATTTGTATAAGTTCTCCCCAGATATGCAAGAGATTCATCAAAATTAACTTTTCTTTGATTCTGTAACTCATTCATTTTATGCCTTACTCACCGTTATGATATTCAATTACATTGTAAGATGTCACTTTCCGTTTTTTAGCATCGGGAGAAGGTTTCTATACTTTGATACAGTTAACTCTACTATAACTAGTTAGATAAGTGAAATACTTAACAATAGGTACCGTTGTTTAAACTCGTGTTACCTGCCTGCTTTCCTGAATAACACAGGGCTTGTGTCTTTATAAAGCTCAATATGTCAGTAACATGTGGCAAATGCTGGAAACTTGTATTGTTTTGAATGTGAAATTAAATAACTCAGTTAGACGATTAAAACGACACATATAACTTATATGCTAAATAATAAACTTATATTGTTATGGATCTCATGTCTTCGTTTGTTCAGGACATTTTCATTTCCTCTGCGTGGAAAGTGTTTATGAGCTCTTGATTTTAGTATTTGGTACTTTCCTATTTCTGTCCCTTTTTGAGATGTTTTATTATTCCTTTTGTCGATCAACGCCACCTATGGCTTTATATAGTTATGCGCTTTGTGCAGAATTAACTGCTCTTCTCAAATTTATTAAAGGTTGCGCATATTGTGATGATGATAATGATGATGATAATAATAATAATAATAATAACATGAGCAGGTACTTAAGTTCCTGCTAAAGATTGGGTTTCATTATCGGTAGGAATAAAAAATATTTCAGTGCTTATGTTTCTCAATATGTTCTCCTCTCTAAAAAAGATTAATACAAGGTAACTTCAGCCACCAACGAACTCCAGGTTCATCTGTGTTACCATTAAGTTCACCCATTATCCTATAAAGAAGCGGTCACTGCAATGCACAGTAAAATCTGTGCAGTTCGTAGCTAAATGCTGAAAGATGACGAGAATGCTAAGTTTCTCACGTATAATTTTGACGTAAAATATAGCAATCCACTCTCAACATGTTTCATATAACACTAATTATATTTCAAGATGTTCAAATTAACAAGGTGTACAATTAAATAGCGTATTTTTAAAAGTTGTTTACTAAGCAAACAATTCAAAAGCATTTTATTCCCCCCCCCCCACAAGCACTTATTCCTAAGAAATATATATTTAAGTAATTACTACAGAAACTGGCCCTTTATGACACCAGTGAGCGGTTTACGGTACAAAACATGTGCGTTATGACACTTTTGTTATAGTTATGTGTTATACTTTGTTTTACATGTCCAATTACTCAATTTTGATTATATATTGTAAATTATGTTGAAGATGTAAATAAACATTATGCCCACGATTCCTCCCCACTTGAAGCAGTCAAAAAACAAATTATAAAGAGAGATAGATAACAACCATGTGTTGTAAAGTTTTTTACTAAACTTCTTTAGGTATATTCATATACTGATAATATCTGTACATTATTTATTTATTGTCGTTTTGACTGCATTGGTCTTCTCGCAACATCTGTAGATTGTGGACTGAATACTATAGGCGTAAGTCTGCAGGGATAAATGAAATGAACTGAACTAATGGTGGAGCGAATGAGTTTGCAGTCCTTGGCGCTGTAAAGCTATCTGGCATTTACCTTTTCAGGTTAAGGAAAACCACCGAAAAGAAAACTAACTAGATAACTTGACCTGACCGGGATTCGAACCTCACCGCCATGGTTGATCGAGGTGGTTTAAGGTAGCCAGGAAGTGTAAATCTAGCAAATAACGCAGCAGTATACATTTTGCACTGCATCTCAGAAATTTATAAAGCTATAAATATGAAATAAATTTTAATTTTCTGATGCACTTAAAATTGTTTTAAACAAAAATAAATCTTATTTCCCGATAACTTTGACATAAATGTGCACTTTTCTCAGGATTGGCTGGACCACTCTTGTTGAAAAACTGCACACACATAATGTATGCAAATGTGAAGAGTGGCTAGAAGTATTTAAAGATCACTATTATTCGATAAAAATCAATATCAATAAGAAATTAAAAATATTTATATTTTTTTTTTCAAAATTTGAAAATTAATTTCTTTTCAAGCAACGAGCTTAGATATATTATTCTAGTTCCCGGGATAGCGTGTTGTCTATAGTTTAAGTAAACAAAAAACTCACTCCGATTCCACCAATAGTTTAGAAGATAAATGCACGATTATGTCTCAGCGTTTTTAATTTTTTAAAATGTTTTATTTTGGTGTAAACATTTTAAATTTTTGTTATGCGCATTAGAAATTAAAATCTACAGCACATCTTTGATTAAGTTGCCTTAATATCTCATAAAATGTCATACTGATAGCTTTAAAACTTTCTGAGATAAAGTGTAAAATGTATACTGTTGCTTAATTTGCTAGATTTACCTTCCTGGTTACCTTAACCGTGAATTTGTGAGCGGGAGGTCGGAGGTTCGATTCCCACCAGAGCTGCCCTCCCTGATTGAGGTTTTTATAGGTTTTTTCTCGGTCCTCATAAATGACATATGCCGGAGAGGTACCCTAAACCTAAGCCTGGTACTCTTCCTTCCTTAAAAAAAAAAATATTTTCTCGGTTCTTTATTTCATCTCATATATCATCAGTGTCCACCACTTTAAAACAGACGTCAAACACAATTAAAAAAATTTGTAACCCAGAAACTGAGGAACACAACGGAGTGGTCGGTTATTTTCATATGTAGAAAGCAATACTTTCGCGTATGCAATTAGTTTACAGACTAGGCGGTAAAAGAGTTTGGAATTTTGAAAACAAGTACAAAGTATACTTTCTGTACGAATCGCAAACAATATTTTTGGCATAACTACTAGAACTGCATTGAATTAGTCAGTTAATTTTATTTAATGCTGTACTATTACAAATGTATTAACTTTGGAGCCTTGTTCGACCACTGCTATTTAAAGTATTTTCTTAGTTGACCATGTAAAATATGTCAGTGTGTTGATAAATTCCCGTATTTCTACCAGAAAGTGAATAGTAACAATGCTGTTTTTGTATGCGTGCTGGAAAGTAAAAGTTTCCAGAAAAGGGGGAAGGGCTTTTGAAAGTGTGCTTTCCATACAAGTGCGCGAAAAAACAATTACAACAACAAATTTTTCAATTTCTCGTACTGTTTCCACGAACGGAAGGAAGCGAATTCGACGTAATTGTTTCATATGTATCCACAGTACTTAAAACATAGCATTTGATAACTTACACTTAAATATTAGTCATTTCTAAACATGAGTCAACAAAAATGTATGAATATTTGCTTACAGAATACGAATAGTCCTATTCTTGCTTTTAGTTCTTTTAAGGACATGCATAAAAAAATGAAATGTTATATCAAGAATGCTTTTTAATCTGGTTTTCCACAGCTCCATGTGGGCCTTCGGCTTACCGCGACGACCGCTGCGTCTTCTACCTCCATTACGTGATCTCATTGGTAGAGTGCAGTATTGCAAATCAGCACACTGCATTCCGCCGGTCGTTATCGGGGTTTTACTAGATCGAAGATCGCCACCTCTAATTGTCCTCACCAGTTAGGGTGAACCCCGTTCCACACCTAAGGAGGTACCGGGAATCAAACCCGGCCAGCAGTCAGTAACGCTAATCACTAGACCAAGGAGGTAGTCATCAAGAAGGCTAGTTTTTTTTTTTTTAATTGTGCCGAAGGTTTATTGTATTACGCGTAGATAGTTTCCACTTATTGTTGTTGTTGTTGTTATTATTATTATTATTATTATTATTATTATTATTATTATTACCTTTATGGTTTAGAAGTTACTACTATGGTTAACTTCGCAATACAAAAGTTGATCATATAGTATGCCAACAACTGTCAATATAATTTTGAAATGACCCTCATTTAAATTTCTAGAATTTGTAATAATAGGTTATATTTTTTTACATAAATGTCCGCAGGTCTTGAAATTAAAAATACTTTAAATAAAATCCAGAGCAATTTTAATAACTGTACATATGTGAACTTGTGTACAAAATTTTCTTTGGCTGACATTAAAAATATATAAAAAAAATACTTAAAATACTACAAGGAATTTAAAATATTGTACAGAAAAAAACTATGCATTTTGTAACTATTATAATATTAAAAGCAACTTTATAAAAAATTCACCATGAGCAATAATTTCAGGTGTAAAAGTAAACCAAGAAAGCGTTTTGTACATCTACTTCAAATATTTATTGAGAAAGGTGTACTTGGTCTATGAAAAAAATAAATAAATAAAGTATAGGTAATTGTAATAAAATAACATAAAATTAATGTTTAGTGATATTCTAGTTATAAGACTAAAAAATAAGCTCACAGTTGTACTGTATTGTGTCGTATTTTCATTTACTTACATATAGGAGTACCGAGAAAATTAGAACCAACTTTCACTACTCGAGCAGCAGTCAAAAGAAACTATCTACTATTCTTAATGATACGCCCTTAGCTATCTTACAAAATAAAACGAGCGCTAATAATCTTCCTATAATTTAATTTTGCTTGACGGAATAAATCTGAATTTAAAATCGAAATTAAATTTCCTCAGAAAATCCATAAGCTTGTGTATTGTATTAGGCAAAACAATTCCAAAAGAATGATCTAGATCTTTAATTTTATTTTAAACAAATAAACATTTGAGATTATTATTATTATTATTATTATTATTATTATTAGTTCAGTAAAATAATGGAACACTTGAAGTTCCAGGAAAAGTATAATCAAATCTAAGCAGGGGTGATGGAATGAAATTCTTATTGGAATAAAAACAACTGAACGTTTAAGGTTATAACAATTTACGAGTATTGTGAACTCTTCTATTATTTGACTTTTGTGAAATGATAATGATGATGATGATAATAATAACAACAACAACAACAACAACAACAAAATGAACGTAGCAGGAAAAAAAAAAGTCACGTAAAGTGTTTGAGCACGATACAACTTTTAGTATTGTGATTCTCGTTGCAAATCGAGTATCAAGAGCTTCTTCATCGACTGAGAGATGTTCGCATGTGAATGTGGAATGTTCATTTTGACGAAAAGCTTATTGCTCCACTCTGTTAGTTACCGCAAAGAGCAGATTATATAGGAAGGCTGTGGGTGGGTATATTGTTGCTCATGATTTAACACCTGCCTACCTCTGCAGTTCATGGGAATTCTTGGCCACTCAATGGAAGACGAGGGTCTTTACCTGGATCCACACCTTTCTTCTTCTTCTTTCTCTTTCTTTTCTTTTTTGTGCGATTTTTGTTGGCCTCCTACAGCAATATTTCGGCAAAGCTGTGCTTTCTTCAAGCTCTGGTCCCTGTATAATACGAAGAGCTAATTTTGAAGAGGAAAACAAGCATCCTTCAGCTTTTGATATGCGTTGTTAATATAACAACAAACTGTAATTGAAAGTTTACGTTTATAATATTTCTAGCCTTTTATCTTAGAAATTAAAACTCGCTGGTTTACATAGTGCGCAGCATTCAGTTTCAAACCATTTTGCCAAGTCTCGCCAATATGTGAAAATTAGAGACTCCTCCAAAAGAAACGTTTCCTTTTAGCCTACCTTGTTATCTTATTGTTTATTGTAATGCAATTTTTATAGCGCGTGAATTCCATCTTACACTCATCATGCAAACCTACGGTTTAATAACTCGCAGTAAGATGCAACACACAAACCGAAATTAGAACAAAAGGTTCATATACCAGGGTAGCGTTCAAATATGTATGCTGAGAACATGGAGACTGCGATCTTCCTATTCCATTCATCCGTATATTCCCAATCCGTCCCCCCCCCCCTTTTGCGTTAATTACTCATCTTTTCTCTGACAAAGTTGTCTGTCTTGGTTTTCTTCCTCTCGCCATTGGTTCCAATATTCTTATTGACAACTTCGATTTATATGCACAAATAATTTTAGTTCTTTTTCCAATGTTTTTGTATTTCTGTTCCTCAAAATATTCTTGTTCAAGGTCTTGTTTGAATGTAAAAATTGATTGATTCATGGTTCCTTTAATAAATTTTGCAGAAATCTATAAATTTAGCTATTAAGTCAGAAGAGTCAATCCACAAAATTGGAATTAATATACAAATTTCTTACACTGACAACGTTGAACAAAAACAAGAAAGGTGCAACATACATAAATCCAAACAAATGATATAAATAAGAAAAGCGTTGGAAAAGAGAAGATGAATCTATGTCTATTTAAAAAAAAAATTGTGTAGAAGGCGTTGATCCAATTACATTACATGAACTTCTTATTAAATACAAAACTTCGAGAGTAATTCATTAAGCAAGCTTCTCACCCTTTAATTGCAAGACTTGGTTAGCTTGATTAATTTATGCTGAAAATACCAGAAGAATGCAAAATCCTAATTTAACATTAATATTCAAAACGGGCTAAGAATGTATTGTGAAAATTGCAGAAGAATAAGCCCGTTAAAAGCATAATCGAAAAAATGTACCAAAAGATTGAGTAAAAGAATAAATGAAATGAGATGCTTCATCGCGAAGAATGTGTCTTCAGGAAAGGAAGATTGTGTATGGACTAAGTTTTCTCAATGATTCAGTTGCTGAAAAAGCATAAAAAATTCAATACACCAACTTTAATTTCTTTGTTCAGTGAGGCTATTTGAGTTGCAGGTCGGCAGACCGCGGCTGCGTACTGGGAGAAGCCAGTCGTCAAGGCCGTATAATGTATGTGCTGATAGTAGCTTGCAGTTAATTTGAGGGAGGCTTTGTCAGCGAGTGGTCTGCGTTCATGTGTTACTCAGCGCCTTCCTTGTGTGCATATTTGCTTATTATTGCCCTTCTTTAGTTATGCCACACATAGTGTTGAAGAACCGGTTTTTATGTACGATGTTTCGTGAAAATGGATTCTTCCATAGAAGCGGCAAGGCGATTTCTAAGAAAATATCCTGGTTCCAATACATTTGAATGTATTGCCACTGAGAGGCATCATTTTCCACATCTCTTATTTCGCAGTTTAGCGGCTATTATTAACAGTTTTAAATACTGTGTAATTTATGATTTTAGCAAAATTATAAATACGAAAATAAAAATATTAACTTTACGCTCGGCGATCCTAGCTGCTTTTTTTTTTTTTTTTTTTTTTTTTTTTTCCCGATTGCGGCAGCTGCATTTTCCCAGTAAACAGCCGCACTCAGGCGGCCCATTACTCAAATAATTTCACTGTAAATTACGCGAGGCTTTTAAAAACGTAGTCGGAAGTAAACTGTGGACAATAATAGAAAAGGAAGGGCTCCAACATTTTATAAATGTCGTAAAATTTTATATTTAGGCACTATTAAAACATTCCTATTTGCTGGTGCCCAGATGGTCATAACAAATGCACTTCTGTTTTACAAAAATCTCTTTTATACATTGTAACATTATAACTGGTAAATTACAAAAATAATTGTCTTCTAAAGAAAAGAATACATAAGTGCAAAATGGAAATGTCAGAGGACAAAGCCCGTCCATATACTATTTTATGGATCGGAATGCTGTGCTTTAATAAAAAGACATGGCGGAAATATGATTCTGTGTAAAGTCGTAGAGTACCATATTCTGACTGTGTCAGAAATGGCGTGATCAAAGAAAATTAAAGATTTTAATGTTAGATAAAATTGATGAAAACCGACCTAAATAACACGACTATAAGGAATGAAATCGTAGATGTTCCAAGATCAAGATTATAATTTTTTTTATTAGTGTTTAACGGCCGCTTTTACTACTGAGGCACCACAGGCGATGACACTGATGATACATGAGATGAAATTATAAATTGGGAAATGATTTTTTTTTTAAGGAAGGAATCGTTCCAGGCCTAAGTTAGGGTACCTCTCCGGCATTTGCCATTTATGAGGACTGAGGAAAACCTGGAAAAAAAACCTGTCAGGGACGACCCTAGACCTCCCACTCACGAGTCCGCGCCTTAACGACCTCGGTCACCCGTCGCGGTAAGATTCTAAACTGAAGGACTAAGAGTAGGAGTACGACTAACTCTGCGATGGAAGGATCAAATTTAAGGTTTTCTTTGAAGACGTCAAGGTGTAAGAAAAGGCAATCCCCGAAGATAATGATACTGCAGAAATTGAAACAATTGTGTTTGAAAAGATTTCTAAAGCATGAGCCAACTATTGTTTCATCTCACAAAAGAATGTAAATTACTTTAGTTTCTGGTATTTTAGCGATTGTTTATATATGTAAAATGATGTTAAATATTTGCCGTTATAGCATAAACCACTTTGCACTGGCAACAATGTAACATTTTTTGTAATATAATTTCGGCATCTTAATTACTAGTAGTTTTATTTTTAGTAGTTTTTAGTAGTTTTTCATGTTTTTTTTTTTTAATTACTAACTGTATTTTCACAGCAATTGCAGCATTCTTTGTATCAAAATAGTATTATATTTAATTTTCGGCACTAGTGTTAGTTTTAACAACTGTAATCTGTCCATGGTAACTTTATAGTAAAATATTACTTCGCGTTTCCCGCTTTCTCCCTCTTTGTTGCTATTGGCTCTAGAATTTAGCGCCCCACTGAAACGCATCGTCTTTTCTGTTCGTATTATTTCACAAAAGCATTAGTTCTTGACAAAAATACAAACCGAAATATGTGATATATAATAAAACGATTTCTTCACGCTGTAAGTAACAAAAAGAAATAGAAAGAGGCACAAATAACCGAGCATATTTAGTTAATAAGCAGTACTACTTTGCGAGCTAATTTCGCAGTAAAGAGGCTGATCAGCCAATCAAAATTATTTCCGCCACATGCTTTATGAACTTAATGATGAACACACTACAAAAGAAACCTTTCACAAACTAAGGTAAAACGCTGTTTTCGATTTCGGTCAGCTACAGCAGCACTGAGTTAGCGGGAATTTCGGTGCGTATTCTGCATTACTAACTGGGAATTCCAGCGCTCAAGAAGAAACGGATGCATGGAGCCTGTATGCACATGTTTTAATTTTTTTAAAATTTTTGTTAGCAAATTTAAACAAAATACTTAAATAATAATCCAATAAATTAAACTGCGCTCATCAGGAAACATTAGGCTCTGGCGCGCTTTCTTAATCGCACAAGACAGTGATTGTACGGCAATAGTCACACTACCTAATCAGATAATATGAGACATAGCACCGTTAAAATTCCATTATCGAGTATTCGCATCTTCTGCGCTATAAGAACCTGAAGTTATTGAAAATCTCATTCCTCGAGAAATATCCTTGAAGTAAAAAATTTACCTGCACAAAAGTTGGAAACTTTTTTGTCCACACCGCGCTATGCCAGAGATGAAGACAGTGTGTAATAAACAAAAAGTAATTTTGTGGCTACTTCTCTATTGATAATAAAATTTATTAATCACTTTTAATAAAGAGCTTCTACTGAAAGACACAATGTTGTACTAATAGCCTTAAGCAGGTAATCTATAAACCATTTCGGACAAAATAAAAATTCATGTTATTGTATAGATTCAATGATAGCAGTGCATGTATTATAGCGTTCATAAAAACATAAATTTAAATAACTTTCATTTCTACTTGGAAGCAACCATTTTCCTATTAATTGACTGAAAATAAAATAGTTCAGTTGAATTTTACTTGAATTCTAATGTCCCATTTTTTCTCTAAATCTTCTAGTTCACAGTTTACTTACTCGTCCTTCTTTTAATTGGCTGAGAAAACTCATTTCTCTGACATCTCGTTTTTCTTTTCTAGAAATTTATCTTCTATAATATATATTGTACCACTGTCATTTACATTCATATTTCATAAATTTCATATAAAAGTAGCAGATATTTACACACAGGCAACGAGGTTATTTCGTTGACAACTTTCCTCGTAAACCAGGCATTAAATATTGACCAATTCAATTTGCAACTCGTTCAATTCCAACCACTCACGGTCGACTATCATTACATCATTGTCGAACTGGAATTATCGAATCAGATCAGCAATGGTGAGCAGTTGATTTGCAATTGTTTACTTCTAAATTAAGAAAACTTTCATGAGGCCGTTCCACTGTCCGACACTGATATGCCAGTAAATTAAATAATTCTTTAGTATATATATTTAATTTATACCGTTTATTAAATATTTTATTCGGTTCATAGTCTTTATCATATACCACTCTTTCGTGGTTTTAGTTGTGATAATACTATTTTGTTCACACATTCACGAGTCTATAGGAAATGAAAATATTGCATGATATATCACGAATAACAAAATAAATATAATATACTATACAATTACGTAATAATACATTTAATTTACTAACAATTTTTTATATAGGCGGGAATGGCTTACTTACTATGTTTTAAAGAAACAATTTAAATATTTATGTTTATCATAAACACAATCAAGTTTTAACAAATATAATAATAATAATAATAATAATAATAATAATAATAATAATAATAATAATAATAATAATAATGAAGATATATTTTTATAGTGAGCAAATGCACATCCTGCGAAATAATAACAATTCCGAATCAATTTTGAATTTTGAAAGTAGTACTTAATAGAAAGCTACAGTTTCACATTGATAAATAGCCTGTTTGGTGAAATTCATTGCGTTCTCATACCGGATTGATAAATGATATGAATGAAATACGAATTTGCAGATATGAGAAACTTGCAAATTTAAATCAATAAAATATACACCTTGTTTCATGAACAATTGCTATTTGATTTCAATTTGAAACCAGGCTGCATTTCAGTACAGTTTTTTTTAACCATACATTTTAATGGAACCGTTCCAATGCATAGACGTATTAAATACACTTCGTACCAAACTTAATTTCGCTCCGAGAGAAATATTTTGAATTAGATTAGATGCTGAAAAATGGAGTTAAGAGACAAAAAGAATTTACGAACTTCTACTGTTAGATTAACTGAAAATTAATTTACTTTTAAAACGGAATAAATGTTTATAATTTTAGTGTTCTTCCCTAAGTTATAAGACACATCCGGAAGGTGGTTTGTTCTGTAGAAGTATACCAAGTGCAAGGAAAATATATTCATTAGTTGCGTATAGCTAACCTCTGCTATAATGTGGACGGATTTTGGAAATCTTTCATGAAGATTAACAAGTAAGGAATTACATTTCTGCAAATCTGGCGTAACAGTTCTGTTAAACATGATGGAGGAAATCACTGGATCTATCTGTGACTCAAATTAGGTCTGCTTGCCAAGTGACGGGCCTGGGTTTGATTCCCAATTAGCCTGGATAAAATGAAAGTTTTCAGGAGTTTTCTCTCACTCTGAAAAAGTGAGCGTGAGAAACTAATGGATTCTGGACTTGTTTGTACTATGACTTTGCTTCCAAATCTTCTTCGATGGGACTAAGTATGCTATTCATCCTCTATCTTCCTCTATCGAGGTTTACACGATAGTCCAGTTGTAATAGTAGGTTCTCTGATGTGCTAAAGGCGGTATTGAGAGTATTCGTTTACGTCCTATGTGTATCTACATTTCTTAAATGAAAACTACAAACATCAAAAGTATACAGGAGAGTGGTCTGAAAAGTTATCGGCGGCAATTGGCAAGATAAGCGATTTTACATTGATATATCTATCTTAAGTATTAATTTGAAATATCAAGTCATTGTTTCAAATACTTCATTTAATACACTTTTTCAAAACAGACGTGTTGTGCTTATTCTATAAAATGGTTAAAATTTAGCATTGTGCAGTAAAATTTGTTTAAAAAAAAAGAGGAAGTTCAAATTTATAAAATTTCATGTGAATTCTTCTGCTAAACTTTCTACTATTAAAAATTAGCCGCTGAATTGTAACATTGTCATACCAGCATTTAAAATGACCTACATGAAAAACTCCAAAAGCAGAATTCATCAAACAAATACATGATAATTAGATGGCCGGCGAGTTAAAATTAGTGAAATTTCTGTGACTATAGGCCTTTCAACGCAAAGTACAGCTTATATTTCATATGAATAATTGTGTATTTCAAAAGTTTTACGCAGATGGGTGCCGTGTTTGCCATCAGCAAATCAAAAATGCATTCATATGACAACATCGTAACAATGCCAAGAGCATTTCAACAGCAACAGAGCTAATTTGTGCGTCTACTTATAACTGTGAATGAGATTGGTCACCAGAATCGAAAGGGCAGTCAAAAAAGTGGACAGAAGCCGTTGTTCAGTGCCAAAGAAGAGAAATTCGGTTTCATCTGCGTCTCTTACCATTTGATTGTCTTCAGAAGGGTAAAACCATACCCGGAGGATAATATTTTAATCTTTTACTACAACAGAAAAAAAAAAAAACAGTTTGCACAGCAACATTTTCAAACAAGACAATGTACCTCTCACAGACGTACTTAATATTGGGAAAAATTGAGGGATTTAAAGTATATGCTGGAGCATTCATCCTATTTCCCACATATGGCTTTATCTGACTTTCATCTGTTACCTGCTCACTCAAGCTCTTTCTCGCTGGTCAAGCGTTTTTCATCTAAATAAGAGGCGATTGCTGTTGATAGGAGTATTTTGCAAGCATTTCAGAGACGAGATAATGGCATCGGAGCATCGCTTAAATAACTGTATTGAACTTTAGGGGAATATGTTGAAAAATAAAAATGACGTTCAAGTTGAAAAGTCATTTCTTCATGTTAGACCGATAGCTTTTCATAATAATTGGTTCTCACTAAACGAAACTAGAAGTTGCTCGGAGCTAAAAACTCTATCCCACTTTCTTCCTTTTCAGTTTTAAAACACGTGATATGCGCATAAAACTGCATGGTTAATATAATTTTACTTAGTTTGTAATGTCTATTTAGATCACAGTCAGTCACTGGAGAGCTAAAATTGCATTTCAGGGAAACATCTACACCATTACCTTTAGCGCGTTATACAGACAATTCTAATGGCACGCACTTCGTATGAAAGAGAAAGGACTCTTACAAAACTAGAGAATTTGCAGAATATCACGCCATCCGATAGCCAGCTCTTCTGATAATAAGCATGCAAATGCAACAGGAATCAAAGTTTATGAAATGAAAAATGTTAAGGAATATTTTAAGTACTAGAGGGCAAACAACGCTCGCAGATTTCTTCTTGCTCTTATTCTCCCTCGTCGCAGTGCCCATGTATGACTGGATGACTGCTTGATACTCAATGAGAGATTATTTCGCCCTTCATTCATGAAAAGTTTATCTATACCTACATGTCTACTAGATAATGCATCACCATTATCCATAGGGCTGTCGAGATCTAAAAGCTTGCCTTGGGAACAAAGATACAAAACGATGTCAGAAGCAGGAATCATTTAAACATATCTCTGAATTAAGCGAATAAGATACCAAGTAAAAGTAATAATCAACTAAGTTTATTTATAGTTTTAAGTAATTATACTCATTTTAAAGGTTTTTTTTTTAATAAAATGTACCTGATACGACAAATATATAACAAAAGGTAGGTCCAAATTGTACTAAAATTTGAGACAAAATAAACAAACAAAACAAAATGTATTGTCATTTTCATAAAAAACATTTTCAGTGAAAATAATGAGCATATGCAAAAGCAATAGCCATATGTTTGAATCACTTACCTCTTTTTAATTCATAACCTTTTATTTTCTGGTTACTTTTTTTCTTGTTCTGTAATCTTTTTCCTCTCTAGCTATCAGTTTCTCCCAAAACATCGGTTACTTGGTGACAGCAACAGAAATTAAAAATAGAGATCCTTACTTTATAAACACTATAGCTGCGATTTTTCACACCAAAAATAGTCTAAAGTTACTATTATTAGCTACACATAGCGTAAAGATATCGCAATTATTACTACAACATAACAGAAAAAGAAATGCTATGATGTATGATAAATTGATACCCATATGTTTTTTGTCCAAGTGATTGATTTGTATTTACCCTTGAATGATTGCTTGAAAGTGAAGCTAATAATATAATCAATTACATTAATAGCTGAAATGTCGTTTGTTTATCAATAGCTGAGATAACAAAAGAAATGCGGCGTTTAACAACCAAAGAAAACAAGCGCAGCTATACGTAATCATATCTCGCGGCTTTTTAAAATGTTCGTAAGTTTTTGTGGCGTACAGTAAGCGCGAGTTGTAGAACTTAAATTGGCGGGAAGCGCTTCGAAAGTTTCGTAAGGGATCCCATTTGTTACCGACTAGTAAGTTTCACATGTTCGCAAAGCATTTGCAAATACGATCTACTTTGGCATCAATATCGGTCTTTTATCTTTTATCCTCTCTTAAAGTAATACATACTGGAAAGTAAAAAAGAAGGAAATAAAAAAAAAATCACTCACCATATACTCACAGAAGCAAACCCTGAAACATGCCAAAAAAGAACAAAACGTTTTACATTGTCTCCAACAAGATGCACTTCTCACACCATGCGTTTCTCTTCGATCGCGACAAGAGTAAACGATGCAACCATAAAGTTGCATGTGGAAATGCGTCCTGCGCATTGAGAATCGTAAACGACTATCGATATAAAATCGACTTGAATTCCCGCTCAGTGCCTCACAGATTGTTAAAAAGAATAAATAATGGAAAGGACGCAGGCCCGCAGCAGTAGTAACAATAGAAGAGCGCTGTGCGCGCGCTACGGCCCAACTAGCACGGAGCGATCATTCGCGACTGAACGCCAGCGTCTGTCCGTTATTGCAGACACTGGGAGGGTAGGTGGGGGGGAACAGAGGGAGGGTGAGGGTTAGGTTAGGTAATGGCAGGTAAGCAGGCCACTTTTCAAACTTATTGGGGAAAGTTCGGTCGTTGGGACGAACTGAAAACAGTTTCTTCATCTGTTCGAATGCTGCATGCAGCTGTTTATCGGAAAAAAAGTCTCGAGAAATGCCGCGTTACCAGCTCATAACATTTCAAATGTAATCGTCATGTAACTGCATACGTTTAAGTGTATAAAGAATGCGCGTCCCACCATGAACACTCGTTTGGAAAGAGCGCCACGTCGCAGCCATATTTATGACGCAGATGCTTGCCAAGATTATCATGGTAGTTTGAGTTTTTTAAAACCGAGTAAAAAAAACTGGAGTAATAAGTATTGATCGCGAAGCTTTACTTTCAGATGAGTGGCAAAAGCCAGGTCCATCATACTCGCGAGAGAAAAATCCTAGGGGTGGAAGGACGGGGTTGAAGTGGGAGGGAGGAGACGCTCTCAACTCCGCTGAAAACAATAAACCACGCAAGAGACCCCTGTGAGCATTATTATGAAACAAGAGAAGGGAGGCGAGGAGGGGAGTCGTGCGTCATCGTTGACGAGAAGGACGAGGTGAGGAGACAAAAGATTTTTGGAGTATTTGGGTTTGAGAGAGTCGGAAAAAAGAGAACTGCAGACGGCGGAAAATAACTAAATAAACAGCGCGGCATTTTGATCTGTTTAATCCCTACGGGTATTTAGTGGAGATTTCTGCCAATTTCCACAATTTTTCACATGTAGGTCAACTCCGCAGCATAATGTACATTATCCGTTCATGCCGGACATCCTCGGCGTTGTTTCTTGCCTAGTTTATTCGCCAGCTACGTAACGAGCGCATTTTGAATTCCGTTGACTCAAAAGCAGTCGGGATGGCGTCATCTCCGCGAACTGGGCATGCGCATAGCCATTGCGTTCGAAAGAAAAGCGACTTGATGTCACAAAAAGTGTTGATCAATATTATGTCATGCGTTATACGTGTGTTATCTTTATCTCAATATGAAGTTAGCTACCTGACTGCAGGAATTTTAATTACTTGTCTTTTCTGCAGCCGCTGTAGAAAATAGTTCTGAGAGCTAGCGAGCGTGGACGAATTAGCAAATGCTATTCTCATTCGTGCTCGCTCGAGAGGCCACCTTTACTATCCTATTGCAGAATCTCTGAGGAACAATGGAAGCGAATGAAAGTTATTTCATTGTCGAGGAAACTAACTACAACACAGAATTATAAATTAAAATGCAAATTGTAGTAATTGAAGTTTTAGTATTTATACAATTAAGGCAAACTTATAATGAATTGCAAATTCTTTAGACAGTTCTAAACAGACATCGTGAAATACATACATTTTAAAGTTTTCTAGCTATTCATTTTTTTTATAAATATTGAAAATGTTTAAGCTGTTCTGATCAGTGAGTGAAACTTTTTCTCTAAATACACATGTTACCCCATACCGACTATACATCTTTAGTTCTAATGGAATTACTGCAAAAATACTTTTATTGCCATAACTTTTTTTTAATGTTTCAAACAACATATAGGAAACAAGTTTAGAACTATTTATATTGTACATATTTATGAAAAGTTTGAGTGTTTTTATGTAGTTCTTAATTTGCTGAAAAATATAAAAGAAAGACAATGAATTTAATGATAAGATCAAGCTGAACATAGACACTTAATTCGTACTGCATCCTAAGGAACAACATCAAAAAAACATGAGTATCACATATTAATTTAAAGCTTAAAGTTAATGAAAACATTTGAAAGGTTTATTATTTATTTATTTATTTATTTATTTTTTGCTGAAATCTAATGAAAGAGTTGTCTTAATGGATATACATTAATAAGATAAATTTACAAACATTTAAGCAAATTTGGCATGCATTGAGGTGCACTGTGTTTCTTTACAGCAAAATGTTGCATGTCATGTCTACTTCAGGTACACTTTCCTCAACACTTAAGATATTAATATAAAATGGTTACTGCATATTCCCGAATACTTTATCTTGATCTCGAACGTTTTAAATTTTTGTTTTTGTAGATATTATTATAAAATAAACAATGTTTATCTCTGAAACAACGTGTTTTACTATTGAAAGATGTTAAAACTGCATTTAAATAAAGTTCTGAAGTCACCTCTTTTGTGACTTAGGAACAAAATAATGGATATAAAATATAATTCTTAGAAAAAAAATTACTTGAAATATGAGATACGATTTTTTTCAGCAAAGAAATATACCCCTTTCGCATAAATTGGGTACACTGTGTTTCTTCATTGCAAGATGTTGTTTGTTTTATCTACTTCAGGTACACTTTTCTCAAAAAATATTAGCATCATAAATTTTCTAATAAGGTTTTATGGACATTATTATACATTGTTAATATGTGAAACTGTATTTTTTCTATTTCCCAGGTCAAGATATTAAAACTGTATTTAGTTCAGATTCCTCTGCCATTATTCTTTGACTTAAGATAAAACTTGAGGCTATAAAATATGTCTTAGAAGAAAATGCACCTGCAATTTTTTCAATAAAAATTATGATGCACTTTAACCCTTTTGCATAAATGTCTCTAAATGTATCTTATTTATTTTCTGTCAATTAAATGCACATCTATTTGAACTATGAATCCTTCAAATTATGTTTTCATTTATTGAGAGTTTTTATATAATTGTAAGCTAACTTCTTGGGAGGGAAATAACGTTCCGGTATCCTTAAGAGAAAATGGCGGTAACTTTGCCAATATTAATTTTACAACCGCAACAAACGTTTATAGCCCAACAATGAATATTTATATTAATACGGCTTTAACATCATCAATGTCAAGAAATTTTTTAGTTTATCCTGTATATATAATTGACATTTTAAATGCGGGATCATTTATCTAATGTGTTTTATTTTATGGACTGTGCACGTATCTCAAAACTTAAGTTTACGGGCATTAATTGTGTAAACATATAATAAATATTTTACATGCAAACATCCGAGAAACTAATAAAACTAGAGAGCTGAATTTTCCATTAGAGTTTCAGTTCAAAAGTTAGGGGAAAGTAACCATATTAATGTTTCACATCAAAACACGAGAAACTCCCACGAAATGGCGCGAAAATTCGTTAAGTGGTATCATTGTTGGCAAACTCTCATCCTCGTAACAGTCTCGCCAGTGTATCGTATAGATGTAACATGTATTTTGACAATAATCTCAATCACTATTCATCTGCCAAAAGGGGGGGGGGGGAGAGGAAAAGAGTTGCGTGCAGTAATTATCAATTTTATTTGAAGAAGTTGACGGCCGCACATATAAATGCAAAGTTCAACGATTTTCATGGGGATTCAGCATAAGGGTTGAACACAGTTTATTTCTGGATAAATGAGTTTAAACTTGCGTGTACATACACCGAAGACGCAGCGCGCTCCTGTGCCCCAGTTTGCAATGAAAATTTACGGTGAGAGTTGACGTTATACTCGTAGGCATCTCAAGTGAAAGAGTGCACAAAAACTTGCCTAGGAAAGCTTATATGCGCGAAGATGGCGCGATTGTTGAAGAATGTTTGGCAATGCTTGGTTACAATCCACAGAACTTATTGCGTCGATTTGAGACCATACGCTGAGCCTAAGGAAGCAGTCAAAGATGGGAACGGCCTGAGGAAGACTAAGACCGTTTTGTCTAAGAAATGGTTCTGGTGAACTGCAAGGTAAAGAGCATAGCAATAACAGAAGTCTACTATATATTATATTGTATTGTTTAAAATATGCATTATTGAAAGAAAATCGGCTAAGATTGACGCGCAAAAATATGTTCTATTACCACAACAACATTCTGTCGACAGATGCAATGGCAAAAGTGCAGAATTGGATTTCGAATTGTCTTCTCTTTATTTCCCGGACTTAGCCCCTACTTGTCCTGCTACCGACTTAAGAATGTGGCTCAGTCGGAAAAAAAAATGGTCGAGTAAGGATCGGTGCCTCACCTATTTTGTTCAGTTCAGTTTTCTGAAGATAAGGAAACTTGTGAAACTACCTGGATCGAGTATACGTCTCCATGGCGACCTCATTAAGAAATTAAAATTGATATGTTCCATAATATTGTGTTCAACTTAGTGTTTGCCAAACTTATAAAAATAAACTTCATTTAAAAATTTGCAATAAAATGCATTAGGTAACTAAATCATTTTCGTGACATTAAAGAAATGCATTTTAATTATCTTGGATTGATTGCAAACAGAAATAACGAGATAGATGCAGAAATAAATGAAAAATATATACTAAAATATGTTTAGTAAAAATAAGCATATATCTAAGATAAACTAACATGGCATATAACAACTACGACCTGTGTTAGTAAAGCATGGGTTTTAAAGTGAGTAAAAATAGCGATTTTCCTGTTGTTTTTTAATATTTTGATACGTGTTTTAAAACGGTAAGATAATTTTAATATTTTTTTTAAAAATTATGTCATCTTTTCTTTTTAACGCTCTTGTGTATCATTCATTCAGTAAATATGAATAATTTTGTGAACATTTGCTCAAATAGGATATTTTGGTCTAATTATTCGGTAAATAAATAAATAAAAAGAAGAAGAAGGCATCATGATCAAGAGAAGAGGGCTATCAGCATGGAGGATATTTGAGATTCAATTTCTTTTGCAAATGTGAGCTTTCTTTTAATTTATACATTTAATTTCAATTTCTGGGAGAGGAGAGGGAAGGTCACTTTTTCTTTACAAATTCCTCCCATTACATCAGAAACTTGTAAGCACACAAATTTGAAATTTTTGCCAACTATTCTTAACATACTAACAATCTATTAAGGGAAGTGTTTGAAAATACAATGCACCATTATTTTTAATATAAAAATCCTAAAAGTAAAACGCATGTCTAAAACAATATAGTTGTCATACTATTTCATACAGTTTTTTTTTTTCATCCATCACATGAAAAGGTGTTCATAAGTACATAATGCAAAAATCAGGCAACTATCTTTAATAGTTTCTGAGATAATGATCACTACCGCCTGTGGGGCCTCAGTAGTAAAAACGGGCGTTGAACAGCATTCAAAGGGGGGGGGATAATGATCATAAAATTGCTAAATTTAACACTGACGGTACATTTTGACTCTCCTTAAAAGAAGGCAATAACAAAAACTTTTACTTTTCGAAAGAAGATTTTTAGCCAAATTTTAGATGAAAATAACTTGGAGCTAAATAATTGAATTAAATGAAATTAGATGAAACAATGAAATAAATCAAATTAAAACTGGATTAGGTCATATAAACAGAATAAGAAGAAAGAAGTAAACAAAACATATATGTGCAAGAACATTAGGACGATGGCTAGATAATATTACAAAATTATTATAGTGCATTGGCCGATGTGTGTTCGAAATGGAATAAACCGTTGAGAAGACTTCAATAATGAAGCTGTAGTGCCTTTAGTTCGTCATACACAGTGAGTTAGAGCAAAATTACACGAATTAACACATCAATTATTGTCTTGTAAATGCACCCTATAATGAAATTAGCAATAATAAAATTTATCATATAGCTATGGTTAAGGCTTCTTTTAACACATATTATCAACATAATCCTTATGCACAGTTACAAATAATTCTAATGCGATAGATAACATTTTCGTCATATGTCTAGATCTTTTTTTTTATTTAAGAGTGTACATTGTTCAACTAATCTTATATTTATTTTATTGGAATTATAGGATAGAACTGCTACAACAGAAACTACCTAATCGACCAATATTTTTAAATTCCTACTATTCAGGTCAATCTATTAAACCGCTCTCGTCCTAAGTCACGACGTTGTTCCCATTGCCGTTATCTCAACATTTTCTTAAGATGATAGAGCTTACTGCTGCATTATGTTCAATGTGCTTTAATTGCTTGCAATCTGCGGATCGGTAACGGAAAGCCTTTGAACTATTTTTGTTTCCTTTATCCTTCCCCTCCTCCCCCGAACCTGCTTGGCTCAATAGGTTCCAATTTCCTTAAACGAGAGTGTAATTTGACATTCGTTCGGTGTTTCCAAGTACATGGCGTTCTCATACATAACCAGAAAGGTGTTAAAATCTTCTGAAACTCAGAGCTCATGTTACCAGATAATTGCGAAGGCGAATCCCACCAGGACCGTCCTCCCTGACTGAGGTTTTTCCCAGGTTTTCCTCAGTCCTCATAAATGGCAAATACCGGGGAGGTACCCTAAACTTAGTCCTGGAACGTTTCCTTCCTTTAAAAAAAAAAAAAAAAAATCATTTCATGTATCACCAGTATTCACCGTCTGTGGTGCCTCAGTAGTAAAAGCAGGCGTTAAACACCATTAAAAAAATACCCTCAGTCAGGAAGGACTCCACCTTGACGGTAGTGTCGCGTTCATTAATATTCCCGAACAGAGACGATATCGGCTTCAGACAAACATGTCGATTGGGAATCAAAAGCCACTGAAGGCATTGTAAATTGTACTAATGTTGTTTAATTATAAAGTTTGGCAAATGCCGTCGGAGGTGACACTTGAATTCATTCTATTCGTTTCCTAAAGTTTTCGCTCGAGTTTTCGTGTATTAAGATACAATAAATTCATCTATCAATGCAAACATTTCAGCATATTTTTGGTATTTTGAAGAGGTTCTAAACTTAACCTAGGCGTCCATTGTGATTTTAATTAAATCGATTCATTTGTTTCCTAAAGTTTTCGCTCGAAAATATAATGAAAGTTTCTTTTCGTGTATTAAGATACAATAAATTCATATCAATGTAAACATTTCAGCATATTTTTAGTATTTTGGTTTTTAAGGCAAAGAGGTTCTAAACTAAACCTTATAATGGGGAACAGAAAAGGACTAAGGATAAAAAAAAAACAATCTTTTAGTTTTTCATCTAATTTGGCAATTTAGTTTTCTCTTTAAAATAGTGTTTTAACTATTCCGATATCTTTAGTTGAAGGACCTTATTTTGTGTTTTTGTGAATGACTGCATACTTTAGCAATGCAAAACGCGATGTTTCAACTTTTATGTCCATTTTTCGTGTTTGATTTTTCAAAACATAAGGAAATTTTTCTCTGCTTCTACTTGCTTTAGGTAGCTGAAATTTACAGGAATCGTTCATTGGAATGTTTTAAGACAGATAAAATAAACTTTTTGCAAACTAGGAACTTTTAAGAACTTCATAAACTAATTTGTACTGTAAAATAATAAATTGCTAATATAAAAGAACTGAACTATTAAGGTAGTATTTTACTAAATTTTAAAATTTGTTATTTTAACTTATATTAAAATATTCTATCCTTCAACTGTAAACTGTAAAGTTTCTAGATTGCACAGTTTTAGTGCAAATTGCACTTAAATATGTTGTAATATGACATTGTCAAGATAGGGCATTCCTTTCTCCCTGAACATTAACCCATTTTCTAAAGTTTCAAATATAATTTCTCCTTCTTTACTTCCGCTACCATTATAACCACTTTTTACTAATTTTAATTATGAATTGTTAAAAGGATTATATTTACCAATGTAATTCTTGGCAATCTAAACTTTAAAACATTGTCATAATTTAATTGTATAATTATCGCCACTGGTTTTGCTGTTGTTGTTAACATGTTTAGGATGTGCAATATTTAATTAATAACACATTTAGATGCATTTTTTAAAAGTATCCTTATTTGTGGTATCAAACAAGTTCCGTCGAACTGAATATTAACTGTATTACACTCTTATAGAATCAAATAAATTACATTATATTTAAAAAACACATATCTATAGTAATTTATATACACAAAAAGTTGATGCAGCCTTATCTCCACATAAGAATTTTAATTTCAAAATAAGTTGAATATCTGCCACATACTTCGAGTATACGGATATACGCAATTATATCTATTCTCCCTTTTAGACCATTTGTTACACAACAGAAAACCGATAGAGTAAACACTATTACATTTCAAAATAAACTACAACACATCAAGGATATATTGACAAGATTCGCTGTTTGAATGGGATTTTATGTAAATGTAATAATGCACCTTATGTCATCGGAATGGCGCCATAGAAAACCGAAGCTACAAATAGTAGCACTTCAACAATCGCTTCAATACATCCGGAGCTAAATGCAAAAGCAATTAAAGTAATACATTAACAATTCGATAAGCTTTATCTTTGTAGCTACAGACTATAAAACAAGTAGCTAAATTAAGTCTCAAAAAAGTATATTTAACAAGCAAGCTCATTTGCGCCATCATTAATACATTTTATTTCACTCATCTATAGGTTTAAAAATAAAACTTGGTGCACCATTATCATATCACCTATCATCTCTACTGAGACAATGTAGCGGCGCTACAGCAATGTCCCGGCCTCAGAAGTCCGCTATAATATCGCCTTGTCAGAGGGAATGCCCACTAGTTCATGAGAACAAGGGGCTTGCATTGGAGAAAGAGAGAGAGAGAGAACATTTGTACACCACACATGTTGATGAATCATTTTTCATTCAATAGAAAATTTCTCGAGCCTAATATAACTATTCATTGCTCCATTGTTATTACAAATTATATTAGGAAATTGGATCATAAATTATGTTAATTATTACTTCAAATACCTTCGTTCTGGATAACATTTACGACACAAACTGAAGGCACTTTGTTCCGTTTTCTCAAAAAATAAAATTATATTGACGCATTGACAGCTTGAAAACATGCGTTACAGCAATAAAACGCAAAAACAAAATTACTATTGCGATGAAAATTTCAAGACCGATAATATTTTAAATAATGAACTCACATTTCGTAGAATGCGAAAGTAACAAGCGTATAATTTATTAAGTGTGCATAACATTGCGCTAGACTGAAAAAAAAAAAAATGAAAAAATATATATACTTCCATTAAAACAATGCACAAATTTGCTTTACCATGGCTTTCTGTACCACACGCCGTATAATGGATTCCCACTATAAATTATGGATCCTGTTCAGCCTTACAACATACATACAGCGGTAATCCACAAAACAAGTATTCAGCTATTCCAAAAGCAATGGTACACTTGTAGAGGTGGGGGGGGGAGCACATAAGCAGATTAGACCAGGGAATGAATGACATCAGGTTCTATTACGCTGGCTTGATCTTAAAACACACTAATTAAAGTTTTTATCAACAAATCCTCACGAAACTGAAATTAGAAGGTTAAAAACACCGTTTGAACCATATGCCAACAAGCATCTGCCTACGCTGACAAGAAATTATGGTTTGTTCATTTTTATCATTTGTTTTGTTCATTTAAAGACGTTATTACATCTCTAGTCATTAGCGTCCCATTCAATTTAGGGCGTGAAATGGCCGATAAATTTTGCTTAGAGACTTCTTCTTTCAGACTTGAGGTTCTTTTTACGCGCAGTAAATCTACGACACCGGACCGACCACTTTATTTCCCTTTCCAAAGATGCTATCTTAGTATTTTTACCCCTAAGAAACTCATCAACTTTGGGTCAACGCAAATATGGTCACTACTAGACAGCAGGACGAATAAGAAAATAAAGAAGGCATAAGTAGATATAACAGTGGATTTAGATATAAGGCTGTAGATATACAACTTTTCTTTTTTCTTTTCTTTTCTTTTTTTTTTCTTTTTTTTTATGCGAATAAAAGATTTTGCTATGTTAAAATTAATTTGGAAGTAAACACTGGCAATCATTTTATAGGCATGAAGACGTGCATATATTTTCTTAATACTTTATCTTAAAGAGAGATATAAATGTTACTTCAAATTATGTTGGTTACACTGTTTTATGCTACATATTTAGATATGGGCTACTGTTTGTATATATTATTTTTTCACGTATTCCCTGTCGGTCCTGGTGGTGTAGTGGTTACCATACTTGCCTCTTAAACCCAAGATCGCGGGTTCGAACCCGGCCAGGGTATTCTTTTTCGTAAGTATGGCTTCCTTCGGAAGGGAAGTAAAGCCGTGGGTCCCGTGTCGTACATTTACGGCACGAAAAAGAACCTCAAGCCTGAATGAGAGGCCTCTGAGCAAAATTTGTCGGCCGTTTCATGCCCTGAGTTGAATGGGACGCTGATGACCTGAGCTGTTAAAGAGCGTCCATAAATAATTCATTCAAAAAAAAAAAAAAAAAAAAAAACGCATTCGCTCGGTTTGCCTTTGTAATGAACATTGAGGTTCAATATATTATAAAACATGAAACAATTTGTGAAAGTCATGGATGTAAATGATAGAGAATTTGCTTATTTTTCAGAAAAATGTTATCTTTCTGGTGCTGCGATAAGAAAGAATGTGTTTATACATTTTCTAATAATAAAACTGAGGAGAGACCCAACTTTTCAACAATTGTCTTTCAGGAAAAGATGATGGATGGTTGTGGGCGGAGGATACTTTCGGTACTTGAACCTTGATCATGGCTGAATGTCTGTGTCTACGACCCCAATGCGGGCACCTCCGAGAGGAAGGGATGAGGTGGGAAACACCGAGCGCGGACGCAGATGTAGCTCTTAACATATTTCCAGACAGAAACCCCGAAGCCGACGAAGCCCTCACCTCCGAAATGTCCAAGCCTCTCAAAGGACCTGCCTCTATTCCAAACGTTAGAGCAGAAACCTTTTCAAAAAGCAAGTTCATCATCACACCAGCCCAACTACCTCTGGCAGCTTAGACCCTGTAAAAGAACAAACGGAATGAATAGATATGAAATGGGAGAGCTAAAAATTACTCGTGGAATATAAATATGCATCCCAGTGTTCATCTAAATGACATGGAGAAACCACGAAGGAAAAAAACAAAATGAAACAAAATGAAAGTCAGGATAGCTGGCCCACCAGAAATTCCCGAATGAGAATCTCTCAAGCGTTGTTACTCGGTCAGGAAAAGAGAAAAGGTTTAGACATGCTTTTAAAAATTTAACACACACTTTCCTTGGAAACAATAGATCTGCAGAGTAAAGAGAATTTGTAAAAGAAATGTTGAATTCTTAGCATGATTTATGTCACTTAAAATGCTCTTCATATCTCAACTATTTCCCTGAGAACTGTGGAGATTATTGCAAGAACATGGCGAGATATTCCATAAAGACATGCAGATCACAGAAAAGCGATTTGGGGGAAATGGACATCTACTACAATGTTGACTCATTTCTGATGGAATTTAATGACACAGCTCAGGCGCTCATGAAGGCGACTCTGAAATGTGAAAGGATTATATGTTTTATTTCAATTGCTGAATGCTTATTAGAGTTAATATAAAATATCTTTGGAAAAGTGTTAATATGTTGCCAGAAGGTTCAAAAGCAACCGTTACAACGACGCCATTAAAATTAAATGTTAATCCTTCGTATAATTATATTTATGCTCATATCTACCAAAATAGTAAAAATTATAAGCAACTCCTTTTAACTTAATAACTTAAAACTATTCCTAATAGAAAAAAAATTAAATAAAAAATCAGAATCACACTTAAAAAAATATCTCTATGATTCACATACCTAATATACAGAAAAAATTATTTCTTTTAATTTTTTGTAACAGAGTTTAATTATAAGAACCACCTTTCATGATTATAGTGAGTATTAATAGTGTTCCGTCATATTTTTAGAGTTGAGTGTATTTTATTTTCCACGTGCTTGAAAGTATAGTGGAAGCGGCAATACACAGCGCAGCTGCACACACTCTTTCCGCGGCAAGGTACAGAAAGAAAGAAAGAAAGAAAGAAAGAAAGAAAGAAAGAAAGAAAGAAAGAAAGAAAGAAAGAAAGAAAGAAAGAAAGAAAGAAAGAAAGAAAGAAATGCTGAAAACATTCCCTTTGCTGCGAAGCGCACGTTGTAATGCCTGGACACAATTTGATTCACATCTGAAACTCAACGCAATGTTGCACATTATAACAGCAACTGTCGTACTGGGCCTTTCATAGTTTTGTCGCTCGTTTCAAGGCAGTCGGTGAATCGGCAGTCAGAGCGGTAACTGCCGGCAAAGATGACGTAACTGATCCAAGTTCTCGCAATTACAATGAAAATAAGCACGTGCCTTATGACAGGAGGCGTATCCTGCTGCTTCAGGCATATTTTTAGAAAACTGTCATTCATGCGCATTAGTTCATCTTCCGAAACTGGCTGATATTTTCTTTTGGCTCTTTAATGTTCTTTATGTTTCTATTTCCCCGTAAAATATCACATACTGCCAGTATCTCATTGCTAAATCTTTCTGTATTTATGGTACTTTTAAAAATATATCATGGGCATTTTATAATGTATATACACATTTTTGCTTCAAGATATCACATAAATGAAGCAATGCTTCACCAATAGAGAATATTAGGCTTTGATCAATAATTACTTTATCATTAACGTTCCGCATCCAATTACAGAAATTTATGTAAATATCAGAATCACCTGCCTACAATTTGTGACAACACTGACCTTGTACGCTTTCAAGTTTAAATTGAAGCAATTTCGGACCATTAACTGATGCGTGCGAATGACAGTTTTCTATCTAAAAAAAAATGCCAAAAATGTGTGGAAATAGCACGACATTTCCAACATCTCCTCTCACAAGCGACGTGGTTATTTTGTTTTAATTTCGAGAATTTAATAAGCCTTTGACTGTCGATCCACCAATTGCCTTGAAACGAGTGACTAAACCACGAAAAACTTGATATCAGCGACTATGCGCTTCCTTGAATGGAAGCACGTGTAGTTAGTTAATGTCCCGTATTCGAATGTGGAAAGATAAAATGGATGCACAGTAGAATAATTATTTTTAGGAAGTAATTTTAAACGAACACGTATTTATCGCACTAGATTACTAAGATTATTCCATTGCAATTATGACTTCACATAAAGATGTACAGTATTTGCATTGTCGAGCTGCTGTGGTCTACCCTTTATGTAAATAAAACGTAACAACGTGTTTCAAAATGGGCTCACACGTTTCCTGGAAATTCAGGGCGCAGAAATGCGAAAATAATTTTTTACCAAGCGTGTCACAGTTGGGTTAACGTCTACTTTTTTCGTATAAAAAACCAAAATAAAACGAAATCTATCTTTAAATTGTATGAATGTAAAACTTTAATCGTTACAACAGACGTACCAAAATGTATATATTTATATATTTTAAATTACTGGAAATACACCAATAGTATTTTCATGGCGCTGTAATAAAGTATCATCATTTTTTCTAAAGAACGTTTGTTATAATAGATAGGTGAAGTTATAAATTGTCATTATGGATTTAGAAAGGTTTTGGTTGGAATATAGCTGCTGAAAATCCGTATTCTTCATATCCTAATGTAAACATTGACCACGTGATACTGATAGCATGGCATTCTACTCGTACAAAAATAGTGCACAGTCTATTACAAGCAAAAAGAGAATCAAACTACTTATACAGTCTTATGCGCATTAATGTGAACAAGCATGTAAATTTAGTTTTACAAGTTATTCAGTGCTAATAACTGTTTCCTTCCAATTCTACATCATATTATTGGTGCTCATTGCTGGAATAGTTAATTGTAGTTATTGTTTTTATTGGTTGTATTACTTACTCAATAGACTTGTGTTTTTAGCTGTTTTAACGTTTTATTTAGCAAGTATGTTTTAATTCATAACAGATATCACACCTAGGAATAGAAGTAAGATCACAAGTCTCCATGAATTTAGCAATATGACTGAGAGACAGATAGCAGTAGAATGTAATGTAAGCTTTGGTGCTTTTAATAATACAATTAGAAGCAAAATGAGATTGGGTCTATTTCACCTCAAAGTAAAGGACAATATGGCCGAAAACGAAAAACACCCAGGAAAGATGGTCTATCTAATCAGAACCAGCATAATCCTGAAAGGAACAGTTTTCATTTACAGAAAGATTTGGAGGCTGCAGGAGTGAAAATCGATGCTTCAACAGTACGTAGGTGGCTACTAGAAGCTGGAAGGAAAGCTCAAAGGCCGCTCTGAAAACAGCTAATGACTGTCCTATGGGAGGGGAAAAAGGGGGGGAGAGATTGGCATGGACTAGAGAATATCAGAACTAGATACAAGAAGAATGGAGAAGAGTCCTGTTTTCTGAAGAAAGTCATTTTGAAGTGCAGGGTTTGAACGTCTCGCATGTGAGAAGCGATGGAGAGAAAATCTTGTGAAATACACCAAGCATACGGTAAGTTTTCACAAAAGAAGATGTTTTGGTACTGTTTTGCATTAACAACCACTATGTGATGATTTCTATTGACGGAATGATGAACAGCGACAATACAATTCAATTTTAGAGAAAAGAGCCGCCCCAGAACTGAAGAGTTTGTGAGAGGAACTGAACATTGCAAAGGCGATTTTCCAGCAAAACCTTGCTCTGTCATGGATCGAATTGTTAAAGACTTCAAGCGAAAAATAGTTTTCAGTGTTAGAACTGGTCTGGAAATTCACCGGATCTCAACTCTATAAAGGGTCTGACGAGGAAAATGGACTATATCACCAAAGAAAAGATGATTTGTGCTGTGATAAAAGTGGGTTTTATTACCCAGAAACTCATCGACTCTGTGCCCAAACGAGTGAAAATGTCAATTAAGGCCAAGGGTGGGCACATTAAATACTAAAAGCACTGATTGGTAAAAAAAGTAATATTGTCATTTTGTGAAATAATAAAAAAAAAATAATAATAATAGTTTTGTTTACATTAATTTGCATAAGAGTGAACATATAATACTTTAATATTTTATATTCATAAAAAGCCACGATCTACTAACAGTTATTATTCATTCGTATGAGAATAAAAGCAGAGTTGTTTAGTTACATAAAACAAAATGACACATCCTGGTGAAAGTTCAATTCCAGTAGTTATTAAACACAAAAGAGGTAAGGTTTTAAGTAGCGGTGAGGAAACAATAGTTATAAAGGTGTTTAACAAATTTGTCAAAAAAGTATTCCACACTCGCAATAAAAAGTGCATTGAACATGTTGTGACAGTAGAAGAAAATATATTTTGGGAAATGGACGGTCTTTGCAATAGTTATTATCGATCGACTAGTGACCACATTAAGTGAATCGACATCTCGACATCTTTAAGTGGCAGTGAAAGTGATAAATGAGGATTATTACGGTTTCCGTAAGGTAACCTCTTCAATAATAATAATAATAATAATAATAATAATAATAATAATAATAATAATAATAATAAACTCCTATTGTAAATCAAACGTAACTAATAATAATAACAATAATAATAATAATAATAATAACAATAAAACCCCTACTGTAAATCAAACGTAACAATGTGTTTCAAAATGGGCTCATATGTTTTCTAATACAGGCCGCAGAAATGGAAAAAGAATTTACCACCAACCGTTCACAGCTGGGTCACATTTTCTCTTTTTTTTAAAAAAAGTCACAGTCTATTACATGCAAAAAACGGGAAACAAATTGTTCTATTTATACAGTCTTGTGCGAATCAATGCGAACAAGCATGTAAATTTAGTTTTATAAGTTATTCAGTATATTTGTTTCCTTCCAATTCTGCACCGCACTATTAATGTCCATTGTTGAGATAGCTAATTGAGTTATTGCTTTTATTGGTTGTACTAGTTAATCAATAGGCTTGGATTTCTAGCTGTTTTAACATTTTATAATACCGTTTAATACTAAATGTTTTGGCGGATGGATACAATTTTTGTTTACATTAGGAACTATTCTCAGAATGAACCTCCGTATAAAGGGATAAAAGTAAATACATAAACCAACCTGATATTATCGAGTTGTTGGCACTAGTTTCTGACCTTTTTTTTTTTTTTTTTTTTTTTTTTACGCGTATACCAAACATTAGGAATATTTAAGCTGGTTTGTGTGATGGAATATTACCTTTTTATAATGAAAAGTCAAAAACTATGAACACTAATACATGTACATTATTTCATGTCAACTGTTTTTCTTACCTCTTTTACAATTGTTTCTTATTTACTTCATAGTAATATATTTTCACTGTAAAAGAATTTGTTTACAAAATTTTTACATGTGTATTGGAAATTATATTGTTATTTTTGTGAAAACAACACTGTTAGGTCTTATGGGCTGGAAAATGTGAAATAATTTAGTAATAAAAAAAAAAACCAAAACATAGCTCCAACTAGCAAGCCTATATTCATTCCATCTCTATGCTCCAATTTTAGTTTTAAAGTTTATGTCATTGATTCGCAAGTTAAAATATTCGCTCCAAGAGCGATAAGCTATTGGTAACAAAGGTTTTCATTTTATGGCACCTGAATTATGAAATAATTACTTGCAATTTCTGCTTAAGAAAAATGTTGTGTTTTCTTGTGCCTTATGAAAAACAATCCATATTATCTGTAGTGGAACAACCTATTATTATCATGAATACGTTGCGGAACTCAATGGAAGTCCTTCTGCTAGAAGCAAATGTATTAAAATCAAGCCCTTGTATATTTTCTGAAGCCAAGCGCAGCAACATGCACGCAGCGTCAACAAATACGCGTATTTCATCCCTTTGCGGAAGTACTGTCCTCTTTAATTTACGGATGGCGGTGGCGGCAGGACACCCGAGAGACATCTAGTGACGAAAGGTGTAAAGTATTTGCATTGTCGAGCTGCTGACGCTATATGTATTCGTTGCAGAAGCTGAATGTTTGCTAATGAGCTACCACAAAATATGTCGTTTAGCTTGGATTTAGCTACTAAAAGAAAGAAGAAAAAAATATTTGAACAAAAGTGCAAGACGCTTGGGTTTGCACCGTTACATGAGAGCTAGTTTGAAATAAATATAACCGTGATAAGCAACAAAGAACCCTTCTTCAAACTAAACAGAGAAGACTGAAAGTACGGGAAGTATGTGGTATTGTTAAGAAGTACGAAGTAAAGTTGTATTACAATCTGTGTAAGTCGTTAGAAAAATTTGTAGCCATAGGATAGGCAGGAGTATTCAGACAGCTTGGTCTCGAAAACAGGCGAAACCATGAAGGTTTACAAAACCGAAACCCTGTCGGTTTAGCAACAAATAAATAAGCGTACTTACCGAGACGTTTCAACTTTATGAAAAAGAATTGACTGATTCATATGAACAGATCTGTTACTTAGTTTCTAAATATCAATAATCATTAAAGATAGGATGACTGTTGATATGCAAAAGAATGTGACATTTTTAACGCATTGTGTAATAAGGACCACCCTTTTGATTCGGCCCACATTACCAACAATTATTACTCTTAACATTGTACCTACTTTGGTTTTTAAAATATATACTTTTATTGAGAAATAATGTGCTTCCTGGCCTTAGTGAAATACGAGGAATGTTCTAAAAGTTCTCGATTTGTCTCAGAGATGTTGAGAAGATGGCCAAATTACCATGATAGTGTTAGGTATTATTGTTTAGATGGTGCGCTGTAAAGTTTCAGACGTGTAGGTTTAGTCACGTGTTTGTGACGATCCTATAATTTAAAAAAAAACTATTGTTAAAATTTTCTACAAGATGGATAAAAACTGAAATACGAGCTCTGATTTTGAAGGGTTTAACCCTGACAGAAATACAAAAGGAATTATATTCACGGTTAAAAAATGGGCTTCGGAATTTAAGCATGATTGTATATCCATTCAAAATGATGAGCGCCCAGGGGATCCCAAAACTGCTACGACTGACGAGATGATGTAAAAATTCGGAGTGCCTCAATAATCAATTGATCGTCGATTGAAGGTATGCGAGTTGGCTAACATTGTACCGTGTCTACTACATTTTACAAGAAGTTTTCCTCTCGATGGGGCCGCGCTAGTTAACAATGGACCAAAATCGCATTCGAGTGAACATTTCGCAAGAGTGTTTAGACTTGTTTAAACGCGTTTCTCCGACGTTTCATAACAGTAGATGAAACATGGGTTCATCATATGCCAGAGACGAAGAGTGGTCCAAACAGTGCGTGGCAACAGGTGAAAGTGCACCAAAGAAGGCAAAAACAATTCCATCTGCAAGAAAAATCATGCTACAGAATTCTCGTGGTATTGTGATGCTTGTAAACTACCTCCAGAGCCACCACCGGGGAGTATTACGCTTCACTACTGTACAACTGAAGGATACTATTTAGGCTAAATGCCCATACCTTGCGAAAAAGATAAAAACTCTTTTTCATCACTGATGCACCTTCACATTCGTCTGGGATTGTTGTATCAAAACTACATGACCTTCCATATGCTTCCATGTGCTTCCACACCCGCCATGTTCGCCGGATTTGGCTCCCAGCGATTAATTTTGTTCCCAAACCTGAAGTAATGGCTGGGTGGACGAGGTTGAAGATGAGACAGGCTTGTTTTCATAGTTGTGCATTTTTTAATTTACTGAAGGTTATTGAAAAGTTGGACAGTCGTTGGCCTAAATGTACCGATTTACAAGGTAACTGTGTCAGGGAAAAATCTCTTAAATCTTGTGTTTTCTTGATCAGGCGAGAAGTTCTTGACTTTTTGTGGGAAAATTCTGGCTTTTTCTTGGGAAAATCAAAGTATTTCTGAAATACCACCCATCTTTCAGTACAAGATATGAAGTTGAGTGGCTCCTGTAGCGACGTTTGGGACCCTTGATTCCTGAAGTCCCCGGTTCAAATCCCTTGTGCCGACCATCCTGCCCCCTCCCCCTGCATGATGTGGATATTTCCTTTGAACAATTTTCCGCTCTGTCACTTTACAATATGTACCTTCAATGTGGAAAGCGTTAGGGACTGTGCCTCCGTGAATCGCCGCTCCTGGTTCCTGACCGCCCAATGTGCCCTTGTCATCCCTTCCTCCCGGAAGTGCCATCCCTGGAGGGCATAGGTACAATATGACCTTAGTGTGTTCTGTTCCTTTTTTCACTGACTATCCTATCATATCGTACCCTTCAGAACAAGAGGGTTGACAGACTTGACTTTTCTGATAGCTATTACATGGCATTTAAATCACATATATAAATTTGAAACTTCAGGAAAAAATGGATGTTAGTAAATGTATGTGAAGACTTAAAAAAATATAAAGTCTAAAATGGACAATTACTCGTATCGTATAGCATTTCAATAGCTATATCCTCAGCACTGTAGATAACTATAATCTATAATCAATTGCGGTTGTACCCATGAACATATTTTTGAAAAGTTTTCTCAAATCTCCATCGAACCTACTTACTAGGCACCAAAAATTATTATGCAATATATATAGGCGGTCCTGGTGGTGTAGTGGTAACCATACTTGCCTTCTAAAGCCAAGGTCGCGGGTTGAAACCCGGCTAGGATCGATGGATTTTTTTCGGGCGTAAAAATCCTAAGTATGGCTCCCTTCGGAAGGGAAGTAAATCCGTGGGTCCCGTGTCGTACATTTACGGCATTTTTTTTTTTTGAGTAGTGTTTAACGCCCGTTTTCACTACTGAGGCACCACAGGCGGTGGACACTGCTGATACATGAAATGAAATGATAAATTGGGAAAGGATTTCTTTTTTTAAGGAAGGAAGCGTTCCAGGCCTAAGTTTAGGTACCTCCCCGGCATTTGGCAGTTATGAAGACTGAGGAAAACCTGGAAAAAACCCCAGTCAGGGAGGACGGTCCTGGCGGGATTCGAACCGCAGACCTCCCGCTCACGAGTCCGTGCCTTAACGACCTCGGCCACCCGTGGCGGTCTTTACGGCATGAAAAAGAACCTCAAGCCTGAGCAAAATTTGTCGGCCGTTTCACGCCCTGAATTGAATGGGACGCTGATGACCTGAGCTATTAAAGAGCGTCCTTAAATAAAACGAATCATATATATATATAAATTAACAGTATTAATAAAAGTAGATAAGGATAGAACACTTAGATAAAGTCACACTTGAAACTGCTATATTTCGAACTACTGGAGTTCTTCAACGGCAAGAAGCTAAACAATGCAAACTATTCACTGTTATGCATTGTCTAGCTTCTTGCCATTGAAGAACTCCAGTAGTTCGAAATATAGCAATTTCAAGCGTGACTTTATCTAAGTGTTTTTATCCTTATCTACTTTTATTATTACTGTTTATTTGTTACATTGTAAATAGTGTTACTTTATTATTATTATTATTATTATTATTTTTCATTTATATATATATATATATATATATATATATATATATGCTCATTAAAAGCACTCAGAATGCAATATAAAAAGTTCACGCTAAAAACCGTAAAACTAAACACTAAAACCACACAATATTTCAAGCTTGGCTCTTGAATAAACTCAGTTTATTCTCAGCACGTCCAAGAGCCAAGCTCGAAACATCGTGTGGTTTTAGTGTTTAGTTTTACGTTTTTAGTGTGAACATTTAATGTGAACTTTTTATATTGTTTTCAGAGTGTTTTTTATGAGTTTTATGCTTTTTAGACGTTTTTATTTTTCCTTGAATAATATATGTATGTGTGTATGTCTACTTGTTAATGCTCTAGCGACCTCAATTTTTTTTCTCAACGAAACTCTGCATATTCCATTGAAATAAAATAATACAAATCCAAAATTTAAAAAGCGTTCTAAAGTTTAATTTTCTCTCACTTGTTAAAAAAGGAGACATATTAATTCACTATTTATAACGATGCATATGTTTTATTTTTGACAAACGCCTTGTCTTGAAGATAGCAATTGTGAAATTATTAATCTATACTGCCACACTCACGGAATACCCAGCCGTTATCAAAAGGAGAAGCAAACTTTTGATATGACTGTTACTCGATATTCCAACATTAACACTGATAAACTCCCCGTAGCTGTACGTTTGTGTGCTGTTAATCCTAGCCTTGATTGCTATTGGATGCAGCTATCACACCACCTCACATGGAGTTATGGGAAAAACATAATCTAAGTCTGAAAGTAGTGTTTTTTTATTAAATACATATGCATATCTTCAGTTGGCGTTAGTTTACAATTTCAACTTGCTGAGGAATTCGCTTAGTTTACGCAGCTTCTGGATAAAGGACTTTCTGACTTTGAAAATACATTAAGCCACGTTGAAATATGTTGCTTTATTCAGCTCTCCGTATCTCATACTCAATTTGCTTGCCGATAATTAGCCTGAAATATGCATTCTTGGACAAAATCATCATTTTCAGCACAACATACTTTTTAACTCGTATTTTTTCCATGAAGGCTAATAAAACATCCATCATCCATGTATCATCCATTGGCGAAAGAATATCTGTCATAAATAATGAAAATTACGCCAGTAAAGAATACAAATCCTGATATACTCCCCACAAAAAATGAAGGGTTTTTTTTCTCAAATTATCAAATATCGGATAACATTACGTGTGAAAGTCGTATATTTTGTATATTTTTATGGAAGTGTTTTACTTTTTAAAGGGAAAAAAACAATTTTTTTATTAAAGCACGTATACTAAGAAGATATATTTTTATTTGAATATCTGCTATAAATTGAATGTTTTCCTTTTTATGTTAAAATGGGCTTATTAAGGTACTAAGGAGGCATTAACTTATGATATTATTTATCAATAATTGATTAACTTACCAGATCTCTATGGTACCTTGACATAAACTGGCATATATGCATCTTATTTTTTGAGATCTCGTACAAAACCATGCCATATTTAATAATACGAATTCGTATATAAATTTGGTACCATTTTCTTTTAAAAACTAAAATTCTGGAACAATATGAATAAATTGTCTTATTTTTTAAAAAAAATATAGTATAAAGTACAATCTGTTAATTTTCTCTCTTAAATATATATAAGCGAGAGAGAGAGAGAGAGAGAGAGAGAGAGAGAGAGAGAGAGGAGGTATTTTTGGCCTGCGTCCACAACGGAACGTTAGCCGCACAAAGAAAATATCGCGTAGGCCGAAAACTTTCCCAGTCATTCCGACTTACATAACGTTGATCATTAATACCAGAATATGTCCTAACCGCAAACACGGGGTTTTGCGTGACGGCCAAGGCCGTCTCCCTCCTCACTTAAGGCCGCCTGCCTGTCCTTAAATTGCCGAGCAGTTATTATACATCCAAGATGGTATAGAGCAGCACATTTATGTGTGTAAATGTTAATATAAATACGAATCATTAGTCGCGTTCGTGACATTTATTCGTAAGTTCCCTGGGCAATTGTCGGTCCTAGTGGTGTAGTGGTAACCATACTTGCCTCCTACACGTTCGAACCCGGCCAGGACCGATGGATTTTTTCGGGCGTAAAAATCGTAAGTATGGCTTCCTTCGGAAGGGAAGTAAAGCCGTGGGTCCCGTGTCGTACATTTACGGCACGAAAAAGAACCTCAAGCCTGAAAGAGAGGCCTCTGAGCAAAATTTGTCGGCCGTTTCATGCCCTGAGTTGAATGGGACGCTGATGAATGGAGATGTCAAAGAGCGTCCGTAAACAAACAAATAAATAAAAAAAATCCTGGGCAATTGCCTCCTTGCAAAACTGAAATTCAAGATATCAATAAATTTAATACTACTAGTTCAGTGCAAAACAAGAAACACATGACGTACTTTTTTAACAGAAGACAAATTAGACGAAATTGGCAGAAATGTTACATGTTCGCCAACAAAATCGCTATCGAAATTAGCACACCAAGTTGGGGATTCAATGCCTCATGCATATACAGCTATATAATTTGTTAAAACTCAAACCTTGAAAGTGCACGTATCCATTGTCTACGACAAATTGATCCCGTAGCACGTGTTCATTATTGTGAATGGTTTCTTTCATCGGTGACTGAAGGCTCAACTGATCCACAGATTGTGTTCTTTTCAGACGAGGCGTGGTTCCACCAAAATGGCCATATGAACACTCACAACACATGCTATTGGTGTTCTGAAAACCCGAATAGCATGCAAGAACTTCCTGAGTTTGGTGTGTGATTAGCGCAAGACTGCCAACTGTTACAAATTCAGCTGCTGAAATGCAAAACCCGTGCGTGGCAAGGACTTACTCTGGGAGCTCTGTAACATGCATACAATATTAGTTTTATTTATTTATGTTATATAAGTTGTTCAAAGTGGTATCCGTATGCAGTCACATTTTCCACAGCTTTTAATGGCATTTGAATTCACATAAATCTGTTTATGTAATTCTTCAATTTCCGATCTAGTATTTTCTTTAAGTTCTTCTACAGTTGGGGATTAATCTCATATATTTTTCCCCGTTCTAGTGATAACATTTCACTACATCATATAGTGAAATTTATTCCATTAACTCACTGTTGGTCCAACAATAGCGTGTAATAACTTGAAGACTTGAGTTATACTGCTAACGGAGCTATAACAATACACTGATAGAAATATGCTTTCCTTTGAAATAGCAACCTGTGACTACGTATAGCGCGGGAACTGTTTGTTATTTTATGAAAGGCGCTTAAACCAGCATGCACTGAGGGTTTTTTTTTTTTTTTTTTTTTTTTTTGCTCACACCACATTTAAAATGTATTTATGTTAATCTTATTCTTAAAATAAGTTACAAATGATATTGTAATTCATTATAAATGATGAAATGTGAATTGCTGGCATTTTTACCAGCAACAAATTAAGAAAGAACCAACTCTGTAGAGCCAGTTGCCGTTACAGACGTTCAGCTGACGCAAATGTGTACTTTACTTATATTGTAAAGTATGTTATTTACCTATCAAACACTAAAATCTAATCATATATTTCTTATCTGCTGTAAAATATTAAAAAAAAAATAGTTAAAAGAATATAATAAGAGATTTTGAGAAAATGTGCATTGCTTGTTCTAATATTTCAAACGTTTATCAAAATATGAATATTCACGATAAATAGTAAATATTAAGCATGTGTACCAGTCGTAAAATCTGAGTTATGAAGTGAAGGAAGAAAAATGTTATTTTCATAACCTTTAACGCCATCCTAAAACCAAAAATAAACTAATTCCTACCAAATATTTTGCCTCTTTCCCAAATCACATTTAATTTTTCAGAACATTATAGAATGTGTTTCTGTGGATTGAATATGATGTGCCTTTCTGTGGCAAATACAATGTACTTAGGGCATGGAATGTTTGGAAGAACAGGTTTCCCTAATTTTCGAGGCAATAGCGTGAGCCTTGGGCTATGGTAGACTCGGGTTTCGCGCAGAGGAAGCAACGTGTGGAACCGGATATGGGGCATGCTGGCCTCCTGTTGTCACACGGGAACTTCCGGAGAATAGTGACGCTTTGCTGGGCTTATATGTTGTACATTAACTTTATAACTAAATATTGGTCAATCCCTATATCATAACAAATTATATACATGGGGTTCTGCTACCTCACTCGAGATTACTGTCGCATTTTAATGATATGCTAACATCGTCTGAGAGCAACTGCCCTTCAGGTTTTAAGATGCGAAAGATGGAAATGTATAGAGGTTACCATGTCCTGAAATCTGAAATTGCTGATATCCTCTCCTCAGCAATGCATCACTTACATGTCCAACTTCATAATTTGTATCACTTTGCAGTATCCTGCATATATCTCACTAGAGAGGGTTTTTTTTTTTTTTTTTTTTTTTGATTTCTTGTGATTATACCAATAGTGAAGCTTATGGTATTTATGAAGAATAAATACCAAACATTTTAGGAAAAAATAGAAAAATTGAGAGCAGCTGTTAAGGCAAAACTATACTGATGAAAGGGGAAAAACAAATAATTAAAATAAACAAATAAAAGAAATATTTTAAATAAATATTTTAGAATTTTCTTATACAGCAAGAATTTAAAGACATTGTTTTTTTTTTAGAAATATATTAAGATAGATATTTCAATAAAAAATATAACAAATATATGTTAAAATATTTAAAATAGTTCTGATATAACTAAGACAATTTGGGTCTTTAACGAGGATAGGCTAGGTCTCAAAATGCAGCTCGTTGGAGCGCCAAAATATGAGACTGTAGTGCTGCGGGGGCGACGACAGTATAGGTGGCTTCACGTTGGAGATTCGAAGTGGGCGAATGTTGTTGCCTCGGCTGCTGATGGTGTTGTTTTGCTTCTTCTGTTCCAAGTAGGAGTAGCAAGATCTCGGGTAGATTTCGCTGTTTTATTGATAATGAAGCAATAGGAAGAGGTACCGCTGTTACATATAAATAGACATCTAGAAATGAGTTTTACCGGTGATTTATTAAACACTTTCTGATGAGCCTAAGTGCTCTGCCGTGTGTAGAATGAACGGATTGTATGATTATTCTGGGATGCCTACTCGGCGCGCTGTTCGTCCCGATGAGTTAAATTCACTAAAATTGCAGACTTGATACTTGTTTGTTATGTGGATATATTCTTCGTATTCTGTCTATCTGACTACACTGAATAGAATGAACTCAGCTGAGCGACGAACAAAGAATCTAAAGATCTGACTAGAATCGAAGTGACGAGCGACTTGAGAGTCAGAGAATCTAGAATCCAAAAATGTGAATGTCCCGCTCTGTGCTCAAACCTGTCTTTTTTATACAAAATTCAAACATGCATCATTTGGACGCTCAAATCCCACGAAATCTGCCAGATCATCACGTCTAATTACATAATTTTAAACTAAGCTCTCTCACTGGCTAGATTCAATTTTGCTTGTCCTCATCTGATTTATTCTTTGCTTGTGGATTTAAAACCTCTCCCATGATACATCAGTTTGCAGGAGAACCGCTACTTCAGTTGTTAAAGGTTGTTTACCTCCTCGTGGGTTTAAATCTTATGCATGTTAAAGTTTTCCTAAGAAAACACATCTTTTAAAGGAACAAGATACAAAGGACTTCGATCTCGATTTTACAAAGGAACCTGATTTTTCACAATACTACTATTGTCCGGAGGGTTTTCTCTCTACGGCAGGCAAAGCAGACTTTCCTTCTTACATATATATTCATCTATACTATGTGTGAACAAGGACATTAAATTGTTAAATATACATTATTCATTATCATTACATATTATACCTATTAGGAAAATAAAACATGCGTCAATAATAATAACAATAATAATTATAATAATTATGACAGTAATAAATGATGATAATGATAATGATGATGATAATGATAATAATAAGAGCGATACATTGGTTACAATAATAATAATAATAATAATAATAATAATAATAGTAATAGGGGCGAAGTCGCGAATATTGTTTCAAAATAAATATACTTGTGTTAATATAAAACATTCAGAGAAAAAGTCTCATAAAACAGTTTATATCCCATCGCACACAGCAGTTTAAATATTCCAATGTTTGTTATACATTTATAACAAATTAGCATTGCCAGAACTATTAACAATAATTTGTAATTCCAGTTCAGAAGTGAAATATTCTACAAATTCAGTAAGGACTTGCCTTGTCCAAAATAGCATTTTATGAATCTTGCAGTAGTAGAGATCATCAAGGAAACTACTCAAAATTGATCATTATTGTCTTTGCAATGAACACTTACCGAGTGCACAATGAACAATTTAGAAAACGGATTACCGTAATGTATTAATGAAAATTAAAACATGATTCTTAATGATACTCTCCAATTTCCAGTTTCACTTATGGACGTTGATTAATCGTCTAGTAATAGTCCCAGACAAAAAATTCTTTTAAAAATTCTTTTGGATTCTTTATTTAACCCCAACAGATAAGATATTGACTTTTTGAACATTCTGTATATAGGCTTAGAGCTTGCAGCACTTAGGCCTCTAATGTGCCCATTGTCCTCCTTAATCTAAAGCAGAAGTCTTGAGATCACTCAAATGACATGAGGCAAAGGAGATTATAAAAGGTTCACTAGATAAATTCTAACACAGAAACATCAATAAATTTTGGAAAATGTGTAAATAATTTGTATATCATTCTAAAGAACGTAATGAAATGTGTTTAAACTCGAATATTGTGTATTGTGAACTACGATGCACAGACAATCGAGTTAAAGGGTGTAGCGAGAGCGGGTATTTTAAAAGTACCGTCCAACGGGATTCTTGTCCATCTGGACTGCTGCGCTGGTTCAATATGTTCTGTACGCTATCCACCAAAGGCGACTATTGAGGAAGAACTCTGGGGAAGTCGACCACACCTCCCCAAATATTATCTTCGTTTAACGTTTGTTTAAAGTGTATTCTTTTAATCACACGAAAAATGTAAAATATTTATAATGTTTCAAATACTATCAACAGTCGAAATATTGCAATTATCATAGTATCATTTTGATTTTGATTGTGGAGTCCGTATTTCTTCACTGATTGATAAAGTCAATAAAGTAGCGGCACGCATCCATCATTGAATCTGTCAGCGAGAGTTTTCTTAGGTCTCCCTTAGAAAACTCCTCTGCCATTGGAAATTAATATTTTTGTCGCTACTGAAATGATAGAGATGCATATTAATTCGAATTGTTGATGTTCATATCTGCATATTTCATGGAAGCAAACTTGAAGAGATAAAGCTTGTCACAAAAGGGGAGTGAATCAGTAAAATGGACAAAAATTAATATAAATGAGAAATGCTAGAAGTTTCTACTTCATCTAAACTTCCATGGTCGATACAATGAAACCCTTGATAGGGTAAGTGAAACTACGGTGAGGTTATTTGAACGCGGCTTCCTTTGGAAGGGAAGTAAAGCCGTGGGTCCCCTGTCGTACATTTACGGCACGATAAAGAACCTCAAGCCTGAAAGAGAGGCCTCTGAGCAAAATTTGTCGGCACGCCCTGAGATATTAAAGAAGATCCGTAAATAAATCAAACCAAATAAAAAAAAAATGTGCTTTCCTTGTGTGTATATTGTGGCACATTTAGGTAGCAATAATGCATTAATAATATTCTAGGATATTGTTTATACATTATTGCAGCATACTGTTTAGCCAAGGGATGTGAATGGGGAATACAGCTTCACTGACAAGTGTGTGTGTGTGTGTGTGTGTGAAGGAAAAGAGAGGGCTTAAGATAGCGCATGCGCAGGAATGATTAGAAAACGGCCGCTTCTCGTTTAGCGTACCAGGGGAAACGGTTCATCTCTATAAACAATCCGGAGTTCCGTAGATTGTCGATGTCATTCGAGAGAGGGCAAACATAATGTATGAAAAGCTCCCCTATCACCCGAACCAGGTAGCGCGCCTCCTGGGTCAGTACGCCATCAGACGGCGCCCCTCTTACAAGCTCCCAAAGGACATCTTGGGCAGATAACTGAAAGTACAAGCTATTATACTGCCCTGAAAAGTGATGACCATACCATGCCATAACGACGGCTGACTACCGAAGCTTCGTTATCACTTGGTTGGGTGGAAATGCAGCCTATGACACATCAAAATTAACCTCGCCTAATTACGTTTAGAAGGAAAGACTGCATAACAAGAAAAACATTAAACCCCACGAAGACCTATAGACCGCACAGGTAAAGCCGCAGGTGCGGCTAGGTACTGTGGCCCTCAACACCCGTCCATAGGACAGCTCGAGACTGTTCTGGTGTTCTGCTGCAGCAGGATTTTCACAATGTCTGCTCCACTGCACAGCAAGAAAAGTCAGAATGTAGATTTAATCAACTGAGAGTGTTGCTGATTCATGAATATATGTTTCCATTTATGTTAGCTCCCTTAAGTCCTCTCAGGTGAAGATGTGGGAAATAATGATAAAAGAAGGTATCGCCCCCTCGTCGCAACCATGCGTTCACTACAATTATAGGAAGTTTAGAAAATCGCGAGTAAACTCTAAGGTGGTTGCGACAACATTGTGTACTAATTATTTTCCAAATTTCGTGTAGAAGTGGCGTTGAACAAGGAAAAATGTGCAAGGCTATTGCAACAGGCCACATTTCCGTGCAACAAGCTGAATGTTGCACCATGATAATGCACGGCCACACATCGCAAATGTTGCGGAATATCCCACATAGATCAGAAATGTGTTTCTCGTCTGATTTAGCTCCATGCGATTTCTTCCTTTTCCCTAAATTGAAGAAACACTCTAGTGGAAGTAATTTTCCACCATCAGAAGCAGTGGTGAAGGTTAAGGAGGCGATTCTGAAGGAGCTGCCAAAAATGATTTCCAGCATGTCTTTGAAGACTGGCAAAAAAGCAGGGATAGGTGCATTGCATTCAACAAGGACTATTTTGAGAAAGACCATCAAATTTATGGGATGAGTAAATACTGTTATAAAAAAAAGTTATGATCGTTCATAATTGAAAAACGTTCGTATATGCTAACTAACTAACAGAGTGGTCAAAAGCAACAACAACAACAACAAATAATAATAATAATAATAATAATATACTTAGACAAAACTCATGATATGGAGGAATGTGTTGCTGGTAATTCGAATAAATATAATGGCGGAAAGCAATACTAGGGAAATCGCTCCCTCTCAAGGCCAAAATTAACACATTTAATATGGTTTATATTAAACACTATTAAATACAGAACTTTCCAAAATGATTGATTTTCGTGAATTTCTTATGGGTAATAAACTGAGCATGGGAATATTATCATTGCACTTGGATAGAGAAACTCAAATGTTTGTTCTTTGCTACGCGCATTCAGTAGTTACAGTTTTGGCCACCAAGTGTCAGTGTTTGCAACATAGTGGCGAACAATAAAAAGAAAGCATTTTGTTAGGCTTACCATATTTTTGGGGAGGTCCAACACCGGACATATTTTTACTTAATGTTTGCTGAAGCAGTAGCAATAGCATTAATAGCACTCTTATGTTTTGCTATTTTCACGCGGTCTTCAATATCACCCTTTCCTTTGTGTGCAACAGAACATTCTCCAGTGCATAGTGTGCAATAAACATGTTTATTATTATAGTCATTACATAATTCCAAAAAATTGCATTACTGTTGTAGGTTAATATTAAACACACATTTTCTTTGCTCGTTGCTAAACAACGAGACAAAAAGCGAATAGATATAAAATGATAAAAAATGTAGACGAGTTACTTCACACACGAAAATAACATAAACACATTGCCCCTGTTGTGTTGCCAAATGACTTAAGTAAAAAGTTGTAGCGAGATCGGTAGTCACGCCTCCGTCAAAATCGATGTCCGCTTGCTCCAAGATCGGCTGAGGGATACACGGTCGCAAGAGAATGTTTAAAAACGCCATGCCGAACATATAGGTCTGAAATTAAAAAGAACAAATAAATAAAAAATAAAAAGCAGGACTGCTCGGGCTAATACTGGAAGTATGGTATGCTCACATTTTGTAATCTCGAATATCAAACATTTCGATCCATTACCGTTGTTCATTGCAACTTCCGCACGAAATATGGAAAGCATTCTCCCTCCACCAATTCTATTTGCAAATAGTATGCACAGTTAGTGGAAACGGGGTGCTTGTATAAAGGAAAAACCATCGGATGTTCCTGTTTGTCGGAGGAACAGTGGACCAGGCCAGAGAAGCTTACAAACACAGTCTTAGGAAATTGACTGCAAGGGGAGGTAGAAACTGGGCTTACCGCAAAGGCATGGGTTACAAGAGCGCCTAAGAATGAAGTTTTGGACTGCATCAAACTATAATACCTCGTGACACGCATCAACTGAAGATTTTATTGCATTGCAGCAGCGGATGGAAGAGATGCATTTTGTGGCTAACTGGTGTTTAGTGATAAACTATTTTTAATTTAAATGGAAAAATCAATAAACATACTATTCGTGTACGAGGGATAGAAACTCCCTATTGTTACGCTGAACATGAACGAAACTCTCTGGAAGTTAATGCGTTCTGTGCTGTTTCCAAGATGAAGGTGTATATCCCGAAAGAACAGCAACAGTATTGACTTCTCTGAACGTGATGGCTGAATGGCTGCCACCATAGTAAATGAGCACAGAGATGCCATTTCACCTCATTTCCATCGGGATTGCAGGGAATTTTTAAAACAACGCTTACCTCTGGTATGAATTGACTCGGAACCGGACGGTAATCAGTTGCTCCCATCTTGGCCATCGTGGTCGTTCTTGGGTTTTTTTTTTTTTTTTTTTTTTCTGCGGGGCTACGTGAAGGCCAAATGGTTCTCTATCCTCAATAAATATTCTGGATAAGAGGATGCATATCGGAACTACCTTTCAGAACAACACCGGTGACATGCTGAGGCGTGTGTGGGAAGAAATGGAATATCGTGTTGATATTTACAGTGTCAAAGGCTCACACATTTGCAAAGCATATAAATTAACCATTTTAATTGTAGTATGCAATACAACAACATTCGAAGTCGTATCATAATAGTATTATGTACAGAGATTTTTTTTTTTTAAATCTCGACAATTATTTTGGAAAGCTCTGTATTTTGTGGAAAATAAATATGTACTGCAAACCTTCTCAATTCTTCCCCAATCGTATTTGACCATTTAGTTAACTTTCTCTTTCCGCTTACCCCAAAACGAATGTTTGTCCTTGAATCCTACCTGTTCAGGGCATCTTGGATGAAAATATATTAAAATTAACAATAAGTAAGAAATCGCCATAGACTGTACAATATCATCCATAGTTTGCCTTCATCATCAGAAGTCAAGATTTTAGTTGATCTTAAACACCAGATATTCTAGAAAATTGCATCAACCATTTGGCCATGAAAATTTTGCATACACTGCTGCCATCTTTTTCTAGAGCTGTCCTTCGAAGCGGTAATTTAATTGTGAATGAAATATCAAAGTTTACATTCCAATATTTTTCCATTTTCTGAAGTAAACATGCACAATTTTAGAAATTTATTATTCGAAGCAAACACTTATTTTAGAGAAGGGGAAAGCCTTAAAACGTTTAACAAAAAAAATTATGAAATGAATCAAAGTGCAATAAATAATTAATATCTACATACTTAAAGCTTAACAAAATAATAACACGTACAGTTAATACTTAAACATTTTAAAGGAAACATTAAAAACTCTCTAGAATCTCTTTGCCATTTTTAATTAATGTATCTATAGTACACATTCTACAGTTGTACAGCGTGATATTTTGAACTATTGATACATTACTAAATGTTTTGTCAGTCATAAGGGTGTTCTGGACAATGCTGGAAAAGTGTCCACTGGTGAATTAGGGCACCCGACAAACGGAATTGAAAAGTTCTCCAAGGAGACTAGAGACTAGAGGGCGATGAGAGGGAATGAGGTACCAAGAGGGACTTAACCCTAGTAACTTAGAGTTATTCCTAACCTATTAATCCAAGGCTGGCGCTATCGACCACCTCCGTCGATAGCTCTTAAATCACATTCTATCCATATTAATCCAAGCCAAGAAGTCATAGGGACCCATATGGAGAAAAGACCCCTTGACTGTTTAGGAAATCTAACGCATAACTCCAAGAATAGCTGACAGAAGCTGTCATCACCGCTGTATACACCGTGAGGAAGACCCTTTATGCATAAAATCAACTGAAGGTGAGCTATAATATGAGTTCAACATAAAATTATTCGTAAGTCAATATGTTAGCTTTTGTGGCCGAAAAACTCCGGCAGCTAGGAGTGCCGCTATCTTCGTTCACACAAATAAACTGATTGTGGGTGTATTTCATATCGCAGGTACGTACAATACCACATTTATTTTGGAAAAATAGAGTGCAGTGATAAAAAATAAAAAGTTATCCAAATCACGTAATTTGTTTGTATCCATGGGCATGGCTGGGGCGAGAGGAGATTAAGACCGTAAAGTCCTCCCTTTCATTTGACCAGGAAGAATTGCGATTTCAATATATATATAATACAGCTAATAGCATTAACAATATAAGCATAATAGTTGTTAAGTGCTACATTCACTAAATAAATAATCTACGAGCAATATTCTCAATTTTCATAGTAACCAGCAGACCTTGATATGAGACAGCGGAGAGTTCCAGGCTTCCAAAGATGAGAAGCAATAACTGTGAACAAAGAAGAAAAGTGAGAGGTTCTGTTCGATCAGGTGTTTACGTTGTGGTGAGATAATTAGGAATGAAAACGGGTCGAATGGTAGTGCGAAATTGGCGTGCATAGAATTCTATGCAGAAGAACGAGAGAATGCAACTCTATTCCAGCATCCATTTGATCCAATCGATGCCAGAATAACAATTCAAAAGCTGGAGTGATAGTTGTGATTTACGCAGGTTGCATAAGTAGCGAACTCAGGCATTATGAACACGTAGTCTTTGACCAGGATTGGGTGAGGTGTCAGTTAAAATAATATCACAATAAGCGAAATGCGGCATAATCAATGTGATCAATTTTTTTCCCTTCAAATTGAAACTGAGGCAAGTCTTAAACTGTTTTAAGGAAAGAAATATTGAAAATGTTGTTTTACTAAATTTCTTTTGTTTGAATTTGCCAATTGAGATTACCTACTCTCAAAATAGACAGAGTTAATATAAGAAGTTATTAGTTATTTATTCTTTATTTTTTAATTTTTATTATAAGTTTACTCTTAAGTTAAACTATAAAGGATGTACAGTAAATTCGTATACCCTTGTACTTTATTACTTTTTTATTAGCATATCATATTATATTGTAATTATTAGTAATATTTTTTATTGTTATTGTTGGTGTTGTGACCACAGTTGTGACCTTAGCTTCACTCAACGGTCATTCTGTGATTTGAAATGGCAGACACAAGTTCGTTTTCTGAAGAGAGGCTAGTTGCGAATGTTTAGTTACACACACGTTCCCACACAGGAGAGACAACTGACATCATACGAGAGCAATGTAAGAATCGGTTTAATAAGCCTCTACCGAAAAAAGGGACCACGGATTCCTAGGAAAGAAAGGCGTTTATGACAGGAAGTGTGAAAGACCGATCGAGAAGTGGAAGAGAGAAGAGCGCCTGGAGACATGTGCTGAAGATGAGGTGTCAGCTGAGCGCTCCCCCGTAAAGTCCATTTGCAAACGAGCTGCTAAGCTTAACATTCCACCATCAACTCTTTTCGATTACATGAAGAGGTGAGTCCGTATCGTCCGAATATCATCAATGAGCTATCTGACGCAGATATGAACAAGCGTCTTGATGTATGTTAGTCTCTTCTAGCAACATTCTAAACGGGCATATCAAGGTCCAAGGTTATGTTCACAGATGAGTGTCATATGCCGCAGCACACGAAAGAGAGATGGAGTTTTTTTGTTGGAAGGAAAATTCTCACTTCACTTTGAAACTTGAACATAACTCACCACATCTTGAATACAACTCACCACATGTTATGATGTAGGCAGAAATAACACCGCGGCATTTCTTTGGATCGACTTTTTTGGATGGGTCTGTGAATGCTGTATCTTATTCATGAATGCTGACAACTTGGCCCATCCCGCAACTGGAAGACAAAAGACTAATAGAAGAGTTGTGAATACAGCAAGACGGAGTTCCAGCATACTTCGCTCTTACCGTTCGTGATTTGTTAAGCGATAAATTCCCTGGATGCCTGGATTGGACGTGAGTCCGCAACATTTCAGCACCACTGCCATGGCCTCCATGTAGCCCTGACTTGAAGACACTGTTAACTAGTGATGGAGTATTATCAAGGTGAAGGTTGCCGCGAGTCGCTACAGAACCAATGCTGAACTTGAACAAGCAGTTCAGGATGCATTTGGTACGATCGCACCTGCAGTTTTAGAAAAATGTCACAACATGATGGAGGACAAACGGATCCCTTAGACAACTAGCCGTAAGTTCATTACTAAATTAACGTACAACTTTAAGGGTATATGGACTTCCGGAACACACTGTAGTATAATGTGAGGAACGAAACGCTAAAAGATTGGAAAAAGTCGAAATTATTTAAGAAGCCCAACACATTCTTTCATACTGCAAAAATATACAATCTCAATAGCACAGTCTTATTCCATGTACACCATTGAAAGAATATTTAGCATCTTAAGAATTTGTTAATACTGATGATGACAGAGAGTCGTTTAAACAGACTGGCTACACTTTTGAGAGTTCATAAGAAATTCGTATTGGAAAAGACGAAAGAGCTGGATTTGGAGATTAGAGAGATTGGCCTAGAATTTAGGTAACCTGTGCTAGAATCTAAGACTGCTGGTATTTGCAATCTCCCCCCTCCCCGCTTTTTAAAAATTTTAACCAGTTAACAAATGTTTAATAATATAATTACATGGAAGTGATTAAACTACCCCGTATCTAAACCGCACAAAAAAATAATGGCTACGTTGGGTTTACTTTTTTTGGAATATTTTTTTAATAGTGTTTAACGCTCGTTTTTACTACTGAGGTATCACAGGCAGTGGACAATGATAATACATAGGATGAAATTATATATTGGGAAAGGATTTTTAAGCAAAGAATCGTTCCAGGCCTAAGTTTAGGGTACCTCCCGGCATTTGCCATTTATGAACACTGAGAAAAACCTGGAAAAAATCTCAATCAGGGAGGATAGTCCTGACGAGATTCGAACCTCAGCCCTCCCCCTTATGAGTTCGCGCCTTAACGACCTCAGCCACCTGTGGCGGTATTTATTTATTTTTTTTTTTGAGTGGTAGCTATTGGAGTTGTTGTTGGTTTGATTTATTTACGGACGCTCTTTAACATCTCGCGTCATTCAGCGTCTCATTCAATTCAGGGCGTAAAACGGCTAATAAATTTTGCTCAAAGGCCTCTTCTTTCAGATTTGAGATTCTTTTAAATGCCGTAAATCTACGACATGGAATCAATAGTTATACTTCCGTTCCGAAGGAAGCCATACTTATATGATGCGAATGAGAACCCTATATGAGAAATCCTCGTTTTTTTATACTTCAAAAGGATTACACATACGTCGCACTATTTTTTTTCCCTACATCGTGCGATTAATTTTATAGAACACGTAAAGTGCACCTTCTTTTCAAACCAACACGTCAAATACGTATTTTTTAACGGTTAATTCACTTCACAACTCTTCAACAAGCGTAGGCGGTAACTGTAAATACCCCGGAATCAAAACTTTCCTTGTAATCTTATACATAAATCTAATGATCTGTACTCTCAGCCAAGATCTAGAGATTTCGCTGCAAAATCTAGCTTTAGCGTCCTAAAGTTCAATTAAATAAATAACCCATGCGATCCTGGCCGGGATTGAACCCGCGATCTTGGATTTAGGAGGGAAGTATGGTTACCACTACACCCCCCACGACCGACTTACTGGAGATGGTCTAGAGGACTAAGCAAAAAGATATTTAAATGACTTAATTATGTAAACTACAAGTAACAAAATCTTTACTGATTTTAAGAGTTTTACTATATGTTCTCCTAAAAGTTTTCCCGTGCTTTTATGTTTGTGCCCTTTTTATTTTTAAATTATTCTGAATAATATACTGTGAAAGGATTTGAAGATTTCGATGGATGCGAATGCTACTCGTATTGTGTGTGTGCGTGCGCGCGCGCATTGTGTTTTATTCATCCTGTTAAATCATAAACATGTACAAAGTACAATGTTATGGGGCATGTCAATAGTTTGAAAGAAGGCTGAAGTAAAAGGAGAAAAGAAAATATGCCCACAAGGCTTAAATATTTACAAACTTAGTTATAGAATGATACCTTATATCTGTCAAAGTTTTCAGAAAATCTTTAAATTCACACAACGTTCAAAACCATACAAAGCTAGTAATAATATACTAAGTAATCACATGCTATGCCATTAACAAAAAAAAATCTTTAAAAACTTGTTCAGATGCCCTAATGAAAGATTTATCAAAAGCAAAATATATGGACTAAGTTAGTTTAAGTTAGTCTGTATATTTCGAAAATGATAACGAGAAAATATTTAATTCCGTCAATATCCAGATAGTTCCGACAAATGTATCGATTTAATTCAAATACTGAATACACTCATACGTACACCGTTCAAAATGACGAAATGAATGTAGGGAATTTTGATGTTGGCTGCATTGATTCTAGAGTTGCCAATTCAGTGGTTTCCCCTGCCAGATATAGCGTTTTTGGAAGAGATCTGAACATAAATCTCATTAGTTTCGGATACCGTCTTGCGAATAAAAATAGTTTATCCCACTGAGCGGGAATTCTTGGAACTAAGGACCGCCGAAATTATGGAGTTTTTATGGCTGCATAGGCATTTTTCAATTATAAAAGTTTTAAATTGTGTTAAAATAGAAATCTAAATATATGATTCAATGCTATTTCATTCTTGTTGAACGTTTTGAAATCTAAATATTTGATCTAATTCTGTTGTATTGACAATAGCGAAACAAATCTTCGGTACAAGGTGAGATGAGGAATGCAAATAATTAATGAGTAGCGTGTGAAAACTATTAAACAAGATAGGAACGGAATTGGTCATTGCAATTATCAGGATAAGAGAAGATCTACGCTGTGTCAATAAGTGCTGCAAGGTTTACGAATTACCATCTGAGGTTTTAAGGAAAATAGGAAATAATGTTAGGCAAGCTGAGGACCACATTCCAATCATTCTTCGATAAGAAAAAGGTCTATTATTCTAGGTGATTTATACAGGTATTTTAATATAATTTTCCTTGTTAAATAATTAATTGTATATTATAAATTACAGTAACAATATGGATGGTGATGCGATTATGATGATAATTTATTCATGTCTAGATGTTAAAACTAGCAGATTTTGTTTCGAAAATTGCAATTCTTTGCAGGCAATCTAGCGGGATTATAGGAACTGTTGTTGGTAACTCTGATTGTATCGCGACAGCATGGCTGCTGTGCTAGATGAAGTAGGAAAATCGGAAGAAAAGTTGGTGGACGAAGGAAACGTGGAAGATATTGATGGGGTAGAGGGCGAAGATGGAGCTTCGGAAGCTTCAAAGAAAAAAAAGAGGAAAAAGAAAAAGAAGAAAGCAGGTTGGTGCTTAATTTTTATATTAGATTGAACGTGGTAATTAGCGTGCATGCTCATTTATAGTAGCATCGAAAATTAACATTTTACGCTGCAAAGACCATATTGATGTTTTAAGCACATATCCCATATTAAACGTTATGTAGTTTAAAATTGGCATAGGCATTTTCCATAAACATATACTCAGAGCAGCGTAAAAATATATATTTCAGCAAACAATGCAGCTAGGTATATCTAAGCACACACTGTCGGCATTTCATAAGTGAATATTTTCCCATCATGACGCATCTTTTTGTGTAGAAACACAAAACCCTTGTGTTTCTACTATTTTATGAAGTAAAAATCTATCAGAAGCGCAAAAAAGTAAGGGGAAGGGAAAGAAAGCAACTATGCATAAAACTTGTTAAATAATATAAAAGCTGTCCATGTTCGCCATTCCATTTTAACGTTATTAAAGACGGACATATTCCACTTTTCAAAGAAATATAGCATAACAAACACAAAAGCTGGTGCATCATACATCTGACACACTACTATAAATCAGGACCCCATGACAACCACTGCAATTGCCAAGTGAGGATTAAGGCCAAATAATAGAACTCTTTTATGATATGCCTTATCAAATGAGCACTCTAAGGTTATAAAACTTGGAAGCTAAGGGCTTTTTAACATTGTGCTGCTTTATCCATCCATCAGTATATAATGCAAGCTATAGTTTTCAATAAGGAAGGTTCTTCACTATGCAAAGATATCAATATACTCTTCCATCATATGTTTTCACATGAACAATATTGTAATATGTTGTTTACAACGGTGCAGGATTATAATGATATAATTATTGATCACATTACTCACATTTAATAAAGTTACACATTTTTAAAGTTATATTTTTATCTGTGTCCATGTAAAGTCAGTGGGATTAAATTAGCAGTGACAAGGGGAAACCAAACAACGTTAGCACAATCCCAACTATACTGCACGAGTTCAACAGCACAAATAAATCTGATTGGTTGGATCATTGGCCTTCCTAATTGAAAGCCACTATACTAATGCTGTAGGTTGAGTTATCATTTATGAGACAGGTGCAGAATATGGGGGCATGACAAATTCCAACTATGAAGTCACATTATTTTAGCGTATGTTTGTCAGGTTTTATAATTAGTTTACTTGAAAACTGCTGGTTTATCTAATTGTTAGGAGCATTTGCAATATAAAATAGACATCCTGTAGCAGATATTGATTTCTGAGTTTGCTCACCTCTTGTATTGTAACTTTTTATAGGTGCTGGTGAAGCATCTGCAGATGTCCCTGGTGGAGGAGAAGAAGATGAGATAGAAAATGTGCAGAATAAACTGGAAAATGCTAAAATAAATGGAGGTGAACATGAAGTAGAAGGTAAGCATAAGGGAAGTTGTACAGAAACATAGGAACTCATTATTTATTAGTTGTAAAAGGTCAGCAGAAGTAAAGAGTTGAGCATTAAAGGAAATATTGCCAATGTATTAGTTTTAATGTGAGAAAAAATATATGCCGTGTGTTAATGAAAAACACTGAAATATTCTATCTGCATAAAGAGGGATTTGAGGTAAGTAATTTGATATAGGGAACCTAGAATCACTGACACAAAATGTCAAAGTTAAGGGCTGTTTAAGTAATTGCAATTTGATACTCGGAAATTCATACTAAAGCTCAATAGCATTAAAATTTATATTAGAATGGCCTTACACTTTCTCAATCAAAATAAATCTGGTTGTTAATAATCAATGAAAGCGTTTTGATAATTTAGCATTAAATAATCTGCAAAATTTCAGACTAAACAAAATCACACACCATTCACTATATTGGTGTGCTAATAAGAGTTTAGTTCTTAGAAACAAAGTCTTGATTCTGTTTTGTTCCTAACGTTGCCAGCTATGTGCCAATTGTTTCATGCAACAGTTGTTTGTTTTGTAACCTAAAGATGTAAGACAAAATAACTTGTCAAATAAATTACAAATGGAAGAAATGGAGAATGGTTACAATTTTTCTGAACATGTGGATATAAACCTGGTTAATGGGGAAGCAAGAAGTTGTGCTTTAAGAGCTGCTGAGATCTACAAAAAAAGACTCCTTAATATAAGCCATCTACGTCATGTTATATTTCAATATCTTGATAGAAGATCTCCAGTGGATAAAATATTTGAAAATGCTAAAAATATTTCTGTGGCTTCACTTCCAATGAACACGGAAGCAGTTTGAGTTAAAAACATTTAAAATATTGTTACAAGGATAAAACACTCTTTAATGTTTCACTCTCAAAATTAAAAAATTCAGGACATGTTTCATGAGACAAGGTAGGCAATTGTGGTGAATCTGGTGGTCTATTGGTGAACTTGTATAAAATATTGTCTGCTTCCGCATTGTCGAAATTCATTAGTTTATGTTCATATTTCTTTATGAAAATATTTTCCCATATGTCAAGTTTCTTGGGATGTTGAATATGTTTTAATAAAGAGTTGCCTTTTTCAATTTTATGATTTTCATTCCAGAAATGTGCCGCTATGACTAATTTTTCATACTACCAGATTCACCACAATTGCCTACCTTTTCAAACCTAATATGATCTACTATGCACCAGTTGTTTAACAGTTGACTATGTGAGCAAAGGTCTCAGGAAATATGTCCTGAATTTTTTAATTTTGAGAGCGAAATGTTAAGAGTGTTTTATCATTGTATCAATATTTTAAATGTTTTTAACTCAGACTGCTTCCATTTTGATTAAAAGTGAAGCCACAAAAAGGTTTTTAGCATTTTAAAATATTTGCTGGAGATCATATACCCGTTTTCACTGTGTTGATTCCTAAATATATAAAAATTAAAATCTTGATAGAACATGAACTGGGACAAATAGAAGTCAGTGATGTGCATACCATTATGAAACCTTAAGCCATGATATCAATAGATATACATTTTATATATTATTTATATATCCTCCATAGTTTGGAGTCTTTGATCTTGGATTCACTAACTCAAATTGCTTGTCTAAACTCTCTAAACAACAAATTAAATAATTACTAGTGAATTTTATACATGTCATTTTATAGTCTTGAGCAATTAACCACAGAAAAAAAAATAATACAAATAGAAAATGCAAATGTTAATAGCAAATTATGCTATTTGTAAATCTAATGAATGATTCTGCTCAATGTGCTTTTTACAGCAAACAAATCTAAAGAATTAAAACATATCTTTTAAAAAAGAAATTATTTTAAAAAATATATATATGAAACTAACACAGTGAAGCCAAGTCTTATGAATAAATTCAAGTGATATATGTCGTACTAAACACTCTTGTTGCTTCACTTACTTGTGTGATATTTGGAACTGGTTTCGACGACCTTCATCTTCTGCCAAGAGTACGACTGGAGAATCCAATACTCTGTAGAGATGAAGCACTGCCTTGGTGGTGTTTTAATGTACTTAAAGTTGGTGTTTTCTACCTTTGGAATATCAAAGTTCATTAATCAATCTCTGTATTTATGAATGTAAATTTTTTCCCAAGTATCCAATTGTATATGTCCCTGAGTCTCTTAATAAATCCACCTTCTTCACAATCTCGTGTTTTTTTTTGTCTAAAAATGATATGCCACAGCTGATCTATCTGTCTGTTTATATTTTATGTTCCTGAAATGCTCTTCTAAACGTGTACCTATATTTCTCTTTCTTTTTCCAATATAGATCATTTCACAATCTGCACATGTTATTCTGTAAATACATGCTTTTTTCTCTTGTGAGGTCTTTACAGCTGTTTTATCTTTCAAGATGTAAAAACCAGTTCCAAGTATCACACAAGTAAGTGAAGCAATCAGAGCATTTAGCACGACATATATCACTTGAATTCATTCATAAATCTAAAGAAGATTACTTTTTTGCTTGAAAGGTGCTTTTGATATGCTGATTATAAATAAGACAGTCACAGGAAAAAAAAAAAGCAAAGAAATATTATATGGTTTTATCTCCAAGAATAAATTTAAAAGATGATAAAACACTTTTTATTATTATTTTTTGTTTAAATTTGTTAACCAAAAGTAATAGACTGTCTCATATATTTGAGTAGAAGACTCAAAATATACTTTTAATTAGTACCTAATAAAAATAAAGACCTACTAAATATTTTAAAATACCTTTTTGGCAGCTAGTATTTTTTATCAATAATTAAAAGTATCCTGATACAAATTATTATAAAGCAAAAGTAAAACTATGGGGAACGTGTAAAAGGAATGAATGTTATGAACTTAAATTTTATTGTAAGGAAAAAAAGCTTCATAAGGAACTGTTAGTGCTAAAATAACAGATCAAAATTAATGTCATACCTCCATCATCATGTTATCTCCTTTGCATTTATTTATATGATTCTTCATTCTGTACACTTTGTTTTCTAACTTACATTTCTTGCACTTGGCTTTACATTCTTTTCTGTTCCCATTACATTAAAAGAGAGCCAGAAAAGCCTTTTTGCCCTCCACTCTTTTACCTTGTTAACTCAGTCAGAACCAGAATACTCAAATGAAAAACACAGCATAAGCAGCATAGATGTGAAGTAATACAACTTACATTGGCTATATACTGATCTAACAATGGATAAGTGCCACTCAATAAATGTTTAAAATGTTTAATTTTAATGGTCATTATTGCAGTAATATCATTGGGAAGTAGGAAAAGTAACAAGAATAAAAAATATATAATTTGATTTGAACTGTTATTTAAAGTATATTTTTAACCAAGGTGGTTTAAAGGAGCATGAAATAATTCATCATAATAAATAATAACTAAATTAAATAAAAAGAATTTGGTCATTGAACAGGCAAATGATTGGTTTTTGTTGATGTTCATTTATGCATGCACAATATCTTACATCTAAAAGTGTCTTATCTTTTGCTTTAATTTGATAGTTCTATACTTTGCATGTAGTAATCATTAGAGCCCAGCTTTTATGTATAATGTAATTTAAAGCTATATATTTATGTGGAAATAAAAGGCAAATGTTAACGAGATATACATGTAGGAATATTGTCCTTAAATTTTATTTTACATTTTTTGACAAATTTGAATATTACATCTTTCACACCATACTACATATTTTTTCATATTTTAACATTATTGTAGAATTAATAAAACTTTTTTGCTTTATTTTGCACTTCTGTTGAATTGCGATACTATAACAAGAAAAGAAAAATAAAGTGCTATTGTGCTACATATGTTGTCATTACATTCAAAACTAAAGTGCACTAGTTTGATGCCACCAACAATGACTTGTTTCAAACCTCTAAACACATCAGCATTTGTAGAGTCAATCATTAACCATGACACAAGTCATGTCTTTGTTATTATCCAAGCTGAAAACATGGATTTCTATTGACAGTGCTTTTACAGCAGATGGTAAAACAATCTTCTGCCATACTTGTGAAGATTGTATCTGGTCTACTATGAAATTTCCAATTGAACAAGTAGAAATAAATGGCAGGTTTCCTCAAAGCGGGTACTACTTGTACAGTTGCAGGGGCAGCCTGCATCACTAATAGTGACTTGTACAAAGAAATGTGCATGGCAACAGATAGACCATTTTATGGCAAATCTAATTGTAGGGAAATTGACTCTGAGGCTGCATCTAAACCCTATATAATTTCTTATAAACCTTTGGAGGCAATAAATAGTTCAAAATTCATTAAGTACTTAAGATGTTAAGGCCAGCTAGAACTAAAGAAGAGAGAGGATACTATTGTTGTACACAGATGCAGTTGCACACATGATGACAGCAGGGAAATTGCTTAATGTATTATACCTAAACTTACTGCATCTTAATTGAATCTGTCATCTAACACACTTCATGCTTCACTAACCTTAAAAATATCCAGAACCGGTTTCAAAGATATGTTATCTCCATCTTCGGCCATGGATGACTGGTGTGAAAGGTTGTTGTTACATAGTATGAGAAGCAATGCTCCGCTCTGGTGAAACTTTTATGAAGTATTGCTTCTAATACTATATAACAACAACCTTTCACACCAGTTGTCCACGACCGAAGATGGAGATAACATATCTTTGAACCCGGTTCATTTTTAAAGTTAGTGAAGAGTGTTAGATGACAGATTCAATTCAAATGAACTTCACTGTTTATGTTTACGGAATGTCGGAATCCACACAGTGAAACTTTTGTTAATCTTATTTTGATTTAAAGTAAAACACTAAAAATCATGCCGTCACATTAAAACTCTCGTTAAGTTTCACAAACACACTTATAAAAGTAATTTTTGTACATGTTTCGTGAGGTACATTCCTCACATTGTCAACCAAAATGACGACTCCAAAATTACTTTTATAAGTGTGTTTGTGAAACTTAAAGAGAATTTTAATGTGACGACATGATTTTTAGTGTTTTACTTTAAATCAAAATAAGAACTTCACTGTGTTAGTTCCAAATATTTTTTTTTTTTTTTTTTTAAAAGTTTTTACTCTTTTTAAAGAATTTTAATTACTGAATCTTACTTGTGTAGATCATGTATTGCACTGAGTGGCAGAAACAAATAAATTTCAGTTTAAAATGCACTGATATCAGCATGAGGTGTGTCTATCTTGTATAATGCTACAAGAAGCAGCTACCTTACATACCTCTACCTTCGGAGCCTGTGATCACAAGGTGGGCAACTTAGATTAAAGCTGTGATTTTCTACAAGCATTTGACATTTCTAAAGTGCTCAGTTCAGTTTCATACATTGCAAGTTACTTCAGTTGTCTCAGGACAGTATCAAGAAACTGAAGATTTCAGGTATGCCTATCCAAGAAGCCATGGAAATAATGTAACATGCAGTTAACAAAGTCAGGGTTATGCAAGGTGAAGTGGAAGTGGCTGGTGTAGTTTCCACTAAACAGCAATTTGTGATGAATAAGAACCCTAGGTACCCAATTCTTCATATTTTGTCTCACTTATTTAATGGTGAAACTGTAGAACTCCCTTAGAATATTGTTGCTAACACAATCCCTTTGTATAATGTGCACCAATCTTCTTGTGATGTGGAGTGTTCTTTCTCTGTATATAAAACATATTGTCAGACAGACGACTGTGCATGACACAAACATTTGCAAAAGTATATTATAATTAACTATGCATACCTTCCAATGCAACTTAAAAACTAAAATGGGGACACAATACCTTCGGAAGTTCTAAAGTTAATTGTAATTTAATAGAAGTGATATTAATTAAATTTATTAAAATTAATCTTAATTTGACTGGCTGTATCATTCTATTTTCTAGCAGTTAAATTAAATATTAGATTTTACATATAGTTGCTTTAATACACATTTATCTATATATTTAACCAGTTTAACTACGTATTTCTCAAATCTGTGTTACATTAAATCAGGGCTCTAGTAATCATATTGCAGTTACAAGGTCACAAGGGTCACTAGATAAGTTTTTAGACACAGCCATCTGGTGCCTGGCAGGCCATAATTCTTTGTACCCCTTAAAAGCTCCATCCTTTATGACTCCATCCTTGGCAGGTACGAGGGGATCAGTTTAATTCTCTCTTAGCATGGAGTTTCGAAGAAGTTTTGACTTGAGAGAACAATAATGAACATTGAAGGAGAGTATTTCTTTTCATAATTTTGTATGCTTATAAATTTGGCTTGAATAAAGTGTAATCACTTGAACAATTGTCACAGGCTTTTGGACCTTGTTGGCTGAGAAAAATGTGTTGCAGGTGGAGACAATAATTAAGGATGACCCAATAACCTATAAGGACATTGAATGAGCCCTGGGGATTAGTTTGCCGAGTGTTGCAATCATCTTATATGATCACCTTAGGGGTGAGGACATTTTTTACCTGATGTGTGCCATAATCACTAACTGATGAGCAGATGTGAACAAGGGTGGCATGATGCACAGAAATGTTGGAAGTTTCAACAATGAGAAATCTTGATGGGTGTCACATTGTTGCGAATGATGAGACCTAATGTACCAGTTTCACCCAGAGAAGACAGCAAATGGTACACAGATGTCTGCCTTTCAGATGTTTTCTCTAGCATACAGGACAAACGACGAAGGATGTCCTGAGAGAGATTATGCCGCATCACTAAGTGTGTTTTCACATGGCAAAAGCAATTGTTTCTTGAGCACACCTCTATGAAGATATGATGTATCCTCCATGTAGTCCAGACCTGTGCAACTTCTAGCTGTTCCTGGCCATGAGGAAATACTTGTGTGAACAGAATTTTCCAGCCCAGAAACTGCTGCTGTGACTTGTGAGGAGGAGCTAAGTACAGTGCCAGAAACAGTGGTGCAGCTGCTTTCAGAGGGCTTCCAAAGGATTCAACTGGGCATAGAATATCAAGGAGACTACTTTGAAAAAATTTAGTGGTTGCAATGAAATTATGAGTGCTCATGTGTCTGTCTCAAAACTTAATCTAGTAACCCTCATAATGCTAAACCTATGCACAATCTCTACCTAACTTGCTTGACTTCAATTGTATTCCCCCCCCCAAATATTCTATCAGTCCAACATTAGAATGCTTAATTTTGGTATATGAAATCTTGACAACTGGAGATAGGAGCTGATGATTTTCATTTGTTTATTTTTCTTATATGTACTACATATTGCAAACTTTGCAATTATAAAGCCAATGCTCCATTCTCAGAGCATTGTGCAGCTGATGGCATAAAATGGAGCAACTTTATAATTAAATAGTACATTATAATCATTGTTTTCATGTGTTTTAATTTCTGCATATTTAATTTAGAATTTTTTAAAACCTACAGATTTTCCTGACTATGGAGGTTTACATTTTTACAATATTGTTTCATATGTGATAGTGTTCATGTTATAGCATTAAAAATAGAATTTTAAGCATCTTGAAATTATTGCTGACCATAATATGGGGGTGAGATACGTGGATAACTTTGAAGTGTAGGGTAATCCACCACTGATCTCCCTATAGCAAGTGCTTTCTGATGACTGTGATGTATTTAGTGCTAAATTACAGACAGATACGGAGCATACATACTACATATTATGTTGATTTTGTTGGTAATAAGATAATTAATACCAAAATTAAATAATTTCTTTTATGATATTTTACTTACTGTTTTGGAATAAGTGAATTGACTTTCTGTTTGAAGTTTGCAGTGAATAACTTAATCTTTTGTGAAGATTCTGCTATTAAAAAAAATTCTCAGCTGTGCCCTCTTATCTGACATTACCAAAAAGATACTGAATTAGACATCTCAGTACTTCCCTGGAAGGAAACTTTTGAATGGGCTGAGCTTGTTCATATGGTTGTTCTCAATGATAACTAGTTGTTGATTGGAGGGGTGTTAGGCATCTAAAATTGTCCTCAGCTAAAAGCCTGACTACATCAAGTGCACTGACTGAGATTGTTAAGGCAATGACTCATGAGTTGGAGGTCTCAGGTTTGCTTCCTGCCAGGACTGTTGCCCTTGACTGAGGTTTTTCCCAAGTTTTCCCTAGTTTAAAATGACAAATTTTGGGGAAATACCCTAAGCATAAATCTGGAACACTTCCTTTATTTAAAAAAAAATCTTTTCCCAATTTCTCATTTCATCCGTGTATCATAAGTGTCCACCGCCTCAGTAGAGAAATGGACATTGAACACTATTAAAAGTAGATAAATGGGAGTAGGACCAGATGACTTCAATTAATAGTACCATAATAATGTGAATTAGGTCTTGGGCCAATAATGTAAAGAATTATTCACGGAAATAGAATTTAATCAAATCCTATAAAACATAAGCATTTATTGATAATGGCAATGCCACATGTTTCGTATTCTTTTTCTTTTTTTCTTCTTTTCTCCCCTTTCTCCTCCCCCTTTTTTTCTTTCCCCCTCTTCCTCTAGGTTGAAATGTTTGTGTAGTTTGCCGTTATGTATGTGAATTGCTTTTCAGCTACTTATACTAGGATTAATCAAATATAAAATAGAATTTAGATTTTATTTTACCACTTTGGAGCAAGACATGTCATTTGATATGTTATGGGAGAATGAGACTCCTTTGAACCCAGTATCCCAAATTTAGGTAAATCCATATCAACACACTTAGTAGGTTGTGAATAGGACTCAGATTCTTAGGTTTTAAACTATTTTGTTCCTTGTTAGCTAACTGAGATATTTTAACATAATTATCTGTTTCTTATCGTGGGAGTCACATGGTTGAATCTTTTGAAACCTAAAAATGGCTAAATAGGACGTTGAAACCTAAAAATGGCTTATAAACATTAACATTAAATTGAAATGTAATTAATTTTAAATTATTAAAATTAAATTTAATAATATTTACAATAAAATTACTTTTAAAACTTTAGCCAACATTGTGCATCTTGATGAACTTTAAAGATAAATCATTGCATTTAATTTTGTAATATCATTATTGATGTATATTAATTGCATTGTCAAAATCAACTTATTTTTAGAAGTAAACTGAATTTAATTTCATAATATCATTGTTGTCCATCATGTTCAATGGTATTTTTCTCAAATGACTCTTGAATAGACGTCTTCTGTTTCTTTATTGTCAGTTAAAGAAAATTGTTGAATGTAAATCTTATTTAGAAGCAAACTGAATGTATTATTAAGAAACTCACACTTCCAGTTTATTAACACTACAGCAAGATGCAAAAGGAAAGGTTTCTAAAAGTTGGTTGATTAGACTGTAGATTAACAATGATCCCAATTTTACCACATATGATAAAATTGTATTTTGCCAGGTGTGCCTAAAGCAAGTGAGCTGTGACCAAAAATCGCATTTTCTGCAACATAAAGAGTCTGCAGAGCATGTGAGCAGCATTGAGAGGAAACAGGATCTAGTTTCAAGCACTAATTTTAGGTTTTTCTGACTCTTCAGAAGACGATTTTAATTCACGTTTATGTGATATGCTAGTATCAGCAAATGTACCTTGGCATATGGTAAAAATCCCAGTATTCAATAAACTTCAAGACATCAGTGGCAGAAAGATAGCAGATGAATCAACCAAAAGGAAAAAATATTTCCGTCAACTATACGAGAAAAAGGATGAATTCATCAGAGCAGAACTACAGGACTGTTAACATCTGGCTCAATAGATGAGACCGCTAATAGTTATGGTCACTTCATTCCTAACATTGTGGTGGATAAGTTAGAACTAGCAAAACCTGGTAAATCTTCCTCATATTATACAACATATTGGGCCAAAATGAACCACAGCACCATCAGAGATGTTTTATGCATCCCACGGCTATCAGAAAACCGTGATGAGAAATTTCTACTTCTTGTGACCGACAGTGCGGCCCACATGATCAAGGCAGGAAATTTTCTACCCTAACATGCTGCATACCACCTGCCTTGCTCGCAGCTTACACCAATTGGCTGAAGAAGGTTAGGAACAATTTTCCAGGAGTGAACATTTCATCCATGAAGAAAGCCTTTCTGAAAGCTTCTAGTCCCATTTAAATTTTCGAGGAAATGCTACCACAAACACCTCTGTCACAATAACCATCATCACTTGCCAGGGTATTGGCTGCAGGCAACCATCTACTATGGCAACTATTTTGAAGACATCAAGAGTGTTATAGCCCCATTTGATGTCAACGAAGGAGTCTACATAGCAAAAGGCTAAAACCACTCTTCACCTTAAGAACATCACTGCACTTGCCTTTATTAAAACGAATTTCAATGATCTTCCTGCAGCTATTCAAAACATGGTCTATGCATGTTTACTACTAAAAGATGCAAGGAAATCTTGACACAATTTCAAAGAAAGAAATAACAGGGTCGGTGGGTGCAGCCAGTTCTTCAAATCTCACCAAGATTCTGCAGCGAAACCCAGAGTTTGCAATGTAAATTTTATCTGCTGTTCAGGGGGAGCAAATTTTAGAGTTAGATGACGATTATTGTTAAAGGGCGCAAAACTGCTAAGGTCATTAATGCCCAAATTTACCTTTGGGACTGACTGCAGTGTCTTCATTGAAATTTACACTGATGACTTTATGCTGTGTCGAGAGAATATTTTCTTACTATAATAATTTTTAAAAGGCAACAAAAAAGTTTCACCATAGAAAATCTCAATGTATTTATTAGTGCAGTGCAACAGTAACCAAAATAACTGAAAAATATTCTAATTAAGTTTGCTTAAATTGAAAAACGTTCTTAATGACTTTGATTAATTGAAAAATGTTGCAGTTCAATTTAGCGCTTTTCAGCTTAAAAAAATTAAACTTTTTTTTTTAAATGTTTTAAAAATTCAATGCTTTAAAACATTTTAAAAATCAATGCCCTGACACTATAAAGACTTTGAAATTTTAAGTTTAGTACTTTACAATTTTAAAAAAAATACAGTGTGCTGAAATTATAAAGACTTGGATGTTTTAAGTGTTTATGTAGTTTTGTGTTCAGAACAATGGAAAATACAAGTAAAATTAAATTTAAATAAGTTTGAATTATTGTTTCAATGTGTTTCTTTTACTTTAGCTAAGAGAAACTTGAAAAAACTACCCTAAAAGTAAATATTGTACTTACAAAGCTGTTGACAATGGAGTGGTAACTAAACTTAGGTATTAATTTTTTACACTAAACTCTACTTACATAAAAATAAGACACATTTTGGGAGAATCTCTCCCATCTTCAGTTGCTCATTGAGAGTTTTGAGTAATGGTGGTTCAGTGAGCGACTGAAGATGGGAGAGATTCTCCCGAAATGCGTCTTATTTTTATGTAAATAAATGGAATTTAGTGTTAAAAATGAATACCTAAGTTTAGGATACCCTCAAAGTGTTAAAAAAACATTTTAACATGTTAAAAAAATTAATTCAAGGTTTATAAAAACCTAAAAATCTGAGCCTTGGTTATGAATGTTATTTTTTGTTTATATTTCAAATAGTCCCTGTTTGCCAAAATTGTATTTAATTGTGTTTATAGTGCTGTAGTCCGAATACTGTCAGAGATAATCTAACTTATCCAATGAATTCAGTATCCCAATATTAGGTAACTCAACTAATATTTACAGACCATTACAGAATAAAAAGTTTCAATTTGTTGTGTAGTGTTATTTTAATTTGCTGTTCCCCCCCCCTTTTTTTTTATTTCCAAGAAAAATTAACAGTGTATTGTAAGAAATAAAGTTATGCATTTTCTGAATTTTAAACCATAAAATTTAAATTTTCTTTCTGGAAAAAGGTGGCTTTTATATTTGTTACTGTTCAAATAGTTCTATAGTAGGAGGGAATTGACAGTGAAACTGTAAACCATATAGGGAAGAATTTTTCATCTTATACTTCCTGTTAGTCATTGCAGATTCCTCATTGTTTTATTTTAATATGAAATACAACACTGAATTAAAGTTGTGTAAACAGATGTAGGTGAGGAAGCAAAGAAGAAACGTAAGAAGCGAAGGGGTCGTGGTGGAGGTGGCGGTGGTGGTCCTGGAAGTGGAAACCAGAAAATGATGCAGACTGATCCTCCATCGATCCCAATAGCAGAGCTTTTTCCAGATGGTTAGTATTCCCAATATCAATTATCTTTTATTTATTTATTTATCATAAACAGTTGAGACAAACAAGGTAATTTTTTAATTATTCATGAGCCACTTAATCTTAGCATAAATACTGTTACAAAGTTTTCAATAAATTGACACAGGATGCTGAAAGATGTTTTAATAACTTAATATCAATTTCATGAATATGTAATGAATACAAATCACACATTATTCAAAATCACCAGTTTTAGTATGCATGCACTCCTATCTGTGAGTACTCATCCATTGCATTATGCAACACTTCAATTGGGAATTCTATTGCTACCTGCATGCAAGAGTGCTTGAAACTAAAAATGTTTGGGTGTCTTTTTGCAAGCCATGTCCTGAAGCAAAAACCACAATTTATAGTCAAAAGGGTTTAGGGATGAACTATCAGAAGACCAATTAGAGGAGAAATACAGTCTGACACAGTGGTTGCAAGCCATTGTTAGGTTGTCTGAGCCTTATGCACTGGTTTTTAATCCTGTTGAAAGCTCCAGTTTTAACCATGAAAGAGGTTGAGGTGAGCACTATCTCCTGGTACACTTTGGCTGATGTTTTTTACCCCTTTCTCACAGAAATGCAGTTCAGTTATGTCCTCATAACTCACATCCCACCACACCATTATTGATGCAGGAAGATGGTAAATCTGGATGCACCCTTAGAGTCATTTTGCTAACTGCTCTTGAATTTATGGCATATACCCTGTCATTTTGAGCATTAAAAACTTTCTTAATAGCCGAAAACCTTTTCTGCAATAGCACTATAATGCTTATGTAATTGCTTTGCATTTATGAATCTCTGGCACATTAGTTCATTTGTGAGGAGGCTTCCTTTGCATTGTTTGTAAGCATCTAGTCATAGATCACTACCTTACCACAAGATATCAATTTTCTGGATATTTTACTTACCCTTACAATCAGACGAATCTTGTGCAGTAATCATGCTTTCTTTCATGAATGGCAATGGAGAAAACCATTTGGCAGTAGCGACAAATGCAGGTGGATTTGGTTTATTTATGGATGCTCTTTAACATCTCAGGTCATCCAGTGTAATGCAGGTCGATGGAACAGTCATAATGCATGGAAACAAGCAATTGTATCAAAGTCAACTTTTTAGGATGAATGTTAATAGTTAATTATACTAAGTATACAATGAAATGAAATAAGAAACTGCAATGTAACATGTAAAGTAAATAATAATCATAAGGGAAAAAGCATATGCTTTTAACACTTAAGTTTTAAATATTTTACTTTTTTAAATTCCTAACTTAAATTTGCAATGTATATGTTGTTTTAACACTAAGCTTTAACATAAAAATAGTAACATTTATTATATTGGAACAGTGTAAGCAAATTATGAAGATCAAAAAAAAAGTTAGCCCGTAACATGTTAAGTAAATAATAATTAAAGGGGAAAAGGCATGCGCTTTTAGCTCTTTAATTTTGCTCTCTCTCTTTTTAAACTTAAGCTGACATAACCTAAATTTGCAACCTATGTGTTGTTTTAACATTAAAAGTTTTAACATAAAAAAGTAACATATATTGGATGATTAACAAATCATGAAGATTTAAAAAAAAGTTAGCATCCAGGGGGATGGAACCCACTCCCTTCCATCAAGCAGCACTAGGCTCTAACCAACTAGCTATCAGGTCAACATGGTAATTATCCACCTACATATGTTGAAGTCGCACTACCTGGAATTAGACTTGATTTTCTTTGCTGCCATTCATTGAAGTAGACATGGCTACTGCACAAAATCCATCTATGTGCATATTTTTAGTTCATGGACTGTTACTGACTCCTGTATTTCTGAGCAAATGGATTACCATGGTTTTAACCAATTGTGCAAGGCCTTCCTTACCTCAGATAGCTTCCACAATTCCAGTCTATGAAACGCGGGACAGTGCAATACAGGAACCTGTTGAATATTGTAAGTTTCTGGAGCACTTTGAAAATTTCGTCTCTGACTTCCATATTTTATGCAGCACTATGAAAGCTACAGGATTTTTGCAGTCACCCCAGTCCATAATTAAAGTTGCTGCAACCTCTTCTCACTATGCAACTCAATTAACAATGATTCTTATCAAAGCCTCAGGAACGTGATGTCCTCTTGAGTGCAAGTAGTCACCATCAAAAGTTTTGACACTATTTATGGTGAGGCTAGGTATATTTTACTAACATATTTTAAGGTTCATTTTAGACAATAAGGAATTTTAGGCAATCCTAATCATTAATTTTTTTACAAAAATTGCATTCTGGTGTACCATACACATTTTTTTTTTGTCATGAAGGAGCATTTCATGAACAATATCAGATTTCTCAGAGTTTCAATAACAATTATTTTCTGTACTCACATTACCACGAAGGCGGAACCAGGCCTCATCTGAGAAAAATCTAAATAAGGGTCTATTTATCCATTGTACATACTATTCAGAATCCACTCACAAAATGTGCATTTACATATGGGATTACCTGGTTGAAGAGCATGTGTCACAGTTATTTTATATGATTTTAACTTTAACAATTTATTAGCTGTTGTACTGAGCTATAAGAAGGCCCATTTTTTGTGAACGATGTCTAAATTATTTTTAGGGTAATTCTCCAAATGATGATCCATGTCATCTAATGTTTCTGCAGTAAGAACCCTATGCTGTGTGTTAGATTTCTTAGGCTGAACAGTACCTATGATCTGAAATTCATTATAAGGATTGTTGTACAGTCTGGACACCGCCTCCTTGGTCTAGTGATTAGCATTGCTGACTGCTGGCTCGGAAGCCCAGGTCCGATTCCTGGTACTTGCTTAGGAATTTTTCTAAGTTAGGAAGGTCTGAAATGGGGTCCACCCAGCCTCGTGAGGACAGTTGGGGAGCTACCTGATAGAGAGGTAGCGTTCTTCAATCTAATAAGCTGCATTATAGCAACTGGCGGGGTGCAGTGTACTGATCACATACCCCCCTCTAATATAGCACTCTACCAGTGATATCACATGATGGAGGTAGAAGATGCAGCAGTCATCGTGAAACTGAAGGCTCACGTGGGGCTATGGAAAACCAGGCTTAGTAGAAGAAGTACAGTCTGGAACTTTTACACCTGGGAATCTTTCTTCAAATCATCTTTGAACTTGATCTGAATTAGCATATATGAATTATAAATAAATATAAGTTGTGCAGCAACAAACAAATATTGAACCATAATTCACTTGGTGATTAAATATAGAACAAAATATCAGTTTGTAATAGCTGAATTGCACTTAAACATTATCAGATTCAGTAAAGGTTTATAAAGGAAATTTAAAGAATACCTGATACATTTTTATAGTTCTGTGTATTCATTGCTCATTTTGGAAATTGGATACCTTGGAATTTGGAACTTCTTTACAAAAAAAATAGTGGTTAGATAAGCTTAGAGAGCAAACATTAACTATAAACACTGAAATTATGAATGTGTATGTTCTTAAATAATGTTTTTTCTTATTATAAACTTATTTTTTCATGTAATTCATCCCCTATAATATTCATGAAGTAATGGTAGTAACATCACAAACAATGGCTCATTTTCAAGTATATCTAATTTTAGACATTGCAGAAAATTACTCCCTAATTTTTTTCTTCTTAATGAATAATAAAATGTTTTTCTTTTTCAACAAAATTATTTAATTATCTAGCATTGTGCAACCATAGGCCTTCAAGTTTTGATTTCTAATTACAGGTGTGTTTCCTGTGGGGCAGGAAATGGAATATCCATTAGTTGGAGATTCTAGAACAGCTAAAGATCGATTCACCAGTGAAGAAAAGCGTGCACTTGATAGACTGCATAATGATATTTATAATGAAGTGCGCCTTGCAGCTGAAGCTCATAGGCAGGTGTGTGGGGAAACAATGTTATAACTCAGTAATTTTTTAAATATGAGGGTTATTTGAAAAGTAATCAGAATGACCCACAGATTGCAGCAGTAGTTCCAAACAAATTACAGTGTCAAAATCTGCCATCTTCCACAGAGGTAGCTGTGTAATAATGCTTTGAAGAACCATAATAATTGCCCTTTGTTACAATGTTGCAAAAGGGCAAACAATGAACAGTGTCTGGTAATTATATTTTTGTGAAAAAGTTTTTGCCAGGAAGTTCATAGAGAATGACCAATAATACTCCTATCATTTAAATTATTTACAATTGGACTACTGAGTTTAAACAATAGTCATGAAAACTTGGAAGGTAACCCACAAGGTGGATGGCCAAAATGTTTCACTATACCAGAAATTGTTGAAAAAGTGCACAATATGGTACTAAGATCACCAACGAAAATTGGTAGAAATTGTTGAAGTTTTAGGCATTTTAGGTATTGCAGCAGCTTCTTATAATCTAATGAGATATAACGCATTTGTTTATTTTGAGGCTATTTACAGTGAAGATATTATATATTAAATAATACAATGCCGGTAAATATCTTCATTTTAAAAAACCAAAAAACCACAATGAATTTCGACCTTCTGCTGTGAGATTACCTTTCTAAATTCATATCATATCCAGCAGGGGTCACCACATGCAACACAAGTTTCCATGGGACCAACACGAGCACCGGGAAACAGTGGGTCAACAGCTAAGGATGCAAATGGTTGCCAAAACATGTCCTAACTTGAATACAAGAAGTGAGGTGTGTAAGAAATTTACCTGCATTGTATTAATTAATATATAATGAGATATAGTTCTCTATTTATTGGATAACATAAATTATTTTTCTAGCTTTGGTCCTATAAACAAAACAGGACAAATATACGAAATATTCTTTTATAATTACATGTGTTTGGCAGATGGCACCACAGTGATCAAATGTATTCTAGTATAAGAGCAGAAATATTCAGGAGAATATTGGAACAACGCTCTGATGTCATATGCCCCTGATTCAATGAGCTGACAAAGGTTGCAGTTTGTGTGCATGCTATTTTTTTTTTTTTTTTTTTTTTTTTTTTGTGCATGGTAGAACTTGGTAAACACAGTGGAAAAACTGTGGTCTTTCTGTTAGAACTCTGAAGGAAAAAATGGAAATAAAACAGTTCAGGAAATCTACCAAATCTGAATTTAACACAAAAAAACACACGTGAAGAAACGAGAAGTATTTAGTATTTTTTTCTCATGCATCAACATTAAATTTTTTTTAACAAAATAAACACAAAAAAAAACATTAATTTTAAATATAACAATTAGGAACAGTGCCTTTGGCAATTCCAGAAGCACTAACTCCAATAAAAATTTATTCCTTTTGATTGGCTCAGCCCCCCAGTCCCCAGCTCATTAGCAGCTACCTACTGGAATATCCAGGGGACTGGATTTGGATCTAACGAAAAACAAAAAGCAACATTAAAAATAATTTATACATTCAATACAATACAGAGGATGCCAAAAAATGTTATACACACTTCAAGCAAAGAAAAAACTGTCTTAACATGAAACTGAATTCACACAAACAGGAAATGATGAGCACTAATCATCTTAGACTTTTACAGTTACATCAGTTGTCAAAATTGTATAAAATATAGTGAACTTTCATAACATTGGTGTCAATAGGAGCAATGGCTCCCGAAACTTGTCTTCCATTTTTGAATTTTAGTGGTGTGTATGTTACAATCTCGACTCAATGTTTTAAAATGTTAGTTGTCAAAATGCCCACTATCGGCGTTGATACAACTCTGAATATGTTGAACTACCAATTGAGCAACCATTACGAAAGGACCAATTGCTGCACATGCCATTTCAATTTCTTCCCGAAGTGCTGCCAGTGCAGTTGGTTTTCTGCGGTATACAACATCCTTAAGAGTTCCCCATAGGTAGAAGTCCAACAGAATTAGGTCCGGAGAACGTGGTGGAAACTCAATCGGACCTCTTTGTCCTATTCAGTGCCTTGGATCCAATGTGTGGGGCTTGTTGCTTTGCAAGGTCTCCCAGATCTGCCCTTGTGAACATCACATACGGTACCATGGGTCTCAAATTTGTTTCAAATGCATGCAATTGTCACTCACATTGGCAGTTCTGTTTTGTACACACGTCTCCATTGCTTTTGAACTTCAACAACATCCTCAGTTTTCCAATACCACTTCAAAATTGCTTACCACTGTTCAAACAATAATCTTGACTCCATTTTGTTATAGCAACGCTAGCATAACGTGATGTGAGTTACATCTGTTTACAGAACATCATACTATAATCTTGGCTTCATTTGTTCATTAGTGATTTGTGACATTCTTGGCTTCATTTGTTCATGGTTTTTTTTTATTGATTTATTTTTGGATGCTCTTTTAACATCTCAGGTCATCAGCGTCCCATTAAACTCAGAGTGTGAAATGGCAGACAAATTTTGCTCAGAGGCCTCTCAGGCTTGAGATTCTTTTTCGTGCCGTAAATGTACAACACGGGACCCAAAACTTTACATCCCTTCTGAAGGAAGCCATACTTTGGATTTTTACACCTGAAAAAATCCATCGTTCCTGGCCGGGTTCGAACCCACGATCTTGGGTTTAGGAGGCAAGTATGGTAACCACTACACCACCAGGACCGACTTCATTGCTGATTTGCCTGTCACATAGCAATGCTGTCATAATATATGTGAGTAACATCTGTTAACAGAACATCATACTGAACATTACTGTTGTTTTTCGGTCCAACTTGAAATATATTAAATAGATATCTTCTGTGAAAGTGTGTATACAATTTTATGGCACCCTCGGTATTAAATTATATTTCCTACAATGGTAAACCTTCCTTTTTTAATTAAATCCATTCAACCAAATTTCTATTCTTGAGAGTTGCTTATTCCTTAGGACCTTATACACACTTATACCCTGGTTATTGGTGTATAAGGATCCTATTTAACTAATGCTACATAGTTATTCCCATATCCTCCTCTACTCATTTCATCCTCCTTTCAGTATCTGACAATTCTATACCATTTCTCAAGCACCTTTCCTAAGTATTTTACACCCATAACCATTTTTGTCTTACCTTGCCTTTGTATTTTCCCAGTTCCTTAATGTTTTCATCTGATTTTAAATTTAAAATTCTTCTGCCTCTTATTTCATTTGGTAAATTTTTCCACTTTTGTAATAGGAACTGTTCCCTCCAAAACTTGGTTTCCTTACATACCAAGTACATACATTTCTTTACGTACCAAGTACATGTTACAATGCCAAGTACTGTCTGGTTCTTCACACATAGAACACATCCCCTTAGTGTATCCATTTTTTAATCCAATTAAATATTTTACTCCTGTTCTAAACTATGCCAATCCTTCCCTTTGTACCTTATCACAAATTTAATACATCTTTTTCTTCTCCATATATTTTTTAGTGTACCATATAATTTCAGAGATTTTTGGTGTTAAGATTTGTCCATATATCCTGTTTTTCAATATGCTTAAATCTAATTATCTCTTTCCACATCCTTTACCCAATCTTTCTCCCTCATACCACATTGATCCAATGCCCACTTCTTGTAGGATGTTTTGGATTTTAGATAACCAAGTTTCTCTCCTCTTAATTTTTCCTTGTACTACCAAACACTGATTATGATATGCTCCTCTTCTAGTCTCCCTATTCAATACCAATATTTCAATATTCTTTCTATAACCTTGCTTTTGTAGCCTAATCTTCCTAGTTCCATTAGGGCAACCTTGTTAGGTGAAGATCTAGTTAAGCCTAGGACAATTCTACAAAATAGTCTATTTATCACATTTGTCCCTTTCCATCCTTTGTCTGGCCCCCAAATTTCTATTCCATGCATCATTCTGCTCTCCACTATTGAGCCATATATTCTCTCTAACCATTTTACTTGCCTATATGGTATTTTGTTTATACAAGATCTGATTATATTCATGGCTACATTTCCTTCTGCTGCTGCTTTCCTTTTTTGATTGCTCCATTTCCCCTTGCTAGACAATCTAACGCCTAAATAATCAATTTTCTTGACAACTTCAATTTCTGTGCCCTTCCACCACCATTTTTCCTGTATTTTTAATTTGAAACCTTTTTTCATCATTATAATCTTAGATTTGTTTTTATTTATCTTGAGATCCCATTCTCTGCAAAATGTGCCTATAGCTTCTAATGATTGTTTTAATCCTACACTTGTTAAAGAACCTATTACCAGATCATCTGCAAAGGGCAGACCTGGTATCTGTATATTATTTATAGTTGGCAAATGTACATTACCTTTACTAATTTCTTCTAGAACATCATCAATAAATAGATTGAAGAGAACTGGGCTTAATTTACATCCTTGTCTTAAACCTACATTGCTTGATATTTTATCTGTAACCCTCCCTTTTTCACATTTAACACAAAAATTTTTTTCCCTTATAAATATTCTGAATTTCTTTTATAAAATTCTGGCTTACTACTTTCATTCTCATTTTAATCCAAAGTGCTTCTCTAGTAATTGCATTGAAAGCTTTATCTGTCCAGAAAACTGTTTAGTTGGGTATGTGGAAATGAAATTCAGGAAAGTAAGATTTTTCTTCATAATACAATGTCATAACAATAGTTTGTCCTTATGATGGTGTCAATTAAGAATAGTATGGTTGCGGACATAGATCTTAAATAGATTTCTTGCTGGCACTGATTTTAGACAAATGGGTATTTCACATTTTGACAGAGAAATTATGCATGAAAAAATCATCTGTTGACATTTAATCAAAAATAAATTAGAATTTAAATCCCGGAGAAAAGTTATACATTCTTTCAGAGATCCAACTGATTTTATCTGTGAATAAGTAACCAGGGATGAAACATTGGTGCACTACTACACACCAGAAACTAAACAATTGAGGTATCATGATTTTCCACTGAAAAGAGATGCTAAAAGTATCCCAACTATTTTCCTGATACATTACTGAAACTAACCCTGTGCCAGACAAAATATGCCAAAAAAGATTGTGTTAATCAAGGTAGAAAGTGATCTTGCATGAAGACAATGCTCCCCTTAAAAATATGTCATTGCAATGGCGAAAATCGATGAATCGAGCTATCATTTGCAGCCACATTGGCTTTACTCTGCAGATTTGGCTCAATCAAACTTCCATCTCTTCCCAAACTAAGAAAATTCTTGGGGGAAAGAAATGTTCATTCTCTGAAGAACTTAGAGCATCAGTTAAGGAGTATTTTGTAGGCTGGGGGAAATCTGAACCTGACATCATTAACGAGATCAAGGCTTTAGAATATTGTTGAAAAAAATGCATTAACATCAAGGGAGGCTGTTTAGAAATAAGAAAAAAAAATTTTAAGACTTCAGCTTTTATTTTGTTAAATATTCAAATAAGTCGGTATTAGGTAACACTAAACTTTACTGATTAATTCATCAGAATATGTTTCAAAAGCACTCGCTTTCATCATCAGCTGGGGACCAACTAATGCTGGCAGGTGATGAAGTGATCTCTGGTGGTTCCAATAAGAAACGGAACAGGAAGTCCATTGGTGGGATGTCAAAGTTCATAATATGAACTCTTCAATCTATTTAAATGTAAATTGGAACTTGCACAGTGAAGCCAATCATATTAATTGATATCATTGTATCATTCAGTTGAACTACACACTCTTAAAGCTTCACTTACCTTTTTTTTTTTTTTTTTTTTTTTAAGTAAGTGAAGCTTTAAGAGTGTATAGTTCAACTGAATGATACAATGATATCTTCAATCTATGTTTATTTTTTAAAATGTAAATCTTTTCCCATATTGCCAATTCCACATCCCACCAAAGATTTCCTGTTCCGGAACCACAGTGGTGACAAAGTCACCTGCCAGCATTAGTCAGTCCTCAGCTGATGATGAGCGAACACTCTTGAAACATGTTTTGATGAATTAATCAGTTAGTGAAGTTTAGTGTAACCTAATATGTACTTATTTGTATATTTAACAAACCTCACTGTTCCTAACTTCTTTTAAGTGTACAATTTTATTTTGTTTTTTACTCCAAGAAATTTTCAATGGCACTTGTAATCTAATATTTAAGAAAAAAAGTCATTATACATTATCTATTTATCTGTAAATACTTTTTCTACTCCTCACAATCAGTTTTGAGTTCCAAAAAACCAAGAGAAGGAAAGATACACAAAATATTTGCACTTGTATAGCAAATTTGGGACAATAAATATAGTACTACTTACAACTGAAGTTAAAAGTAATTAATATATCAAGTTTGCAGAGTAATATTTTCACGCAATTTCTTCAGCTTCTACCTAGTATATGCTACTTGAAATACTTTGACAGGGATAGGAAAAACTAAAAAATATGGGTGGGCAAGCTATTTGTGGAACATAAGCGTGTGGAAGAGTGCATGGTCAGATTTTTGTTAAACTGAATACTAGAATAAAAAAATATAAAATTGTTGATCATGAATTTTATGAAGATAAACATTAGTTGTATTTGCCATCATATAGTCCTGTAGGAAAAAAACAAAATTATGTTTAAAATTAAAATGTAAATTGAGTTGAATTTTAGCCTGGCTGATGAGAATCAAATGTTCTTGAAACCAGTTCTATATATTATGACAAGTAAGTGAAGCATTAAGAGTTGGTAGTTCAACTAAATCATACAATAATATCAATTATAAAGTTATGTTTACTGATTAATTCAATAAAAGAGGGTTGCAAAAGAATTTGCATGCACTACAGCTATTCATTGTTTCCTAAAAAAAATAATGGGCCTATTATTGTCATTGCAAACTGTGCACTATCATCTATTTTATGCTCAGGAAGGGTATTAGCTTTTTAAACCTATGGTTTTGCAAATTAACTTAAGGGAACCAAACTTAAAAGGGAAATGGCACGAGGTTTGAATAAAACACATTGATTTATAAACAACCAATGGGCAGAGCAGAAACATACTGATCTAACAATGCAAGTAACACATGGTGAAGTACATTTTTACTTTTATTTTTTTGTTAAGCATGCTGTCAACAAGTCAATAAACATCACAAATGTTAACAGCTTGCCTTGTTATAATATGATAGGAGTGAAAATTCAAAGTGCAGATTGTTGAACATATTTCAGCAAGAGGCAGTACCAGTACAGTTGTACCGGTAAACACCACCTCATCAAACATAAAATATTCTAGTGTCTTGAATGTTTTTTCCTACTTTCTTATTGTGTTTGAAAGTTTTAGCTTTACAAAAAGCCGTAACAAGCAGAGACAAATCTGAGAAAGAAAGAAATGGATAAATATGTATGTTTTTTACATATGTAAATTGAAAACTGTAATATACTACCAATCTCTTTATATTATGAACTCCTGTGTGGTATAATAATGACATTTAAACAAAGGTTGAGAGTGTGTTTAATAAAAATGTTGTTACTGGGGCTGGTTCATTTCTGGATAATTAGGTAGTATCTATCACTTCGTAGTTTTGTGCCTTACTTTCTTATCATACATTTAGTATCAATGAACTACATTCTAGTAGTTTCACAGTAGTAGTAGTTGTTCAGAGGTCTTTATAAGCAATTTGGGATAGGGAATCTATGGTTCATAAAAAAATTATGTATTTTATGGTGATAAGAAGGCACATTAGTTAATGATTATGCTTATTATTTCAGGGTGCAAAACTGCTTAGGTTATTAATGCTGGAACACCATAGATGCTGATAAGCAGGGCTTGGATTCATAGATAAATAAATATTCTATTTGCATTGCAAAATAAACGCAAAGGCGAGTTTAAAATTTTAGATATTATAAGCTTGGCTTATATTTTAAATTTTATATCACATAAAATGATATTTCTATAAAAATATATGTAAGTAAATATTTTCAAATATTTACATAAAAGTGCAACAAAAGTAAATTTTTATGAAATAATTTTCATCGAAAGCCCAATTTCACACTTACCATCACAGGAACACAGAAGGAAGATTATTTTATGAAAGAACAGCAATAGGCACATATTTGTTATTTGGGAAGCTCTCATCAGAAGATAATCAAGGGGGCTTATAATATATGTGTTCAGACAGTGGTGCAGAGCTCTGCAAGAATGGGGAAGGAACTGGTTTTCCTTCTACAGACAACACACAATAATATCCATAAACAATGGTAAATTACAAACTTATGCATTCATAAACAATATTGTTTAAGTAAAATTATATTTCTGACCAAAAAATAATACAAACAAATTTGATGAATACATTATGCTTCCTGTGATATGTAGACTTTTATACAATAGATAAATCATAAGTCATTGCAACTCTTATTTTTTCTGGAATAAGGGAAAAGACAAAAATCTTAAGATATATGATTCAAAGTGTATGGAATGTACTTTTGAATGAAGTCATCAGATGCGAGCAGAGTTGTATATGTCAGTATATCCTGAGTTCAGTTGGTTAGTGACAGTAGTCCAATAGAGGTCACGAGTGAACAACGTTTCGTCATTGCAGGAATGTGCAAGAATGTCATACAGATCTATGGAAGCACTGGGCGCACATGCCCTGCCCTTTTGAATGGGAATGACAAGGTGGACAGATGCCTTCAAACGAGGCAGAATGTGGACTGCAATCTGGAATAAATAGGTGGTAGTAGTGGAACACTACTTATGTGATGTTAGGTCTGGACGCTTGTGGAATTGAATCAAACAGGAACCAGCAATAAAGTGCACTGCTTTTTACGGGAGGACCTGAACATTCAGAAAATGGTACAAAGTGGGTGCTGCATAAATTAAGGGAGGTACAGAAGTGAACTCTCTAAGAAACATATTGCGCCAATCTGGTGGGATTTCAGGAAGAAGGGGATGCCAAATTGAATCATATCATTACAATTTTTAAAAATGGGCAAGGGGGTATGAACCAGAAATTAAGTGACAGTTCAGTGAATGGCAATCCCCTTGGGTCACCACAAACCCAAGTTTTGCCATACTCCAACAAAAGTCATTGTGTGCTTGTGTTATCCAATGTATGAGCGGAACCACTGAATGCTCAATATTATAGGTTTTTAGTTGTCACAATTGGATCCTAAGTATGGCTTCCTTTGGAAGGGAAGTAAAGCCATGGGTCCTGTGTCATAGATTTACAGCAAGAAAAATAACCTCAAGCTAGGAAGAAGAGGCCTCTGAGCAAAATTTACTGACCATTTCACTTCCTGAATTGAATGGGATGCTGATGACCAGAGGTATTAAAGAGCATCTTTAAATAAAACCAAACAATGTAACAATTGTACCATGCCATATGCACCATATGGCCAGAACTTTTAAACAGTGCCATTATTCTCTACAATAACATGACAGCTCACACAGCTGACAGTGTCAAGTGTCTTACAGCAATGGGAATGGGAAGCTCTTCTACACCTGCAATAATCACCCATTTTCGAACCCGGTAATTATGATCTCATCCCCAAGGTGAAGCAATGATTTTATGGGAAATGTTTTGCTAACAAAGCAGACATTTTGACAGCATTTCTACACAAGGAGGCTCATGTTAGTAACTCACATGAGGCAGAGGTATTCAGTGCCTTTTCCATCATTGACAAACTGCCAATGGATCTACTTTGAAGGCTGCTAAACACCATGGATTACCTGGTGGTTCAGTCTGTGATGGATTTGCAGCTCTGTGTAAGTAATTGTATGTAACTTTTGCTCATGCCATAATAAACTAATGTTGTTCGGTTGTTTTACTTCTTCCCTATGAGGGCCTTACACATCCAGCCTTCCAGTGGTGGCACCACTTGGCAGGAAATGTGATATACTTTCAATCGTATATCTTAAATTTGTTGTTGTTCCTTGTGTGCAAGAAGGAAAAATAGTTGTGTGACTAATTCTAATTCCTCATATATAATATGATTTTATGTAAAAATAATACCTTAATATTTCAAAAGCACAGAATATATTTAAATTAAATTTTCTAAATTGGACTGATAATGCAAACTGCTTACTTATTTTTAATGTGAAGATAAAGAACAATAGCTGTTATCAAAAGTTTTACAAAAGCGTGTTTCAGATTCCTGCAATCTTCTCTTGTTTACCAGTTTGGTTACATTTGGTCCTGTTGAAGAAGTGCATAATTTAACAAAATCAAATCAAATGAAAATGTCACAACTTAGAGCTCTGTTAGTCTTTATCATGTTCATTTTGAGAAATGTTTGCCCACAGACATACATTGAACTTATATGCAGCAATGTAGCATCTCAGGATTTATTTGGGGGGAGGAGGTAAAGACTTGTATACAGAATATCCTGCTTCAGCTCAAAATGCATATAAAACTTGTAGTTAGATAAAAACTCCTTTTATAGATGAAATAGTGCTTGAACTCAAATCAAAATTAAAAAAATCTAGAAATAGCTGTATTTCCTTCCTTAAAACTATGAAGTCTGCAAATCTTGCCTCAAGTTCTAATGAAATAATATGCCTTATGGTTCATTTTTATCTAAAAATATTAGTTTTCCCATTCATCTTTAAGCTAGTGCCATTTGAGCAGCATCACATTTTACTCTACTACAGCACACCATGAAAATGATTTATAATTCCCCTCTGTCTTACAATATTAGACCTTTCCCTTGTCACATATTTTTGAGCAAGGTAAATGATAACCTAGATCTGACATAAGACAGAGCTGCTACACTTTTGCATGCTTGATTGAAACAAAGTAATTTGTTTGCTTTATTAATATGATGAAAGTGACACATAGATGTTTATATAGATTATTAAATTGAATAATTATGAGTTGGGGGGGGGGGGCTTGAAATATAGTGGAGATTTCTGTTCTGAAATTCTGTGGAGGAAAATTTATCAAGAATTTAATTAAGAATGAACTGATGCCTTTACGATTCATCTAAGAATAAGGCCCATTTTTTTGGTTGAGTTTTAATTACTTGGTTGCAATTGAATGTGACAAAATTAGCTTTGCTCTCTTCATTCTTGCCTTCAGCAGGCCACTTGCATAGTAACTTCTATCAAGGACTGCATTATGCATTAAAATTTTTTTAAAAATTGTAAAAACTTTAAAAAATTCATTTGGAACTAACACAGTGAAGCTCCCGTGAATTGAATCTGTCGTCTTACACTCTTCATGCTTCACTAACCTTAAAAATATCTGGAACCGATTTCAAAGATATGTTCTGGCTGACCATAACTTCCAGGAAAAGAATATTCCTTCAAGCTGAAGAGGAAATAAGGTTGCTAATCATGAGGAGCCTGCAAAGGACAATGATTCATGTGCAGATTTTATTCTAGAACTATCAAGTAGCTAAGAAAATAATAAGAATGAATAATATTTCTAAGACTTTCTGGTCATACTCATATTATCAAATTTTAAAACTTCTTCACTCTTGAGCCATAATATTAAGTTTGCTTCAAAACCAAAGCTTTTTCTAACAACAGCGGTCAGTATTATCAGTGAAATGCTGAAAGAGGAGTTACTACAGGCCTAGGATTTTTAAGCTGAACAAAATTTCTAAAATATGCACTTGGAACCTAAAATATGTGTGAATATGCCCTAAAACTGCAAAAAATAGTCCTAATAACATTTAATGAAGAATGTTCTTTTTTCTTTCTTTCTTCTATATAATGTAGGTTATGGGTTTAATAATTAAGAGAAACAAATAACAAATTTGAATGTGTAGTGTGTTAGTATGTCTTTATTTTATCATTGGTGCTGGCATGTTTTTACAAACATCGTGTATTCACTTTATGAGTCCCCAGTTGCAATGTACAATAACTAACTGGTGCATTTTCAAATTGGAACAATTGCGTATTATCAACTAACAAAGCCTTGTGCTTCTCTGAAACAACTTTTCCCACTTTACCAGAAATATCACTTAACCTTCCCACAATTTTATTTACAACTCCTTTTGTTGTGGCACACTTGACAGTTCCAAAGCAGTTATAGCAGTAGAAAGGAATCCAAAGTTACATTTGATGTAGGATAGTTTACCTGCAGTTTCATCCTGTGACATAAATACCTGGGCTTGTTCCTATAGAAATGACTTCACTGTTGTCAAACTGAGTCAACAATGTTTTTCACAACTTTAAAGTTCTTGCAGTAGTAATTTCATACGTATATCCATATTCTCCATCTTGTCAAAATGGGAGAAAGTGGCAGAGGTATATATGGAGCTTCCAACTTAAATTATGCAAGTTGAGACAGGGCTTTCAAGAAGATCTTTCTTAACATACTTGATAAATTTATCAATTTCACTGAACTGACAACAGATTTCCTCAGTAACTCTAGGTAGGGCATGAGCTAAACAAGTCGCATGCATCATCTTGCTGTACAGTGCTTTTAGAGAATTGGGTGCCTTTACCTTATAAGATGCAGAGTCTGTTATATAAACAGCAGTACTTTGAAATCATTGTTATGATTAGCTTCACTGTACAAGTTCCAATTAACATTTCTAGTTAGCAGTACTTTGTTATACTGAATGTCTCCGAGCCATATTAAATGCATAGACTGATCAAACATATTATTCACAGTAGAAAAATTGGTTTTATGTAAATGTTTGTAGTTTTATTAAAAACAAGGGCTATTATATTCCAAAGTTCCCTTAGTAACATTCACTAATCTTACCATACTGCCCATGGTTTTGTTTATCCATTGATACCCTAATTCTTTTACTTGCAACCCTATGTATCTAATATCTGCCATTGTGTCTTCATAATATCTGATAATGTAGTTTTTTCTTAACATTGAAGAATCCATTATGAATTTGCCTGTGTGTTTTTTAAAAAATTCACACAGGTTTGGAATACTAAATTTATGAAGAGAAATGTCTGCACAATGGAAGGCAGTACACTTTACTTCATGAAAAGTAGACAATGTTTCACGGCACTCCCCCAGGAGTATTTGCTGTAATGTTTTCCTGTCTTCAATTTGATGTGTACTACACTTGTGTTTTATTAATAAGCATGTAGACCTAAGAATACATACTTCTAAAGTATTCATCAACTTAGCAAACATGAAAGAAGTAATGAAATGCACTATCGTAAAAGCCAATGTATAATGAAACATAGTCATGCCTGGAGAAAGCAAATGTATAGCCAAGAAGGCCTGAAAATGAATTAAAATATGCTCTTAATGAAACACATTCACTTAATGAGTTTTTATAACAAGAATGTGTGTGTGGGTGTGTCTCACCCTTATCAAACAAAATATGCCTTATCATAAGAATCCTAGCTCTACTTATAACTATTACTAGGAAATTACATCACTTTATTTGCAACTGTTAATATGAGTAATAATCCAAAAGTAGAACCACCTAAAATCTTGATGGGAAAATGGCAAGATTCTGCACATTGCAGCAATTAAGAAAATGAAGACACATGAAAATGACAAATGTGTATACAGAATAACATCAAGAGAGAGACCAGGTTTATTTGTACAAAAATGTGTTTTTTCTACACATTGCTACACACTGTATTATGCCCTCCAACATTACTAATCGTATGTTTCAAATTTCAAACTTTTATCAATACAGTTTTCTACGTTTTTGAATATTTGTTTGTAAAAGAGTGCACCATTACTCAAAGAATAATTAAATGGGTGGAAAGTTAAATACCTGGCAGTCAAAGTGTTAAGTATTAATTTGCAAGTATGTAATGATGCATATTATTTATGTTCATAAATTATAATCAAGTAAATGTAAAAGGGCACAGGAGGTTCTGTAATAAGTTCATTGTCTGTGGTATAATGCTATACAGTCCTACTATTTGTATGTTAACTTGCGTCTTACAGACACGTCAGCATATCCAGAGATGGGTGAAGCCAGGAATGACAATGATTCAGATCTGTGAAGAGTTGGAGAGCGTAGCCCGCAAACTGATACAGGAAGATGGCCTCAAGGCAGGCCTTGCCTTCCCTACTGGCTGCTCTCGCAACCATTGTGCAGCTCATTACACTCCTAATGCAGGAGATACCACAGTGCTCCAGTATGATGATGTTACCAAAATCGACTTTGGGACACACATAAATGGTAATTTAGTAGCATAATTAATATTACAGGGTATCCCACTCGCTACCAATCCAGAATTACGATTAATTTCTTCAGTACCTTTTACACCAAACTCCACTTACTTACATAAAAGTAAGGTGCATTTCAGGAGAATCTCCATCTTCAGTTGCTCACTGAACCACTGTTAGACACCCAGATGTTCCTGTGTTGGCATCTGTTGGCTAAAGTAGGAATTTGCTGAGTTCATCCATAGGAGGAAACTCGAAGTTCATTAGGTTTTCTTAATTTTTTAATATGGCTGAGTTCATCCATAGGAGGAAACTCGAAGTTCATTATTCTTTATTTTTTAATATGAAAAATTTTTTCCAAGTAGATAACTCCATTGGGTTGTGAAGATGTTTCAGCAGTTTAATTTCCGGTTTTATTTCATGGTTTTTGGTCCAAAAGTGAGCCGCTGCTGCTGATTTGTCCACCTGCTTAAGCCGAATATTCCTAAAGTGTTCTTTCTTGATTTCTAAATTTCTCTTTGTTTTGCCTATGTAGCTCTGCTCACAATCTGTGCATTTTATTACATAAATTCCTGATTTCTATTCTGCTGGTATGGAGTCTTTTACTATGCAACCTAATAAACTCTTGACATTATATCTGTTCTTTGGGGCTAACATTATCTCATGTTCTTTGAAAATTTTCTTGAACTTGTTGTGGTAAATTGGATGGTAGGTGAAACTTTTGAATTTCTATCCTTCTTTTGTGTTTTTCAGTGTGGAAACTTCCCTTATCTCTTTTTGTCTTTTAGATTTATTGATTATTTTTATCATTGGTTATAGCTGTCTTTATTATTTGTTGGTATTCTATTTTGTACTCTGTTTCTGTGAGTGGAATATTCATCAATCTGTGTGCCAAACTGTGAAACACTGCATATTTATATGGAATGGAATTATAACTCTCATTTTTGATGTAGTTTTCTGTGTGTGTTTCTTTTCTGTAAACTTCAAAATTCAAACAATTTCCATTATAATTTTTAAATCTAGAAATGGTAGCCCTCCATTTCTCTCTTCTTCTATGGTAAACTGTGTAAATTTATGCTGCAAATTAAGAAGTATCAGAGCATCTATTCAGTGTTTCTTCGGTATTATTGCAAAAATGTCATCCACATATCTATACCATGTCTTGAAAATTAAAGGGAAGGCTTCTGAACTTATAAAAGAGGAACACCTTTTCTGATGTTCCTCCTATTTAAATCCAGATTTCATTGCAATATCTTTTACTGATAAAATTATTAAAGAAATGCCTGATTCAGTAGCAAGTGGACACCCAATAAAATAAAGGATGAATTTTCTTTAAAAAGATTTACATAATATTTGTGAATATGAGTGTAGAGCACAGCATAGAACAATCACAACTTATGACATGTAATTAATTTTGGCAACTCTGTATATCTTCCCCAATAATTGCTGTAGTATTTGATGCTGTTACTTCTTTACTTCTACATGTGTAAATATTCTGATGACATTAAGAAGATTGGGTTATGAATGTAAATGGTATATATAATTCAGTGATATTTGAGAAGCATAAGTAATAGTGAAAAGTAGATTAACAGCAATTTAGGTGTATATAGTTCCATGCTAATTATTCAAATCAATTTGGTACTGCATGAGTAAGTTCTTTTCAGATTAAAAATCTTAAAGCAAGAACATTTGAAGGAATGCCTACCATTAAAAGGCCTACATCTGAGTATGCAAAAAATTCAAATTATTTCAAGACTGATGCAAAAATAATTTAATTTGGTTTGATATTAGTTATTACAGAGGTTGAACCCTTTGAACTTCTTAGCTACAGTTGAGTACAACTATTATAAGAGATAATTAAGCTCAGTAACAAAAATCCATTAGCTAAGTTCGTTTCTTCAGCAATCTTGTAATAAAAGTATAACATTTTGTCCTTAAGATGTAAACATATTTAAAAAATCAGCAACAGCCTGAGTTCTTTTACTCATATTTTGTTTCATTTGTCTTATCTAATAAACTGTATATAAACTAAATACCAAGTGTTCTCCTCACATCCCCTTAAATGATTAGTGTTGTCATAAATCTACATTTTCTGTCATTAATTTTTTTTCTGTATATAATATATCAAAATGTATACATAGGCAACTCTATTAAATAGAATTAGTGCACATACAGTATATCATTGCCACATGAATTAATTTTCATATTAAAAGTCACTATTCACTTAAAAGAAATGTTATTCATGCATAATAATCAGAAAATTACAATTGAAGTAGATATAATCTGTATGTGAATAAATTTTCCTAAACAGATTTTAACTACCTAAGAGACACTAAAATAATGGCTTGGGATGCAACAATTACCTGAGGAGGAGATCTTAAAGGAGTGTTTAAAGTGTCAAGAAAATAATCTGGAGGAAAAATTCTAGATAAGATTAAAGAAAGCTGGGGAAAAATGGCATGAAGGATGTTAGGATGGGCAATATAAATGTGTTAATTATAGATTGATTTATATAAGTAAAGTTTTATAGGGCAAACATTAGTTCATATGACTTGGTGAAGAACTAGGGTGAAAACCAGGTCATACTTTATATAATTGATTTAGAATAAGGCTAATTTAATGTACACATATGCACACCTAAACCCTTATTATGTATGTATTGCATGCATTTAATGGAGACCATTCTTTCCAGGTTATTCAGAGGGTTACATTCTGATTGAGATTTATGATGGTGGGAGTGGCATCTTCAGGAATAACTAAAGATGCTGATCTGACCATTAAAGAGTTAGAATTATTAAGTTCTCATTTTTTGTAATTAATATGTATTATTATGGCACAATAAATCAATATCAGTACATAAAAAGATAATGATTTGGAATGGATTAATATGTGTTGTTATGGCACATAAATCAAAGTCAGTACATTAAAAGATTATGATTTGGCATGGATTAAATTGAATTTTTCTCCCTATTCATTACTGCAGATTTGATAACGTAGCAGTAACATTACATAGGTGTCTTGACTTTCAAAATGTTTCCTCTTTCTACAGCAAACAGTGTATGAATGACTGCCACATATCAAATGTGCAAGCTTTATTCTATTATGAAAAAGCTTCTTGAGAACAAGAGTTTGGTGAACACATCTCGTACAAATGGAAAAAAAATTTGTTATATTTTCTTGATGTGACTTGAACAAAGGGTAGCTATTAATTAAGCTTGAGTGGATTCTAACATAGGCCTGAAAGGGGGAATTTTATCACAATTTACCACTTGGTTGAAAAATCCTACCAGAAAACTTGCATACTAATTGAGAATTATATCATTTTAGTAGAAGTTGGGAGCTTTATCATGGATATGAGGAAAACTATAAACCACCATGAAGAAATGCTCAAGGACAAACTTATTTAACTGAACTTATATTTACTTTCCCCAACAGTGAAATAATTATGAATAACACATCATAGTGTAGTTTGTTTTAATTATGCTTGGAGAGGAGTTGTTATAAAAGAATGAAAACAAACAAACAACAACACACTGTCTCTCTTTCCTTTCCCTTACCTTTAGTAAATTGTATAGTTAGCATTAAGCTCTCATAAAATAATTTTAAATATTGTTAAGCCTTGTCCTCTTCAAAGTAATCTCTTTTTCATATCATACATCGCTCCCAATATTTTTTCTACTTTAGCAATGCTTTATTGAATTTTCTGGAATGGTATGCATATCTCAGCTTCTCTGATATGAAAACATCTTTCTTTTATGGGTGATTTTAACTTAAAAAAAGAAGAAAAGGAGAGAATAGATGGATGAAGATAGTGAATTATTTTATATTTTGTCTGCTTATTTCAAAGGAGAGTACTGTATAAGCCAAAGTGTTATGGTACAACATCCAGGATTGGTTATCCCACAATTTTGGCTACTCCTGTAAACAGTTATCTCTAACTTTTTGATACCTCCATGTACATGTTTGTTTACTGTTTTACTGTATAGAATGAATGCATGATAAACAGTTCTGATGCAATCTCTATTGATGAAGGTTCAGACTTGGGGTGTTCATCAGTTAATTTTTCTCCAATAAGATGGACAGAATATTCATATGCTCAATCCAGCAGTAGTAGTTCTCTGACAGTGATAATCTGACACTGTTGCCAGAACTGAGCATTATAAATCCTTATGTGCTATATATTCCTATTGGTGTGATATTCAGAAAGTAGTCATTTTCAGACATGGCTCAGATTTTCTTCAGATAGTTTCTATACCAGAGAAAGATATCTTCATGGCTAACAATCAAATTATTTCTCTTTTTTGCAGACTCACACTCAGTTTCACATACAATATATGAAAACCTATCTCCTTTAGGTTCAACAATGGGAATTACTAAGAATTTAAAATGATTGAGTCGAATTTGTAACTTGCGTCACTAATATTTAAAAAAGGAAAACCAAGTTTCTGGAGCTAATCGCTCCCATCATCAGTTCCAGATCAACTGTCGGCCTTGTTTTTTGTGGTGGTTTGGTTTGTCTCTGTTGGTGGTTGGATGAACTTCTGCATTAAGATATCACTTGGCAGGATTTCAAATTTGAAAACGTGATTTTTGTTCTTCCAGATATAAATGTTTTACCAGACTGTAATATTTTTAAGTAGTTTAAATTCCTGTTAATACTATGTCGTTCCTTCCAAAAATGCCAAGCTACCGCTGATTTTTCTTGCTGTCTTTATGTTCCTGATGTGTTCCTGTGCTTGTGTTTTTATGTTTCTTTTAGTCTTTCCAATATAAACTTTTTCACAATTGTTACAATTCTGATATATTCCTGATTTGTTCTCTTGTGGAATATCCTCTTTTAGTTCAGAATTTAGTATATTTTTTTATGGAGTAGCTGTTTTTGGAGCTAAATTAATGTTGTTTTTTGAAAATCTTTTGGAATTTATAGGAGGCTGATGGATGGTATGTGAATTTTTTTGGTACATCTATTTTCTTCCTTGTTAGGAATAAGCGTACTGATGTCTTTGATTCTCCTGTTGTTCCTTGCTCAGTTTACTTTCTTATATACCACTTCTTGTTTGAAACCATTATCTATAGCTATATTTATTATATTGCTCAGTTCTTGATCATACCCTTCTTTATAAACAATGTAATACAGTTTTTTTTTTCACACTAACTCCATTCACTTACATAAAAATCTGGACATATGTTTCGGGAGTGATCCCTCCATCTTCAGCCTGTAGATAAACTGTTATACGTGTAACTGTTATATATACTGTCAATACTGTTGTTATTGTTATACCGCCATGTATAACAACAGTTTATCTACAGGCTGAAGATGGGAGAGATCACTCCCGAAACATATGTCCAGATTTTTATGTAAGTGAATGGAGTTAGTGTGAAAAAAAACTTTATTACATTGTTTATATATATATCACTCCATTGTCAACAGCTTCATAAGTACATTTAATTAAATACTCTTCTTTGTTCATGGGGACATTTACCAACATGCGCTTTAGATTATTTAGTACTGCATATGTTTATGGTGAACTGAGTGATAACTATTATATTTAATGTAGCTATTAGTGTGAGTAGGTTTTCTATATATAGCAAATGTTAAGTTATTTTCTTTCTTAATTATTTTAAGATCCAAAAAGGGTACCTGTCTGTTATATTCCCTCTCCATAGTGATTTGAATGATTTTTCTTGTCAATTAAGTAACTTAAGTGTATCTTCTAGGTTTTTCTCCGAGACTATCATAAAGATGTCCTGAACATAGCTATACCATGCTTTAAACAACCAGGGGAAAACCCTTTGTAATTCTGATTCCTAATGTGCTCATAAAGAGATGTGCTAATAATGGTGATAATGGGCTACCCAAATAATCTTGTGCATAGGTTTGTCCCTATGAACAAAGAAGAATATGATCAAGATCTGAGCAATATAATAAATATAGCTATAGAAAATGGTTTCAAACAAGTGGTATATAAGAAAGTAAACAGAGAAAGGAACAAAAAGAGAACCAAAGACATCAGTACACTTATACCTAACAAGGAAGAAAATAGATGTACCAAAAAATTCACATACCATCCATCAGCCTTATATAAATTCCAAAAGGTTTTCAAAAAACAACATTATTTTAGCTCCAAAAACAGCTACTCCATAAAAAAATATACTAAATTTTGAATTTAAAAGAGGATATTCCACAAGAGAACATATCAGGAATATATCAGATGAATTTTAACGATTGTGAAAAAATTTATATTGGAAAGACTAAAAGAAACATAAAAAAACAAGCAAAGGAACACATCAGGAACATAAATCAAAGACAGGAAGAAAAATCAATGGTAGCTTGGCATTTTTGGAAGGAACAACATAATATTAACAGGAATCCCAAACTACTTAAAAATATTACAGGAAAAACAGAACTTACAATCTGGTAAAATATTTATATCTGGAAGAATAAAAATCACATTTTCAACTTTGAAATCCCACCAAGTGACATCTTAATGCAGAAGTTCATCCAACCACGACCAGAGACAAACCAAACCACCACAAAGAGCAAGGCTGGCAGCCAATCTGGAATTGATGATGGGAGCCTGCAGAAACTTGGTTTTCCTTTTTTAAATATTAGTGATGCAAATTACAAATTGGACTCATTCACTTTAAATTCTTAGTATTAAACAACACTGTTGCAAAAGTTCACTGTATTTAACTAATGGGAATTACTGTTTACAAAAGCAGTGATTGCAATAGCTCATACCTATAAAAATAGTGGTGTACTTTAAAATACATGAAATTTCTCACGAACTTAAACTGAATTTGTGATAACAGATTTCTCACATTTATATATTTTACCAGGTGTATATTAAAGTCTTTTAAGTACCATTTTGCTATGTGCATAATTAATGTATAATGCTGAATTATTGGTAATCTCAACTAGTGATGCAGTATGTTCAGAGTACTTAATGTTGGATAGTTGTCGCAACATTTACAAAAGCATTCAAAACAATGTCCTTTTCAGTATTCCAAAGAAATTTTCATTTGTGATGCTCTACACACTCTAAGTAAGTGGTCATGTTGCTTATACTGAAGATTCTGCTTCACTGCATGTACTTTGGTTGTAATTAATACATTGTCATTATTTATGTATGTTTATTTTTTAATTCTAGCAAATTTGTTTGCAGAGCACATTTTCAGTTATGTCTCAGGGTGCAAATGCAAGGCTTAATCAGCCAATAAATCAAACAAGCACTTTTATTTACATTACAACATAAACAAAGATAGAAGCAAAGAAACTGAGATATTTTGATCTTTTGGTAGAAGCAGAAAAACTAATAATTTGGCTTGTTCACTGTTTTAGGTCGTATTATTGACTGCGCATTCACTCTGGCCTTTGACCATAAATATGATAAATTAATAGAAGCTGTTCGTGATGCAACTAATACTGGCATTAAGGTAAGCCATTCTTAACATGTTTTTCATTGCTTACAAATATAAGGGAAAGTTAAAAATTATTCTCACTTTTGCTGTAACACATTGTTTTGTCACACTGCTTTCTGCATTTGCATGTATAGAGTTGGTACAACTATGCTCATGTGATTAAAACTTGACCTGATTGTGTCATCTTGTTACTGTGACAGTATAAGCATGGCCACTGTGCTAACAGTATGCATCAAATAGAAACAAAGAGAGCACTGATTAGATTTCTCTGGTTGGAAGATATGCTGAAATTCATCCGAGGCTTTCAGTACAATACAGGGGCAGTGATCAGCCACTTAAAAGTGTGTATGAATGGATCAAGACGTTTAAAAGTAGTTAGATAAGAAAATGCACAAAGAGGAAACAGGATGCCTGTGAACTTCCAGCACTGATGGGAAGATTCAGCAAATTTCAGAGCCTTGATGAAGTATGTCTCTGCAGATTAGTCGTGATTCTGCCTATCAAATCACCCATGATACGCTCGGTTTCTATAAAGTGTGTGTGAGATGGTTGTCAAGAGAGCTTACTGCAGAGACAAGCCTTAAACATTTTGAGATTTGCCATTGCTTACTAACTACAATAACAATAGAGGCACAGAACTTTTGAGTAGAACAATTGCAGGGAATGAAACTTGGACATCACTATCAGCCAGAATCCATACACCAGAGAATGGAGTGGAAATGTCCAGGATCACCAACGAAGAGGAAACTCAATCTTCCAATCAATTCAATGATTCTAATTTTTGCGAATCAAAAGAACCTCTGTGATCAAGAGTATAAGATACAATGATATGCTGGCCAACAATATGAAACCAGTAATTTGCACCAAATGCCAAGGCCTATTGTCAAAGAAAATATTTTATTGCATGACTAGGCAATGTCATGCACAAATGACCAGACCATTAAAACCATTTAACTTTTGAGGTGCTGGAATCCCCTGCCTAGAACCCAGATCTTGTCCCTTCTGGCTGTCATTTCTTTGGACCACATAAAGATGCTTTACGAGGTCAGATTTTCTACAAAGTAGTAAGGGGAGCAGTGCATAAATGTTTGCGTGACAAACCAAAACCTTCTTCTTTGATGGAATATGCAAGATTATGGACTGCAGAACCAAGTGCATAAAAAAGGAAGTAGACTGCATAAAAATAACATAACTATTTAAACAACAATAACAATAATAATAATTGTATAGAAATGATGTATTGGGCAGAATAAATAATTACTCTTTTATTTATTGTTTCTTGAGCTTACAAGAAAATATGACACTAGTGAGTTTTATGATAAAATACAATTATTAGCGTACTAAGTCAGAAAAATTGCACATATTTCTGTGATTATCCTTGCAATTTTTAAATATTCAGGTTAGTGATTATAATTTTTTTAAAACTATGAATTATATATATATATATAAAAAAACAAATCTGCCAACAGATGCAAAAGTGCATGAATGATTATAAATTCAATTTGTAGTAATACTGCAACCTGCCTTAAGCCCAATAATTTTAGTATTTTTCTTTTTTTTTTTACCAATTCTGTTAATCAAATAATCCATGAAAATCTGTAGTGGTATATCTATGAATCTTTGCTTAATGCACTTTTGGCCTTAAATGCCAGTTTTAAATGATCGCCTGTAATTCAGGAAGATGTTTTCAGTTTGTTTTTTTAACTTACAAGATCTAAATAAAGATTGACATCTACGATTTAGATAGTGATCTGATTAAGCCTATAATATTGTACATAATTTAATTGCTGACTTATTGTGTTGATGTATGTCTTTAATTAACATATTTCCACAAACTTTGAAGATATCAAAAGTGAACCCTATATTTAAAAAATATGAAAAATTACAGGTCAATCTGTATAGTTCCTATATATTAAAAAATAATTGAAAGTATAATGAACAGAAGTAGACCTTGTATTTTGAGGCTTGCTTCTTGTTTTGTAAATCATGGATGGATTTACATCTGGGGCATCAACTTTAAATGCAGTCCAATACTTAATTTAGACAATCATTGCTGTTTTGAAAGTTAAACAGCATCTTAACAATATTTTGTAACTTGACTTATGTGTTTGATTGTGTATCTCAAACAATAATTTTATTCTAAACTGCATAATTATATTACTAGGGAGAAGGAGCAGGAACTAATCAAGTCATATTTGTCAAATCATTTTCAATGAAAAATTTTCCAATGCAATCAATACTGATGTTGGAATACCTCAGGGATCAGTTATTGGATTGTTGCTTTTCTGAATTATGACAATTTCCCTCATAACCTTAATTGTGACCCAATTTTATTTGCGGAAAATACAAACATATTCTCAAAAACAAGACACATGATTTAAATCAGTTTAAGGAGTCATCATTATTTATGCAACTAATTATTTTGAAGCCAATGGTTTTAAAACACAATGCATGCTGTTTACTTTAAAGCAATTGCATGATGAGATGCTTTCTGAAGTAAAACTTCTTGGCATTATTTCAGATTCGCAATTGATCTGAGCAAGTCATACACATAAAATATATGCAACCATTCATTTTGCATTCTGTATTTATAAGTAATTTAAAATATATTGTATCTAAAGAATTTCGTAAATATAATATGTATTATTCCATAGAATAATTGCATACGTTATTCAAATTTGGGCGATTGGTGTTAATGTAGATAAAATTCATATATTGCAATGTGAATTATTACTAGTTCTTTATATGATGCCCATTATCAGTCATGGTTGATAGACTTTTTAGTAAAAATCCAACTTAATGACTTCCTTTGGAAGGGAAGTAAAGCTGTGGATCCCATGTCACAAATTTAAGGTACGTCAAAGAACCTGAAGTCTGAAAGAAGAGGCCTTTGAGCAAAATTGATTGGTCATTGAATGGGACGCTGATAATCTTGAGATGTTAAAAGAGTGTCCGTAAATAAGCTAAAAAATCATCAGCCACTTTTTGTTCAGTTTAAAATATGTCGCATATAAATTAATCAATTTATAAACAATTACTTGGGTTTTACAAGGCAAATTTTAAAACTTTAATACCCAACATCCTTCTAATAGTTATTCTACTAGAAAAAAACATTCCTTAGTTATCCCTAATGTAAGGTTGCCAAAAAATAAACAGTGGTGTAATATTATTTCTGTCAATATGTTTGATAGATTCCCATATCAGGCCCATAGATTTAAATCCGTTTTAAAAATCTGGCTTATTGACAGATTATTCTATAATGTTAATGAGATTTAGTTCAACTGTTAACATAATATTTTTACTAGTTTTTTTTATTTGTTTCTTTGACTTTTGCTTGTAACAGAAAGTTAATTCTTTTTATGAAAATATTGATTGATTGATTCATTTATTCTTTTCAACTTTTGTTTAATTAATGTTATAATGCAACATAATTTTATTTTCGATATTATCAGAATGGAATGCAGCACTGATAATAAATTTTCAAGATTGGGCTTAGGGGTAAAATTTGAATATGCTGCACTTTATTCCAGAGGTTATATTACCCATGATGCACTGGGATAGGAATTAGGGATTGTGAGAGTGAAACTGTTTGAATCAAGTGAGAGTGTGTTCATATAGCAGAAAATTGAAAACAGGCTGTTATAAATGTGAACATTTTGCGGTAAATCTGTTCATACATATAACAGTGCATATAATTACTTTGCATGTAACATACTTCCACACACACCATGAGACAGAATATACTTGTTTTCAGTCATGGAGGTTGAAATAGTATTTCCTGTAATTGACGAAATTACAGAATTATAATAAATATATTCTGCCTCATGATGTGTGGAATTATATTGCATGCAGGGAATTATATGCACTGTCATATATGCAAATTTGTTTACCAAAAAACGTTTTTAAATGCAATAATTTTGTTATTTTGTCAATTACTCTAAATACTTTCATGGTTGAAAACCAGTATATTCTGTCTCACAGTGTGTGTGTGGAAGTATATTACATGCAAGGTAATTATATGAAGTTGTGTATGTGTACATTTTGCAGTAAACATGTTCACATATATAACAGCCTGTTTTTCATTTTTTGCTACATGAGTATACACTGTCACTTGACTGCAGAAGTTTCACTCCCACATTACCTTACTCCAACCCCAGTACGTCATGGGCAGTCTAACCTGTTGAATAAAGTGCAGTATATTCAAACATTTCCTTTACAGGAGATACTAATTCTTTAATAATAAAGTGGTGGTTTTAATACAGCTGCAATAATTAGTACATAAAACAGATCATATATCACATTGTAGGCAGCTGGAATTGATGTGCAACTTTGTGACATTGGAGCAGCGATTCAGGAAGTGATGGAATCATATGAAGTGGAGCTGGATGGCAAAGTTTATCAAGTGAAATCAATACGCAACCTGAACGGACATTCTATTTCACCATATCGTAAGTCACTTGAACTGATTTGAAAGCTTTTTACTATATTTATGACCTATATGAAAGCAATAAGTTTCTTATACTTCATCCAGAAGTCTTGTACAGCATAGCTGTGCATGTTTGTAGAAATGGGAGAAAACGAATGGGCAGAGTCAAGGGGTGTGTGCTACTGCAAATATATGATAGTTTAAAAGCACTGACACTGAGGGTAGCTCTCACAGTATTTTTTTTTATTTCTTTTATTTTTAACTGTTTATTTATTGTCACTGTGACAGCATTGATTTTATTGCAACATCTTTTTATTATGAACATGAATATTGTAAGTGTACAGTATGGTGCAAATGAGGTTGGAGTCCTTGGCTCCTTAAAACCATCTGGTACTCATCTTCCCATGGTAATGAAAAACTCAAAAAAAAAAAATCTTACTCAGCTTGACCTGATTAGAAATCGAACCCAGGGCCTTGGGATTTATAGTTGCAAATGCTATCACTAGAGCAAGATGGCATTCTTGTGTTATTAAATGACGTAAACCAAATTAATTGTTCCAATCTGGGTTCCTAGAATTGTTATTCTGAAGAACTTTCAATGCATTGCATTGTCTATACCCAGAAGCATGATCTTAAAAGAAATAATTGCTTTTGCTTCAATTGATGGATGCAAACAATTTTAACATTGAAAAATCATTAGTTTGCACAGACCAAACCAGTTTTATGGTAAGAGGAGCAATCTTTGCAAAATATTTTTTTACTCTTTTAATATCCCATGATTAAAAATCCTAAGTATGACTTCCTTCAGAAGGGAAGTAAAGCCGTGGGTCCCGTGTCGTACATTTACGGCACGATAAAGAACCTCAAGCCTGAAAGAGAGGCCTCTGAGCAAAATTTGTCGGCCGTTTCACGCCCTGAGTTGAATGGGACGCTGATGACCTGAGATGTTAAGGAGCGTCCATAAATAAATCAATCCAAAAAAAAAAAAAAAAAAAAATATCCCATGAAAATAAAATGTTCATATACTCTGAATACTATAATGCTCTCCTGATTGCAGAACAGATCCAGTTGCTTGACTTTTTAACAGCGTTAGGTTAAAAGAGAAATGATCCTCTCTTTGCATTTGAGTTGCTCCCATCATGCATTTTCTTTACTTCCCATGTTTTCATTGGCTCAGCCATCACACTGATTGACTATTTGCACAGTGAGTATATTTTTGTTCTGTTGCTCTACAGACTCCTGATATGGAGTGTAAATGTTAATTTCTTGTAGACCATTTTGCTTGACTATTATTTTGGCATTGTTAAAGCAATGCTAAGGTTCTACAAATCAGTATACCTTACTTTAATATAACCTCTCCACCTTTGGTAATGTGATGTGCTTAAATAAAAAGAGATTTGAGCTTGGTGGTAGGCATATAGACAGAGGGCTAAATCTATTTAATGCTCTTCCAGGAAAATTTAGATATGTGTAGTGCACTTATTATGTCGTTTGTGTAGGCATAGTTGCTTGATTTCATTTTTTTAAATGGTTTTCATCTTGCTTATATTTGTACACAACAGAAGCAAAAATAGTCACTAGACAGAGTTGCAGCAAATATTAAACATATCTTCAAAAACTCTTTCAGTGGACATTGTAAGCTCAAATTCAAAAGCATGTGTCAATGAATGAATTTATTCATTATTACAAATATCAAGCAAATTACAGTTTACAAAATTATAGAATTATACATTTCATCACTGCATGTGTCCTCAAGCTCCTCCTTTTTTCTTCTTCACCATCTATCCCATACTTTTCCTAAAAAATTTCCCTATCTTATCAATTTTCACTACTGTTACATCTGATAACATTTTTGTTGCCACTATTTCTAGTTGTAATTTGTACTATATCTCACCTCCACCTATTTACCTGCTCACATGCAATTAAACAATGGAACCAACTTTCCACTTTTTCATACATAATGCATCCCTCTTTACAATTTATCCTTAATCCTTTTAAAAATAATACCCCTGTACACATCCTATTCTTCCAAATTGCCCACTAATTATATATTTCTTCCTTCCCCAATTTCTATTAACTCCTTAATAGGAACTAAAGAACTTTTGTCCTCTAAGCTTAGCCTGATCTCTTGCCTCTCTATGTCTTCTATCTTCTGTCTCACTTCTTTCCAAAATCCACAAACATTATTTTCACCCAGTCACCATACATTTCCCATATACCAATTTCTTCTAATAGTTTCCCCAGTTTCCCAAGCCAACTCTCTTTCCAATACATCTCTTTGGTACGTAAGATTCTTTTAGTACATCATTATTGTCTAATTTCAAACATGTATGCCGATATTTTAAAATTCTTTCCACTATTATTCCTTTCCTTCCTACCCTTCCTAATTCTATTATATTTACACCCTTGGTGAACGTTTTGGTAACCTCCGGAACCTGTCTACAAAACATTCTGTGCACATCAACCTTTGTCCACCCCTTAGACACTCCCCAAATTTCCACTATACATCATCTTCGCCTCATATAGTCTTTCTAATCATTTCATTGACAATGTGGGAACTCTATACAAACTTATTCTACCAACTTTCATAGCTAATTTACCTTTTACTTAGTTGGTCTGGGGTCGGTCCTAGTGGTGTAGTGGTTACCATACTTGCCTCCTAAACCCAAGATTGCGGGTTCGAACCCGGCCAGAACTGATGGATTTTTTCGGGCGTAAAAATCCTAAGTATGGCTTCCTTCGGAAGGGAAATAAAGCCGTGGGTCGCGTGTCATACATTTACGGCACGAAAAAGAACCTCAAGCCTGAAAGAGAGGCCTCTGAGCAAAATTTGTCGGGCGTTTGACACCTTGAATTGAATGGGACGCTGATGAACTGGGCTGTTAAAGAGTGTCCATAAATAAATCAATCAAATAAAAATTAGTTGGTCTGGTGGTGTAGTGGTAACCATATTTGCCTTCTAAACCCAAGATCACGGGTTCAAACTCGGCCAGGACCAAAAGATTTTTTCGGGCGTAAAAATCCTAAATATGGTTTCCTTCGAAAGCGAAGTAAAGCAGTGGGTCCTGCGTCATACATTTACAGCATGCAAAAGAACCTCAAGTCTGAAAGAAGTGGCCTCAGAGGAAAATTTGTTGGTTGTTTCACGCCTTAAATTGAATGGGACGCTGATGACCTGAGATGTTAAAGAGCACTCATAAATAAAACAAAAAACAAACAAACAATTTTACTGTGCACATTTAGACTGGACCTTTCACCTTCCATTACTCAAAAAATCTAACCCCCAAATAATCAAATTCTTTCACTATATTGGGTTTCTATTAATAAACAATCTCTCATCTTTTCTTAATTTTGTTCCCTTTTTGAATACTTTTATTTATTACTATTTATCCTCAGGCCTCATTCTAAACAATATCTAATAATTTCATCAATGGCATGTTGTAATTCTATCACTGTTCTACTCCTGTTATAAAATCATCTGCAAAAAGCAATCCTGGCACTTTCTTCTTTCTAATAATTGGGCAGTGTCTAATCTAGGATATCGTCTATAAAAAATTAAATAATATCAGGCTCAATTTAATCCCTCTCTCAAGCCCAAATTTTAGTTGTATAGTCAGTGGATCTGTTACCTTCACATCTAACACAATACTTGCTGTGGAAAGTATGTAAGTTGTACAGACATTTTAGATACACTTTTATCTGAAAGTGAAAATCTGATAGTGGCCATATTGTTTATCTGAGGATTGCTTATGTTTAAATTTGATCATACTTCTCGAAGTTTAAACTTAATGCTTGCTTTTCAACTACATGCCATGCATTCATTTTTAACTGGCAGATATAGAATTTATGGTGGGCAAAGTGGCACCTGGATTAGTCTATTGAATACATCATGTCATAATTCTTATTTTCATAATTGAAGAATGGCATGGGAATAGTGCATTTTGTATAGAAAAAATTGTGTGTAAGCTAGGAAGTATGTTTATTATGCAGAGTTTTTTGAACCGAATTATTTTTCCTTCCTTAATTACTTACATTTTTGGAAATAAAATTTCCAAAATTTCACATTGCAGTGGCTTTGATGTTGACAATAAACTATTTTTAATAATAAAAACCACTTTAGTTTATCTCACGTCAATAGTTAGTCATATAGGGCACAAATTAAAACTCTTCACATTTGCAGATAAAACTTCCCTTACAGAGAAGGAAAAATTATTTAAAATGTTCATATAGGAGCTATCATAGTAAAGCCACTCATATATTCAAATCATTGTATGATATAGCAAACTAAAACACTCTTATTGCTCCACTTACTTGCTATGAAATATTATATTAGTTTCGAGAACCTTTGCTCTCATCCTCGGTCATGGGTCACGTGGATGAGAGCAAAGGCTCTCAAAATTACATTTTATAGCAAGTAAGTAGAACAATGAGAGTGTTTTAATTCATCATATCATACAATGAGTTCAATATATGGAAAAATTAATACAAATTACATTTGCCAGCATACAGGACCCACCGATTTTTTAGAAAAAAATTCAATAAAATTACTAAAAAATTTTCAGTTGGCATTGGGTTCAAATGCTTCTCTGCATCTGTTTCCATAATTTTTTGCATATGCAATTTATGCTACATAATTGAAACTTGATTATATATTTGCATCCACTGAACTCTTAACTGCAACATTCTTTCACAACAGCCTAGAAGCAAGAAGGAAATAACCTTTCTAAACAGAAAAAACTTATGGAAATGGATAAATTTGAAATTACTACGTTGCAAAAGGAAATGAATGCAAAATATACCATATAGAGGCTTGGATTGATTCTAATTTTTCTCGTAGTTTTTCCTGAAAACTAAGGGTCCTGAAAGCATTTTTCAAGCTGAATTCTATTGCAGGCTTCAATTTTGAGAAAAGATGGGTACCTTTCATGCAGATTTGGGAAATTTTTCTACCTGGAGTGTGCAGTATTATATGATGAGAAGAACATTACTGTTGACACACGAAGTTAAGTCCATAAGTTTCTGATCTAACCATTTTCTAGGTATGATAAAGACAAAAACTATATTTCACTTTTCAATATAGTTACCTTTTATTGCAATACATTTCTCACATCTTTGAATTAACATTTCAATCCCCCCCCAAATAGTCAGATGTCTTGCCTGCAAAATGTTCATAAACTTCTTTGTCACATTTAAATTTCCTTTCTCGAAGGTCCTTCTTGAGTTTTGAGAAAAGGAAATAGTCACTGGGAGCTAGATCTGGGCTGTAGGGTGGATGGTCGACCTCCTTCAAGCCACATTTCTTCACAGCTTCCTTTGCAACAAGAACTGTGTGCACAGGCACTTTGTCGTGAGTAAGGTGCACATTACCACTCAGCTTTCCTCACCTTTTCTCTTTAATGGAAGCATGTAGTCTGTGCAGTAGGCTAGCATACTACTTCCCATATACTGTGGTGTTCCTCTCATTGAAGTCAATGAAGAGTATTCCTTCATAGTCCCAAAAGATTGTGGCCATGATCTTGGTTGACTGAGTGACTTTAGAAGCATTGCTTTGCCAGGTTTACGCCTCTCCATTACTTCTCTTTTGGACAAGGGATCACAGTAGAGGACCTTAGTTTCATCTCCTGTAACAATGGTTTGCAGAACTTCAACCTCTGTTGTTGCCACGGCAGAGCTCCAAAAATGCCTGACAACAGATGACATGTTGCTGCTTTTGGACTTAGGAAAGAAGTCAAGGCACCCATCTTGTACTAACCTTATTCATGTTTAAATGTTCATGAATGATTCGAAGGACTGTTTTCAAAAGGCCCAACCTGCTGCTATTTCTGTAATTTTGAGCTGCCAGCCTTTCATAAGAGCGATGTTTTCAGGAGTGAACACTTTAAGGGCCAACCTGCATACTCTTCATCTGCAATGCTTTCTCAACCATTTGGGCTTTGGCCCATTCTTTTATGGTAGAATATGAGGGGGATACTTCCCCATATACACCATCCAATTGCTGTTTAATTTCATTTAGAATAAGTCCTTTTTTTATGAAGAACTTAATAACAGGTCAATACTCCCATTTTGAACATGTCACAATCTTCTACACATAGCCTTCTTTATGCAGCTATATCTGAACAATTTAACACAGCAAAACAGAAGTTACAGCTGCAATTATTTACTTAGCAAATAAGGTATGACACCAGTTAAGGGTTTCGTGAAAGCGATAATTCTTATCAGCGAGGCTGCAAACTTATGGACCTACCCTGGTAAAACTGGTAAGATGAACTATATATATATATACACACACACACATACATATACGTACATACTTTTAAATGTGAGAGTAATACAACAGGTATAACCAGATTCAGTAGAAATAAAAAAGTCAATGCTAACATTCAGCAATTTGTACTAAGGCTTATAATGTATATAAATTATGATGTAGTTATTCATTAAAGGTAATATGTAATTGTTGAATGTATACACATTCCAAATACAATTGACATGCAGAATGCTAGAAGTACAGGGCATCACAAAATAAATACAAGTATAATATTACAAACACTGGCACAGTTAAAAATAAATCTGACTAATGGCATTTTCTTTCCCCCTGTTTCTTTTTCATATTCTTTGGTATTGTAAAAATCCATGTCCTTTAATTGTTATTTCCACAAGATTTTTAAGAGTTTTAAAGATAAAATCTGCATGGTAATTTATAAAAATTTTTAGGGTCTATATGTTTATAGTAATTCTGAATTTTACTAAGCCTGAAGCATGGTATTTATAGGTTAATGTTATTTTGGGTGTTATAATTAATTATAGTATTTCTTGTAGGTATGTTTTGGGTTTTTTTCCCTTCCGCCTCCACATACAACAAACAGACAAAGAAATATATAAACTTGGTAAGGTTAACACTTTAAATTCTTTAAAAGATTCTTGTATGAAATATTCTCTAAATGTTTAATACAGTGAGTTATCCCTTTTTTGGCATCTAAAAGCGATATTGGCTCCATTTGAATTTCTCCACAATAGCACATTGTAGTTCAGATGAGAGTGAAACAAAGCATAATATATGTACATCTGTTATAATAGATTTTAGTCTCTTAAGTATATGCGTTACTACCCAAATTTGACAAAAATTTATTGATCTGTACTTCCCAATAATTTGCTATGTATAGTAGTTCTTTAATATTTAAGTTGTCTTCCTCCTGTTTGAGGATAGATGAAGTTTTTTCCTGTTTTCTTGTTATTTATTTTAGATTATTTATTTTGAATTACAGGACATATGTGTCTTACTTGCATATGTTAAGCAGTTAAAATGAGTCCATGTTCCCTGCTGCAGTAGTGAAAGTAGTATCATGAGCATACAATACAGATTTATATGGTAGGTAATTAGGGAGGTTATTTATGTAGACTGGAAATAGGAAAGGATCAAGAACAGAGCCTTATGGTATACCTCATCTTACCCTTAAGGCTTTATATTGTTTATCTACAGTGAATGTCTGATGTCTGCTGAACAAATGTGATTGTATTAAGGATAATTCAGAATATTTTATCGCATAAAATTCCAGCTTCTTTATTAAAATATCATGTGATATAGTATTGAAGGCTCTGGTTAAATAAATATTGCATAAATCAGCATTTTTACATTCAAAACCCTCAATTATGTGTGTGTATTATATTTTCAAATGCTGTAATAGTGGATAAATTTTTGCCTAAAGCCATATTGAATTATTAATTAAAGTGAAGCTGCCCAAGTAATCCTGTATATATACTTCAATTATTTTGAAGATTGTAGGCACTAAGGATATTGGCCTATAATTTTGTACATTATTTATGTCTCACTTTTTATAAATAGAGTGGATTTAAGACAATTCGGATATATTGTATTGATTTAAGATTAAGTGTGTAAGAAGTAACAGAGAATATCTATAATTTTCTTGATTATTAAAATCAGAAAACCTAGCAGTCTTCAGATTTAGATAGTTTAAACTTGGAGGCAAATTAAGAATTTCTTGTCCACTGACTTCTCTTCATTTAAAATGTCCAATCATGCTGTTTTCTAACTGCTGGAATAACAGGGTGGTTATTTTTTCTTGTTTCTCAGGATTATAGTAGCATATTTATTCCTATAAAAGTTATTTAGTTTTATCAGTGGTTGTAGTGGTTACCATACTTGCCTCCTATACCCAAAATGCAGGTTCGAACCCGGCCATGACCGATGGATTTTTTCGTGCATAAAAATCCTAAGTATGGCTTCCTTCGGAAGGGAAGTAAAGCCGTGGGTCCCGTGTCGTACATTTGCAGCACGAAAAAGAACCTCAAGCCTGAAACAGAGGCCTCTGAGCAAAATTTGTTGGCCGTTTCATACCCTGAGTTGAATGGGACGCTGATGACCTGAGCTGTTAAAGAGCGTCCTTAAATAAATCAATCAAAAAAAAAAAAAAACCTAACCTTGCTAAATGACATGTCTCTAATAATATTCCAAATTACTTTACACATGATGGCTGTATAGTTTAAGTATTAATTCATTTGGGAATCGAACATAGTGAAACACCCATAAATAATCTCTTCTGAGTCAGATATTTAGAACACTCCTTATGATTTCACTTACGTGAAATTTACACAGGGCATATGTTTTGTGGAACTTTTGTCCACCTCATCAGCTATTAAATGACTCTTGATGTCCTGAGTAAATTTCATGTGAAACCATAAAGAGTGTTATAAATATCCAAATCAGAAGAGATTATTAGTTTCATTGTGTTAAGATTCCAAATTGAATTAATATTTAAATTATACCTTGCATTTATCACTGATTTTCACTATAGTTTTCTGTATCTATGTTTGGCCTCTAACATCCATTTTTTGAATATTTTTTGTACTTGTTTATATTCATTCTTGCATATGTCACTTTTATTTAGTATCATTATAAATTTTTTTTAGCTAAGAAATGCATCAGTTCAATTGTATGCTCTTTATTCTAGCTTTTTTGTTAATTTTTACAGGACTTATAACTAGAAGTTTCTTCTGGGCTTGGAAGCCGTGGTCTGTTTGAGCCAAGGAGTCCAAACGTTTCAAGGGGATGGGTTTGGCTGGAGCAGGGGGTGTCTACTCGGAGGGCAGGGCATCTCCGCTCTGATTGGTATTTGGTTCATGTGAATTTTGCGAGTGTGGGCTTGTTTTATATGCTCTAATATCGGATGCCAGGTCTGGCTCAGTTTGAGAGCCTCTCCCTTTCTTTTGAAATTATTAGGGTGCTTGTAGATTTCTATTGCTTCGCGTTGTAATCTAGCATGGTAGTATGGTATTGAAGAGAGAACAGATGTTTCATTATACTGGATGTGTTCTCCGACGGCCCACATTGCATGTTCTGCGACCGCAGACTTATCCGAATGGCCCAGATCCCTTTGAGCAGCCTGTATATAAATATAACACCTCCAGCTGGCATTTCAGTTATGCCAGAACCTTCGCCCAGAAGACTCAGACTGTGCCACTGAAGATGTCCTCTGCAGATGGGGATGAAACGTTTGGACTCCTTGGCTCCAACAGACCATGGCTTCCAAGCCCGGAAGAAACTTCTAGCTATAAGTCTGACTCCGGCCGTGAAAACTTCGGACTACTTAATTTTTACAGGCATTTCAGGGCAGGTTTCTTTTTAATTTACAATAACTGTTTGAAGAACATTATGAAAAGCTTCCGAGACATTGTTGGTAGAGTTAATAATTTATTCGGTCAACTTAATGCAATTATTCCCAGAAAGAGTTTATTTCTGTGTTACTTAATTTTCACACATAGATTTAGATTATGTGGTATTTAAAATTACAATGAACTTCTAAAACATTTATCCAGAATCCTTTATGATCAGAGAAGTGTAGATTAAATATTCCCCAGTGTACAATATCAGTATTGTAGTTAGTTATATTGTCTAAACATGACTGGAGCCTAGTTGCTTCATAATTTAGTCAATATAAATTATTTGTTCATAGCACATCTAAAAATTGCAAAACATTTTGAGCACTATATCTTACATCTTGAATTTTTATTTCTTCGTTGCAAATGCAATGACTTCATTCATAAGCATTTATATAAAACATTCTTATGTATTAAGAATATGATATTTCTTTTGGTTTTTCTTGTATATCTTTCTTGTTGCGATCAATACAGTTAATTTCATATATGTCAATTATTTACCAGGAGGAATTTTGTGCTTTATGTAATAATGAGCCTCCTTAAAGGATAAAATTCCTGCTGGTAAACAAGCAAGGTTATAAGAAATCAGCGGATGACTGCAACAAAAATTATATAGGTAAAAACAAAAGAAATTTTACTATTTGTTACAAGGAAGCCATAAGAAATGTTAAATATTATGTATATAGGGGAAAATCAGCAATAGTTCATCATTTTTGGTCCAAAAACCATGAATTCCTAAAAGAACCAAAACTCCTAAAAGCAATCCAGAAGTCAGTAGAACTAATAATGTGGAAAATTTTTATTTGTGAACAAAAATAAAGAAGATTTGGTTAATTTTGATCTCCCAAAACATATGACCTCATTCATTTAAGAACTTTCGAAAAAGAAGAAATTTTTAAAAATTCTGTTGGAACTCACACAGTGAAGCTTGTTAAATGTAAATTCTAACTAATATGTCATCTAATACACTCTTATGCTTCACTTACTTTTAAATATGGTGGGATCGGTTTCGAAGAGACATTTTCTCCATCTTCAACTAACTTGACGACTCTAACTAGAGAGACTAATATATATCAATAAAATGTGCACAACTGCATAGCACCTATAAATGCCAAAAAATTAATTAAAATAATTTTTAATCAGTTGTTCCCTTGTAGGAACTCTAGTATAATAGTGCTACTCAGTAGAACATTTATAGCATGCAGAACTCTACATTTCCAACTTTCACCAAAGGCAAATGATAATTGTTAACGATACCCTCAAAAGTAGTAAATTAAAATTTCAAACTATGTTCATAATGGCTTGTTTTCTAATTTGACCATTGTGAGAGAGACTAATATATATCAACAAAATGTCTGCAACTACATAGCACCTATAATGCCACAAAATTAACTAAAATAAATCATTTTCTAATCAGCTGTTTCTTGTGATTTTTTTGATTTGGTTTATATATATGGACACTCTTCAACATCTCAGGTCATCAGCATCCCATTCAAATCAAGGCATGAAATGGCCAACAAATTTTGCTCAGAGGCCTCTTTATTCAGGCTTGAGGTTTTATATCGTGCCGTAAATGTACGACATGGGACCCATGGCTTTACTTCCCTTCCAAAGGAAGCCATACCTAGGATTTTTACGCCTGAAAAAAAATCCATCCTGGCTGGGATCGAACTCATGATCTTGGGTTTAGGAGGCAAGTATGGTTACCACTACCTACCAGGACTGATGCTGTTCCTTGTATGGATACTAGTGTAATAGCTCTACTCAGTACGATAACATTTCCAATTTTCACCAAAGGCAAATGATAACTGTTAATCCATTACCGGATGGCCATTTAAACCCTGCATAGACTATTCTTGGATACCTGATAAACAGATCTAAATATTTAAATGACCTGCAATTTAAATTTAATGAACAAACTTTTATATTTTGCTTATATTTTATCACATTTTAATGAAACGAAAACTGAATTAAAGGACATTAAATGCATTATGAGCCAACTACAAGTATTTTTGTATTTATTTGGGGGGGGGAGAAATGCTTTCAATTTTGGAGTGTATTTTACATGAAACTTTCAGTTTTGGAGTGTATTTTATATGTCTTGAGAATTGCAGAACTAAAAGAGTTCTCTACTTTTCTCTCTCTAATGCTACTACTAAATTCAACACTTATGTTTAGTATTGCAGGCTCTAAGCTCTCTGTTCATAGCTGAGCCAGCACACAACAGATAATAAATATGAAATATTTGCTGTAACACAAACAAGCTGCACACACACTTCTTATCCAAGAGAGTACATTTTTATACACATATGCGTGTATGGTTTTTGACAAGGTTGAAATATATAATTGTGTTTGCATGGCACAATAAGCTTAGCTTGTCATGCTCAAGGTCAACTACACAATTTTCAGCTGCTGAGATAGATAAATAAGTAACTTGATACTGGAATCTGTTATTGTCAAATCTTTGGGTTTGTTTATTGAGAATATTTTCACTTCAGCTAAATACTAATCAGGCAAGGAATTACAAAGTTATATTCCCAGTTTTAATCATGGTTTCAACTAGTGGTGTACCTTTAGCTCATTTAGGAACTTTGCTCCTGCAGGTATTAGTGCAGAGACAGGATTATGGAGTTCCGAAAATCTTTGTGACTCAAAAATATATGTTTTTCGGAGTATAACCTATGGTGTACATTCTCATATACAGCTCACAAATGATAGCCAACCAATTTATTTTTTTACTGCGCATTTAGCAGCTGTCATAGTTGCTGAAACAAATGTATATGAGCATAAAGTACACGAAGATCTGACCTCAAAAGGCAAATTAGGACTTAGAAGCAGCATACAGAAGTGGTCGTGTGTAACACAAAAATGAGATATACAGGCTACTTTGCATAATTATTCTTATGGGTGTTATTAAAAAATTTACATTAGACCTGTACTTGTCTATAGATGACATGCTAGCAACTCCATATTTTGGAAGATGCTGTCAAACAATAGGTTTTCATCTATATTGAGGTTTTGTCATTTCTCAAGCATAAAAAATCATAAGAGATAAATTACACAAAATAGGCCTATTTTTGATTAACTTATTTCAAAATTCAAAGAAAATTACATTCCTGGTGAAAAGGTCACTGTTGATGAAAGCTTGATGCTCTGAAAGGTTCACTTGGGTTGGAAGCAATATATCAAAACAAAAAGGGCCAGGTTTGGCATAAAAATTTTGGATCTTTGTGAAAGTAAATCAGAGTATGTCTACAATAGCTGTATTTATACTGGTAAAAGGACTGACAATATAGGAGAAAAAAATGGTGTTATCTGGCTCCATAGCCATGTACTTCATGGAACCTGTACTTGATCAGGGTAGGACTGTATACCTAGACAATGGTACAGCTCCCCTAAGTTATTGTTTTATGTAAAAGAATGACATGCCATTGGAACAGTACATTTAAATTGTATTGGATTGTCAAAATATAAGAATGTACAGGCTTTAAAGAGAGGGAAAATGGAGGTGAGTCAGCTTCCACCTTTGACTTACATTACTTGGCATGATAGAAGGGTATTTAGGCTTTATCTAATTTCAGTTTCAAAATTTTGATGAATGATACAGAAAACAAGATGCCAAATCTAAAAGGACAATTTTCAAGCCTGACATACATGAATGCAATATGCATGTGGAGGTATTGATTTAGTGAATCAGGTATTGCAGGCATAGCCCTCTCTACGAAAAACTGCAAAAACTATTTTTTCAGATGTTGAATATCACATTATACAATTGCTTGGTAATTTGGAGATCTCTAAATTCACAAAAAGCAATGATATATCTGGATTTTTGCTTGCAGCCAAATTGCAAACTACCAAATTCAGAGGCCTGTACACACAGGAGGTAGAAAGTCTAAAACCCTTGCTACCCTCAGATTGATGGAAAACATTTTTTTTCAAAAGGATACTGTTTACGGGAAAAAATTTGTGTCAGTTTTGGAAAAATATGGTATGCTGCAAAAGGGGCATACACAAGGAAACCAACATGATTTGTGGTGACTGTAGAGATGTGCCCTTATGTCACTATCCATGCTTCAAAGTGTATCATTCAAAAAACAACTTTTAAAGTTAAGGTTGAACTATTTAAGTTTATGTTTTAAAGAAATGTTAAAATAATTATGGGTTGAAAATCATTCAATTTGCAGTGTTTGTCAGAGTGTATACATGTTTATATTGAGGGTCCATTTTACTCTGGTCGTCAAATTCAGAGATTAACAATACTCTTAAAAGTAATAAAATAAACTTTTCCAACTTTATTCACAATGGCTTGTTTTCTGTGCATTCACCTGGGATGATGGAACTGGTGTTGTGCAATAAATGAGAATCTTTGCACCTGGAACAAAGATGCTAAGATTTTATGAAAGCATTATTTATAATTTTATTGCTTTTCCAACATATCATTTTTTTCCATTCTTGTAGTTTTTGTCTTCTACCATTTCAGAAATTATCAATTAAAATTGTATTTAAAAATACTACAGATGAGCAAAAACAATGAAGGATAAACAATAATCAGTGCACAATTACACCTCAAACAGTTAATTTAGAACAGCATTTGGAAGTTAGAATCATTTCATTTACTCCAATTCAGTCAGGGCCATTTTTCCTGCTTTGCAGCTGTTCCCCCACTTCACCCAGTTCCCCTCTCGTGTATCAGTAATATTTTGTAATGCAAATGGCTTTAAATATGAATGGTACTAGATGACAGTCAAAAGCCAATGACTCAATTCTTGCAAATACACAATGCTCCCCCACTTCTCCATAAAATAGCATTTTCCATGGGAGTGATGGTTTTGTTTCCTTGTGGTTGGTTATATTAATGCAAGACATATATAATTTGTTTTCTAATCCAATAGTATATGTCTCAAACTTTGAATGAAAGCTTTAAATGATATTAGCATTGCTTTTAAGTTGAGAAACCTCCAACCCCTTAACAATATTGACAAATTAATAAAACAACACTTATACATATACCTTAAATAGTATTAAAATATTTCCTATGTGTATGAATACATTTTTAAACATTTCTCTTTGAATATAGCTTCATGGGATACAACCTGAGCTATGTTAACTCTGGTCTCAAGCTGTGAGGGAGGGACAATGTTCTGTGAGGGAAGGGAATTGTAGAAAGAGACATATATAGAGCTAGAGTGGGGATTTACATATGTGATTTTTACTGTATTGGCCAGAGTGAAACTACTGTAGCATCTATCTGTATTTACCAGATTAATTGTAAGGATTGAGAAAAAAAATTTATGTAAGGAAGACAAAGAGAAATATAGGCATTAGGTTGAAGGAACAATGGAGGAACATCCATTACAAACAAATATACAAATCAGCTGTAGCCACGCATTTTTGGAATGAAAACCACAAAATAGAAAAAGACATCAAGTTATTAAAAACTGTTCAACAACCAAAAGAACTAAACATATGGAAAAGGATTTATGTAAAAAAACATGAGCGTAACCTTATAAATTTTGACATCCTGGAAGCAGACAGAACTTTAAAGTTTATCATTAGACCACCAGAGTCAACCTGGATACCTACCTACCTACCTGGATTCTACGAATGATTCAACAATAGTTTAACAGCTGATGATGTGGAACAGCCCTATGAAACATATGTCCTGAGTTAATCTCATGCAAGTTTTGTTTGTTTGTTTATTTATGGATGCTCATTAACATCTCAGGTCGTCAGCTTCCCATTCAATACAGAGTGTGAAATGGCCAACAAATTTTGCTCAGAGGCCTCTTTTTTCAAGCTTGAGGTTCTTCATCATCCGTAAATGTATGACAGGGGACCCTGGCTTTACTTCCCTTCCAAAGGAAGCGATACTTAGAATTTTTATGCCCAAAAATGGTCCTGGCCAGGATCAAACCCGGTTTAGGAGGCAAGTATTGTTACCATTACACCACTATGACCGACTCTTATGTAAATGAAATCATAAAGAGTGTTCTAATTCTAAATATCCTACTCAGAAGAGATTATTACTATAGCAAAGTTTTCTTATTTCGTTGCATGTTATTTATTTCTTTTGCAGGTATACATGCTGGGAAGACGGTGCCTATTGTAAAAGGTGGTGAGGCAACAGTCATGGAGGAGAATGAATTCTATGCCATAGAAACATTTGGGTCCACTGGACGTGGTCAAGTTCATGATGACATGGAAGTATCACATTACATGAAGAATTTTGAAGTTGGATATGTGCCCCTTAGGTAAAAATAGATTGATATAACCATTTCTCGTGGCATATAAGAGATGTGATTTATGTTTCCATCCTGACTGTGTTAGATAGGTGATACATTATAAATACAGGTATCATTTTTCAATGTGATCTCCCTTTACTTAAATGCATTTCTTACATTTCTGGATTAGCATTTCTAAACCCTAAAAAATTGTCCAAAGCGTTGTCTGCAAAATGCTGGGAAACATCCTTCAACAGAGTACTTTAGTTTCATCTCCTATTGTTCCAGCATTCCTTCTTGTTACCACAGCAAAGATTAAAAATTTCTTCTTTCCATGTGCACTTGCATTTGCACTGCTGAAATAATTTGGGGCTCCCATTTTGCACAAGCATTTGATGATGAAGAATGCAAAGTACAGTTTAAAAAGTCCCAATCTAGCAACTATTTCTTTTGTCTTGGCATCTGACACTCAGAGGGGTGTGTTTCTTATGCATTCCTGAGTGAAAGTCCTTTTTAATTGAAAATTTAATAACTACTATTTAATTAATTTTGAACATCGTGCTGTATTATGCAACAAAGTTTTTACATGACATGTTAATTACTTAAAAATATTCAATTAACATAATAAAACAGGTATACTTAAAAACTGTAATAAGCTTTAGAATTTTTTCATTTTAAATTGAAGTAAATATTCAAGAGGTTGAGCTGGAGCTTGATATAAAATTCCAATGTCAGTGCACAAGTAGTGATGTAAAGTTCCTGAAAAAACAACTTAAGCAAGCATTTGCTGTTTTATGATGTAAGAATGCACGTGAGAGATTTCAGGTGACTGACTGATCAACCATTAATACGTTTTTGAGGCACCAAATCATTACATGGACCTAACCATTTTCTCCTCTTGGGAAATAGCCAGAACCCTCTTGACGAGAACAAAAATATAGTTAAGCTAAGAGAAATAAATTTATTACTTAAACAGAATTTCACAATATGTAACATAAATTATATTAGTATTTCTTTCATATTTATATTTTCTAATGATGAATGGCAGTCCCTGTACAATATATACAAAGGTATTAATGTAATTCATGTGAGAGATAAGATGTAAACATTACTGCCGTAAAGTGATAGTTCTAAGAGCAGCAGAGAAGTTTTAAAGTTCATAGAAGAACCTATAGTAGAAAAACACTCAATAACCAACATTTTCATAATATTCTGCCATTCATGCCAGATTTTTGATGAATGAACCTTAGAAACAGGAGGATCAGAAACCAGCTCTTACATTCAATACCCTGTGCTGACTTGGGTTCTACTGCTACTGACCTGCAAAAAGACCTTTCAGCTTTACATCATAAGTTACGAGGATAGATCCATAAGTTTCTGGCCTAAACATTTTCTAGGTATTATAAAGACAAACTATGTTTCACTTTTCAATATAGTTACCTTTTATTGCAATATACTTCTCACATCTTTGAATTAGCATTTCAATCCCCTCCCCCAAAAATAATCAGAAGTCTTTCCTGCAAAATGGTCATAAACAGCATGCATCACTTCTTTATCACACTTAAATTTCCTTCCTTGAAGATCCTTCTTGAGTTTTGAGAAGAGGAATTAGTCACTAGGTGCTAGATCTGGGCTGTAGGGTGGATGGTCAATCTCCTTGAAGCCACATTTCTTTACAGCTTCCTTTGCAACAAAAACTGTGTGCACAGGTGCTTTGTTGTGAAGAAGGCGCACACCACCACTCAGCTTTCCTCGCCAGCATACTACTCCCCATTTACTGTGGTGTTCCTCTCCTTGAAGTCAATGAAGAGTATTCCTTCACAGTCCCAAGAGATTGTACCATGATCTTCTTGCTTGGCTAAGTGACCTTGGCCTTTAGAGGTAGTGCTTTGCCAGATTTACGCCACTCCATTGATTCTCTTTTGGACAAGGGATCATAGTAGAGGACCATAGTTTCACCTCCTGTAATAATTATTTGCAGAACTTCTCTCTTGTTGCCACGGCAGAGCTCCAAAAATGCCTGACAACAGATGACTCGTTGCTGCATTTGGACTGAGGGAAGAAATCTAGGCACCCATCTTGCACTGACCTTATTTATGTTTAAATGTTCATGAATAATTTGAAGGACTGTTGTTTTAGAATAGCAAACCTTGCTGCTATTTCTGTAACTTTGAGCCGCCGGTCTTCCGTAATTTCTCCTTCCACAATAGTGATGTTTTCAGGAGTGAACATCTCCAAGGGCTGACCTGCATGCTCTTCATCTTGAATGCTTTCTCGGCCCATTGGAAAAAATTTGGCCCATTCTTTTTTTGGTAGAATATGAGTGGGAAGCTGCCCTATATACACCATGTAATTGCTGTTGAACTTCATTTGGAGTAGTCCTCCTTTTGTAAAGAACTTAAATAACAGTTGGATACTCCATTTTGAACATGTCGCAATGTTCTATACATAGCCTTCTTTAAACAACTATATCTGAACAACTGAACCAGCAGAGTAAAGTACAGCTGCATTATTTACATAACAAATAAGGTATGACACCAGGTAAGGGTTTTGTGAAGGCAATATTCCTTATCAGCGAGGCTTATGGACCTACCCTTGTATATTGGTACCTCAGAAAAAACATATTATTTGGTAAATTTATTTTTGGTTTAAATATTCTATTTTGAATTATGGATAGCAAGCATTTTAAGAACATGCTGCATATTTGTAATTGGTCACTTTATAAAGTAGTGGTTTTGGTGTGTTTCTAAATCTGTTACAGATTGCAGTCTTCTAAGTCATTGCTGAATATCATCAACAAACATTTTGGCACATTGGCATTCTGTCGTCGATGGCTAGATCGTGTTGGATGTACAAAATATCAAATGGCCCTGAAGGATCTCTGTGACAAAGGCATTGTTGATCCTTATCCACCACTGTGTGATGTAAAAGGAAGTTATACAGCACAGTTTGAACATACTATTCTGCTGAGACCTACTTGCAAAGAAGTAGTCAGTCGGGGAAATGATTATTAGTACTGCTAACCAGCAATTCTTGTCAGAATATTGTGCATTAATGCCTGTGTTAGCACTTAAATGTTTTTTGCTTTAAGAAATGCTTCATTTGTGTTTTATAACTTATGCCTGTTCAGTTTAATGAAAAAATTTTTATAGAAGAGGCATGCATTTCTTTAATTGTGTGAATTGGATATTTTGTTTATTTTTGATGCAGGCCTAAGTCTGTTGAATCATTTTGTATTGTTAGCCTGTAATTTTGAAATGTATGTTTTTCCTTTTGTTCAAGAAACTTACATAACTTTTCCCCCTTTTTTTCAAATTAATGTATAGTTTTTGTTTTGTAAATCACTTAATAAAATTTCCTGTTGAAAATGTTTTTAGTTTTGTGATTCAAAGAACTCCTCTAGTTTAAGGCCTTTCATTGATTTGTTATTAAACTACAACTGCTTCAGGATAAATTGGCAAGGAAGTTAAGAATTTTAGCATTACCCCTGGACATCTTGTACAGTTTTGAAATATGCGCTATAAACAGGGAGAAATTACAGAAAAAAATTTGGGGATTAAACATGGACATTTACACACCAATCAGATATATGTAAAATGTTAGTGTTCCATTGTGTAACTGCTTGAAGCCAGATTTTTATATAATGTTAACCAACAAAATATGTTTATAAATATATAGTAAAATCATAATATGAAGCAAGATAATTAATAATATGAAAATATGTTAGGGCTATTCATAAAGTTACTTTAGTTTTATTTTAACAAAAACATCAATGAAGTAGCAGAATTTCTTTTACAATAGTTTGAAACTACAAATTTTGTTTACTTTTCCACATAGTTTCCAGCTATATTCAAACATTTGTCATAGTTTGAAGTGCTAATTGGAACTTGTACAGGGAAGCAAATCATGTAATTAAGATTATTGTATGACTGAGTCAAACAACACGCTCTTATTGACTCCATTTGCCCACAGCTTAGGATGCAGACAATGATCAGCGAAACATTCTAATTATAAACAAGTGGGGTCAATAAGAGTATGTAGTTCATTATGCCATAAAATAATCTTAATTATTTGTCATAGTGTTCAGTGAGCTTGGAAATTCCAGTGTAAAATTTTGCTGCCTGCGACCACAACCTATGAAACTGGATTGAAACTCTTTGTCAGAGTCAGAGCACTATGATGCAAGCCACGTCATGTTCATGTACATTGTCTTATGCCATCATCACTCATGATTGGTTTGTAAATTTAACAACATTGCCATTGGATTTCAGCTACTTTACAGTTTTTTGTCACAAAAAATTGTATCACAGTGCATATCTCACACACAGAAGGGTTCTAATGCAACACATTTAATAAATACAGCTCAGCGAATAATAACTGCATGATTTTTCACTGCCAATACTTGAAACATATTGTATCAAGGTATACAACCATGTATACATGGCATTGGTATGGTGATTACTGTGTCCAACATATGAAGATGGAAGAAACCATATGAATAGGCCATGTATAATATGTAATAAACCATATTTCCTCATGTTAATAAAACAGACTAATGTTATTACAAATTTTAATTCTATGGCAACCGATTTATGAAATGGTAGAAAAAGTTTTCTAAATATAACCATGCACAAGTATTTTCCAATGTACAATGTTTCATTATTTGAATATAGTTAAGAGCAATGCTCCTATCTTCAGCTGCAGACTGATGATGTCATCTGGTGATGGCAGGAGGTAATTTTGCACAGACATAGTAGTGGTATCTCAAAGTTCATAACAATATCATCGTTTTTGATATTTCTGTTTAAAACTTTTTCTCAAGTACTAACTCCACTGGGCTCTTAATGTTTTTAATAAACTCCTTTTTAGTGTTGTGATTCTCATACTAAAAACATGCTGCAATGATTACTCAATTTGTTTACATTTAATGTTTCTGACATTTATTGGCTCAAATTTCTAAACTCCTCTTACACTTCCTAGGGCAATGGACTGACTATCCTCACAATCAATTTTATAAATTCTGGCATTCTTGTAATTTGGCATTGCATCTTTTAAGATGATCTTAACTATTCTTAATCTTAAATTTATTCTGGAGAACCAACATAATGTTATATTCCTTAAAAAAATGATCAGCTTTTGGGTCATGGGTGAATTTCTTGTACTCAAATTTACATCCATTTTCGTGTGTGTATTTCTGATGGTTTTAAATATCTTATATTTAGTTATTTTTTTGTCTACTGGTTCGTTATTGAAACTGTTCCAAAGGGCTTTATTGATGTAGTGGAATTCTTTTCAATATTCTTCTTTACCCAGGGAAATCTATATGCAAGGATGTTGTCCGAGTTTGTTTCCTGTATATTCCAAAAGCAAACTATATGTGTCTTTAATTATTTTTCAGTCTAAGAAGAACAAAACTCCATCTTCCTCAATTTCTAAAGCAAATTTTATTGTTTTTTCTTGTAAATTTAAAAGAATTTTGAAGCCTCTTTGGTGTGAATTTTGGGCACTATTACAAAATTAATAGGAATGTTTGGAAATGCGTTACAATAGTAGTATCTTTTACCTTATTTATCATGCAGCATGGGTTCTCTCAATGTATCCCCACCAACATCAATGCACCATTGCTATATTGCCATTTTTCTGGTAACTTCATTATGGTGTCTTGAAACGATTGTTTGGAAGTACTGTGCCATCATTCATGGACAGCTGCCTGAATTTTTTACTTTACAGTAAGTCCTTCATGTTATAGAATAAGTCATAATCAGATGGAGCGAGATCCAGTGTATAGAGTGAATGTGATACAGCAATGAACCAAAGCAATGGCTACTTTGCACTCATAGTGTAGCTGCAGATTGTTATATTGGAGGAACATTCCTGTCTATGATTTCCTCTTTCGCTGTTGCTGAATCATATCTCTAAGCCATGTAAGGATCTCACAGTACATCTTGCTGTTGACAGTCATTCCTTGAGGAAGTCAGTCCATTAGTAGTATTCCTGAAGTGTACCAAATGATCTGCTTATCTGCAGATGGAGCAATGCAAAATATCTTGGGCTGGGCACTATCTGAATGTTTCCATTGCATGGATAGGACTTTCTTCATGGTGACACCATGACTCGTCGCCAGTCACCAGCTTTGCCCAAAAATCTGGATCTATGCTATGCATTTCAAGTAGCTGACAATAGACTTCAACCCTATTGTCCTTCTGTGCCTGTTCCAAGTCCCTTGAAACCAATATGTACACGTCCATTCAAATTTAAATCGTGAATAATGGTGTGTAGGGTTGTATAACCAAGGCCGTTGACATTCCAGTTCATCAAAGGCAATGCTCCTATCAGCCATAATCAATTTAGACATAACCTAAACGTTCCTGGAAGACCGTAAATGGTGGATGACCAATAGTTAATTCTTGTATGCAGATTCCCTGCTGCTGGCAAAGTCATCGGCCCAGTTGTTACTGGGCTTCTGTGCAGGAACTTCTTAACTGCATACTCAGTTAAACATTTGTAATTTCAGCAATTTTGACACATTGTACAGAAACCATGCAGTTAATTTTTTTCCAGGCTATGCAACGTTCATCTTGTTCACATCTTTCTCTGCTTCACAACAAATGAACATTGTCCTTACACTACATAATCTTACAATCACCATCTAGCATCTGCATAGCATACTAGCATCAGTCCATTGCCCTAAGAATGGACATGCTCATAGATTGCATGATTAAATGCCTCTTGTATCATCGATATACCATTGACAAGTCTTGAAAATTAAAGGAAAAGCTTTAGTAATAAGTATTTCAAAAGCGTTCATGAATAAATCTGCCAAAAGAGGAGAGAGTGGATTACCATTGTTAGTTCAGAAGCATTGCTAATAACATTTTTTATCAAAACTAATGAAATTCTGGTTTGTGCACAACTCTGGGGCTTGTTTCATGAAAATATTTCACCAGTTGCTAGTATCTTACTAGCCAGTTATTAAAATACTAATAATGTAGCTGATAATGTGGAAGGCAGTGACTTTTATTGCAGCGTTTGGATGCATGTAACCTCAACCATGTATTAGTTTCATAATGTCACCATCAAAAAGAATCTGTAATGCTCAAAGCAATATTTTTTTTTTTTTTTTTTTTTTTGAGTAGTGTTTAACGCCCGTTTTTACTACTGAGGCACCACAGGCGGTGGACACTGATGATACATGAAATGAAATGATACATTGGGAAAGGATTTTTTTTTTTTTTTTTAAGGAAGGAAGCGTCCAGGCCCAAGTTTAGGTACCTCCCCGGCATTTGCCAGTTATGAAGACTGAGGAAAACCTGGAAAAAACCCCAGTCAGGGAGGACGGTCCTGGCGGGATTCGAACCGCAGACCTCCCGCTCACGAGTCCGTGCCTTAACGACCTCGGCCACCCGTGGCGGTCAAAGCAATATTACAGCTTATTTATGAGCATAAGGATATATTATTTGATCAATTTTCTGATATACTTTATAGAAACACAAGGTCAAAAAGTGGAAATTAATTACAGAAACCATGAAAACTCGGGTTAATTACTTCAGAAAAAGATTACACCTATATATGAGATACATTTTGGCCAAATATTAAGAAACTGCTACGGTAAGTACATATTTTAATTTTCTAGTACACATTTTCTGAAACAAAGCAAGAAGGGACAGTTTACTTTAAAGCCAATTTTATTTCAGATAACCAGAAATATGGGAAGAAGTAGTGGACCAGATGCTAAACTGACCGATATTGACAATCTTGTACTGCATATCAGAGGCCGCAATTTTGACATTACCATAGGAATTGGTGCTTGAAATGCAATTGCATCTGCTTTAGAATAGGTAAAAGATACTGCATTGATAGGCCTATTGATAGGCCTATTGGGGAATGCAATAACCCGTACAAAATGAAAATAGACAACCAACTGTTATTAAAAGTAAGTTGCTATCATAATTGTTTTTAATTTTTTCTTTAATTAATAATTATTAAAAATCTGCTAAAAGCAAAAATAAAAAAAAACTGAAAATTAAATGTAATATAATATTACCTTTATTAAATTTAGTTACATCAAAATGAACTAATTGCAGGAAAAACTGCTTATTTTCATATGAAAATGGATCACAGAATACCTCATTTACTGATTGTCAAATAAAAAGTGAACCTGCAATTGGAAATTTGTAATTGCAAAATATAAGTTAAAATTGGACATTTTAGAAATAGAAATCAATAACTGCAATTTTAAGCAATTATTTAGGTTAAAAATAAAATGTCTAATAATAATAATAATAATAATAATAATAATAATAATAATAATAATAATGTATAAAGAGGTGACAAATTAGGATATAGTGTAGGTTACTTTTGTTACAAATAAAATATTGAATTTGCCAATTTAGGATTTAGAAAATATAAGAAACTAGTTTCTGAAATAATTCATATAATTTTGCAATTTTTGTTCTTTTCTTCCATAGATTTGATTTTCTCCTCGCCCATCACTATTCACTATTTATTCATTGTTGTTGTTTTGTTCTTCCATCCATTCATTTGGATCCTTAGTGGAGTTAAATAATGAAACACAGCATTTTAAGATGTTGCATGCATTTGTTGGATTTACTCTTAAATCCTGATATAAAGACATTTTTTATAATTGATATTATTGTATGATTTAGTAGAACTACACTCTCTTAAAATGTAAATTGGAAAATTTACATTTTAATTAAAGAAATTTCTGTTTTAAAATGCAATCTAAGTTAAATAACGAAACACAGTATTTTAAGATGTTGCATGCATATGTTGGATTTACTCTTAAATCCTGATATAAAGACATTTTTTATAATTGATATTATTGTATGATTTAGTAGAACTACACTCTCTTAAAATGTAAATTGGAAAATTTACATTTTAATTAAAGAAATTTCTGTTTTAAAATGCAATAGCTTCATTATTGTTCGCAAATAAATCATGGTAAAATCTCAAATTTCCTTTAACTCTGGGAGAAGAGAGAGAAAGTATTTGAACGTGTAGATTTGAAACCACTTCTTCACAACTATATTAGAAAGACACTCTGAGCTATCATCCCATTGCGTTTGTAAGCCTTATTATCTAGCAAGTCACTTCCTTCGGCTCTCCGCTGTTGCTTGGGAATTGCCTGCAGCAGGGAGTTTTTCTGTCCTCCATGTACGGATAAATTCCAAAAATTGGAAGGGGAAAAAAAGAAGAAAAAATGTTGCTTTGACTCTGGCAGTTCTTTAATGCAATCTCTGTAACCCTCCCCAGTGACAGCTCTGGGAAACAAAAAATGAACAACACAACCTATTCTAAAACATTAGCAATAAATATCCAAGTCTTGGGAATTTCATTACAATTTTTCAAGCTGAAGCAATTGTACTTCTGACCTGCCTGAACTTCTGTGAGAAGAGAAAGTATGTTAATCAATGCATGCTTATCTTTATAGATAGTCAAAACTACACTTACTGCACTCAAATCTCACCAAATCATCTTTAGCTTTTGCACAGAAATGTCTCCAAGCTCTCATTAATATTTTCACAAAGAATAAATTAGAACTTTATTTCGTTCCTGGATATTAAGGCATAGAAGGTGATGAAGCAGTAGATAACATAACTAAAGACTGACTTTATGCAGCATTAGCAAGAAGACTGCTAAAACAGCAGTAAATCAATTTATGCCCCAATGGAGACGAAGACATTAAAGAATTCTACAATCTGCTGGCAACTATGATGGAGATATAAGACTCGGCAAGAAACTTCATTATTGATCTTCAGTTGTCAAATCAGTGCCTGAGATCACCCAGGCGAGACACCTTTAGGCTCATATGGACACAAAAGAAGCAGAAGAGAAGACGTGCAATTTGGACAAGAACACCAACTCCGAGTAAAGAGGGTAGGTTCATATGTTTCGGGCGTAACCATTTTCTAGGTATGATAAAGACAAAAACTATGCATCACTTTTCAATATTGTTATTCTTTACTGCAATACATTTCTCACATCTTTGAATTAACATTTCAATCCCCTCCAAAAAATAGTCGGAAGTCTTGTCTGCAAAATGGGCACAAACAACATCCATCACTTCTTCGTCACATTTAAATTTCCTTCCTTGAAGGTCATTCTTGAGTTTTGAGAAGAGAAAACAGTCACTGGGAGTTAGATCTGAGCTGTAGGGGGGATGGGAGTTTCCTTGAAGCCACATTTCTTCACAGTTTCCTTTGCAACAAGAGCTGTGTGCATAAGCATGTAGTCATGAAGAATGCATGCAGTACCACTGTTTTCCTCACCTTTTCTCTTTGATGGAAGCAAAATTGAGCAGAGTTAGCAGCTTATTAACCCAAAATAAACTGCAAAAGCAAAGGATGCAGTTCTAATCGTGCCTTGGCCAGTTTCTCTAAAATTCAAATGGCAATTAAATTAATGGCCTCAATTGCACCATTCATTCTATTCAATTCAGTACATTACACTATAGCAATTGGCAATGAATGTTTAAATTTTTACCCAAAGATGAATGGGTATTTCAGCAGCATGTATATATTGATGTGTTATTTTTATGTCATATATAAAAACATTTATGCTCTCCCACATAGCACACACCGCTATAAGCTGTTCAAGACTTTATTGCAAACATTCTGAAGAGTACTTGTTAAAATGGATGTTTACATCTGTATGCTAAGATAAATATTATCTCTAGCATATGACAATCATCAATCAATCTGGAAATACAGAATATCTTATTAAAGAAATGCAAATACAATCACTCTCTCTCTCTCTCTCTCTCTCACACACACACACACTTATAAATGAATATAAATAAGGCAGTTTTGTAGCAGTAATATTGTATTAGGCTTATAGGCTTATTCTTGTGAACTCCATTAAGAGCTATTGTTGTTGTGTTGTTCATACATTGTGTAGCTTACATTAAAGTATAACATACATAATAATTACTGTTGAAATTGCGACAAACTGTGGAAGTTGGAACAACAAATGCACTATTAAATATTACAGAAGTAAATGAATCTTAATATGTATGGGTGTCACTACAACATTTTTGAGATAAGAAGTTGCCATACAATTGGATTTTCACATACAGTACACTACAGTAAGTTCTATACACCAGCACCTCTGCCTCTGGAAGTAGTATGCCATTTGTTCTTTGGCATAGCATTCATCTCCTTTTCATCGGCAGCAACAGCTTCTCCCAGGTTGGAAAAATCACTATTTATGTAGGAGATTTTTCACATTTTATTACTAGATGAAATTGGATGATGCCTAGTTGAGACTGCAGGTATAATTAAATCATTAATTTACTGAAACGAGGAGCAGTATAATCTTGAGGTCGTCTTTCCTGGATTTTTGAGAACACCATAGATATATGTAATTGTCATCTTCTTTGCTTTGTGCTTTAGTACCCTAGAAAGAAAATTAACATCATATAATTTATGTCTTGCATGTCCATTAAATTATTAATGTGATTGTAAATATTTGTCATTGTGTAAAATGACATGAACAGGATCCATTTTCATTTCTACATTTATCGCATTTGCTACAAATTTTGGAAATTTTTAAATTATCAAGACCAATTCAAACCTCAAAATCCACTTAAAAGTTAGTTTGGCGCTTTTCTGCACGATTACAGAGTTCTATTTTGTACCTGATCTAAATGTATTTACCAAGATTTAATTAAATTTTAAAACCAACATATCAAAACTACTGAAATCGAGCTAGTATAGATGTTAGATTAGACTAGTGAATCAATTTTTGCACTCTTATATTCCATGTTTTATTGAACTGCTCAGAATGTGTTTCATGAGCTACTGCAGCTGGTGAACCCTCAGCATGTATAACTACCCTCAATCTTCGGGGCATAGATGATAATCAGATTTCTATAGTAGTGTGAATGAGAGGCTACAACATCCCAGGCTAATGAAAGATACAATGATAAATTTATCCAATATATTTGGGAACTATGTGTATGGACTTTTGTAAAAGATTAAGGAAATTCTTATGGTATAGAAACGTTTAATATTCACTACTTGCAAGAATTCAAGCAACTTTGAATTGGGCAAGAATTTTCACTTTGTGCTATAAATTAATTGTTCTATAGTGACATCACACATTACAGCACAGTAATTTAACATTAATAACTGTGATTACAAATAAAAACCACTAATACTGAACAAAAGCCTACATTTTATTTATCCAATTGATTACGTTATTTAAGTCAACCCCCCTCCTTCAAATGCAGTAGTTTTGCAGATTCTGAGTGTTGTGAATAATATTATTTTATTTTAATAAAAGCAAAATGTTTCAAACATTGCCATTCATTTATCTGCTAGAATAGCAATGATTCCCAACAAGAATATGCTAAATTACTTGCAAAATATACATTTTAATACCATACTATAATATAAAGGGCTATAGAAAAAAGTTTCAAGAATGCATTAAAGGGAAGTAATTAACTGCATTTTAGCCTCATTCATTAATTACTTATTTGCATTCATTTCAATTTTGCAATGAATATTAAATTGTAAATTAAACATGCTGATTTACCACTTACTAATAGGGAGTGAATGTACTATTAATTTATCTGTTATCCCTAAACTGTTTTTTTTTGTTTGTCAAAATGGAGAGTACATATGTAGCAGTTTTTCCTTCCCTGCATTTGTGTGTTTCCGGAAAAATCGGCCTAAAGTTTATATCTGAAATTAAATATGAGTTATTAAATGTATGTAGCACTTATAACACAACAGTAAAATACAATCTTGTTTTTCTTTAAATCCCCTAACATGTAAAATGTAAACCTTTTAATGAAACGGTTTTGAAATATCTAATCTAAATTCTACTCTAAACAGTACTCATCAGTAATTAAGTTGTTGATAATAATCAAAACTGTACATAATGTCACTGTAATGATATTTCTATTTATAAATGAATGAAGAAAGCACTACATTGTGTTCACTGTTACTACTATATTTTTGGGGCAGGAAGGGGAATTAGAAGAAAAAGGCTATCCAGTTATAAACTTATGAATTTACGATATATTTTGCTGAAATACTGTGAAAAAATGTTACAACTAATTTAACACATTCAGTACAGACACATATGCACAGGGCATTTAAACATACGTTACTGGGTCGGTAGTTTTTTCAATACCATGCGCATTTGCATCTTCAACAATCAAGTACAAATAGCCATGAACATGCTGAAATCTTACCGCTCAGTCATTTTCCGGGAAATAAAAAGTTTTAATTCCTCTTTAATTCAATTATCGTCTCTGTTGCACCCGATCAGGCGCACTTATATTTTAATAAGTGTACGTTTAAACATGCGTCGTGATATCTCAAAAACCACCGTGATATCAAAACACCACGTAACAATGCACATTTCTTCGTTTCAGAACTGCAAATAACCATTTTCAAAGAGATTTCACATAAAATTATTCCGTTTCCTTCTATTTGCCAACTTTATACCACATATTAATGAAAAGCATGCTTCTGTTAGGCGAAATAGGTGTGTAGACTGTTTAACCTTGCAGCTTTAGCCCTCGTAGTTGAGAGACGCTGTATTCGAGTTAGAATGGCCAACAACTAAGCTGCGAGCGCAGCGCCAATTTTGTAAATATTCCCCCGGAATTTCTGGCGTTCACATGAGATCCCAAGGTCACCAATCTAGTTGCAATAGCCTGAGCCTGATGTAGGCTAATCTGCTTCCTCAAAACACAGTAAACAATAATTATACGATTACTTTTATATACAAGAATCCTATTTTGATCACAAATACTTTACAATATCCTTTAGCGTAAAGTCAATTGAGTAAAACTTTCAAACATGTACATTTCAATCCTACAGGTACGCATGCGCAAGGTGCCTGCTTCGCACTGTGATTCTGACTCATAGCACATGCTAGGCATATGGACACGTTTATCAAGTGCTTAACATTTCTTAGCTTCTAGTCACGTTGGAAACTGTGGTTAAGAGGAAAAGGTAGTGTTTGTATTGGAGTTCCGTACAAGTGCGTGAACACTTCGAGGAGTATTTAGCAATGGCAATTGATTCAGTACAAGAGAAACATCGACCTGGTGCCCTGAAACAGCAAAACAAGGCACACAAACATGGGAGACATAGAAGTAAAGGTGCAATCGAAAATGCTTTGAAAGGTAACAGCAATTAGTAGGCAGTTTACCTACAGTATGTTTACACGTTTATATTTAAGAAACAATAAGGCGACGTACTTTCAAACTTTACTCACGATAGTAGTTGCTGGATCTAAGCAGCACGTGTCAGTGTTTTGTCTTAAAAGTAAATATAGGTTATGTACGGCAATTGGCATTCGCCTCGCTCATAAAATGCAGTGTATTGGTACATAGTTGTACAGAAATATATTTAGAAAATGTTTTCACTATGCATGTATTCTATCCATTAACGAACTTTAATGTTTTCGATTATATTTCAGGACGAGTGTCAGCCAAAACTTTTACAAAGAAAGCTAGACATGAGCTTAAAAAAGAAGAACGCCGAAACCAAGCTAATCAGATGAGGCAAAAGAAACGAGAAGAAATTCTGTCCAAAAAACGTTCTATAGGTGGTGCAAATACAGCTCCATTTCTTATATCAATTGTACCTTTGTGTGCAGACATTGTTCCTCAAGATGCACTGAAACTGTTGCAACAAGCTGATAAAGAGGCAGTCGTGACTCAAAGTCGTGAGAGATATAGTCACATAAGGTAACAGAAATACAGAAAGGTAATAGTCCAATTAGTTCATCCAGAACTTGCTGCATTCACCTATTTCCTTTTATCATTACAGTTGCTAGATATATATATATATTTACTCCACTTAAGCAGACTGTGATGACACTAGCTGTTCCAGCACTTTTTTGAGCATTGCACAATGGATAATACATGGATTGATAACAATATAAAATGCTTGTGTGTTAGGTTATGTTAAGTCAGGCTAAATTTTGGTATGAAGTGATAATATAATTCCTGTTGAATATTGCATCATTTTTACACTGTAAGGAAAATGCACTATAGGTAGTTATTAGTGAATAAAGGGGCTTAAGCTGAGAGAGAAAGATGGCACAAAATCCAAATAATTTTCTTAGTCCTCAGCTAAAAACATCCACCTTTGTGGCAAAAGTGGCATATATACTGGATGAACTAATTGAAATTCTTGCCGATAAAAATAATGAATTTATGTAATACAACATTCTCTCTTTTTTGCCCCTCTCTGTTTGTATAATTGCTTTTGTAAGATTAAACTAATTCAACTTTTTGGGAGCATTTTAAAGTTATGAAAATATGTTTTAAGGTGCTATAATCACCATCTGTAACTCAAACCTGTTTTTATTTAATACATGGTGCTTCCGTAGAAGCTTACTGAATTGTACTACCCACAAAAATTTAAACATTTAGTGTCATAGAAACATTTTTATCCATAAAAATTTTCTTGTACCTGATGGTTGTGTTTGCAGCAATTATCTGTAGGGAACTAGATTGGTTTGCAGTCATGGTGAAAACCAATGTTTTGGTATTTTTCTGGAATATTTTGTTTGGGGGAAATCAGGGGAACAATAGAAGGAGACTCGTGCTCATAAGTCATTATGTGTAGTATAACCTGAAACATACCTCTTGGCATGAGCATTCCCAGGAAAGTTTGCCTCCAGTTTCATACAATTGATTGTTGTGATGTTAGTTTAGGAAGGAAACATTTTACTAAGTTGGGCTATACCTCAACTCCAGAGGCAAGAGGCTGCTTGCAAATCTCATTGCCAAGGATTTGAAATGTAGTTTTGTGTCAAACTGTAGCAGGCCTATTCCTGTTATTGTTGGTTTCCCTCATTATTTAGGATAAAAGAGAGAGAGAAGAGACAGCAACAGATCTTTATATCTAATGGTTTAAATTCATCAAAAATAAACAACACATGCTTTTTTTTTTTTTTTTTTTTTAATGCAAATTGGAACTTATACAGTAAAGCTGATCATATAATTGAGTTGTACTACATACCCTTTTATGCTTCACTTGTTTAAATTTAGTACATATTTCACAAGCAATCATGGTAATCACTGATAAACAAGAAATTAAAGCTATTTGTCTAACTTAACACCACTGTACGGAAATAGAACTTGGCAAATAATAATTGATAATTATGACATTCCATTAACTGTAGAGATGTATTTACAAAAAGACCAACCTCAATTTAAGTAATATCGACATTTCATTTTGTAGAGAGCAAGACTTTGAAAACTGATGTACTAAAATTGAAAGTACTAGTGGTGCATTTGTAATTTTAACTGTTTAAGGGCTCCATCAGGATTTTTTTTTTATCATAAATTATTTAGACCTTCCAGAAATTATACAAATATTCTTAGTTTGTGGGAATTTTAATGTGAATACCTCAACTGATATGTAAGGAAGCGAAGATTGACATTCTTATTAGGGAGTTGAATGGAATTTGAATTTAAGTACCAATAATATCTGTACACAAACAGTTAACAATTTTCAATTAATTAAATTCAATTAAATGTACTTACGAAGCTGTTGACAATGGAGTGGTGTATATATAAACAATGTATACAGTTTTTTTTACACTAACTCCATTCACTTACATGAAATTTGGACATATGTTTCAGGAGCAATCCCTCCCATCTTCAGCCTGTTGACAAACTGTTGTTAAACATGGCGGTTGGGTCTCTTGATGTTCTTGTGGCAGCATCTGTTGGTTATATTAGGAATTTGCTGAGTTCATCCAATGGAGGGAAATTGAAATTCATCAAATTATGCTTATTTTTTGTATTGAAAATGTTTTCCCAAGTGGAAAGTTCTATTGCATTATGAAGTTGTTTAAGTAATTTTATCTCTGGTTTTAATTTCATGATTTTTATTCCAAAAGTGCGCTGCTATTACTGATTTATCAATTTGTTTAAAGCGAATATTTCTGAAGTGTTCTTTTTTCCGGATTCCCAAATTCCTCTTCTTTTTTCCAATGTATTTTTTATCGCACTCTGCACATTATATTTCGTAAATACCTGACTTTTATTCTGTTGGCATGTAGTCCTTTACTCTGCAACCTAATAAGTTTTTTATATTATAATTGTTCTTTGGGGCTAACATAATTCCTTGTTCTTTGAATATCTTTTTGAACTTATTGTGCTAAATTGGATGGTATGTGAAACTTGAATTTGTACCTTTCTTTTGCACTTTTAAGTGTGGAAACATCTCTTATTGTTTTTTGGTTTTATTGATGATTTTTATTACTGTGTCTTTGTTGTATCCATTAGTTTCTCCTATCTTTATGATTTGTTGGTATTCCAATTTGTACTCTGTTTCTGTGAGTGGAATGTTAACTAATCTGTGTGCTAAACTATAAAACACTGCATATTTATGTGGAATGGGGTTAAAACGGTCATTTTTATGTAATTTTCTGTGTGAGTATCCTTTCTATGAATTCCAAATGTAAGATAGTTTTCATTTCTTATGATTTTTACATCTAGGAAGGGGAGATATCCACTTCTTTCTTCCTCTATGGTGAAATTTATAGATTTGTGCTGCAAATTCAGAAGTTTTAGTGCATCTGTTGTATGTTTTTTCGGAATTGTTGCAAATATGTCATCCACATACCTATACCATGTTTTGAAGATTAGAGGGAAGGCTTTGGTGATATGCATTTCAAACGAACTCATAAAAAAATCTGCTAGAAATGGAGATAACGGGTTTCCCATAGCTAGTCCCGAGACTTGTTGGTAATATTTTTTATTGAAAATGAAGTAATTTTGTTCGATGCAAATGTTCATAAGTTTTATCAAGTCTTCAATTTCTTGTGTCTGTAGATCTAAGGATTTTAACCAATTCTTTAACATTAGCATAAGTGTATCTTTTGGTATGCTTGGGAATAAGGCTTTTACATCAAACAATACCATTATATTTTCTGCTGTAATTTTGTAATTTTTCTACCAAATCCTGTGAATTTTTGACACTCAAACTTTGGTATTTTTTCAAGGATTTGAAAATGTCAATTAATTTTTTTGCTAACAAGTATGTTGGTGAATTGATATTATTGATTATAGGTCTCATGCTGTTGTATTTTTTGTGTAATTTAGGAAGTGCATACATTCTAGGTAATACTGGGTTGCTATGTTTATAAATTTTCAATTAATTCCTACTGTATCTTGGTCTTCAACATTCACTGGAATTTCCCAAAGACTCAAGTTTGGATATGTACAATATGCATAAGTATATACAAACACAAACAAAACAAACCACTTTTATTTACTAATTTTTAGTAAACATTTATGAATATTTAACAAATTAACATACTTAACCTGCATTATACTAGATTAATAAATCTAACATCCATCTATACAAGGCCTTATTACACCCAGCCTCCAGTATGCATAATGAAACCCCCCCACTTCTTGAATTTCTGTTGTTAACACTATTTTATAAATATAACCTGCATTATACTAGATAAATAAATCTAACATCCATCTATACGAGGCCTTATTACACACAGCCCCCAGTGTGCATAATGAAACCCCCCACTTCTTGTATTTTCTTTGTTAACACTATTTTATAAATATTAGGAAGTAATAATTTAGATTATGTAGTAAATTTTTCAACCGGAATACACAATTACTAAGCAACAGCTATAGATAATATATTTATAGATGAAAGTAAGAATTTAAAACGTTCCTTATTTCCATTATTAAATGGATCATGAGATCATCATGCACAGATGCTGGTGTTAAATAGGAATAAAGTAAAATAAAGTAAATTCAACTGGCTCTGGTCATATGATTTAGAGTAATAAATAATGCTTCAGTTGTGAATTTTAATCATGATCTAGTTCTGAAAATTGGGAAACTGTTCTATTCTTATAAAGTAGATTATAAATTAAATTAACTAAGTAATATGTTACAGCATTTTGAGATAAATTTTCTTAAAAAGAAAAAAAGTCAAAATAACTGACCTAAATAATAAATTATGATTAACCACTGGGATTAAAATGTCCATAAACAAAAAAAAATCTTACTTATGTATTCAATTTGTTTACACTAAACTCCACTTACAGAAAATTAAGACATGTTTTGAGAGTACTCACTCCCATCTTCAGTTGTTGCCCGACTACTGTTAATTGAAATGGTGACTGAATACCCGAATGTTCCTGTGGCAGTGTCTGGTGGTTGTAGTAGGAACTTACCGAGTTCATCCATAGGAGGAAAATCGAAATTCAATAAGTTTTCTGTATTTTTTATGATGAACAATTGAACAATTTCATTGGGTTGTGAAGCTGTTTCAGCAGATTAACTTCTGGTTTAATTTCATGATTTTTGGTCCAAAAGTGAGTTGATACTGCTAATTTATCAACCTGCTTAAACCTAATATTCCTAAAGTGTTCTTTTCTCTGAATTTCCAAATTTCTCTTTGTTTTTCCAAAGTACCTCTGATCACAATTTGCACATTTGATTTCATATTATCAATTTTTGTCTTTTAAATTTATTGATAATTTTTATTACTGTGTCTTTGTTGATACCTTTGGTTATGCCTTTGTTATCTGTTGGTATTCTATTTTGTACTCTGTTTCTGTGAGAGGGATGTTAGCTAATCTGCATACCAAGCTGTTAAACACTGCATATTTATGTGGAATGGGGTTATGACTAATTTTTTTTTGTAATTTTCTGTGTGTGTTTCTTTTCTGTGAATTCTAAAGTTCAATCTCCATTTCTTATGATTTTTAAATTTAGGAATGGAAGCCAACCATTTCTCTCTTCTTCAATGGTAAATTGTATAGATTTATCATAGATTAAGAAGTTTCAGAGCATCTATTCAATGTTTTTTTTGGTATTATTGCTAATATGTTGTTCATATACCTATACCATGTCTTGAAAATTAAAGGGAAGGCTACTCCATTGTCTACAGCTTTATAAGTACAATTTATTTAAAAGAAATCTTTTTTCATTATTAATTCAATTTAGAATCGAACACACTGAAACATGCATTAATAATCTCTTCTGTGTCAAAATATTTAGAACGCTCCATGGTTTCACTTACATGTCCTGAATAACCTTAAAAAGTGTTCTAAACATTTTGACTTGCAAGAGATAGTTAAAAGAAATATTTATATACAAAGTAGAATTTGCAATGACAAATACTATAAAATGCACTATAAAAAGTACTGTAAAATACTGAATAAAGTAATTAAAGAAGCAAAGAGTAGGCATTTCTCATGTCAGCAGTACATCTAAAAATAAAATCAAGACTGCTTGAAATATAATAACTATGACAGCTGTAGATCAAATAAAAATGATAATATATCCTATTTAATTTATCACATTGTGAAAGTTAACAAACTTAGATATTGCAAGTGCTTTTAACAGTCACTTTATAACATTTGCAGAGAAATGCATAACAGATAATCTAAGAGTTAAGGCTTTAGATCTATTAATAAAATCTGTAAATAAACATAAATTTCATCAAAAATTTACTACTAGGCCAATTTCTCCAAGAGAAATAAAAAAAAATTAAGTTACTCAAGTGCAAAAAGTTCCTCTGGGTGGGATTGAGATAAGTACTAAACTATTAAAAAGCTATAAATGATTATCCAGTACTGTAGTATCATACACTCTAGTGCTTCCCTTACTTTTAAAATATGGTGGGACCGGTTTCAAAGAGAATCCTCTCCATCAATAAACTTGATGACTGGTTGGGGAAACTATCTTCTAAGAGGACTTACGACTGCATCCTAGCGACACTTTTATGAACTGGAAATTTGTATTGCATTCTCCAGGAATCTTGAGGTTCACAAGATGATCTTTATGTTTATAAATGTAAGTCCTTTCCCATATATCTAACTCTATATGTCCATGTGCTTCTTTAAGGAACTTTATTTCCTTTGTTATATAATGATTATCTATCCAAAAGTGGTGCACTACTGCGGACCTATCTATTTGTTGGTACTAAATGTTCCTGAGATGTTCATTTAAACGTGTTCCTAAGTCCTTTTTGTTCTACCAACATATATCTTATCACATTCTTTGCAGGATATTTTGTAGTTGCCCAACTTTTTTTCTTTTGGGACATTATTAAAAGTGTTGTCCCCTAGAACATTTTTAAGTGTATCTGTTGACAGGTGCCAATATGATGTTAAAATCCTTAAAAAATTTTGAAATTTATTCATAGCTATTGGATGGTAGGTGAATTTTTTAAAAAACCGGTATATCCTTTTTGGTCACAAATGTGGTTGTGTTCTGAATCTTACTGAGTCGAACTAACACTCTTTTGCTCCACTTGTTTAAATACGTAGGATTGGTTTCACAAACCCTTTGTTCACATCGTCAGCCCATTGTCGACTCAAATTTCAGTTTACCATCTAACTACTGACCTTCATAACTTTTAAATTCATTCTCAAAGGTTCTGGAAAAAAATTATGTATAGGCACGTTATGAAAAATCTATACTTAAATAATATTTTTAACATCCTCCCAGTTTACTCAGTTCTGGTGGTGTAGTGGTAACCATACTTGCCTCCTAAATCCAAGATTGCGGGTTCAATCCCGGCCAGGACCGATGGATTTTTTCGGATGTAAAAATCCTAAGTATGGCTTCCTTCAGAAGGGAAGTAAAGCCGTGGGTCCCATGTCATACTTTTACTACATGATAAAGAACCTCAGGCCTGAAAAAAAGAGGCCTCTGATGAAAATTTCACACCCTGATTTGAATGGGACACTGATGACTTGAGATGTTAAAGAGTGTCCGTAAATAAAACAAACAAAAAATCCTCCCAGTTTGATTTTAGAAATGGCATGTTATCTAACAAGGCCACATTTAAACTTACTACAGAAATCATAGAAGCACTAGATAAGAAGAAATATGTTGTAGGTATATTTTGTGTTTTGGCATAGACATTTGACATATAGATCATGAGCTATTATTACAAAAGTTGGATTTCTATGGGTTAGGTAATGTAAAAATGAAATGGTTTGATTCTTATTATTTTAATAGAATGCAAAAAGATGTAATTAAACTCCATGAATCCTTGGTAGGAGTTGTAAAAAATGGTATGCCATAGGGATGAATGTTGGATTCTCTACATTTTTTAATCTTTATCAAAGACCTGTCATGTAGCATTAGTCATGAATCAAAAGTGCTACTTTTTGGAGATGATATTAGTGTGCTACTAACAGAGAAATTACAAGAAATTCTGTCAAATACAGCTACAATAGTTTTTTATGAAATAAACTTATGATTTCAAGCCAATAAGATGTTACTGAATATACATAAACCAAATCAGAGCAAAGAATAAATATATATTATCTCACAATCAATTATCAATATCAGACCCTAAAAGAAATAGCTTGTACAAAATTCTTAAAGTTACAAATTGATCAAAACCTTTACTGCAGGAAATGTTGAAATGATAATTCCCAAACTTACCTTAATCTGTTTTGCTCTAAGAGTTTTAAATTATCTCTTATCACAAGATGCCTTGTGTATGGTATTCTTTGCATATTTTCACTCTATAGGATATAATGAAATATGGAACTGTTTTTGGAATAACATTTCTTATACAGAAAAAGTTTTTCATTTGCAAAAGAAGGCTATTAAAATAATCTGTGGAAAGAAAAGAAGAGAATCCTATAGACCTTTATTCAAAAAATTAAATGCACTTATCCTTATAGGAGAATATATATGAGCTAATGTGTTATGTAATAGATAATCTCAACATTTTTTAATTGAATTTTAGCGCACATAAACTCAATATTAGGAACAGGAATGATTTGTATAGGCTGGGTATCTTGTCGCAGATTTTCCAGAAGGAGCCTACTATTGTACAATTCAGATATTTAATGGCCTGCCCAACAGAATTAAATTATTAGGAAATGAACATAAATTCATATCTTTCAAAATTTTTTCTTAAGGAATTTTTAATAATTCATACCTTCCACAATATGATTGAATATTTTGAACTTATTCATCCTAATTGTGAATATGTTTTTTTTTCCCTCCATGTTTTATATCCTTGAGCTCTTGCTCACATCAGGATCTATACAGATATATATATTACGTTACACAGTGTGATAAAATATTTGAAAAGACTCTTAGATAATTATAGTGAAGCAGTATATTAATGGCAACACATTCTATTAAATATGGGAAACTTTGCAATCATTTCATTACCAGTCAATATTATATATGACATACAATGTTCTCATGCACTCTACATGAGCAATAATGGTTTTTTTGTTAGTAATAAGCTGTTGCTGAATGATAGGCTAGTTTTGTATGAATTCATGCATAGTTGCTTTATTTTGTTTTAATTTAATTGAATGTGAGCAACAGTATACCTTGCTTTTATTCTAAGGGGGGCCCCCCCATTTTTGCTACCATTGTAAGAGAAATTTTAAATTATAAAAGTAGATATACTAACTCCAAGGATTAATTTGAGTTAAACATGAATTTAAAACATAGGAAGTATAGGATGCTCTCCGTAGAGATGGGCCTCATGTTGCAAATTCCAGACTTAAATCAAAAGGTCACTGATAAATTTGTTGCCATGAAAACCAGGGGGATTAATTTTTGTTTGTTTAAATATCATTGCACAAGTATGTTATTCACATTCTTTGCTGCTCCTTGATGTAGTTCCACTGAACTTATTTTAATGGAACACATAAAGTATTGTACAACACACCTATTTCAAGCACTTGGTCTATTAAATTTTTAACAAAAATAAATGTTTTTAATCTTTCCTCTTTTGCCACAAAATTTCTACACTCTACCTCTTGCCCCCAAATAATATAACACACAAACTACATAAACTGTTAATTAAAAAGTGGCTGACATACAAAAGAGAAAGAGATAGAAAATTTAATGACAATACTATAGTAAACCACAAAAGGAAAAAAATATCTGTTACAAAAGAAACGTGCATAGAGAGATGGTTGAGAAATAAGGAATGTAAACAAATAAAATTAATATTAATTTAATGGAAATAAAAAGCATAAAGTAAATGGTTAGCACAAGAAAAATTAAAATAATGCATGGGACTTTGACTTCTAAGATGTATTTGCTTTATAAAAAAAAGTTGATGTAAGTGCATCAACAGCAAAGAAGATATTTTGAACTTATAATTGTTTTTTTAAAAATGGAAGTAAGGGAAGTTAGAGAAATAAAAATTGAAATCACATTAATTGATTCGTTTTATTTAAGGATGCTCTTTAACATCTCAGATCATCAGCATCCCAATAAATCACATTAAAAGGAACAGACATTTAATGGATTGGGAGAAAATAGGGACTAAAAGAATAATGAAAAATAATATACATCAAAAGTAAACATGAAAAAATATATAACAGAGGATAATAATGCAACAAAAATAACAAAGCATAACATTAACAATCTTAATGGTAAACAAGGGAATTGAAATGATAATGTAATATAAAGCATAACAGTTAATGGTATTAATAATTTGGATATATTCCCCATAAAACTTGAAAATATGTAGTTTACATGTTTGCTCTAGTTAATAAAATAAATGTTAATACTAACATGATCACTCAAGTTGGTACTTTAACTTAATCTACCAAAATTCATTACTATAAGGGTCTTCATCTAATCTTAAAATGTAACTCCAAGGATAAAGTTTCTGCGTGCACTTAATGATAGAAAAAAAGGGGGGGGGGAGTTAACATAAAAGCATAACAGCAGGCTGGAAGAGCTGAAATGAATATGTTCAAAGTTAGTAACCCATCCACCACCTGTAAATGGACGTGAACTTTTATAACAGAAATCTTGCCAGGAAGGAGAAAATGGCAATGGCAGGTGGTGATATTAAGATTACCAAAAGCAAGAAATCTAAAGCAGTACAGAGAAGCAGAAGGAAATAAGTTAACTATAACATTTGATTTGCTTCAAAAAGTATTGATATTTCAATGGTAGATATTATAAGATTTTTTCTTCATTGCTGCTCACCTGCATGAGCTGAAAAGGTAATGGGGTACATCACACATGCTTGGTGGGAGTAAAGAAGAAAACATGCTGTGTTACTGTAACAGTCATAATGGTAAACATCTTATCTGCAGAGTCTATGAACAAAAATTAACCCTTACACCTTCATTTTGTTATCTGTTGAGATATACTTGTCAAAACCACTGCTTAACATGTTAACACCATCCACGATGAAACTATAACCATAAAAAGTAAAACTGATTAAGGCAAATTTCTTAAATCAAACTTAAGTGAACACCTAACATATGTGTTATATTTTAAGATTGTGGCGCGCATGCAAATTTTAAAATGTAACCCCTAAGATTAAGTTGGCAAACTTAATGAATGCTTTGATGTGCCTATTATCACAGTTTTATCCCTGTTGCACCATATATATGTAAATTTATGTAATTGTTGTCAACTCTGAAAAATAGTGGAAGAACCTATTAAGGTGCTCTATAGCCCTGTATCAGTGAATGTCATAAAAAGAAGTACCAATGCAGAGTTTTTGACATTTTTATTAGCCTGTAACATGCCTGCATACTGAAACTGCTATACTACGGTAAAATTAGCGATGTACTATCTTCCAAGAAAGTAAATGTACAAATTTTGCAGGACAGTATCATTCAGGTGTGGATGTATGGAGGGTATAAACATTAAATCAGTCAAGTTTACTGTCAGTGTAGCTGCTGCTTGCTTAAAAAATGTTCCAGTCCTTATTTAGTTTCTTTGTCATTCAATTAATTATAGTATGTATGTGATATATATATATATATATATATATATATATATATATATCACATACATACTATTCATTATATATATAGAATATCAAAATAAACAGGTAAAAGTTTATTCACTTGTACTCATGTAGTGATTGTGTATCATATAAATTTATTATAACCGAGCATAATGGCCTGGTGCACAAATGCAGTGCTACAAGGCTGAAACTTTGTCATAAATCTGGAGTTTGCATCCTCCAGATTCCACTTAGTTTTTTATATTTAATATAAATGGATGTGCAATATTATACCATTTGTAGGTTGTCTCTTATAACATTCATTTTAGGACCGTCACATTCAAGCATTATGCTTATTGTTATTCACAGAGAGTTTGGATGCTTTTATTTCATTATTTTGTTAATGTACTATTTAAAACTAAAAATGGGTTAAAATATACCTGTTACTGAAACAACCGTAAAACAGGTATTATTACATGAAAGTGAAACTGACCATTATAGATTAGTTACTGAAATAATATCAGCAAAACATTCATTCAGCTACCACTGGCAGGGTAGCTAAGAGGTCTAACAAGCAACAGGTCTTTCATGTAAAAACTATATTGCACGTGTGGTGTTTGATTCTTGGCAACTGGGCGTGTTGCAAGCCGTGTAATTGAGCAGCAGTCAATATGTAGAAGGCTATGGTTTGCACTCCATCAATATTTTTTTTATCCTCTTTTGAGTGCTAAATAAAAAACCCTTCCAGCGCTCTAATGAATAACATATTACAAATGGAAGCATTAAATTATATTATTTCTGCTTTTTGGGAAAATAGCTAAATGCCATTTAAATAAATATTAATGTTTGTTACTATTATGCAAAGAATTTAAGCTTCAAATACCAATCACTAAGACAACAAAGGAACAATTAGTAACCGGCAAAGGGCTTTATTTCCCCTTTTATACCAAATTATGGTTTGAATATTGTACAAAAGTTAAAATCTGCCTGCTAGCTGAACCACCATAACCTTCTGCTCAACTAGCTTGTTAGATCTCTTAACTACCCTGCCAGCGGTAGCTGAATGTATGCTTTGCTATATTATTTCAGTAATTAATCTTCAATGGTCAGTTTCTTTTTCATGCAATTATACTTGTTTTATGGTTGTTTCAGCAATAAGTATATTTTAATCCATTTACCGCATAGTACCTTACAAAATACTACAATAAAAGCATACAAACTTATTGGGACTAATGATAAGCATAATGCTTAAATAGATGGACTTCTAAAATGAATGTTATGAGAGAAAATTTGCAAACAGTGGCAATGGTATAATGTTGCACATCCGTTTATTAGAAAGAGCTGTATTATTAAGCATAGAAACAAAGCCAGACCTGGAGGATGTAAACTGCAGATTTATGATGAAGTCTCAACCTTGTGGCACTGCATTTGTGCGCTAGGCCATTACACTTGGTTGTAATAAATTTGTACAGTTAAGATACCCATGAGTGAGGACTACAGGTTTATAACCTTTTCCCTGTTTGATTTGATATTCAATACATATATACTGTATTTAGTTGAGCTATGTATGTAAATTTTCACTATTTCATGGCATTTACCATATATTGTGACAAAGCAACTAAATAAGGATTTGAACATTTTTGAAGCAAGCACTGACTATGCTGACTCTTTGAACTTGACTGAATCAATTTTCATACCCTGCAAACATGCATGCCTGAATGATACTTCCCCACAAAAGGTATACATTTATTTTCTTGAAAGCTAGTACATTATGGCAGTAGTACATAGAGCAAGAGGCAAATATACTTCAACTGTAATAGCAACATGTAGCAATAATGATAAACCTCCTGAGGATAGCTAGTATTTATTTAAATTAGAGTGGTGTCATTTTTCTGCATATGCGAGATGATGATAAGTTCCTGACTCCCAATAGAATGCATCAGCCAAACATGTGAAAAACATATAAAAGTGAATAGAAATGGAACAAACAATCTGTGTAATATCTATGTGCGCATAATACTGTTGCTCCCAATAAAAGTTGTAAATATCATAGCACTAAAACAAAACCTATGCTCATGCTAATTACAATGAAATAATTGTGAATCACTAAAGTTGTGTTGGGTGCGGAAGATTGTATTTCTGTCCTTTGGAATGATCATAGGCTATGTTGCCAATACTTTTCTACATGATGCACATGCAAGATGTTGACAGAGTTCATTTTTATCCCTTAGAATGCATCTAAGTGGTGGGCCTTTTAATTATGCACGTTGTGATTTTCAACAGGAAAATAAAACATATAGTTTCATCAGAGTTACATGCATACTTAATTCAGGCTTTATCTGACTAGCATTTCCCTCTAATAGTTTGCAAAAAATGATAAAATTTGATCTTAGCCTACAAAATTTGGAGTCAGTTATACAATATTAATTGTTATTTAAAATTATTTGAAAAACATACATGCAATTATCAATTTTCAGGTTGCTACATATAAAATGCTGTATTCATAATAGTGGATATATTAAAAAATAAAAAATTTCATGTAAAAGAAGTAAAATAACGTAAATTCAATCTGCTTATATTGCAATAAGTGCTTTAGTTTCCTTTCTCTTCTTAATATATAAAATTAACATTACATGTTTACAGCATGTCAAAATTCAAACAGAGGTTTGAAGTAACACTTCCAAGAAGAGGAGATCTGTACAGCACATTGGATGCTCTTAAAGTAGCAGATACAACTCTGTTTGTAGTGTCAGCAACTGCACAAAGTGCCATAGATGCCGAGGGAGAAAATTTGCTGACAGCAGCATTAGCTCAAGGCTTTGCATCTACTATTGTGGCAATGATGGATTTGGAAAGCCTTCCAATTAAGGTATGCTGCTAATAAACTGCTTTCTAATGCAATAAACATTAATAGATCATAGAAAATTTAGTAAACTTCTACTTGCAGAAACCCAATCTTCTTATTTCTACTTTTTAGGTAGAAAGCCTGAAAAACCCATAGCATCAGTGCACTAATGGTAAATGGTAAATTTAATGGGATGAAGGCATTTATGTAGAAGGTCTTGTTGAATCATATACTATGAGTCAGAGTAACATGGAACTTTTTTTACGGAAATGACTGAGGAGATCTATGAGGGTAGATGCATAAGTTTCTGGCCTAACCATTTTCTAGGTAATGATAAAGGCAACAACAAAATTTAATTTTCACTTCTTTGTCACACTTAAATTTCCTTCCTCAAAGGTCCTTCTTGAGTTTTGAGAAGAGGAAATAGTTACTAGGAGCTAGATCTGGGCTACAGGGTAGATGATCAATCTCCTTGAAGCCGCATTTCTTCACAGCTTCCTTTGCAACAAGAGCTGTGTGCACAGGTATGTTATCGTGAAGAAGGTGCACACCACCATTCAGCTTTCCTCGCCTTTTCTCTTTGATGATGTAGTGGGCCAGCATAGTACTCCCCATTTACTGTGGCATTTATCTCCTTGAAGTCAATGAAGAGTATTCCTTCACAGTCCCAAAAGATTGGGCCATGATCTTCTTGGTTGACTGAGTGACCATAGCCTTTAGAGATGGTGTTTTGCCAGGTTTATGCCACTTCATTTATTCACTTTTGTACAAGGGATCATAGGAGAGGACTATATTTTCATTTCCTGTAACATGGTTTGCAGAACTTCTCTCTTGTTGCCATGGCATAGTTCCAAAAATGTGTGACAACAGATGCCTCGCTGCTTTTGGACTGAAGAAAGAAGTCTAGGCACCCATCTTGCACTAACCTTATTCATGTTTAAATGTTCATGAATAATTAGAAGGACTGTTGTTTTAGAAAGGCCCAACCTTGCTGCTATTTTTGTAGCTTTGAGCTGCTCGTCTTGCATAATTTCTCCTTGCACAAGAGGATGTGAGCACCTCCAAGGGCTGATCTGCACACTCTTCATCTTCAATTGCTTTCTTGACCATTTCGAAAAAGTTAAGCCCATTTTTTTATGGTAGAATATAAGGGGGATGCTTCCCCATGTACACTGTCCAATTGCTGTTTAATTTCATTTGGAGTAAGTCCTTCTTTTGTGAAGAACCAGCTTGATATTCCATTTTGAACATGTCACAATCTTTTACACATAGCCTTCTTTATGCAACTATATTTGAACAACTGAACACACTGGAACATAAGTTATAGCTGCAATTATTTACTTAACAGATAAGGTATGACACCACATAAGGGTTTTGTGAAGGCAATAACCCTTATCGGCAAGGCCGGAAACTTATGGATCTACCCTTATATAAGACTTTGATATAGAAAATACATTGAACTGGCATATAGTTTTTATGTTATAGAGCATTAAAGAGAGTCTTGCTACTGGTATATTCATTGAAATTCTGCAGCTTTAATTGCATATGTAGGTATGTGGTAACTATCATGTTACAGCATCATTTGGCATAAAATATTTTTATACTTCGAAAATATACATTGAAATTTATTTAATTAATACAAAAGTATACAATTAGCAGACTCGGCCTCATCCTGTCATCATCAGTCACATCAAGTTTCATATGGCAGACATATGCTGATAGTCAGAAGGTTAAAAGCAGATGTCTGGCAATGAGAACTGTGAAGTTTAAATCATATCAATTTGTGAATAGTTTTATTTGTTATTTTTTGCAAGTAAAAATGGTGTAGTATACACATGATATGATATAGCTTATATTTGCAAAAACTTATTTGAATTTAAAGGCATTTATGGTCATGCATACACACAAAATGCAAAGTAATCTTTGCTTAATAAAAATTAGGATGTTAATAATTGTTTTTTAAATGGAATAAATGCAATTCATGTTTTCTTTTTAGTTTTTCACTTTGAATGTTCACTCAAGTGGCAATCATTTTTAAAATGAAGATTGATTAGTTTGCATTTTTGTGTTTGAGCATAAATGGCTTAAAGTTTAAATATATTTGTCCATTAAAATATATATTATTGCTGTATATTAAACTTTAATCTTATTTGAAAAACTAACAAAAAATTCAAGCTTAACAAGGATTCAAACTAAGTAGTTGATTACTAGACAGATGTTTTGTTTTCTCAGTCATCAGAACTCATCGTTCATAAAAGCACATTTCCTTTTTATGGCATAACTTGAACTGAAAACAACATTAAAACGTCTGTCGTGGACCTAGCATTTGGAAATACTTTCAATATTTTCCATGTCAGTTATGGTTTCTGCCCATTGCTTTTTTGGTCTAAGGGTGTAGACTGCTTTTAAATTGTTTAAAATTTACAAATTATTTATAAAATTTGCTGACTATTGTTAACCATTAACTTCCTAGCAACATTGTTAGTGTTTAAATATTGTACTTACGAAGCTGTTGACAATGGAGTGGTAATATATCCTAAACTTAGGCATTAATTTTTTTTTTATACTAAACTCCATTTACTTACATAAAAGTAAGACACGTTTTGGGAGAATCTCTCCCATCTTCAGTTGCTCACCAAACCGCTGTTACTGGAAATGATGGCTGGACACCGGATGTTTCTGTGGTGGGCTCTGTTGGTTGAAGTAGGAAATTACTGAATTCATCCATAGTAGGAAACTCGAAATTCATTAGTTTTTTTCTATTTTTTAATATAAAAATTTTTTCCCAAGTAGATAGCTCCAATGGGTTGTGAAGATGTTTCACCAGTTTAATTTCTGGTTTTATTTCATGGTTTTTGGTCCATAAGTGAGTTGCTACTGCCGATTTATCCACCTGCTTAAACCGAATATTCCTAAAATGTTCTTTCCTCCGAATTTCCAAACTTCTCTTTGTTTTACCTATGTGGCTCTGCTCACAATCTGCACATTTTATTTCGTAAATTCTTGATTTCTGTTCTGTTAATATGGAGTCTTTTACTGTGCAATCTAATAAATTCTTGATGTTGTATCTGTTTGGGGCTAACATTATCCAATGTTCTTTGAAAATTTTCTTGAACTTGCTGTGGTAAATTGGATGGTAAGTGAAACTTTTTGAATTTGTATTCTTCTTTTGTTCAGTGTGGAAACTTCCCGTATCCCTTTTTGCCTTTTAGATTTATTGATAATTTTTATCAGTGTCTTTGTTGAAACCATTGCTTATAGCTGTCTTTATTATTTGTTTATATTCTGTTTTGTACTCTGCTTCTGTGAGTGGAATATTCATCAATCTGTGTGCCAAACTGAAATACTGCATACTTATGTTGAATGGGGTTATAACTCTCATTTTTGGTGTAGTTTTCTGTGTGTGTTTCTTTTCTGTAAATTTCAAAATTCAAACAATTTCCATTTCTTATAATTTTTAAATCTAGAAATGGTAGCCAAGTATTTCTTTCTTCTATGGTAAGTTGTGTAGATTCATGTTGCAGATTAAGACGTTTCAGGGCATCTATTGACCGTTTCTTCGGTATTATTGCAAAAATGCTGGATAGAGTGTAGTTTAAAACATATCAAGGTTGAAATATTGCTTTATGTACAGTTGTTTTTGATTAAATTCATAAAGTTTTGGTAAAATATTTTAAAGAAGAATTTTATTTTTAGAAGTGCCCATAGTAACTTTTGCTTGGTAAGCATGAAGCAGGTTATTTTAATGTTAATTTTGTCATATCAGTATTTCTTTCGTGTTGATGTCCATCTTTATGAGAATAGGGAGTGAAAACAAATTAGGGTCAATTCATATGAAATGGGAGATTAGGGAACCCTACAAAAATATTACTTATTTGTAAGATTCTATTGGTGAAGCATATGCAGAGGGTCCCAAAAATGTATATACATTTCAATATGAGAAATATCTGCTGTAAAGCTTTATTATCAGGTATATGAAGACATCAAAGGTGAGTTTAAAGTCATATTTGACCTTTGCAATCAGGCACTTCTGATTTTGGTGAACTACTGCACTCACGGTATATTATCCATAGGGATTTCTCATCACTACATTTCAATTTCTTCCTATAGTGGCTGGTTTCCTATGGAAGGTTCACCACTACCACATCTCTGTTAAGTGTAGCAGTATGCCATCTGTTGCTGCAAGTAGAATTGCTTATTCATATAAAGTGTGCGAATTGCCAGTAAAATGAATGTTAGCAGCATTTCAAGAGACACTGGGGTAGTCACCTTACCTTAAAAAGAATAGTCTAACTAAACCCTATGATGATAGTCTGCATCAGATAATGGGTGTCTGTTAATTGACTGCTGTGTCCAAATAGATGCAAGAATTTCTTGGACCTCAGTAAACACAACTATAACAATTACTCTACCACATAATTTTCAAATGAGCTAAAATCACTTGAACTCACAAATTTACCAAGAAACTCTTCATCCTCATGCATCATGTGTGGAATCCAATTACAGTACTGTTTCTTTGATAAGGATCATCATTCATGGTGTGTAACAATTTTGAGATGTAAGCTTTTTAATGATCTCTCTTAAGAATACACTGAATGCTTGATCTCTTACTCCTTTCTCAAGTGCACATTTCCTGTATGGTAATTGTGTAAATTGTTGCAATACCATATCTGGAGAGGCGAAATTTGTGTGACTCATTCCAGATCTTTCTTGTGCACATCCACACTTTCCCATTGCTTTCAAATTTATAAAAAATGTATGAGATTGCCATGTTAAGTTCTGTAGCTAACTCACATTGCCATTGTCATGTATTTCACACACATTCTGAAATTTTCATTACTGTTTCAGAATGGTCTTGTGTTGCTTGTATGTCAAGCATGTCTGCCACTTTCGTTCTGTTTGTTGATTCTTATCATGGCCACATGAATCCTAAGTATGGTTTCCTTCAGAAGGGAAGTAAAGTCGCCGATCTCATGTTGTATATTTACAGCAGATAAAAGAATATCAAGCCTGAGAGAAGAGACTTTTCAGCAAAATTTATTGACAGTTTTATGCCCTGAATAGGATGGGATGCTAATGACTAGAGATGTTAAACTGTGCCCTTAAATAAACAAAATAATAATAATGATAAATAATGACCACATGGTTGCTATAGCAACCACTATTGATATTTTTAGAGACCACATAGCATACTTTTTCTTATGTCTGTCAATGCCTCCTGAACAGAACATGGCAAGTTGTAGCAAAGAAAGCTGACTGGTGGTTGAATCATGATATTACATATTAATGCCACAATTCAATTCAGATATAAAAACTTAAGTAAAGATAACCGTTATTAAATTTTATACATTTTTGGGCTTGTCTGTATAAAGAGGCTTAAGATATATTATTATGTAAAGGTTATTTTTATTTAAGTCTGTTCATTTTGTTTTAGTGTGATAAATTTATTTTATATTTGTGAAAATCAACAATTTTGAAGGACATAAGCGGGAAAAGAATAATGTTAGACATTTAAAAAAGTTGTTGTTATAGCTGATAGCGTAGCTTGTATAAATGTATATGTGCCATGTTTAATATATGAGAGACATTCTAAAAGGTTTAGGCCTCACCAAGAAAACACAGGATTTAAGTTTTTTTCCTTCCCCCACTCCCCAATATAGTTGTTTTGTAACTGAATACATTTAGTCCAATGACTTTCCCACTTTCTAATACCCTAAATAAAATAAGATTTGTCAAACTATGAAAAATAAGATCTGTCTTAACTTCATCCTCATCATTTGATTGAATCTCTTTCGGTTTGGGAACAAAAAGTGATTGCTGGGAGCCAAATCCAGTCAATATGGTGGATATGGAAGCACTTGAAAGCAAAGGTCATACAGTTTTGCAGCAACAATTCCAGATCTGTGTAATGAGTTATTGTGATGAAAGAGAACTTTCTTTTTCATAAAGTTTGGACATTTAGTTGGATATTCTTCAGTTGGTCTAGTAGTGAAGCTTAATACTGCCCAGTGATGGAGAATTAAGCCCTTCTGGAGGTAGTCTGTAAACACTACACCATGAGAATCTCAGAAAATTGTACCATGACTTTTCCTGCAAATTGAACTGTTTTTGCTTTCTTTGGTGCACTTTCACCTGTTGCCACCCACTCTTTGGGGTGCTTCATCTCTGGCATGTAGTGATGAATCCATGTTTCTTCTATTGTTATGAAATTAAGAAACTCACTGGAATTATGCTTAAACAAGTCTAAACATTCTCGCTAAATGTGTTTGAATGCATTTTTGGTGCATTGTTAACAAACATGGCATCCATTGAGCATAAATCTTTCTCATACCCAAAACTTTAATAAAATGTAGTGGACATGGTCTATTCAGTATTTACAATATCAGTCAACGTGCATATCTTCAATTGGCGATCATTGAGTTAGGCATTGTGCATTTTTATCACAATCTCATCGGTCATAGAGTTTTGGGATGCCCTGAGCTCTCATCATCTTGAATGGATGTACATACAACCATGCTTAAATTAAGTAACCCACATTTTAACCATCAAAAAGAATGTGGAATCTAACTCCTTTTGTATTTCTATTAGGATTATACCCTTCAAAACAAATACTTTATCATACTTAATACTTTTATTTCAATTTTATCCATATTATAGAAAACATTAACAATAGTTTGTTTACATGATTGCGATAAATAAGTAACTACACTTAACTGTCTGAAATTTTACAGTGTACCATTTAAAGGATAATACTTAACAACATAGTAATTTGGCCATCTGCATTACATTTCTGTGAACTTTTTGAACTTTCCTCATAAGTTTAAAATGATACACTATGGGTAACTTATTTACACACCTCACTTACTATATTTTCCTAAGTTGGAACAATGTTTCGGGAACCAGCATTCCCATCCTCAGCCGCTGACCCAGTAGTTTCTGATGCTCGTGTTGGTCCCTTGCAAGTTGTTGTGTGAACTGTGGTGACCTCTGGTAGATCTGAAATGAATCTAGAAAGGTGATCCCACGGCGGAAGGTCAAAATTCATAGCGATTTTATGATATTTTAAGATGAAAATATTCCCCCAGGTGGCTAATTCAAATGGGTTCTTTATTTCTTTTAAAAGTTTTATCTCTGGGTTTATTTCATAATGATGTGCCACCACCGATTTTTTCCGTCTGTTTAAATTTGATGTTCCTATAATGTTCTTTCTTCCGGATTGTCAGATTGTCAGATATGTATTTCAAATTACAGTCCAAACATTCAATGGCGTATATTCATGATTTCTTTTCTGTGGGTATCTTATCTTTTTAATTTTCAGCTTAAGAGGTTCTTGATATTGTATCTGCTGATTGGGGCTAGCTTTATATTGAATTTTTTGAAAACCTTTTCGAATATGTACTACAGTTGTGGGTTATACATGAATTTGCAATATCTTGTAGTGTCTTTCATTATTTCTAGAGTCGATGTCTCTCGAGTTTGTATTGATCCTTTTTATTATGGTTGAGGTGTTAAAGCCATTGTTTATGACTGTGTTCATGATGTATTCAAACTCATTCTTGTATTCTGTGGCATTGAGCGGGATGTTGACTAGTCTAAACGTCAAACTATTGAGCAATACTGCATATTGGTGTGGTATTGGGTTAAATTCATTCTTTTTTATATAATTATCTGTATGTGTCTGTTTACGATATATTCCAAACTGTACATTATTCTCTTTTCTGATTAGTTTTAAATCTAAGAATGGAAGCCATCCATCTTATTGTTCCAACTTAGGAAAATATAGTAATTGAAGTATGTAAATAAGTTACCCATAGTGTATCATTTTAAATATGATGACTTCAGTGTAAACAGCTTCAAAAATTATACATATAACTCCTCATAAAATTTCGACAAGGACATAAATCAGTTTATTCATTCATATTGACTAACTTCCCAATTGAAAATCAAAAAAATTTCAGCTGAATGCTTTCCTTCTTCCTCTGTCCCTCCCTCTCTGTGTCTGTCTCTCTCTCTCCCTCTATCACACACACACAAATAGTAAGGGGATGGAGAGCTATTTCTCTATAAAAAATAAGTTTAATAAAATTTTTTGCATGAAAATTATTAATTTTAGGAGTTTTGTAAAAGTATTTGTCTTTGTATGTTGTGGTAGTATAACAAATATATTATAGTTTAAAAAATAGGTAAATTTTTCTAATTTTACATCTGATTTCACGTAGATTATATATATATCTGTGTGTGTATGTGATTTTATATTTTATTATGTATATGTTCAAATGTCTGTATTTTCAGAAAAGGCAAGAATGTAAGCAGCGCATTCAAAAGGAGATTTCATATTGGCTTCCAGATGAAAAGATAATGGCACTTAGTGGAGAATTAGATGCACTTTCCATACTTAGACGTGCAGGCTCTCAGAAACGGAGATCTATTATGTACAGAGATAAAAGAGCACATCTACTTGCTGAGGCCACAGATTTTATACCTGATGCTGAGGTACTGTGTTGAATGAAATAGACAATAACAAATATTTATGTTGCCTATATTTTAAGTATAAGTATTTTCTGTGTAGGAGGTCTATTAAAAAGGCCTCTATTAAGAATTAATAAAGCTAAAAATCTGCAGCATATAAAAATAATTACCTAGATAATAAAATTGCTGCTTATTGGTCATAAGCTTTTGCATTCAGATATAGAAGCATCAATCTCTAATTCCTCATCAGTATTGTTTATACCAAATACCAAACCTATAGTAGTGAGTGTCAGAGGCTGAAGAAATATGTCTAACTTAAAATCCCAAGCCCGGATGCACAGAAAAGTGAGTATAGAACAGGACATGTTGGAGAGAGCTGCAGTGACTTCAGCAGATGACTGGTTTGATTGGTATAGTGACACATGGCATTTAAAGGGGGAGGGCAATATGCCCATGTGTGAAAATAAAGATTATCAAAGGAAATATAACACAGTATTACAGTAATCTATATAACTCACTTATCATTTATAGAATACTGTAATATACTTTGTTGACAAAAATCAATGTTAATGACAGAATCGCTGTCATATCTTGTGTTTGTTTTTGAACTGATTTCTATCATTTTATCACAGTAAGTCATTTTTGCTTAAGATGATTACAAAATATTTTGTAAACAGTAAGCCTACCTGGAGTTTATGTACCGAATGTTAGTGAACCACAATAAAAAAAATAAATAATTGAAACAATGGGGCAAAATGTATCACTGCAATATTTTAAACCCGATTTATTGCTGAAAATATTTCAGGCAATTAAAATGAGCACTTTATTTATTTGATTTTTTATTTATTTTTCCTAGTAACTTTAAATGTTGGAGGTTAAAGCATTGTAAACACATTGCCTTTTTAAGTTGGAGTCAGAAAGAACTGGGCTTGACAATTCATTAAATAAAAAACATTTTTGCAAAGAAAAATTATTTATAGTTTCAAGCACACCTAAACAAAGATTGCAAAACAATCTAATGCAATAACTGAAGCTGTCACCCAAATTAGGTGGTAAGAGGCCAGAGCCCAAGTTATTTTGGTCAACAGCTGATGATGAGAGTGATTTCACCTAAAACATGTCCTAATGTTGTATAAGTGTGAATATAGTTAATTCATTCTAATAGGATGTGTACCACTCCATTGTCTATAGCTTCCTAAGCACAATATAAATAACCTCACTGATTTATTTGCTAATAGAACATGTTTCAGGAGCTGGAAGCAATGATCCTGAAACAAAGGCTAGTGGAGTATTGTGTTATTTAATACCAATGTCCATTATTGTTATGACTTAATATGTTTGGCATTTTCAAAAAGTGCATGCATTTGCTTCTCCCATTTAGGCTTATGCACTTCGGACATGTAAATTTTCAACCCAGAGCTGTAGATTTTTCAACGTCTGCAAATTTAATCACTTTGAAATAAAGTTTGCTGTACTTGAATATTTATACTTTTCTTTGTTTTTTATAATACACCAAGACATAAGCACACAAGACAATTGGCACACTGACTACCAGTATTTCAATCCAAGGTATAATGACTTTATAGTAATATATTATTTGGAAAGTCTGTTTCTTATATGAAAAGCTTTTGTTGTTACCTATGCAATTTTAGGAGTCTTTTATGTGTAATCTTGCAGTGTTCTGTGCACAAAAATTTATATCCTTCGCTTTACAAGTAGTTAAAAAACTGTTTGACTCAAAACAAGTTAAATTAAAAAATCTGTTTGCTTCATTTTAATTATATTCATTCTAGTGTGTGTGTGTGTGTATTTTTTTTTATTTGGAATAAAAATTGCAGTACGACTTTTAATCTTTGATTATTAATGTACTGTAACAGTTAATGTGACGAAGGACTGAACATTCTAATTATTTTTGTGAGTGGCAAAATAATGGAAGATATACTGTCAGTTTGTGAAGGTAATGTGGGTTCCAGGAAAAGGAAATGCAATGATAAAGACCATGAAAAAAAAAGAAAGCCAGATATAGTGATCCATTTTCTCATTTCAATTCGTTTAGTGAAAATCAACCTTGCCAGCATATTGTGAGGAATTCAGAATGGACAATATTTAAATGTTATCAGATTATTGAAAATGATGTTATTGAATTCAGAAAGACTTCTCTTTGCAAAAGAAAGTAACGTCTGTAAAAAAGATAAAAGCCTCTTGGTAGAATACTTAGTGAAGAGTGTTTCTGGTAAACATATCCATGATCTCTTCTAAGTAGGATATTTAGAACACATTTTACGGTTTCACTTACATGAGATTTACTGGTACATAAGTTTCGTGGAACTTTTTCCACATTATCAGCCGTTAAACTACCATTGGATCATTCATAAAAAGGTAGGTACCTGGGTTGACCGGTGGTCCAGTGATAAACTTAAACAAAGTGCTGTCTGCTTCCGGAATGTCAAAATTCATAAGGTTATGCGCATGTTTTTTTATATAAATCCTTTCCCATATGTTTAGTTCTTTCGGTTGTCGAACAGGTTTTAATAACTTGATGCCATTCTCTATTTTGTGGTTTTCATTCCAAAAATGCGTGGCTACAGCTGATTTATCTATTTGTTTGTAATGGATGTTCCTCCATTGTTCCTTGAACCTAATGCCTATATTCTCTTTGTCTTCCCTATGTATAGTTTTTCACAATCCTTAAATTTAATCTGGTAAATACCAGATTTTTTCTCTTTGGGCCTGAAATTTAATTTCCTTATCCTCTTAACTCATGAGTAGGAGCATGAATAGGGTTAGAAATTAATCTCTTCTCCTTCATTCCTTTATTAGCAAACAACTCAAATATAGTTGTTTTGTTTTTAATTTCAATAAATTTTTTACACTGTATCGGTTTTGAGGTGCTAAGATAATATTGTACTGTTTGAAAATTTTTTGAAATTTCTTATTAACTGATGGGTGGTAAGTGAACTTTTTAATTGTTTTTACCCCTGATAAATCACTCAAAGTATTTTTTTAATTCTTTTTTGTTTCTGGAATCTTTCAATTTTTTCGATAATCATCTGTTTGTTGAACCCATTGGATTTAGCCGCTTCTAATATGTGTAGATATTCATTCATTCTTGTATTCTTCTTTGCTCAGTGGTATATTTATTAGTCTGTATATCATGCTGTTGAATGATGCTTCCTTATGTGATCTTGTATTGAAACCATGAGCTTTGATGTAATTATCTGTATGTGTGTCTTTTCTGTAGATGCCAAATTCAAGTTGATTATTACATTTTATCATCTTCAGATCTAAAAATGGCAACATATTACCTCTTTCTGTTTTGACAGTGAATTTAATTGAAAGCTCTTGCAGGTTTAAAAGTTTTAGCGCATCTTCCACATATTTTTTGTTTATAATGACGATTGTCTACATAATCTGTGCCAAACCTTAAAAATGTGGGGAAAAGCCTTAATAATATGCATCTTAAAATAGCTCATGAATAAGTTGACTAAGAAAGGTGGTAATGGACTGCCCATTATAAGTCCTGCTTTCTGTTTAAAGAATTTGCCCTCAAATATAAAAAATGCTTAATTTATGCACAACTTAGTGAATTTGATGTGATTTTCTGTTAGGTTGGTTGATGTAACCATTTTTGTAACCCATCTGCCAATATGAAATTTAAAAACATTTTCAAATAGTACAATATCATCTTAGCCCTCAAAACCAACCAGTGTAAAAAATGTATTTTAATTAAACAAAACAGATTTCAGGCCAAAAGAAAAAAAATGTAGTATTTACCAGATTATTATAAGGATTGTGAAATAATCTACATAGGGAAGACAGAGAGATATAGGTATTAGGTTTAGGGAGCATTGGAGAAACATTTGTTACAAACAAATAGATAAATAAGCTGTGGCAGCATATTTTTGGAATGAAAACCACGAAATAGAAAAAGGCATCAAGTTATTAAAAACTGTTCAACAACTGAAATAACTAAACATATGGGAAAGGATTTATATAAAAAAAACATGAGCATAACCTTATGAATTTTGACATTCCGTAAGCAGACAGCACTTTATTTAAGTTTATCACTAGACCACCGGTCAACCTGGGTACCTACCTACCCAGCTCCTATGAATGATCAAACAGTAGTTTAACAGCTGATGATGTGGAAAAAGTTTAATGAAACATATGTCCTGAATAAATCTCATGTAAGTGAAACCATAAGGAGTGTTCTAAATATCCTAATCAGAAAAGATCATTAATGGGTGTTTCACTGTTTGATTCTGAATTGAATTAATATTTAAAGCATATTCATGTTTATAATCTCTTGAGTCAAACTATTTAAACAGCCCTCTTTATGGCTTCACTTAATGTAGATTTACTCCAGGACATGTTTTGTGCACTCGTCTATGTCCTGAGAATATCGAAATTGTACTGAGTAAATCTCCAGTGCATGATGCCAAAAAGAGTGTGTTTAAATAGTTTTACTGAAAAGAGATGATTAATGCATGCTCCACTGTGTAAGATTTCAAATTTAATTAATATTGAAATTGTGTTCATGTTTGTAGACAGACATTCAAATCTATTGTCAAACCAATTGGTAAAACATGAATTACTGCTGTTATGAAAAAAAGCTTTACCAAAGGCCAAGTAGCAGCCGAAACTGGGGATAGAACCAAAGACAATTTGCATTACAGTATCATAGGCAGATTAAAGGCGAGGGAAAACAACTATGGATGTAAGAAAAGTATTTGTCTCTATTTGCCAGCAGAGTTAAAAACATGCATAACTCCACAGAATGTACAACAGCTGATGTGAGTTTCTAAAAGTCAAATTTTCAATGTTCTACAAGATCTTCTCAAATGAATACAAGTTAAGTTTTAATAGTCCCAGAGTTTACATATGCACCAGGAGTGAAAGTCTGCATAATTGTCTAAAGATTGCAGAAAATCAGGTCAAATAAACATTATAAAATGAATTTTGCACACACATGCTGCAACAAGGCATTCTGTAATCAAGGACAATACTGAAGATGCACATACCATATCATTATTTATGACTTACATCAAGTCCAGGACATACCTAAGTTCCCATTCAGGAAATTTATTACTCTTGCCAATTTACCCTGTTCAGATTTGGTACCTGTACTGAAAGCCAGTCAGAACGAGGAGCAAATGAAGTTTTAATTATTGTTCATCACTTCCTGACCAATGCCAATGAATGAAACTTTTTAAATATCGGGCATGTGGTTAGCAATGACTGTGGTGGCCAAAATAAAAATAATATTGTCACAATTGTGACTCATATTTGGTTTTGGAGTGCCCATGAACAAATCGAAACTGTTACTATGCTTTTTGCTGAGAAAGATCACAGTTTCCTGCTGTCGGTCCTGGTGATATGGTGATAACCATACTTGCATCGTAGATCCAAGATCGCAAGTTCAATCTCGGCCAGGGTCGATGGATTTTTTCGGGTTTAAAAATCCTAAGTATGGCTTCCTTGGGAAGAGAAGTAAAGCCATGGGTCCCGTGTCGTAGATTTGCGGTACGAAAAAGAACCCCGAGCCTGAAAGAGCAAAATATGTCGGCCGTTTCACGCCCGGAATTGAATGGGACGCTGATGACCTGAGATGTTACAGGGCGTCTGTAAATAAACAATATACAACAGCTTCCTGGCTTGTGACAAGCTATTTGGTCAAATATAAAAAAAAAAGATGCATTCTCAATAATATTTTTCGCTCTAAAGAGTACCACGCTATTTTTGATGTTGATTCTGTATTTATACAGAACCAATTGACCAATTAAAGACTGGAAATCCAGGTATTTACATTACAGTAGAACCTCGATTCATCGTTTTTGGAGCAACCAAGTTGGAAAAAAAAAAAAAAAGATGGATCCTGGAAAGCAATAGATACAGGAAATGCATAAATTGTGTTCAAAAATAAATAAAGCCAGTATATAAGTAAACACCATATTTTGCGGCAATTTTACATATTACCGTGTACATATTTTACGCTTTGTTGTCTGCCTGGTGGTCTAGTGGTAACCGTACTTGCCTCGTAGACCCAAAATTGCGGTTCAATCCCGGCCAGGGTTAATGGGTTTTTTTCGGGCGTAAAAATGCTAAGTATGGTTCCTTCGTAAGGGAAGTAAAGCCGAGGGTTCCATGTCGTAGGTTTACGGCACAAAAAAGAACCTCATGCCTGAAATCAAAGGTCTCTAAGCAAAATTTATGTCATTTCAAGCCCTGAACTAAATGGAACTCTGATGAGTTGAGAAGTTAAAGAGCGTCCGTAAATAAAACAAATAAAAAAAAAATTAAAACGTTTGTCACTTTCTTTGAAAAAGTTCGTTTACTAACATTTGCTTTTGTGCTACTTTCCTTTAATGTGAAACTAATTTTCCACGTTCACTGCCGTCAATGTCATGTGAAAAGAATACGCTCGTAATCATATGTTCTCAGAGCTTCGGCAAACATCGACACAGTTTCGCCTATTGCGTCCCCTTTCGCTCCTGCTTATCAAAACCACTTGCAACTCCTCCCACTTCGTCGCACACTTCAACACTTTGAATGCCACATGTGACAACGTCCACTGCCTCGTAGGTGTCAAAACTTTCTCGAATCAAGCGTGATGCGAACTCCGTACTTGCGACGATCACTGCTTAACAATTCCAGTATGAAAACGATCGTTTGCGGATAGAATTTCTTTGGGACTGTGGAACGAATATTACGGGAAAACGGTACTTCGAGGAAAGATGAATACGGGTTTTATTTACATAAGATATAAGATAAAATGTTTGGGACCGCATAAATTGAACGATATATCCTGAAAAGTATATTACAAACCACTGAATGCTATTCAAACTGCAAACAAGATTCAGTTTCCGAAACAGAGAGTACAGTGCTAAAACATATATTGTGAGTAAAATAAAAGTTTTTCTTTAGTATCACTGGAGCTCAGGTTTTGTTGCTTAAGAGGAGATGCAGTTATTTGCAGCATTTTTCTGCAGCAATAAAGTACTTTGAAACTAATATCTGATTTCAAAATAAGAAATATTCATAATCTTCTTGTAAGACGTGAATTGAATTTCAGAGAAGACCTCAGACATGCCTTCTACAGTAGAGTCATCACAAACAGTAGCTATGGAAGTCCTTGATGTACCTCATGAGAACTGTTAATTGTGTTGGTCTTGAACACACTGTAGGATGTGTGTAGGTATTCCATAAAAACATCAAATTGATATAACTTTGGAAAGGAAGCTATATTATTAATATTTTTGAAATAGTATCCACATTTAGGTATTTTGTAACTATATCCAAGTGACAATACCAGCTGGTAATCTTACATGTTATAATATTTTTCAGTAATTATGCAAAATATAACGGAAATAAAAATGTGTATAGATTAAATTGTTAACAATTCTATAATTTATTTCACAGAAGTTAAAAAATGAATATCTACTCTTATCATGATAAAGTGAAAAACAATTATGTATGCAGATCGGTACAAATCAAGTAACATCCACTTTTTAAAATTAAATACTTTAATGAAATATAAGCAAATCAGGTATTAATAAGTACAGTTAACATGGTTTTATGCTATTCAGGACTTTTTGTTGAAAATGTAATGCACACATTTAAGTTTTTTTTTTCTGCTGAATGTTACCAAGAAAAATGGGATTATGTACCAATGGTTTTAATGGATAAATTAGGTATTTTCATCAATTAAATAAAGAATTCATAAGGAAGAAAAGGCAATAAATTTATACAAATAAATACACTTATATATGTTTTCAGGGCCATAATGGGGTTCTGAAGGTGACTGGATATGTTCGTTGCCAGCCTTTATCTGTGAACTCTTTGGTACATATCCCAGGATGGGGAAGTTTTCAGATGTCGCACATGTATCTTCCTGATGACCCTCATCCCTTAGAGATGGGAAGGAAAGAAATGAAAAAAGTGAATAATCCTATGATGAAAGAGATAATGGATGAGGATGAGAGACTATTGGAGAAAGCTGATCCATCAAAACAGGTATCATTTCTGTTCCATTGATTTTGATGCAGAGTTATGAAGTCTGAAGGTTATTGCAGTTTTAAATGATGGCTATTGCTAAATCCAAAACAGTACTTTTCATGTAGGTGACAATATATAGTGTTGTATTGTTCACTTACTGGTAGCACACTTGGCTATGGACTACATTGTGCTAATCATTAGTTGATTATGGAGTTGATAATGATAAAGGATTTGTTGAAATGAGCTGATTCCATGTTGCACAGCTGTTGATGCCTTCTCCCCCCAGTAGAATAAAGGCATCATCATTGAGACTGCAGGCAGCAGAGGTAAGGGTTGTTTCTGTTACTCTAGACAAATTCTGGAAATGTACATAGAAGTTTCAACTTAAAAACAAAAGTGTATGAAAAAAGTACAGCTAAATAACTATAAATTGTTCATGCATTTTCTATCAAATCAAATGGTGCATTTCAGATTGTAATGCTACTTGTCCTTAGTTCTTAAAATGATCCATTATATATACTTTTTAACTTTTACCTGAAGGATTCCTTTTTATTGATTTTTTTTTTTTTTTTTTTTTTAAATATTCTACAAGTTAATCTTAGTTCAGAACTATTATTCATGATCTCTATACTTTATTTCAATCTGCTCTAATTTAAAATCTGGTTAGGTTTACTTTTAAATATGTTTTAAAAAGTGACATCAAGAAAGTTTTAAAAGTGTTGACATGATTTTTAAGTAGTTTTACTTTTAATCTAAACCAGATTTTATGATAGTTTCACTCTGTTGGTTACTACATTCAGTTTTAATTGCTCTAATTTAGTAATCTTGTCTCATCTAAACTAATTTCAGAAATGTTCCTAAACTATATTTACATCTAATTTGCATCTATTATTTAATAGTACTTAAATTTTTGTTGATATGTGAACAATATACACATTGATTTATATTTATCTATAATTAAGATCATTGTATGATTGAGTGAAATTACACTCTCTTATTGGCTGCACTTGTTTATATGTAGTACATATTTCATGAGCCCTTGCTTGTATCCTCAGCTTTGAGCAAGAACTAGTCAAACCTAGACTACATATAAACTAATAAATGGAACCAGTAAAAGTGTGTAGTTCAATTCAGTCATACAATGATCTTAATTATATAATTAGATTCACTGTACTAGTTCTAATTAGCATCTCTAGTATATTTATCAAGTTTAACTTTGCAAAATTTATTTCTTTGACATAATCACAAGGCTCTTTTAAGTGTTACATCGTCCGTGTATTTTGCTTGCATGTCACTTTTTAAATAATTTAAATCTCTGAGAGTTTAGATTCATATAACAAATTTGGAGTGTTTGCTGCTATCTGCTATGCTTAAAAATGTATGTTAGATATTTGTTCTGAAAATTAAAATTATCGCTAGCAATTTATGATATTGCTTTCAACTTCATCATATTTTTAGTTTATATTATATTTTATAACCTTGTAATTCAAATTCTGTAAAAAACTAAGCTCTTTAAATGCCAAAGTTGATCTACGATAGCTGAAATACTACAACAATTAAAGAATGTAATTTCTTCACTTTTGTGAAAGAATTACACTAGGTTACAAATGAAAACTTTTTTTCTGTGGTATGGATAAAAATAGATAACATTTACTAATTTCGGTGAGCAGAATTCAAAAATACATTCTGTTTTTTTCTGTAACACATCTCATTTTGGCAGTATGGCAATGTTCAATGAAAATATAATTATAAAATTTGCAAAAATATTATATACTCATATACAACTTTTAAAGAAAATAAAGAAGAATAATAACATGAAAGTATACCTGAATTTGAGATTGTATGTTAGTTATCTTGTGTACCCATTTTTTTTTTCCCAAGGAACTGCAGTGTATGTGATTTTCTCAAGCATTCTTTAGTAGGTAAGTTGTGTGCAAGACACCACAGTAATTGACCATTATATGTATGTTCCAACATCCCTGATAATGTTGTTCAACATCTTTCAAGTCCTGGTGAAAACTTTCACCTTGCTCTTCACTGACAGCTCCTAAATTCGATGGAAAGTGGTCGAAGATGTGACTTGAGGAGATGGAGCTTCAAACTCATATTACAGCCAAGCAGTCTGAAATTTTCCAGCATATTACATATTGTTTCATCATGCCAAGTTTTATGTGTAATGGAGGGAGTAGAATTTTTTGATGATCAACAAGAGGCTCATTAGCAACATTTTTTGATCCAGGTTCCAGTTGCTGCCTCTCAGGTCATTGGTCATTTTCCCAATGTTTGTCCCTCGCCCTGCTATCCTATTACAAAGAAAACAAGGGAATTTTGTGTATGCTCCCTGTTGTCCTAGTAACAGATCAAGTCACATATTTGCCACTCATAGTCTTGGTACTTAATTTTCTGGAGAACACGCTTCAAAGTTTCATAAGACTCTCTTAGGTTTGTTGAATGTATAAGTGGTATTGAAACTAACTTGTTGCCATTATTAAGTAATACTGCCTTAAGACTTTGTTTGGAAGAAACAATAAAAAGACTCCATTTACTATGCTGAATAAGATATATGGCTCATATGTTGAATAAGATTACACACATCCACACAAAACACAAGTTTATCTTCTGCTAATGCTTGTGGAACTGTATTTTGTGGTTCCTATGCCAAGAAAATGTAACGCCAGGTGAGGATAAATTCTTCTTCTGTAGTCTTGAGCCCAGCTATGCACTTTTTTTTTGTGAGGCCTAAATCCCTCACTAAATCATTTAACTCAAATTGATTAAACTGTTATGGTTTATTGTCAAATTCTTCTGGATCAGAAACCAACTCATTGTTGGAAGTCGTGGAACGCTTTCAGATTCACTAAAATTGAGGTCTGCTGGTGGTGTATGTATGGGTAGCTGTAGTCCGTGGCCCATGAGGAATAGGCCATGTAGCTGAGTTCATATTTGGACATTTAATTCCCGCCTTACTTTATTTGTTGTAGCCAGCAACTTTCCACGTGCAAAATAACAATCGTCATGGTGATTCTGCTGCTCTCTCCATATCATTTATTTGGCATACAGCATTAGCTTCTGTTTTCCTTCATACGAATAACATAATCCCTCAACACAACTGTTACATGCAATATGAGGTGCGAACGATTTATCCTGATCCCAACTTTATCTTTGAAATGTAATAATATAGTTTCTTTGTTTGTGAGCCTACTTTACATACCTTCCCGTCAAACACATAACATCCACAAATGTAACAAAACTTCTGAGAACTTTGTAGGCTCTGTCCCTTGTGTAATCTGGATGTAGAAGTCATGCTCAAACTTTTATTTTAGCACTACACACATAGAAGATGAAATTGCTTATTAACACAAGTTTTCTGCTCAACTGAAGTTGAGATCTATGATAGCTGTAGATGTAGACATAAATATCTCGTAAGAAGATGGAACTGACCCATAGAACAAAATTGATAAGTGCTGGGAATATAAACATAAATCTGGGTGATAAGGGCAGACAGAAGTGAGCCGATCAGGAAGAAAATCAACAACAGATTTAGAATAACATAATGTAATGTAGCATTAAGCTGTATAAGCTGAATGAATTCAGCACCAGACATATATGCACATATTATAAAAACTAGATATTAGCCAAAAACAGATTTCATTTTTGAAATTGGGGCACTGATTTCCATTAAGTCGCATATTTTCCTTTATACTGCAGAATCAATGATAACTAGTGTTATGTGCATAACACATTCAAAAAGTTTTGTAGCAATACTTTGTGCAAATAAAATATTAAAAATGCACATTTTCAGTTCAAAAACATGGCATTTTATAGCATTAATGCCTAGGTAAACATATAATACCTACCAGTTTGTACCAAGTTATATATAACAGTTGTCAAAACCTTCAGAGTAAAAAATAGCAGTTAGCATGCTCCCATGCAATCAAACATCAGCCAGTAAAATGCTCTCTGCAATGTCAGAAGCACAAATGGATTATGAATCTTACCTTAGAGTGATGTTGAAAGTGTTCTCCTACCATTCGTATACAAATTCATATTGTGAGAATATATGTCAGTTGCTTATCAACTCAAATTTTGCTTATAGTAGGTTCAGTATTGGTCTGAAGTTCCTCTAAAATGTGGAAATCCCTGCTAAACACATTGTCTTTCAAATTATATTCCATAAATAAAAATCACAACTGATTAAATTAAGGGCCACCAACAACACTACTCTGTCGTTGAATATTCATTTATTGTATTTTATTCTTGAGCCATATATGCAGGTGCAGAGCCAGTTGTAAATTTTTTCCTCTTCTGTTAACTGCAAAAGAAACTGCATTAATGTTATTGTTTGAAACTAATCCACATTTATTATCTCATTAAAAATACTTCACTAATATCTCCTTGCACTCATCACACTGTTGACACCAATTTTCTGTTCATAATGGGGGTTTCGTGCAAAATTGTTTTTCTGAAAATCAATAGGGACAATTTTGTGTGTTCATATGCCCATTTAGATTAAGCCACAACTCATCTCTGAAGAAAAGCAACTGCAGATTAATATTTCACTATTTTAAACTGAATTCAGAAACCAATTGCAATAATTCACTCTTTGAACTGGATCACTTTCTCTCAAAGCATGAACATGTATGTACCTTTATGATTGTTAACTTTAGTAACTTTATATGAACTGAATCTTCCAGGCTATAAGGGTGTGGTCCAATTGAATTCTTCTTCTTCATCTTCTGAGACATTTTGTTCAGGACTGCGATGGATATCATCTGTAGTGTGGCCACCGTAATTTTCTTGGAGGCGAGGTAGTGACTGCTCATTACTAGAATTGATAGTGTTATATATTGTGGGGGTGCTTGTGGAACTGAGCTCTGGTTGGTTTGCTTGGTTAAGGAGGTTGAAACTAGCCTGGAGCTGCTGATGATCGCCAGCGGGATGTTGATTGCTGATTGGTTCACGTTATTTCTTTGTCTTGGTATTTTGTAAGACCATACTGAATGCAATTTCTGAACTTCTTCTTTCCTATTAAAGTTGTTTGTATGTTTGTGAATTTCAATTGCCTCTTGGTCAATGCAAGGATGTTAATGAGATGTTTTGGCTAATATGTTAACGTTTTCAAAACCAATTTTATGCTCTCCCTCTGCTAGGAGGGCATGCACAGCGATGACTGATTTGTCTGTGTGATCTAGGTGGCAATGCCTGTTGTGTATTGTAAGGAGTGAATTAATGCTGCGCTGTGTGGTGCCAATGTAAATGGAACCATAGGAGCATGATATTTTGTAGACACCAGCTGAGGCAAGTGGTTTCCTTGGGTCTTTAAGAGCGGAATGTTTTTCTTATCTGTTTGAAAGCTGTTTATATGTTGTCATCTAAGTAGCTTAGAGATACGATCTGTGACATTTTTCAGAAATGAAAGATAAGAGATGCCTTCTTCAGAAGACTCAGTTCACATAATTGAAAGCCTATGTTCCACAATTTAGTAACTTTGTTGCATTTTTTGCAGAAGATAGAGAAACGTTTGTATGTTGTGCAAGTGTAGCTATTGATTTTTTTGCTGAACTTTCTGGACTGACGCTGATTTCATCCATCAAAACCTTTAGTCTTCATGAATGTATTTTATTGAACGCTGTACCTATGGTTTCAAATTTATTCACTAATCTTAAAAATCATTTTCTGGATGGGACACAGCATTGAAAAAAGTTTTAATACAGTCTCTTTTAGCAAAACAAGAGAGTTATTTTTAAAATATCATTTTACAAAGAAAAATTTGTTCTTTCGTAGTCAAATGCCTCACATTCACCAGTAGAACAATTCTTAATGTGTCTATAGTATGTAAGTGCATGCACCCCCTTCTCATGTTACATGAGTTACATATTTTTGGACAATCTTAAGATTTATGACTTCAACGTCAAGGGCAGCAGGGAAGAATGCATAATAGGAGTACTGGCCAATGTTGTGGCATTTCTCCATGAATTATGCCATGACCATATATTTTAATGACCCTATAGTAAAGCTAGCTCTTGTCGCATGCTACTGACTGAAGTTCAGCAAGGATATCTGTTGCTAAATCTTTCTAACTGCAGCATATTACCCTGCTGTGCTTGTACATTTTGAAGAGGCTGTGTTATATCCATAAACATGAAATCCTCATGTGAATAGAGTGAATTCCAAACTGGTGTCATCAATATCCTTACAAACATTTTTGCATCTTTCTTTATTGAGAAAATTTTTCTTCAGTCACCTGCTAAGTTTTTAAGAACTTTTTTTCCTTCTTAAATTCTGTTAATATTAGAATACTCTTTAAAGAAAGAAAATCGTTTGTTAAATACTTTAAACCATTTTAAATTTTAATATATAATGTATTTGTTCTTTAAAAAAAAAATGTCCTTTTAGAGCAAAGAATTATTGAAATCATTTTTATGATTCAGCTATTCCTTTCAGGAATCACTTGAGAGTGAATATGTGCCAGATCCCATGGAAGGTGAACAAACATGGCCAACTGCAGAAGAACTGGCAGAGGCCGAGCACAAAATTAAGTGCAAGGTTAAAAAAATACCCAAAGGGATGTCAGAATATCAAGCTGCATGGATTCCAGACATAGATGCAGGTAGAAAAAAAAAACTTTAAATCTTTAACTAATGTGAGTGCATGTATAAACATAAAAGAGAAGCAGTATATTGCAAGCAATGATTATGTTTTGGAATTCTTGAAATTTAAGCTGTTATTTGAGCTAAAGATCTCCATATTTGGTGAAGGAAATGTTAGAAAATAAGTAATAAAAAAACGTAAGGGCTATAATTTTGGTTAAATAGTATACTAATTTTTATGAATATAACCATTTCCCTAAAGTTCTGTTAAAACCATTTTTATTTGTAACAGAAGAAGTTGAAAGTGAAGATGATAATGAAAATGAAGATGCCATGAAGATTGAAGTTGAACTAATGAATGAAGAATTTAGTTCAGATGAAGACAAAGGACAGGATGATGAATATGACACCATCACCATGACAGAGGATGGTGCAGACACTGAACGTTATGATGAAAAAATGAATCTGGCCGAGGAAGAAGAATCATTTAAGAAGATCAAAGGTAACAACACTCTGTCAGTAATTAAAATTTTCAAAACCGAAAACATGCAAAATCTTGTTTTAATAACATCAAAAAGCTGCTGTTAATAAAGTTTTCAAATTACACATTTTTCAGAAGTCCACTTTCTTCCAATTAGCTAGGTATTTCATGGTTAATTTCAGAAGCACGGATGGAACAGCTTTTCCCAGATGAACTTGATACACCGATGGATACACCAGCAAGAACACGTTTTCAGAAATATCGTGGACTTCAGTCATTCAGAACTTCACCGTGGGACCCAAAGGAAAATCTGCCTGTTGACTATGCAAGAATTTTCCAGTTTGAGAACTTCGAATGCATGAGAAAGAGAGTCCTCAAGGATGATGACCGCGAGGGAGCCCTGGTAGGGTGTAATGGATAATTTGACCTCTCATATGTTACTGAAAGTCCTGCATTTTTGTTTAATATTGATATATTTTAATTTTCTTGCATCCATCATTATGAAGTATACTATCTTTCAAGAATGTAAATGTACACCTTTTGCAAGTCAGTATAATTTGGCATGGAGGATTTCAAATTACAGTGTGTTCGCGAGTGTAACAGGTGCTTTCTTGAAAATGTTAAAAGTCCTTATTTAGTTGCTTTGTCAAAGTATGTGCTAAATGCCATGAAACTAGTGAAAATCTACATATAGCTGAACTAATGACAGTAATCTGTTGAATATAAAATGAAACAGGGAAACATTATACACCTGTAATTTGTAAGTCTCTTATAATCAAGCATGATGTCTCAGACAAAGACAGTGGTAAAAGATTGATTACGAATCTAGAGTTTGCCTGCTCCACATTCCAGTTGCTTTTGTACTTAATATATTAGCTCTTTGTTATACATGGATGTGTAGCATAATACCATTCTCTAATTGAGGACTATTTCCCATAATTTTCCTTATAGGAGTGCATTACATGTGAGCATCAGCATTTGTATGCTTTTATTTTAGTGCTAGGTTTAATATGCTCTTCAAAACTGCAAGTTACTTGTGACTAAAGCAACTATAAAATAGGCATTATTAAATGAAATTGAAACTGACCATTACAGATTAATTATTGAAATAATGTTGGCAAATAATATATTCCACTACTGCTGGCAGAATACTTTAGAGTTCTAACAAGCAAGTTCAGAAGCAATCAGTATGAGGTGGTATCCACAATCTTTGGGACTGGTGCTGCCATCTCGACAGTAGTTGCATATAGGTGGCAACACTAGCATATTGGATGAGTGAGTGTTTAAAGTTTCATGCAGCTGGGTTGATGTGTTGAAGTTCAATAGTACTTTTGATGATACTCTGTGTGCAGTGTATGGCAATTTTATGATGGATCCAAGATTAGACAGAGAGTATGCATAAAATTTTGTGCAAATCTCGGGGACCCTCGCAATGATTGAACAAGTATTTGGGGAACAAAGCATGAGCTGTACAAGTGTGTTTGAGTGACATGCTTGGTTCAGGGCCAACAGCTATTGAAGACAAGGCTCAAACTGGTAGGCCCGTCAGTTGCACAACACCTGACATTGTTGCCAAAGTTCAACACTTCGTTTGTGAGAATAGACATTGAACCATTGAAGACCTTGCTCATGAAGTGGGAATTGGTTATGGAACATGCCAACAAATTTTAACCGATGAATTGCGCGTGCATCGTGTTGTAGTTTGCACGGACCTTCATCAGACTGTATCAGATGACCCAACCTTTTTGTCCAAGGTCATCACCGGCGACGAGAGCTGGATGTACACTTATGACCCTGAGACAAACAACAATCCTCCCAGTGGAAGAGCCTGAACTCACCAAGACCAAAAAAATCGAGACAAGTAACGGGCATAGTCAAGAACATGCTCCTCATTTTCTTTGATGCTAAGGGGATTGTGCACAAAGAATTCGTCGTACCAAATCAAACAGTGAATTCCACGAACTACTGTGATGTTTTGCGATGGCCTGAACTTTGGCGACAAGGGAACTGGCTGTTGCATCACGATAATGCGACCTGTCACGATTCCTTGTTCACCATGAGCTTTTTGATGAAAAACAACATGACGGTGGTCCCCCACCCACCATACTTGCCTGATTTGGCACCCTGTGACTTCGCTATATTCCCCAATTTGAAAATCAAGTTGAAACGATGTCAATTCGGCACAATTGAGAGGGTTCAAGAAGAAACACTGTGCTAAACATCCTCAAAGAACATGACTTCCAAGAAGCACTTGGAAAATGGCAGAATCGCTGGGACCGGTGTATACATGTGGAAGGGAACTACTTCGAGAGTGACGGCGGACATTAGTCTCAAAGCAGGTTTTTGACCAAATGGCAGCACCAGTCCCAAATATTCTGGATACCAGCTCGTATGTAGAAGGTTATGGTCTGTGCTCCATTTTTTGTCTCCATTTTTTTGGAGTCGTAAATAAAAAACTTTCCAGTATTCTTATGGATAAGATATTACAGACTGAAGATTTAAATTATTCTAATTATATCTGTTTTGTGGGCAAATAGCCAAATGCTATTAAATATAAGTTATTTAATAGGTTTTTATTATTATGCTGGAAGCTTAAGCTTCAAACTCATTAATAAATAACAAAGAAACACATGTATTCTCTTCAAGCTCCAAATACCAATCTCTAAAACAATGAAGGAACATATGAATTATCTGCAAGCTCCAAACACTAATCACTAAAATAATAAAGGAACTTTTGAATTCTCATCATCAGAATAAGAATTAAAAGTAAATATTTCAGATGTGAATATATTCTTATGCAGTCAAGTATAAAATATAAAAATAAAAAAGAGAAAAAACAAAACCATTCTGCATAATGAATAGTTCCAATAAAATACTCTATTTATAAGAAAGAATAAAAAAGAAGACAACTAATTATCTTAATAAAGGGAATACAAAATCGTTTTGTTATAACTGAGCCACAATAGCATGTTAATAAATTAAGTGGTTTAGAATATCTAACTTTATGAAAAAAAATGTCTTTTCTTTGGAAAAGTAAATAAAGGCCAATTATTTATTTATTTATTTATTTATTTATTTATTTATTTTGTTTTTATTTTAAAAATGATGAATAGAAAAGAAAATCTTACTTTTAGAACTGGGTGTGATCACTATCAACTCTAATAATGTCATGTAACCTTTCCTGCAAGTTTGCAACAAGTGCAGAACAGCAGTATACATTATGCTAATAATGTTGCCATAGCTCCATCACATGGACTACCAGATTCTCTTGCACTCTATCTGCTTGCTGTTCTTCCCATTCCTGAACCATGAAGACACACAAAGTTAAATTGGAGACCAGTCCATACAGATTGTTTCTGGATGTTTCTCTAGCCAATCCTGGGTCACATTAAAGGTACTTTTGTTATTGTGCATGAATATGTATTTCTCTGGTTCTGGGAAACTGGTGCGAAGGAATTGAGCAAAATGTTCTCAGGACCCAACTTAGACTATACTTGTCACTTGTTTTAGCACTTGAATCAACTCCCTTGGAACAATGCTCTCATGTAGGTCCAGAAATGTGCTGAAATTCTTCCTAAATGCTTAGCTCAAAGTACATGCTGAGGCTCTTATTTGGTAGCATATGTCGTATGCAGGCATAATCTTCCTTGATAGTTAGATCCAAACACCCTCTCGTCAGTTCAGATTACCAGGATATTAACATTTTAAAACAATATCGACCCAATTTTTTTAAAATGTTAATATTTGACACCACAGTTACAAAAGTTCACTATATTTTATACAATTACCAGGATATGCTTGCTTCTAAACCCAAGATTGTAGGTTTGATCCTGGCCAGGACTGATGGATTTTTTCAAGAGTAAACATCCTAAGTATGGCTTCCTTCAGAAAGAAAGTAAAGCCGTGGGTCCAGTGTTGTACATTTACGACATGAAAAAGAACCTCGAGCCTGAAAAAAGAGGCATCTGAGCAAAATTTGTTGGCCGTTTCATGCCCTGATTTGAATGGAATGCTGATGACCTAAGATGTTAAAGAGAGCCTATAAATAAACCCAAATCATCAAAATCAACCTATGTTTGCCTAATCACTGTTGCAATTTGACCTGTCAATGCCTTCCCTCTGGCATTGGTCTAATCATTTTTGCACTATTCTTTGGTCACAACCAAGTTTCCTGGGAATTGCAAGGCATTTTGGCCTTGGTAAGCACAACCTACAATTTCACTCTGCTGAACTGCTGTCAGTTCTATACAAACATGAGAATGGGACAAGCTGCTCGACTGCAATGGAGTTTTACAATGAATAATTGGATGACATTGTATAAGTAATAATGCTATTTTGCACATATGGAGAAAATGCAAGGCATAATAGCTGAAATAAAAAATATTATGAAGTGTTGCTCATTGAACAGTAAACCTGCGGTTCTTACAACTACAAGTGAACTTATACCAATGCTTTTAACCACTTCGCTAACATGAAGTGACAAGTGACCTCTTATACCATTCTAATTAGAATGGCATATGCTCTCTGTTTCATTCAGTATTCACCTAAATTATATAGTCGGTAGTTCAGCTACTGCCTATGGTGGATTTAACTTGTTTTACAATATTTATGTATACTTAGGGATAGAAGCCATGAAAATCTTTAAAGTGAGAAGCTGGCTACAATGGCTATATGAATAGCATCACCAATTTAATTTTCATACCATCTGTAGAAGCAGCTTGAATGATAATGGTCTGCAAAAGGTATGCATTTATTTTCTTAAAAGGCAGAAGATGGGAAAGATGTTTTCTAGTTATTTAGTAAAGAAATACTGTTTACACAGCCTGGGTGGTACGTCACAGTCCATGTAATTGGAGTGCCAAAACATCTGTATGATTCTCGGCAACCAGACCATCCTCTTGTGCTATGTGGAATGTTGCCTCATGAGCAGAAGATGTCTGTGCTTAACATTGCACTTAAAAGGCCCAACCTTGGTGGTAACAACCAGGAACCAATTAAATCTAAAGAGCAATTAATATTCCACTGTGGTTACAGGAGATTCAAGGCATGCCCAATTTTTAGCCAGCATACAAATGGCGCTAAGCATAAGGTAAGTGTGGATATAGTACATACATTAGCAGCATTGCATATTACTGTATTGTTAATAATTTTATATAAATGTACATGCATTTTACAATATTATTTTATGTAAATTTACTTGCCAAAAATTAGACAGCTAGGAGTAGGAAACCTGCAGCTGATGGCATCTTTTATTATCAAACTGAGGTTGTTTTGAAGGCAGAGCATGGTTTTCTCTTATCTGTAAAGGTGAGAAACAGCTAAAAATTAACACAATAAAATGTTTGAAAATATCTAATTCAAACTGCAACTCGGCATATATTACTGCCATGGTATGTGATTTTTAAATAAATTTGCAGCTCATATTATGGCCGAACCATCTGCAGAAATATGAGGAGGCTGCTTTTATTAAGGGAACAGTTAGGGTTTGAGTTCAGAGGTTCTTGATATCTGCTACCTCTATTTAGAAGCTCATGAATGAGACACATGTTTCTTGCAACCACTTTCAACAAAGTATATACAAAAGTATTGTGCTCATATATAGGATATCATTTGATATGACTATCTGGAACTAATCTAGTAATTTCCTAATATCACATCTCTCAACTTTGTATCTCTGTGGGTAGTGTCAACCCAATTATCCACGAATTAAGATATTCAATAATTTGTGCCAAATATATCTCTTAAACTTAATTGGTGACAAATGCCAGATCTGCAGTAAGAGTATGTGGAAAAATAGAGTTCTGCAGTCTTAAGTATTGATAAATGCAGTGTAATTGAAGCTGAAATAAAATAAATCCTGAATGAGAAAGAAAATATGTTGCATTAATTCTTGAACACCTTTCACAGTTGTGTATGTACAGTTTTTGAATTGCCCTATTGTATTTGCATATGTAATTTTGCCTTAAATGAGATTATTGAACCATCACTTATGGAGTCTCTTTTGTCCTTAAATTTTCAGTATGAAAGGTTTTTTCAGCCGGATGGGACTGTTGTAGCAACTTTGTTTGCACCAATCACATTTCCTCCTTGCCCAGTACTGGCATTCAAAGAGAGGAAGGATGGCAGACAGGTATGTTGTTAACATTATTTTGCTCCAGAAAAAATTATGCACATTCAAAATTACTGAAAATGTTTTTAATTATAGTGTTCTGCATGTAATCCTAACACTATCTGCAAAGAGATAGATACCTACAATGTTAGTTCCTGTATGCAATACTAAATTAGGCTTTTTCAATATTAATTAAATTTGATCAAACACAGTGAAACACGTATTAATAATCTCTTCTGAGTTAGAATATTTAGAACACTCTTTGTAGTTTCACTTATATGATTTACTCAGCTCATGTAAGAGAAACCATAAAGAGTGTTCTAAATTCAATTAAATGTACTTACAATTTCTAAATATTTTGACTCAAAAGAGTTGACTAAATTAGACTGTTTGTTCATAGAGTCATTACATGTCAAATCATCACAAAAAGGTGAACTTTCGACCTGACCCTCTCACATTTTCATGAAATTCAGTAAGACAGTAAGGAATATTACATTCACATATGTAGAAATTTAGTACTGAGTAATACATGACATTAATACAGCAAGATTGTCAACATTAGAAAAAATGTTCCATACAAGGACAACAAAACAATTCATAACTTTACTTCTTATTAAGGTAGAACCTTCAAATTTTGCTTATTTTAAAGCCAAAGGAACATAATTTCAATTAAATATAGGTTTATAATAAAATAACACATTCTTCATTTATTGTGCTGTGTGGGTCACATGATGCCATTTTAACTTTGAATAACTAAAATGCAGGCTAGTAATTTTTAATTGTAAAAAATATGTTAAAGTGTTGAACATATTTTTTCCTTATATAAGTTTATTTTGGGATGGCTTCGGGAACAGTAATGTACATATTATTCATGTTTAGCTTTTAAATTCTCTTGTATGGAACATGAAGAGCATAATTTTAAAAAGCAGTTTGTCCATCAGCGGGCAAAATTCTGTTTTTTTGCAATTTCTTCTTTCAGTAATGCCTTGCATAGTACTACAATGTCTTTTCTGTTCAAAACCATATAAAATATAGACCTCGTATTGCATGTTCAGTGCAGAATGCATTTAGTCTATTCAGTGTGTCAGAACAAAATGAGTCATCAAGTTGGTTGAAGATGGAGAGGATGTCTCTTTGAAACCTGTCCCACCAAATTTAAAAGTAAGTGAAGCATAAAAGTGTGTTAGATGACAGATTAATTATAATTTACATTTAACAAGCTTCACTGTGTGAGTTCTAACAGAATTTTTTAAAAATGTCTTATTTTTTGAAAGTTCTTAAATGAAAATGCAGTCTGCACAAGAAATGCTGTTTTCCGGCTCTTTTCTGCTTTATTTTCGTGTATGTGTAAAATAGTGAGAGAATTCTACAATACAAAATGCATTATTGCCTATTCAATATGAAAAATGCTTCTGGTGTGTTAAGACGTGTGCTTAAGAGGATAGAAGGTGACTGTCTTGTTAGAAAGAAATCTAATGGATCCAGAAAGAGGAAGAGGAATCCTTTAAATAAATGCAAATAAATGCGAAATAATATAAGTTTGTGAGATCAGGTAATTTTTTTAATATTAGTATTTTACGTAATTTATTATCTATTTAAAATTTAAAATACTGTGCAATGTATTATAATTATTAATGTACACTGTAAAATGTACATATTCCTACAGGTTCCTACAGGGTGGGCAGAAAGAATAAGTGGGTTTGAATTAAAAGTTTTTTGAATCTGGCAGGTTTTCTTGATGCAAATATGTGGCAGGACTGTAGAATCGACCTGGGAAATAAGTATGCCAGTTGGTATTCTACTGTGTTTGTGTTAAGTCATGGAGCGCTGGACAGTAAGGGAGCAGTTTGCTGTAATATGCTATGTTGGTACATCAGAACCAGTTCCATCACAGAAACCTAAAGAGCATTTTGACGGGAAGTGAATCAACTGAATACACTGTCTTAGGAGCTATTTATTATTGGGTACAATGATGGAAGCAAGAAATTAGTGTGACTAACAAATCACAGCCTAGCGGCCTATTGTTTGCATGGAACAAAACATTGTGCAAGTACTGGCATCTGTGTAACAGAGTCCATGCCAGTCGGCAAGGAAGCATGAGGTGAATATTATAAAGTGAAAAGTGTTATCAAATCTCCAAGAACTATACTTTAAGGCAATGTGATTGAAATATAAATAACTATTAGGAATTAAAATATTTTTCACTTTAAAGCCCGCCCATTATTTCTGCTGCATTCTATAGTTGTTTGATCACCTGTGTTTAGCTGACAGGCCATTGCAACTCAGTTTATACTAAGTCTGAATATATGAATACTTTATATGGAGCATTTTGCGGTATAACGAAGTTGCATTTTAAGTTATGTGTTTGCTGTAATCCCTTTGGAAAATCAAGGCATTATAATTACAGAAAAAATTTAAACAGTGTTATGTTGTGGATGTGCAATGTATTTCTTAATTTTAAAAAGGAATGAAGGTGTGTGATGTGTCACAAATAAATAAAAATACAATATGATCCTGCTGAAGGTTTGATGCAGGATGTTACTGATAATGATTCTAGTGATGACTTAGAATACATCGATTCTACTGCAAGTGTAAGTGCATTATATACTAGTCTTGTTGACTTGTAGCCTGTTAAACAAAAAAAGATCCCAAGAAAAGAAATATAAGAAACAAAAATTATAAAACATTGAAAAATTATTTTGATATTTATGACATTCGGAAGCCAGAACCTTTATCAAGTTTTGATTCTGAAATTTTGACTTTGCTCCTGAAAAATTTCAAAATTTGGGGAAAAGTGAAAGAAATCTTGACATTGCTATCTTAAAGCTGGAGCATAAATAAAATTAAAGAACAGTTTCCTGCAGCTTCTGAATACAAGATTTGGCATTATTGAGTACTGGAAAAATAAAAAGGAATTTTGTTCTTGCCAAATCCAAAATCAGAAAAACCCTTACCTGTGTCTGTTGCAATAAAGTTAAGATTTCTAGTGCTCTGATGAAATAAGCCAAATAATGTCTGGAAAGAAAGATTTTGTTGCATTTAAAGAACCAGAGACAAAAGAGAGATTCTGGTAAATCTTAATAAATTCATATGCAGCATTTGAAGATTCTAATCCTAATCTGAAAGTAGAATTTTTCAAATTTGTAACTCTTAGACCAAGAAACTACATTCTAGCTGAAACAAAAGAACACACATTGTGTGTGCAAGTGTAAAATTTATACTGGAAGCAATTAGCATCTAGGGTCTAAGTGAATTTTTGGAAAATCTTTCTTTGTACCTTCCATCTTATCAACATTTTTTTGTCTATTATGGTATTAAACCTTTTTCAAATTGTTTCTTCAGAATATGTAAAAAAAACCCTAGATCATAAAAAATAAGAGAGAGATTGGAGAAATATTTTGAAAACTTCATTGAATCAGTGAACTTACAAGTGATGTTTGATGACTGAGCAGTGAAAGTAAAATCCACATAAGAATTTCTCAACTGCCTCTTGGAGAAACTTGATTTACTGTGTCACTCATTTAGATTATTTGACAAAGTAAGTTTCTAAGTGATATAAAACCGTATCTATAGCCATGCCAGCTTGTTGTGTTAAAACTTCACTGAAAACTAAGATAAAATTCAGGCATATCATGGACCATTGTTCAGGCAACCATTTATCTTTATTACAAAAAACATTATCCAATACAAAATCTGGTAATAATTTCATGCTGCCTGAAAAATGAAACTATAGCTGTTTATCTTTTTCAAAACTTGTGATGGAGTATATTAAAATGAACATCTGTAATTCAGCAGAAAGATTATATATTTCTCCATTAGATCCTGAGTTCAATATAAAAATTGAAAAAATTCTTGAATTTCACACTATGCAAAGATTTTAGATTTGCCGAATAATGGCACTATTTTGGCACATTACATTGCAAAAGCACATTTAACAGTCTAGGTGGAACTTTAAGAGGCTTGTGGCTCATGCTAGTTTGCAGAGACCATCCAATAAGCAAGCTACCAGGAGAATTGTACAATTGGACAAGATCATCTGCCAAATGTTAACACTGTTTATGTGATTGAAAAAGATTATGATGAAAAGGAAAAAAATACTTACTCCTCAATTTGGAGCAAATCTTTCATGCTGTCTGGAACACACTAGTTTGAAATGGTCCTGCCATATTTATTATACTAGCCAAGTAGTTTTCAAATGCAACTGAAACATCAAACATCCTGTCGGGGAAGATGGTCAGGGGATTTCATTTCAAGGATAAAAGGTATGCATTTATTATTAGAGAACTTCAGATCTAACAAATTTAATGTGATCAATTTAATGATAAAATTTTAATTATGTTCATCATGTTATTGCATGGAGATACATGAGAGTATATAATAAAATTTCAGCAAGAAAATAACAGGTTTGGAGGAATACTTCGCAAGTTATAGGGTTAGCTTATGCTAGCAGTGACATTATTTGTGATTTCTGTAACTCATAATTGTCCCTAGTTTAAATTTATAACTTTTTTATATAACTCATTAAGGTGTAATATGTAGTATTTTCATTAAAATGTAAGTCTTGCATTTTGTAATACAAATATATAAAAAATTATTTTTCTGTATGTTATACAGCTAATTAAATATTTGCAAAAACAATATAAACAATAGAAACATACATATTTAGAATTTATCCCCCAATTATTGTAAATTTACCTGAAGGCATTTTAAGATGTATAATATTAAGTGATGTGGTTGCTTACATAAATTTAATTTTTTATGTTTGACACACCAATGACAAAAAACGAAAGGGACATGAGATGTGAAACGTAGTATAAGACCTAAATTTTTGGGGGGGAAGGGATTCTGGGTTGGTTGGGTCGAGCACTTTGATGATTTGACATGGAATGACCCCATAGTTAATTTTGGAAGATATTGCTCTCTTTTTTGGCTGTGAAAATACAATTGGCAAATAAAAACTAATCAATAAGTAAACAGCAAAAACTACATATGTTACTCATAACAGTGAATAAAAAATTATGGAATATAATTCTTGTTTGCAGTGTTACCACTAATGCTGCATATACCTTACTTTTTAAACAGCTCTCATATAGATTTGAGATGATGAAACACTATTTACATAGAATATATAACATTTTTTTATTTATAGCATATATTTGTTTATATATTTATTTTAAATGCATACTTTACATATTCAGAAATTAATGTGCATCTTGAATTTATTTTGTTTCCTGCAATTTTGCTAATATACTTTATTTAAAATAAATTGCTGAGAATAATTGCATCGGTGAATTAAAAAGGGATCATACACTTATATAAAAGTCAATTTTACATGAGGTACAAAAATGCTATTCCATTCTAAATTTTAATACTCAATTGTGAGCTATTTGTCTAAACTAAAGTGTGCTATTCTGTTGAATAATAATACAAAAATAAATTATGTATCATTATAAAATGCTAAAATACTGTAAAGCATATGACCCCTTTTCAAACTTGATGGAAGTGATATGTAAATATAATTATTTTAGTTTTATTCAAAATATAAAAAACAAATGTATGCAGTAATAATTATAAAATCATTACATGCAATCAGTTTGGCATTATACGAAAGAAAGTACCAAACAGTATTAAAAGTTCTTTCAAATAAACTTCAGTTTTAGAACAGCTCTTCCATGAACAAATAGCAGATAGAATTCCTTATACTTCTCTGGTACATACTGAACAGCTTTGTTAATGTCTATAAAGAATACAAAATAAAAACACCAAACAATATTCAAAGACTCATCCTAATCATCTTCATTTCCATAACTGCTCTACCATGAACAAATATGCATCATAGGATCCTTTAAATTCATTTAGAATATTGAAAAACTTTGTTCATACCTACCTTAGAGCTTCATAATATTGCGGGGTTTTATAATACTGGGTGTTCAGAATATGTCTTTGTCTTTGAAAGTTCAAAATGTCTTTTCCTGGTTGGAGCAATAAGAATCGCACTTTGATGAAACCATCAATGTAATCATGGGTTTCAACTTTCCTGTTTGTCTCTTCTCTATAGATAAACTGAAAAGTTGAAAGTAAGTTTTAACTTGCCACTTTGGAAGGAACGCAGAAGATTCATTTTTGCAGTGTGATGACCATCAGGACTTAAAATCATAAATATTATGTTTCTACCTGTTACACTGAAATTTAATTTCTTTTGGAGGATTGAAATGCTTTGTATTCAGAGATGAAATGGTTCCCTTTTAATTTTCTTTTTCACTAAGCTAAAGTCTCTTATCACATGAATTATAAGTAGATATCAAATTTATATGTGTATACATATTTAGTTGATTTTAATATATTTAGCTTTATACTGTTTTTGTATACAAAGTTGTATAATGCAAACTGTTATTGCATATTTTATATTTATTTTCAAGCAGCATGCATATATAACAAGATTTAATATATTGTATTCCTTTTATAGTACATATAAATACATATTTTTTCATTTTACATATATATTTATATATTAACATGTTTCAGTTTTTAATTAAATAACTACAATCTTTAAACAATGAAGTAACTTAATTTTGAGGTTACATACAAAAACCACCTAATGAGCCTTATGTTCCCTCAGTATGTAGACATCATACAAAACTTCGCTCTACTAGCTGATATTTTGTACATTCATTGTTCTCTAATGGTTTTTTTAAGAATAAAATATTGAAAGTTGTTGTATGCATTCCTACCATTGAGTGTTGTAATGCCACAAGAAAAATCATGGAAAAACCTGCTTTTAACACATTAGCTAAGGATTGTAGGGAATTGGATTTCACTGCAGTCCTTTTTGTGTTATGTGCAATCAACATAAGTGGTTAAGAAAAAATTGCAGGATATATTGTAGCTAAAGAGAAAAGAGGTCCTTAAGAGAAACATTACCTGAACATAACTCCCATCTACTTCAGAAAAAAAAAAGAAGTTAATTTGACACTAATCTATAACAAAAGTTATCAGCAAATAAATCGTGGAATTCCCTCAGTAACTATTAGTTTCCCAGAAATATATTGCAATCATGTTATACCAGCAGAATCTTTTTCTAAGGTGCAAAACCCGAGATTGTGCTATAGCCTGCCACGACGACCTGTGCTTCCTCTGCATGTCTTATAACTTCAATGATAAAGAAAAATGTTGCAGAGGACATGTGATCAGCATACCAGTACCTTGCTGGTTGCCTGTCATGTGGCTTTCTAGACCAAAGAAACCTTTCCATCACGGAACTCCCCAATTATCCTTATCCTCATCCATTTAGACCTCCCTAACTTAGAAAAATACCTAAGCAGATACCAGGAATTGAACCTGGGGTCCTTCCGGTCAGCAATCAGCAACACTAACCACTGGACCAAGGAGACATTCACCAAAAATTTACCTTAAGTAAAAAGTATCTAGATAGCTGTTATTGTTTAAAAATAAAAAAATCCATAATTATTTAAAACTCTGTTTCTGTCTGTATGGGGTGTACAGATGCCTGTACCAGTAATGTGAATTTTCATGCAGGCTTTTCATAATTGCCTGATTTGTGATGCTTTGAAAGTGTAATAGCCATAAGGAGATGTATGCAGATTCTGGGTTCTAATTTCAGATGCTGCAGTCTACATGTTACAAGCTGCTTCAGTATTGCAAGTATTCTATCCTCACTTCATACTTGTATTGTACTTGGGCTTAACAGAGTAGTTGAAGTCATCCGGGAAAGTTTTCCAGAAGCAAACATTTGGATATCCAGCATTAAGATGATATTTTTCAAAGCTTTGATAAGAATTAATGCTTCCAAAGAATTATTTCCAGACCTTCCATTACCCAGATACATGGGTAGTAACTGTTTTCTTCTGTTCATTGCTGTTAAAGAATTTGTTACCAGCCTAAATGCAAATGATGCTGTGTCAAATGTTCACTGAAAGTTTTTCATAGTGAAACTTTGCAGAGGGACTTGGCTTTAATCATGGAATGTTTAAAGATTTTACCTGAAACAATGAGAAAACTAAAAAATTGTGGTTTGTTTCTTCACAAATCTATGTCAACTGTAAACTTGAGCATACCCCTTTAAATTTACTGATGCTTTAAGTGGATAATTCTGAAGGGGAGTATAACCGTTGATCGCCTGTCATAGATTTCCTTTGCATAAAAAAATTCAAGCCTGAAACAAGAGGTCTCTGACCAAAAAATGTATCAGCCATTTCATGTCCTGTGATAATGACCAGAGATGTTAAAGAACATCCTTAAAGAAATAAACAAACCATAAGTGAAAAAATTGTACAGTATCTTGCAAAGAAATACAGCTTTCAAATTTTATGTTCTGTGGATGAATATCTTCAAGGTGAAAAGTATTATGCATTCAGAGGAAATTCCTCCTGAACTTTTCACAGTGCTTACAAATACTACCCTATAACATCTGTAGACATAGAAAGATCCTTCTCAGCTTACAAACTCATACTAACTGATAAATACCATAGACTTATCTCTGAACATCTGGAACAAAGCATTATTATTTATTGCTGAACACAAACTGCAGTAACAAGACCAAAGTATAAACAAAGCACTGACAATGTCATTAAGTCTAAAGGTCAATTTTTTACTGCATGTTTTGCAATTTTTAAAGTTTATTCTAGAAATTTTTGTTGCATACGTGCATGCATATTTTAGACTTTTTAGTGCATACAAATCTGATGTCTAGTTATAAGAATGCCCACACAATGGAGAAAAAAAATGATGAAATTGAAATCTTTTTGTCATAAAAAAGAGAGTAAAAAAATCTAACTCCAGTTGTTTTTCACACTGGCTGAAAACAGAAAGGTCCTGCACCTTATCATTAATGCATTCATTACATAATAACATTCAGGTGGTTAGTGAATTCTCATATCTGGGCATAAAGTTGAGTAGTAATGGAGGTTCAGAAAAATGGCTATGACAGCGATAAGAAAATGTTTATATAGGATGTCAGTAATGAATATCAAATGGTTTGAAAGGCTTCTTTTTTTTTTTGCCTTGGTTGAATCATGATGGATTTATGGAAGGGAAATTTGGGGTGTGGAGAAGGAATGGTGTAATATGGTTTTAATACTAAGAATTTGTTATAAATTAATTTTGGGATTTTCTAATAATACTGCAAATGCAGGAACTTTGATAGAGTTAGGAAAGGTAAGCATCAGAAGAATAATGATGGAGAAAGTATTGAAATATTTATTTAGGGTTCAAGAGCAATTGGATAATGACATTGTGAAAATATACCTGAAATATCAAGAAAAAAATTTGGATATAATGACTAATACCTGGTTGAACAAAATTACAGCACAGTTATTTAGAAATGAGTTAGGAGATTTTTGGGTTAAAATTGGATATTTTAGAAGAGGTTGTTAGAGGAAAGTGAGACCAAGAATGGAAGATATGGGTAGACAAGTTTTATTTCTCCAGATTAGGGAGAAAAGCTCACACATATTATAAAGATGACCCGGAAAATGAAAGAGAAGGATTAGTCTGGTTTTGATTAGGTGTTTGGAAATTAAGGTAAAGACACAAATGTTTGGAGGGAAAGTTTAATTAGTAAGAAATGGTTAATGAGGAATAAAGGAATTTTATTGAGAAAGATCTTTAAAGATCACGAACAGATACCCAAATTAGTGGAATTTTTATGGAAGGTAAAAATGAAATGGAAGTGGTCAGTTGAACAATATGTAATATAGATAAATTTTAGATAAAGAATACCTGCATGAATATGAAAAATGTCATTGGTCTGGTAATGGTTGGGAGTGAAATTATAAATTAATAATTATTGAACTTTGGATATTGGAAATTGCTCTAGAAGATCAATAAATGTAGCATTATATTTGGTATTTGAGAAATATTAGTTTGTAGGGATTGCAGTTAGCTGTTAAAATAATTAGTACAGGTGGAATAAGTGAAATATTTATTTTAGTGCCTGTGGAGGGTGAGAGCCTAGTCCCCTGGAATTCCAGTAGGTTGTTGCTGATGAACCAGGGACTGGGGTCTGATGCCCTCAAGGTGGAAATTATGCACTTAATTTAATTATTTAGAATTTAGATAAAGGGTTAGTATAAAATCACTTTGTATTAAAATTTATGTAATCATGAGGTGGTACATCTAAAATGCCCTGGGCCATTTTGTATTTTTCTTAGCATTTTCAATAAATTTAAATTAAATTTTAAATAAATAAAATCTCAATATAAATTTAAATAAATTTAAAATCTCATTATAATAATATCTTTGCAAAAATGAGCAAACTTCATTTAGTCCCTTTCTTGCAATTCCTTAATGGTTGGAATAGAATGTTGCTGTGTTTTACTTCAGATCATTCATTGATGCAAAATGCATTCACTCTTAGCTCTGCTTTTCTTTCTTCACAGTATCTGTAAAGCTAACTTGGGGACTACCAAATGATATATGAAGAATTTATGAAAATATTTTAAGAAAAAGTAATATTTTACTTTTCTTGGTATTTTGGAAATTTCTTTTTAAATGACTGAAATAATAATGGAAGTGAAGCCAAAAAGTGTGTTGTATATAGTTATTAATGCTTTCTTCACTGTGTTAGATTCCAAATTGAATTAATTTTGAAACTGAAATAATAATTTCAGATTGCTTGTCAAATACTTCTGTGTAATATTATTAGAGCATTGAATTTCACTTATGGGAAGAGAGCTTATACATCTATGTATAGCAGAACATACTTATGATATTTCATGCCTTGAATAATCACTGATGTTACATTACAACTTAATGCAAAGCACTGATATTAACAGAACATCACAGAATACCTTATACATATAACTAAGCACTTCTGAACCTAATTATTTAGAAATTTCATTGAAGGACATGTATGAAAATATTTTCACACTGCAAGCATAAATAACTGTCTGGTACCTTTGCAATGTTAATTTTAACTAGTGAAAGCATTGAGGCAGATAATAATCAGTTATATAGAAAGTCATTGTTATTGAAAATTCCTGCCGAAATAGAAATTATTTGTGTATGCTGGCTCATACATTCTCATAGTCAGTGATTATCTTCAAACTATACATGGAATTTTGTTGTCTTTTCCAGGAACTTGTTGGAATTGGCAATGTTCTCTCGGTGAATCCTGATCGTATAGTAGCAAAGCGGGTAGTGCTGTCTGGTCACCCTTATAAGGTGCACAAGCGATCAGCTGTCATCCGCTTCATGTTTTTTAACAGAGAAGATATAGAGTGGTTCAAACCAGTAGAGCTGAAGACTAAATATGGTCGCCGAGGACACATCAAAGAGCCACTGGGTATATACTCTTTTTTTTCTTCTTCTTTCATTTTTCTCCATCTCAAATTAGTGTGAGGTAGCAATCACTTATGCATATTTTATTTTCTTCCTCTCTCACTCTCTGACCTTTATTAACTTTTACATATGAGGTTTGCATATAAAGTGATCTCTCTCTCGGGACTCTCTCTTCAAAGCAGACAACTGCTTTCTAAATGTAAGGCATCTGTGGAAGAATAGCTTACCTTCCAATAGATGTAGAAAATGACCTCCTTCCTGTAGAAAATGTTATTACTTGTTCATGTTTTTGACAGTTTGCTGCAATATGTTCTGGTCAATACGTTTGATTTTGGTATGGTAATATAGTCTTGAAATAATCAATTGTTTGCAGCTGATTTGAATGAAATTACATTTTAAGGTAATCACACAAGAAGTAATCAGTTTAAGTTAGATCAAATGATCTGGTTGGTCACAAATTCTAGGGCAAGTAGCAGAAATGATGACCAATTTTAAGCATTAAGCACTCTACCAAAACATTGGTTGCATAACATATAATTATCAGTTGCTTAAACCATGATCGGCAAAATCATTTAAGTTGAAACATGAGCTGGAAGGAAGTATGGGATATCTTTTGTCAGACTCTTTGCTGATTGCCATTCTTCATTAATGTGTGCAGAAGACAAATGTTTGTTTATATGGATTTGCACAGGCATAATGGCTGTAGGGAATTTCTCCATTAAAGAAAAAACTATCTTATTGGATATTATGAAATAGTACGATGTTGTGGGGAGTAATGCATTAATAGCAGAGGAAGGCAGTATGGTAAAAAAATAACAGATCCTTTTGTATTCTTAATTTTCATCATTATAACACATATCACTTGTAGTGAAATTAAAAGTATTATACACTCACCGGCAACTCGATCGCAGCAAGTTTTGATCAAGTTTAAACCTAATTTTAAATTAAGTTATGGATATGCACATTGGCAAATGTAGTTAATTATTTTCTGGGTTGCATTAGCTAGAGATTGAATGCCTGGTCACGTCTTATCTCCATGTTATAGATTAACAATGCATTTTATTCCACTTGAGCGGTTACCATGCTGAACACGAGTGTAAACATAAAAATATGTTTTATTGCGTTACTTCCTTTTTAAAACTGGCATTCTTTCTGTTTGGAATGAACAATAATTGTTAGTTTCTTATTTTATCACTAAATTCAGAAGAAATGCCTTTTGAGTACTGAAGACGTTAACAGGGTTGTTGATGCAGCCTCCATTATGCCGCTACAACTTAGGCATGCCTTATACTATGGTGCAAGAGACTGTGAAACAGTTCCAAGAAACACAGATATTCCAGAAGACCTGGATCTGGTAGAAAAAGGAAGATTACATCCAGAGATGATCGCTTTCTTGTCTCCCCGGTTCTAAGAAACCACCATACAACAGTGGTTGAAGCTCAGAATCATTTCTAACATGTGTGAGGTGTTAATGTGAATGAGAGGACTGTTTGACGATGTCTTGGAGAACAAGATCTTCAGTCAAGATGACCATTATGTCACCAATTCTGAGAGTACAGAGTTTGCTTGTCACCACACCCAATGGACTATTTAGCAGTGGATCTCTGTGTTGTTCTTGGATGAATCCAGGTTCTCCACCAAATCTCCAAATGGTGGAAAAGAGTTTGAGAGTTTGGAGACAACTTGGAGATTGGTTCACTGAGTGCAGATTCTCTGAAAGGACACCATTCAGTGTTAGTTCCAAGATAGTGTGGGATGGTATCTGAATACAAACCTGAAGCAATTTAGTGTTTGAGAACAGTAGTCCCAATGCTCACTGCTATATTTGAAGTTCTTGATGACCACTTCTTGTCTTATACTCCATTTGTTGTATATGAATTTATATTCATGCAAAACAATACTAATCCACACACAGCCCTTATCGTATTGGGGCATCTTGAATGCTATGGGGATTGTTTGACTGAGCTTTCTAACTCCCAGCTCTGACCTAAACCCTATAGAACATACTGGGATATGTTGGGTAGATGCATCTGAGGTTGTAATCCTGTCTCAGAGACCTTGCAGGAACTCCAGGTGGCACTCTAAGAGAAATGGAATAGTATCAACCAAAGAGATATCAGAACTAATCGAAACCATGCTCGAGAGAATGGTGGCCATAATTAAGATTAGAGGGGGCCACACCAGGTACTGAACTTGAATATAAGTTATGTGCATCAACATTGCTTCCATTTTCAATGTCAATGAGGATTAAATTATTGTAAGTGGTCTGTTGTTTGGGTTTTTTTTTTTTATCTATGTACAGATGAACACGTAATTGGTAGCAATGTAGTCATCAGGTTTAGTGTTAACATCCTTGTTAAATTTTTAGTTACATTTGTCTTTATTTACTTCACAATTAATAGGATAGAATCCTTCCAATTTATGTAAACGACAATTTACACTTTATTATAATGTGAGTACAATTAATGGCAGCTATTACTTCAGGGAAATTATCCATAATAATATAAAATGGATAAAACCATGAAGTGATTATGTTCCACAGCACAGTGTAACAAACAGCTATATATAATAATGACTGTACTAAGTTCAAAAGTTGAAAGAACAGTAAACTCATGTTTAATGAAAGCTTATTGTTAGGCAAGTTAATTCTTCTCCTCATACAAGCACTCTGAGTGTCTCTAGTGACATGGTTGATGCATTAACATTTTCAGTAAAAAATGCACAGGCTGCCAAAAACCATAATGTCAGAAGAAGCTGCAGCCTCTTGTGTTGAGCTCAAGTAAATGTCCAATAACAAGTTCCTTGCCATTTCCTTTGAGAAGTGAAAGCATGTTATTAAATTTGCTACTTGATATATATCTCAAAAGGATCATTGCAATCAAGTGGAAGATGACAAAGAGGATGCAATTAAAGTAGTAATAAATATTCTGGAACTTTTTGCATATATCAATATAGTATTGATATCTCATTCTTGTGCACTGTATTATGAGATTGTTCTGGCCATGTTATTCATTTGTTTGGAGAATCTCATATAAGTCAGACATGTTGCATAAAATGCATGAAGTTCAGAATTGAATACAGAGCAGTGATTAAATTTTAAGCAAAGAAGGGCTTTTACCCAGTGATACTACCTTGACAGTGTGTATGGAGAAGCTTCCCCTTCATATTCCACTGTGAAAGAGTGGTCAAAATTATTTTATTTATGCAGAGAGAACCTTGAAGATGATTCATGTCCGAGTAGGCTAGTGGATACGTTGATGAAGGAAACATCTCCCTTATCGAGGAGGAAGTTCTGAATACCAGGCTCTGAAGACAAAAGAAATAGCTGCAAGGTTAGAGCTTTCTAATGTGCACACATATTACTATAGAATCTTTTATATGAATGTTTTTTTCTCTCTTCTTTAAGGCTATTAGATTGATATACCCAGAAAGTTATTCCATATTTAATGTGTAAGTATTTGAATGCATAATATATCTGTTCTGCTGTTTCATTATCCATTATGTTCCTGTCTTATCTCATTACATATTGTCTTTGTTTTTCTTTTGGTAATGTGCATTATTTAGGATTTCCAGTTACCAGTTTGTTTTCCTAGGAAGTTTGGCACAGATAATTTCACCAATTGTATGAATAATATACTGTATGAAGAGCACTTCTTTAGTTCAAAGTTAATCCAAGTCATTTTTTAAATGTTTATTACCATTAAATTTTTGTAGTCTAGATTAGATTAGATTAGATTAGATAAGATATGGGGGGGGGGATTTAATGGAGTTTCAGCATCCTCCAGCATGTCAACCTATGAGGCTTTTAGTCTAAGACTGGTAACTTGTGAACACCAATAATCCTAAATAGCCTCAATTGCACTTCCTTTATGGTTGGTTGTGTGAATTAGGAGTTTTCTGCTTACTAAGACAAATTACTTCATTTTTGAGAAGATTGTTGCAGCTAGGCTCCTATCTCTTCAGCCAAATTTGCCACGCACGAACTTGATAGATGTCAGTTCTCATTCAGCAAAAATCCCATTAATTCCAACTTCCTCACTGATGCAAGTATTGTCTCCTCGGGAGACCTTACTATTTCTGGATAAGTATCAAGTAATTTTGTACTGAAAATGCACACTGAGGCAGCAAACACAGTATCTTTGTGTGTAGATAACAGTAAGCAAAAGGGAATGTGAACATCCTGGATGGTGGCAACATTACTCAAACATGCAGGAAATGAAGCCATGCAAAGATATCATCCACACACAGATACGTGGATGAGATTATTAATAAGAAACATTTGGATGATACTTTGAAATTGCTAAACCTACAAGACAGGGAAGTTAAATTCACTTCTGAAACATATCAAGACAGCATAATTCCTTTCCTTGACTTAAGATTATAGGAACAGGCAATAATTTGAAATTTGGATTATACAGAAAGGATATGTAGACTGAAAATTACATAAAGGCCAATAGCTTTAATCCCACAGCACACAAACATGCTGTTCTCAACAGCTTAGCACATAGACTCATTAACATACTCACGAATGAGTTTGAATACAGCAAAGAGCACTCTCATATAATATAAACAGCAAACACCAATGGGTATGGCCAAGAAATTGTAGACAAGAAAATCAAGAAATTCAAACAAGAGAAGAGGTTAAAACAAGTTACAACATTGATGCAAAAAAAAGAAACCACCATTCAAGAAATTTACTGATCATCCTTGGGCCACCAAAAATTCTGGAAAATACTCAGAGAGTTTGGGATTACTTTGTCCCCAGTGAAAAAATTCAGCCTAAATAATCTGCTCAACTTTGATGATACTGTTAGAATACCTGATGAGAAGAATCAGGAATGTATAAAATCAAATGTTTGGAATGGAACAAAATATATATTGGCAAAACAAAAAGAAGCATTGGGATTAGGCTAAAGGAACACTGGAGAAACATCAGGTACAATCAGGTTATAAATCAGCAGTTGCACATCACTTTTGGAAAGATAAAAATGATATAGAAATTAAAATCATATTATTGAAATTTGTAGATAGACCCTCAGAGCTGGGAATATGGGAAAATATTTTTTTAAAAAAATGTGAAGATAAGGTTATGAACTTTGAAATCCCAACAGAAGACAAATTAATCCAAAAGTTCGTAAAATGTCCACAAGAGCTATAACAAGTCCATTAAACGAACAAGGAATCCAGCAGTTGACACGCAGCTGATGATGAGAGGGAAGGCCTGTGAAACATGGTCTGTATAATTCAATGATAAGTGGAGCATAAGAGTATTAAATCAACTCACTATCTAATTAAGAACACATTTTGATGTTAACTTCATAAGTTCATTATCAAAACTTGATCCTGAATGATAACACAAAACTCCCACTATTCCTGAGCCATTTAAACAAAACTGCATCAGTCTGTAATAGTTTTAGTTCATCTGTTATTTGATATTTTTTAATAATCATGTACAGGTAAACTAAATATGTATCTTTTATGTTTAAGTATATTCATTAAATGTGAAAAAGAAAATATACTGCAGAATGCAGAGCCAACTTCTCTGGCTACTTTACTGCAGGGCCTGTAATCACTCTTTAATTTGAAATAAAGCAGGTTTGAATTTGTACATCAGTTTCCATATTGGTTTAAATTGGTAAATGAATCACAAAATAGTGATGGGTAAAACTAGAAATATAATGAACAGTAGCTACAGGTTAAAGACATAAATGTACTTACGAAGCTGTTGACAATGGAGTGGTATGTATATATATAAACAATGTAATAAATTTTTTGTTCATACTAACTCCATTCACTTACATAAAAACTGGACATATGTTTCGGGAGTGATTCCTCCCATCTTCTATCATTCCATTCACTTACATGAAAACTGGACATATGTTTCGGGAGTGATCCCTCCCATCTTCAGCCTGTAGATAGAAGATGGGAGGGATCACTCCGGAAACATATGTCCAGTTTTTATGTAAGTGAATGGAGTTAGTGTGAACAAAAATTTTATTACATTGTTTATAAAATACTTTATGCTTAATTACACCAAATTCTACTGGATAAGTTTTGACTTTATTTTCTTGATATCTGGGTTTCACTCATCTTGACCTAATGAGGTTACTGTTACACAAGAAACAATTTTTGGGATAAGGCTTATGTGCAGTATAAGTACTCTTAATGCTTGCTGTAACCCGCAGTGTTTTAGTTATGGCATTTTTTGAATGAGTGCAGTTATTTTGTTAATGTTGTTGAATTGAATTTTATTTTTCCAGGTACTCATGGCCACATGAAATGTGTTTTTGATGGGCAGCTAAAATCTCAAGACACTGTACTTATGAACCTATACAAACGAGTGTTTCCAAAATGGACTTATGAACCTTATGTAAGCAGCCCCCTATCTCATTATAGCAATAGTGTAATTGATGCAATGGATTAAACTGAAGTTATATTTGTTGTAATAATGTATTTGCACAGTTATTTTATTAAAATACTGTATATACCTAGAGCTTCTGTTCTAACCTAATTTTCTGAAATGCATGAGGGAGGGGATAGGGAATAATAGTACAAATTTCATTAAAAAGTTTATGGGTACAGAAGTTGGGAAAAAATCTTTTTTTTTTTTTATATTTGTTACACACTTCATTGATCTGACCAACAAAACAATAACATCATTGTAAAGATTGACATTACTAGTAATAAAGTTATGCTCCCCCAATGTAAACTCTCTTTTGGGTACAAAGTGATATTCTGAGTCATGCACAATGCAATTTTTATTTTATGCACACATGTTTCTGATAGCCTCCCTTCATCTTCATATACTTGTTCAATTATATGAGCATTGCAGAGTTTGCAGTTAAAAAAACACGAGTCAGCAACTCATTTTCAGTAGCCTGATCTTTCGCACAGCTTCTTCATGATATGCTGTGTGCATTGTCAATTTTCTTATAGACCAGTCTTAACTAACAACATCGTAAAAAACACTTGTAGAGAAAATGCATACCAAGAGTTGCTTTCCATGACATAAATACATAAAAAGTGTTATGTTGCCAGAGAAGAAAAATTAGGTAAGATAGATGCAAGATTAGAGCACACTCTGCAGGTCTCTTAGGCACTTGTCACAAGAAACTAATATCAAAGAGCTTGCAAGAGTGGCTACAACAAATTTTCTTAAGTCAATACCATACTGAATATTGGTAGTACAGCAATTACAACAGCATTATCATGCCAGCAGATTTAGTCTTTGTAATAGAATTTTCGATAATGCTAGTAGTGCAGAAATTGATCTGATATTAATTTTTTTTCATTTGGATGAATCATGGTTTTTATTTTCATGGGCAAGTAACATTCTGAAGTAATATTCAGTATACTTCCTAATTAGTGTTTTTACAAGGACCTGACAGTTTTGAACATTAAATGGAGTTTACCTTAAAGTTAGGTTTTAGCAACATGCACATATTTTCTATAAATCTTTGTCTGTGTTAACAAAAATAGTACCAAAATACATTATTTACATGACAATAACACAAGCAGATTTATACCCTACCTATTGTATTATTGTTACATAACTTTTTCAATGTCATAAATACTGTAGTGCAAGTAGTTTTTTGTATCTCGGTGAAATATAGTATAATATGACAAATTATTATTATGAAATCACTCAAATTTCACTAATTTTGTTCCACTTACTTGGACATGTTTCAAAGGCATTTGCCTCCATCTTCAGCTTGGTCCCACTGGCCACTTCCCAGTGTGGTATTAAGATGTCGCTCTGTGACTTTAACAAACTTATTGATGAGGGAACTGTTGTTTGGTAGATCAAAGTTAACCAAAAATTCTTTGTTTTTATTTATAAATATATTTTCCCATACTGTTAAATCTATGGGTTTTTGAAGAGCTTTTAGTAGTTTTGGTTCCTTTTGGAATTCGTGGTTATTTTGCCAAAAATGGTCTGTCACTGCTGATTTTTCTGTGTGTTTATATTTTACATTTGTCATGTGTTCCTTAAAACATATGGTAATGTTTCTTTTTGTTTTGCCTATGTATTTCATGTTACAGTCTTTCGTAAATGCCTGATTGCTTTCTGGTGAAATTTTGTCTTTTGTGTTGGTGTTTTAAGTGGTTTTTAAAACTAAATTTATTTACTGGGGCCAAAATGATGTTTGCCTCTTTAAAAATCTTCTGGAATTTTTAGTGTGCCCATGGGTAGAATGTGAATTTTTTATATATATATATATATGATCTTCTTTGTAGCCTTTTAGTGTGGTGATGTCCTTTATTTGTTTTTTCTTTCTGAATTTCTCTATTTTCTTGTTGACAAGATCTATTGTGTAGCCATTTTTCTGTGCTATATCTATGATTTTTTGATACTCCAATTTGTATTCTGTCTTGCTTATTGGCAGGTTTGTTAATCTGAATGTGAGGCTGTTGGTTATGGCTAGTTTATGTTGTTTTGAATTGTGGCTGTTATTTTTTATGTAATTATCTGTATAGGCATCTTTTCTGAAAATGCCAGATTCCAGTATATTGTCATTTTTTATATCCAAGAAGGGAAGAACCTTGTTGTTCCCTTCTTGGATATAAAAATTTATAACGACTCATCAAGCTGGTTGAAGATGGAGAGGATGTCTCTTCAAAACTGGTCCCACCATATTTAAGAGTAAGTGAAGCATAAGAGTGTGTTAGATGACAGATTAGATATAATTTACATTTAACAAGCTTCACTGTGTGAGTTCCAATAGAATTTTTTAAAACTGTCTTAGTTTTTGAAAGTTCTTAAATTAAGCAATATTGGTGTTGTACATCCCCTCATGAGACAAGAAAATTGTGGACATTCCAGATCTTATACTGTCTGTTGAAAAGATACTGACATTTAGAATAGATTAGTTTGCTGATTTTAGTGACACATGAACACAGAACATGCTAAGGACATTTAAATATGTACATATATACAGGTGATGTCCAAATGTACAATTTTCTGCATATATATAGCGATTTCATATAGTATATAGTATATAAAAGTAGAAAGGATAAAACACTAATAGAAAGTCACACTTGAAATCGCTGTATTTCGAACTTGTCGAGTTCTTCTATGACAAGAAGACATCTCTTTATGAAAATCTTTTCCCATATGCCAAGTTTCTTGGGATGTTGAACAGCTTTTAATAAAGAGATGCCTTTTTTTATTTCATGATTATCATTCCAGGAATCAGCTGTAGCAGCACATTTCTGGAATGGAATCAGCCATACCAGCACAAAGGGATGAAAGGAGTGGACAGTAATCTACAAAGTTTATTAATGTCTTATCATTAACCCACAAGTGTACACTTTTCTGATAAAATATGCTCTGAGAATATTATTAAATGTAGACTGAATATAAGGCAGACGTGATGTAATTTATATTTCTCTTCTAACAAATGTGCTTTAGTGGCAATGTTCCTATCATGGTTTGTAATGCCGACAATAATCCATTAAATTTTATTTGATACTTCATGCAAATTCTCTTTTTATTATTAATAGATCTTTAGCACACCTTATTTTATCTTTGTCCTGGTATAAAACATATAATATATTCCTATATGGATACTAATTTGAACTCGTGGCTCTTATTATTCACCATGATGATAATTTGTATAATTTGTAACTTCTTCCCATGAAATATAAATCACAACTTCACTTTACAGTTTGAACTGTGACTTCTCACAGAATACAAAGCATATCTCCCCACGGAATACAGAACACAACTAACTAAATATTTTGAATTATAAGCCATCACTTATTACAATATATTGTAATAATACTATTCATTACAATGAATTATTTTCAACATAAATATAACTAAATGAATAAAATTTGTTAATTTCTATTGAGTCACAACAAACTGTCTGTCTTGTGTTTCATTCATGTACACATTATTAATGTTGTTACATTTGCAATTGGTTGATTTTCTTAATATTACAATTTTCTTTATTTGTAGTTAATCTATTCATATTCTTGGCTACGTATATGGTCCTTTGAACCGTTACATTTATATTATTGAGTATTGTCATAACGGCCAACAAACAAATTTTAAGACGTACATTGTAATAACCTTTATCTGATACACAAAATCTATACAAATGAGCATACTAGATTTATATGATTTAAAACATATTACTAATGAATATTTGTCATTTGAATTGAAAATTAATGCCTTTACCTAACATAAAAACATGTGCAAATGGCTTATTAAGTTTATATGATTAAAAACATATTATCAATGAATGTTTGGAGCTTTAAATCGAACATTATATCCTTTATCTAACATAATAACATATGCAAATGAACTTCTTAAATTAACATATGTAAATAACTATTACCATTAAATGTTTGGGGCTTTATATTGAACATTATAGCCTTTATCTAATATAAAAAGCATGAAAATGAACGTATTTAATTAATATAATTAAACAACTGCTACGAATGAAGGGCCTTAATTTGGATATTTTCTGCTTCAATTGTTAAAACATTTCTGACCTATTAGCAAGAGATAATTATCCTTGAAAATAAAGCTCCTGCTTAGACTTGTTTTATAGAGCTCATGTAAACTTCATCATCTTGAATAGATATGCAGAAAGTATTTCATGATGGTAAAAAAAATTATTTGATTAGGTAACAAGTGAGCATAGGCATAACTTTGTGATAAGGACATGAACAACTTTTATTTTGATCACATTTTGTTGCATGCTTCATGTCATTAAATTTATTATCCCCTTAGTGCATTTTTAACACTTAGTTCTCTATTAAGATCATTATGTGATTGAGTTGAACTAACACTCTTTTGCTCCACTTGCTTAACTATGTAGGATCAGTTTCAGTAACCCTTTGTTTGCATCATCAGCTGCTAGTGGACTGACTGAGTCAACTAATGGCTGGCAATGCGAATGAAGGGTTCAGTGCTTTTCCTGCACTTTCTACCAAAATAATTGTGTCATCAAGCATACTGAATTAACATCCAGGTTTAAGGTCATTTACAAATATGAGGAAAAGAATCATTCCTAGAATTCACCCCTGTTTTACAACTGATATAGCCCTTTTCTTAGCTGAATGACAGTATTTTACTTCATATGCTGTATTTCTACTAATTGTGATTTATGATTTAGATATGACTTGATCCTTGAGAAAATGCCCTCTTATGCCAGATATTCCTAGATTTGTTGAAACATTTTTCGTGATCCAGTACATCAACAGCTGTAGGTAAGCTACAGAATATACCTGATTGATATATATGTTACTATATATAGTAACATAATGTATATAATGTAACTAAATTAACAATAATTACAAAAGCAGAAAAGGATAAAACACTGAGAAAAAGTCACAGATTTGCAATTGCTATATTTTGAACTACAAGAGTTCTTCTATGGCAAGAAGAACTCCAGTAGTTCGTGTCTTGTCTTCTTGTCATAGAAGAGTAGTAGTTCGAAATATAGCAATTGCAAATCTATAACTTTTTCTTAGTGTTTTATCCTTTTCTGCTTTTCTAATTATTGCTAATTTAGTTACATTGTTAATAGTGTTATATTATTTTTCATTTATATATATATATATATATTATGGTCTAGAGCTTTTAGAGAATAATTAACAAATTGGAATAAGGCAGTTTCTGTGGATTTTTGTTTTCTGAAGCCATGCTGATTGTGAGTAATCAGCATTTTGCTTTCCATACATTTGAATAATCTATTATAAAAGATCTTTTCAATTACTTTGCTAAATCCTCATAATAATGAAACTGGTTTACCATGGTTCAAATGTGCCCTTTAATGTTTCTTAAGCAGGCGTTTAACTTTTGCTTTTTTTTAAGGAGATTGTGAGAATTGCTCCAGTGAGCAATTGCATATATAGAGTTATACTATAGTTGACACTTTTTTATTATGAAATCTGGGGTGATATCTATTCCTAATGAATGCTTATTTGTAACAGTGATAATTATAAGGGGTTAAGTCTACAACTATAGGGAGGGTGTTCTAATGCTGTCCATCTTTTCCCATGAGTTTTTTCACTTGCCAGAGCAGCTGTATGTGGATGGGTATTGTCTTGCAGTAAATGAACTTATGGATCAGTTGTTGAAAGACTTTTATAGTAGATAATCCTGTTTTGCCTGAACCAGAGCCAGCAATAATAAACTGCATTGGTTGTTTGGCATTCATGAAGATGATCAATGAACTGAATAAGCCTGCCTCCTTACCAATGTCAACTGGACCAACAGTTTTGCTTCTGTAATGAAGCCATACTTAGGATTTTTATGCCCTAAAAATAGACCTGATTGGCTGTAAATGCATGACCTTGAGTATATGAGCAAGAGTGGTTATCACTAGGCCACCAGGAATGACACCAATTACCTGCTTTTGACTTAATAGCAGCTGCAACTTGCCATAAATTTAGTGATATTGTACCTAGGGAATTATCTATATATTATGCTACACCAGCCTTGAAACCTGAATCAACAAGGTATTTTAAGCAAATTCTCATTTCCTCTTCATGTCTAAGAGCTCCTCCCCCCCTTTTTTGACATTGGAGTCTTATAAGAAATGCTGCCCACTGTACATTCTCTTTTTAAGGCTGAACATATCGCTGTAACAATGTTCACAAGCTTTTCTTTGAGGTTTATAGTTTTTTTTTCCAGCATAAAACAGTCATAAATTCTGCCATCACACTTTTTTTTAACTTCACTGATGCGTTTTGAATCATCTACTCGTCTTACAAGATTTCACTCAAGGAATAAAGATCATCAAATGACTGAGTGAGAGGTAAAAATGTTTATTAATATGCATATGAGGTATTACATGGAATAGTCAAGTGAAGACTTAAAGCTCACTTTTATTAATACCGTCCAATGTTTTATGCATACTTTCTCTTACGAAAGTTATGAACCCATGTCCAAGGATAAGGTAAGAAACTGGGGCATGCTAAAACAGTTTCTAGTACCAGAAGTCACCACAGATTTGTTAATAAACACAATGAAATTGCGATGTATTTATTGTCTTCAAATAAAGAGGAAAGTGTAGTAACATGTGGTACTGAGGTTTCAGTAAATGCTGATATTTTAAAAGCTGGGAAATAGAATCTCTATTTCATGGTCACAAACAGAAGATAGATTATGCAATTAGTGAACAAGGAATTTCTATATTTCAGGATTGTGATGATAAAGAGTTTAATGTTCATGAGGCATTTCTTTCAAGCTTAAATTGTGGCATTAATATTAAAAGGTTATTGTATTATGAAAAATGAGTTACCGTAGCATGCATTATTATTGCCCCCCCCATTCCAATTTGATGGGTCCACTTTATTAAAAATGTTTGTATACATCTATGACTTATTAATTATAATTTGTTGCATTTTTATAATTAGAAATGTACTGTGTAGACCTAACATAAATAAAAGAATTGTTATGTTAAGTGAATCTAAAGCAACACTAGGAAGTGTAATGAATTATAGTTATCCTCCAGTTTACACTATAAATGAAATAAGAAAACAATAGCATACAATTCAGATCAGAAATACAGAAATAAATTTTTCAATGGATCCTGAGCCAAGGGAAATGAGATTGCTGATACTTTATCAAAAAAAGGAGCCACTATAAAATTAAAATCATCTTTTGAATTAGAACTTCCTTCTAAATTGAAACTTAACAGAACAAGAACAACAGAATATCCAATAAAAACTTTAAGAAAAACCGTTGAAGACTTTCAAACATCTTTTATTGAAACCAAGAATATTCATTGACATTTTTTAATACTGAAAAAAACTATATACTGTTGATGTCTAATAAAAAGTATATATAACTCCTGTGTCAAATTTCACAATTCTGTATAAGAAAATTATGGGATTATGGCATATCATAAAGAATTTATTTAAAAAATAAAAAAAATATAAATAAACTTTTTTGCATCGTATCTGTGAATTAATTGAAATTATGGAACTAATATTTTGTCATTTCTGATACTTATGGTTTATTTTCTGAATTGAAGATGGTGTGGTGGAAATTGTCCAGTTTTAAGATAATTGTGTTCAGGTTTGTTTGTTTGGGATGCCTCTCCTTTGCTACAATTTCTATATAGTGACTTTTTTTTTTTCCCCAAAAATTTTGGTTCCTTATTACCATCTGTTTCTACTATAAAACTTACTCAATTATATCAAACTATAGTTGTGTATCTTTCATTAGAGAATTTATTTTTAAAAATTGGAACCATATGAATATAAACAAATGAAATTCATAAGTACATTAATTCTTTTTAAAAATAAATAAAAATTGGAATCACATGAATATAAAAAAAAAATGTTCATTCATGAGACCATTAATTCTTTTTTTAAAAAAAATTCTGTAATTGCAGGATTAGCAATCATGTAGCCTGATATGCAAATTTAATGTTTACCAAACAAAATGCCTAGAATTAAAATGTGCCAAGCCCAACATAGGTATAAGATGATACATCATTGCTTTCTGATTCAATTGTGCATGGTAAGACCTATGATGACAACACAAACTGCAGAATTGTCTGAGACTTAGAAAATAATATAGGAAATAAAGTCACACATAGTCATTTTGTCCTTTCAAGAAAAGATGCATGCTTTCAGGACTGGAAAGAGATAGCAAAATATCTTAATAACTCCGGGATACTGACACCAAAACCAGGTCCTTTAAGGGATTTACTTCAATTTAATCTGCTCTGGAGAAATATGTAACCTTAAAATGAAGTTGGGTACAAAACTAATTTAACTGTAGTCCAAAAGCAACAAATGAAAAAAATGTAATGCTAGTTATTAATCTTTATACCTAATACTAAGGCCTCCTGTAGAAGCAGCTAAAACAAAATGTGTATCTCAACTCTTAAAGAAATGCATTTTGGATCAGATTAGCAGCAACAAAACATGAAGTTTTAGGCACAGGCTAAGCATCCAAGTACTATAAGTAACATGATCAAGCTGAAATTATTCTGTGTGAAAAAACTAAATGAAACAGTAGTGTTATAAACTGATTAAATGCTGAAAAAATTGAACATTTAATTGTTATATTATATGTTATGTGGACTATGATCTGTTCATCATAAGTTTACAATAAATGTCAACCAAAGCATGTGGCAGAAATAATATTTATTGATTACTGACCTTCTGTCTTTTGTCTTTTTAATTTAATTTTTATGTCTTTTGTCTTCTGTCTTTTCTTCGCAAATTATTATACTTTTTGTTTTGTTTTATTTTGTTTAATGCTCAATTTTAATGTTGAGGAATCACAGGCAGTGAACACTGAATGATACATGAGGTGAAATGATTAATTGGGAAAGAATTTTTTTTTTTAGGAAGGAAGAGTTTCAAGCCTAGGATATCCATCCACAATTTGCCATTTATGAGGACAGGAAAACTTAGGATAAAAACTTGTCAGGGAGGCTGGTCCCCAGAGGAGTTGAACCTCAGACCTCTTGTTCATAAGCCAATGCCTTAACGACCTCGGCCACTTCTTCCAAATTAGCTCGCAAAGGATACACTTAATAAATGGATGTGCATGATTATTTGTTTTTTTCTTATATTATATTTATTTAAATTATTCTTATTTATTTTATTATTTATAGAAAACATTACATTATATAAGATTTTATTTAAATTTCCACCAAGAATGAAAATGATTTTATGAAACAGATGTAATACAAGTGCACCACAAACTAACAAAACCTTGAAAATAATGACTGACTTCACATGTGTGCTGGTAGGTAGTAAATTTGAGAGCAGTAGCAAAATAGGGGAGGTTACAAAGTGGGAAATGCCAAGTAATATTTTACTATAAAGTAATGATGGAAAGATTATATCAACATTATATATTTCGCATTGAAATAATTGGTATTAAAATACTAAAATACATATTCAGACATGCTATCTTCATACTTATTAGCACTTCTTATTTGTTCATATCACATGATATTTACAAAATATTCTAATATGCTCTTATGTATCCTAGGTCTGTCTATTGTTACAATAATTTTATAAATAGGATAGAAATGCTATTGGGATATTTATATTGAGACAGGAATGAAAGTAAGAAAATGCTGATGCTTATTTTGAAAAATAGTTTAAAATAAAAGTTTTTAAGGGAATTATATTTGTTATCATTAAAAGAAAATTTATTTCAATTATACTTTAAATATTTGGTCAATTTTACATTTCATCTGTAGTGAATAAGTTAGACACAAATTCAAAATATACTTCAAAATGTGTGGTTTTCATTCATTCAATTTAAGAAAATTAACATTTGAACTTGAATAATTTCACATTCACATGAATAATAATAGGATACTAGCATAGGAATTTAATAATATCATTTGTGGATAAATGGTTTTTAAAGTAAAATAAAGGGCTTACACCCTTTCCAAAAATTGATGATGATGATACAACTAATGTGTCGAATTGTATCGATGATGAAGATTCGAATATGAAAGTTAGCTGTAATATTGTACTTAAGGTTGTGCTTTAAAGGAGCGTCCGATCACATTTCAATTTCAAAGTTAGTGATATTTAAATAAGCCAAAGTACATTTATACAAGAAATGTAGTTATAGAAACTAATTTACAAATTTTATAATTAAATACCTAAAAACTTTCAGGCATGTAAGATATATAACTAGATATTTTTAATAAAATCCGTAAAAAGAATACTATTCTGCCATCTGTTGAAAGCTAGGCACCACAGCTAATTTGACCAGCTAGTTGGGCATTCAAGCACATGGCGCATCGCTAGCGCGACAAAGCGGCGGCATCTTTAAACGCTCAACTTACGGCAGCCACATAGCAATAGAAATGGCTGCTGGATTGTGTACTGCCTGCTTATTGATTAATATTCTTTAATGCTTTAAATTGAAAAGCAATCAATAAAATAATGAAAATACATATAGTACATAAATAAATTAATGTGGCACAACGTTAATACTGCTCCAAAATGTAGTTTAATCCAGTAAAAACAACCATTCTTAAACTCATTACAATAATATTTATCTAAAATTGAATTCTTAGCTATTGATAGTAATATTTAACAGTGCCGAAAAAAATCTAGGATTTAAGCTCTGATTCATTAAGTAAGATGAGCGGAACAGAATATGGCTAATATTTTGGAACAAAACTCACGAAATTTCTGGGAGTTTGATTTTTTAAGTATGTTATCGTTTTGGATGCAATCCTTACTGTCGGATTTTGATGAATATGTTAGTGTATATTGGTATCGTCTTTATTTGTAATATTTTTGAATTTACATAGCTTTATAAGGATTCAGAATTCCTCAACGTTTTACAATTAAACTCTATAGAGCTTACCGTACATTGCAGTAATGAGTATTTTTCTCATTTACATTGCCTTTTATTTCAAATTGCTTTCTGTAAACACTACATTTTCCATAAATCTAGCCTCACATGAACTTTAAGATTTTTTCCCCTTTTTATTGTAGCGTCACATTTAAATTGTTCTTTTTTTTTCTTTTTTTTTTTCTTTTTTTTTTTAGATATCAATAAAAATCGCTTACTATTCTTCGTCTTCTCTCTCAGCAGCAGGCGATTTCTAGAATATAGATGAAATAATTGCTTTTATAATACTTTTTGATAAATTAGCCAATAAAAATAAATACTTATTTGCTTGCACACAAAGTCAGCGATTATTGTATCCCGATCGAATAAAAAGCAACTTGCGGTCTGGGCTGAACTATTTGATTCGATGTAGTAAATAACATTTTTCTGATTTTCTTCCTTTCTTATAAGCTGACTATGCGTGCCTTTTATTTTGTTGTGTTTATAATCATGTCCATTCATTCCTCACATTCAACACTTCTACATTAAAAATATTTGATTAACAAAATGAAAAGGGTTTTCTCGTTTATATTCGTCTCTTAGTCCACCGAAAAAAAGTTCTTGCATTTACCACTTATTGCTGGGTCTCCATATATTACAAGCTTATGCTAATTTCAGCATTAATTCTTTAATTTTTAATATACCTACAGCTCCAAAGACTTGAAATTTGTTAACTATTTTGACATGTGTTTAATTTTTCTGCGCAGATTAAAAATTTTAACTCGATATCTCTCTCTCTCTCTCTCTCTCTCTCCCACTTAAATTCACCTTCTATTGAGGGCTTTATGAACTTCCCATGTGACACGATCACGCTATTATTTTCGTTTTTAATTTCATTTTTTTCCCTCTGATCAAATCTATTCTTTCACTTAAATATATATACTCAAACTTCATACCTTCAATATAAACATTTTCCTTGTGACCTGCTTTATAACCACGCATAATGTTCCTAACAACCGCTTCTCCTATATGAACAATTCATAAGAAAATAGGACACCACTTGCCTAGGAAAAATTACACAATGAGTGTTAAGAAATATGAATAGCACAGCATATGCCATATTTAACAAAAATATTTCATTAAGTTCTAAATCAATTAATGTACGCCTGACTAATTTCTCCACGAGAACAAACGAAAACAAAAATAATGGCTGGCTGCTCTCTCTTTCGATAAAAATTGTGCCAATATTATTTTGATATTTCGGAAAGAACTCGCATAAAAATAACTTCATAGAAGTTAACAAAGCACAAGAGAGAAAGATTGCATTCTTTCCGTTTCAGAATGTCGAAGCAGAAATCAAATAAAACTCATTTACAGAGTGGTGCAAAAGTAACTAGACACTTAGTGAATATCAGTTAACATAAGATTTCACTTCTTTGTATATTATGTTCAAAACGTTATCCTTCTTCATTTGTTTTTAACTCTATGTTTCTAGTTTGGTAATAGTCGGTGCGAAGAGCAGGAAACAGGAACAGTAGAGCATGTTAACGCAATAGGAAAGAATTTTTGGTGTAAAGATCGGGTACCAATGTGGTTTAAGTGCTGTGTTGAGGGAATGGAGAGAATATTTCGAATTAGATCCACCATCACGTAAGGCTGTTTACAATGTAATTCACAAATTTGAAATTAAAGATTCTGTTTTGAATGCACCTCGTTGTGGGCGACCTCGGACAGCACGGATGAGGAAAACGAACTGAATATCTGTCTGGCTGTCACGACTGGTTCAAGGAAGCCTACAAGAAGGTTAGTAGTAGAATTTCCAGCAATGTCACGACTGGTTCAAAGAAGCCTACAAGAAGGTTAGTAGTAGAATTTCCAGCAATGTCACGACTGGTTCAAAGAAGCCTACACGAAGGTTAGTAGTAGAATTTCCAACAATGTCTCGTCGGTCAATCCAAAGAATATTGCAATAAGCAGAAGTTCAAAGTGTACATTCCACGTCTGACACGTGGTTTGTTGGAACATAATCCAAAGAGGCGGCTATAGTTTTGTGAGATTATGCTGAATGAGTATCTACATGACACCACTTTCTTTTAAAACATTGTGTGGTCGGATGAGGTTACCTTAAGTTATCGAGATATGTAAACCATCGTATTGTTTTGGAACAAGCTCTAAATCAATCCGGCGTAAACATGTAGGGTGCAATATGGGCAAGTAGTGTAATTGGGCCGCATTTTATTGACGGAAATCTCGATGGTAACATACTTGGTTCTATTTCAAGAGGCTATACCAGGAATCATCATGCATTTGGACAATTTGATCAACTCTACTTCCAGCATGAGGGGGCATTGTTCGGTCGTACGTTGATAACATTTTAAACAGAAGAGTGTTTGGACGTCATGCAGCAATTAAATTCCACTTGATCTTTCTTTGGGTACGATTAAAGATGAAGTATATGGAAGGAAACCATAAACTGTTGAAGAGCTGATTGTTTACATCCAATCTGGACAACATTAAGCTGAGTTTGCACATGTGTCAGAGTATTCCAGGAGGGCTCCAACGGTGCATTAATGCAGAAGGGAAACAGTTTGAACATAAAAAGAAACGAACTTCTTTGCTAACTGAAATTTGCGGAGTGTCTAGCTATTTTTGAATATATATATAAAGAAGTGCAATTCTTTGTTAACTGAAATTCAGTAAGCGTGTAGTTACCTTAGCACCACCTGTTATATTACGGAAATGTGTTTCTAAGTATGAGGCAGATATATTTTCTGTTCTGCCTGAAAAACATACCAGGAAATTTAATATAAAACACACAGCAATGAACATAAACTCGCTTGTAATAGAAAAAGTCGACGTAGAGTTAACTATGATGTAGAGTTATGTGGAACAGGAATCCCTTCTCAACTTTTTTTAAGACAAATGAAATGTTTTGATTTGGTGTTCCGCTTGATAAATGACAGAATATTAAACTGCGTGGATTTTTAGAAAAATACACTTCACATTACATCCCGGACTATTTAACATTGAGTACAAAGTACTATAGCGCTCATTAGTATTGCGGAGTCGAAGTCATTGAAACATCGTTTGCGAGGAGTTCGCTTAGGAAACAAACGACATAGGCAAGACTTTATTAACAGAGGTTTAGAGTTAAGCTGTTTACTTTAACGTTCAAATTAAATCAAATTCTGTTTCATCAACCAAAGTTAATTTCATTAATGAATTAAACCTCGTGTTAAGTTTATATTATCTTTCCCTCATGTTAAAAGTTCAACAATAAAACTGTAACATTTGGAAAATGGCGGCCACAAATCCAGTTGTCGAAATTCTATATTTATACCTTATTTCTTTCTCATTAGGGGAAGGGGCTGTAAGATGCAATGACGAACATTTTTATGAAAAACCACTTTTTATAAAGATACACGACGTGAAAAACAATTCTTAAGGTTGTGAATGAATACAAGAAATGCGCTAAACAGAAACAAGACTTTCTCTCTCGCCCTCTACTGGTTCTTTTCGTTTAGTGCTGTGAGGACAATACCAGCATCTCAGAATTGAATGCTTTCAGGATCACCAGAAAGCTTTCCGCAGCAATTGCATCAAAAGAGAAAGATACATAACATTCCCGTATTTACAAGGGCAATCAAAAAGTTTTGCATCCAGCCTATCCATTGTTGGACAAGAATGTAATTAATGCAGCTAACAACAATGGACTTTAAGCTATCGAAATATGCATAAGTACTAATTTAAACTTGCATAGTCACTGTCGTACAGTCTGTTGAATTCAGTCCTGTGTCAATAGCTTGTGAAAAATGATGAATATTTCTAAAGAAAACTTTAGATTCTACACTTTGACACGCAATAAGTAGGTGAAAGAGCGAAAAAATCCACCAGGACTTGTCCATGATCAAGTTTGTTCATTTGATACCATTGCAAGATTTTGAAAGACAACCCTTGCTCTGGTCGGCTCGGGAAGCAGTGAACGAGAGAACAATTCAAAGAGTGAGGAACTTGGTGGAGGAAAATCGACATATTAATGTTGAAATGCTCAGTATGGAAGTGGGTATCAGTGTTGGCAGCATTGACAATATACTCCAAGAAAATTTAAAGCTGCGAAAAATCATGCAAAATGGGTTACACATTCCCTAACCAATGAAGAAAAGAGATAAAAGAATGAACAAGGAAACTGCTCAGTATGTTTCCACCAAATGATCGCGTTAGACAGATATGTGCCACTGGTAATGAAATATAGGTCAGAATTGCGTGTGGGCAAATGAGAATGACCCAAGATCAGTTTTTCTTCAACAAGATTTTTGTTCTCGCAAGTTGTTTTATTCATCTATGAAGTACCATTAATGGTTGGCTGTATGCCAGAAGGAATAACAATGAATGGAGAATACTATGGCACGTATATATTGGGTCCTTCATTTGAAGAGCTGAGTCGGCGTCGTCCAAATGCAGGAATTGCAAGGCTGTTGCTTTTGCACGACAACACATCTTCTCACCACATTTGAGGAAACTGGAAGTCGCCTAAGGAAATCTTGCATTGTTGGAACACCTTTTAAACGAGTGCAGCTATAATATTGAGCTCTGTTAACAATATCTCAGTCCGAGTACAGTAGTGCTTTTGACTAGTGGTTGCACGGTCTACTACTGTGTATGTGGGTGTGGAGAGGGGGGGGGGTACTTTGAAGGATTTTGAGAATAAGTTTTCGAATACAGTCCTTAGCTTGAACTTTAAGATCGACACTTGCAAAACTTCTTGAATACCACAAATGAAGAATAGCTTCTTTCACTGTACCACTTTCTTGTGTTCTGGGAGCATTTGATTGTAAATTTCAATTTCTTAGAGGCAACTGGCAAATTCCAACACAATTCAAAGTTATTCTAATCTACAAATTAGAAAATTGGTAGATGGCTTGGATCAGCACATAATTGCATCTTATTCCGAAATATTACGACGTTGAACAATTTCCACTTCACAGCGCAGTTTGAAATGGAATGTATATTTAGGTTATGGAGATAATCTTAAGAAAATATCTTTTAATGCTTAGCTGTATCCTGACACGAGCTTACTACAAGTGTAATACAGTGCACATCAAGACATGCAACTAAATAGGAAGAATGATAGGGTTGTGGAAAAGACACTTTTTTGTTATAAGTGTGGAATCACGAACCAGATTCCAAAACACTTTAATAATAACTGTGGTAGCAGCTGTATTAAACAATGTTATAGGAGATGAAAGATATTATTTCTTTACACTTTCTAGCTCGACAATTAACTATATTTAAAAATTAGAAAATACTGTACCTTTGCTCCTTGTAACATAAATTTCAGCGCCATATTTATGTATATATCGGTCCTGGTGATCTAGTGGTAACCATACTATCATCGTAGACACAAGATCGCGGGTTCAATCTCGGCCAGTATCGATGGATTTTTTTTCGGGCGTAAAATCCTATAAAACTGTGGTTCCCGTGTCGCAGACTTACGGCACCTAAAAGAACCTTAAGCCTGAAAGAAGAGGCCTCTGAGCAAAATTTATCTGCCGTTTCATGCCTTGAATTGAATGGGACGCTGATGACCTGAGATGTTAAAGAGCGTCCGGAAGTAAACAAAATAAATAAGTCATGTTTATCAATAATGACATGGAAACAAAAGCCCGTCGAAGTGCGTGTAAAAGCACAGATTAAAAAATCTCAAGTTTTTGACTTTGCTTTCTCCAGATTTATTAAGTTTGTTATATAAACGCAGTGTTCGAATTTTTATAATGAATTAAATTAAATATTTAAAAACTAAACATTTCATTTACGGGAACAGAATTGCAGCAAAAAAAAAAAAAAAAAAAAAAAACAAGAAAACAAAGAACGCCAAGACCTGTGCTAAATTAAAAAAAAAGTATAATGATAGAAATACAGTTTGCATTAAATAAGTATTTCAACAAAATGATATATGAAAAATGCAAATGGATTTGTGACTGTGAAGTGCGTAATACATTCCTTTATTTCATGTATAGTGTTTGGGGCAGGTAGGTATGTCTTATATTCTCTGGTATTCTCTATCTTAAAAATGGGAACGCAACACAAATGGAAATTTTAAACTTACATAGAATAACAGGTATATGAATACAAGCATTATTAGAAGATGCTGTGATCCAAATAGTGCATTAACTTTATTATAGCTAAAATCTCACCAAGAAGGACAAAATGACTGACGTCACGATTGTGCCAACAGCAGGAAATGCATTAAATGGGAGGGGGGAAAAAAAAACAAACAAACGAAGAATTACCAATTTTAACAAAAGCCTGGCGGACGTCTGCTTCGCAACTGATTTCTTCCGAATGGCTTGTCGATTATAACACCAAGATCCAAAGAGCTGGTTATGTTTCGATTTTAAAATGAAGATTTCATCAAGACTGCTCTACCTTTCCGACGATCTTCTTCTAGCAGTTCTTCAGCATTAGGAAAATACTTCAGCTATACAAGTTGATACCAGAAGTGTTTAAACAAGTTGTACGGGCTACTTTTTCAGAAACTGTATAACTGAGGAAAAGTTATCTAAGGAGTTCTTCTTTAATTCCAAAAGGGCCATCATAATATTTTAATGTAATGTCAGCCTATTAGGATCAATATCGTCATTTAAAAATCATTACTCCCATTTGTAATAAATTGTTCAATTTTAACTAAGACACGAGAATCGACACTTTTTAAAATCTATACAAAAGACATTGATATTAAATAATTAAAAAGTTTGTCGCACAGGAGCTGCATAAACTAAGCGAATTCCTCACCTAGTAGAGTAACTTCAAAAAATAATATAAAATCCAAATTATTGCCTTATTAACTAATGAATTGAAACAATAAACAATCGAATATTTCTTCGATATTTATTGGTTTTGAAATTGAATTTAAATGTTACGGTAGTAAATGTTTTCTGAAGGTTATTACAGAGCGCTCTTACATACAAATATAATTCTCAAACACATGTTATATTAATATATCACATTGGCTATCTTCACAACGATATACCGCCACGGGTGGCCGAGGTCGTTAAGGCGCGAATTCGTGAGCGAGAGGTTTGGGTTTCGAATCCCGCCAGGACCTCCCTCCCTGACTGAGGTTTTTTCCAGTTTTTCCTCTCAGTCCTCATAACTGGCAAATGCCGGGAAGGTACCCTAGAACTTATGCCTCGAGCATTTCCTTCATAAAAAAAAATCCTTTCCCAATTTATCATTTCATTTCATGTATCACCACAATGTTCACTGCCTGTGGTGCCACAGTAGTAAAAACGGGCGTTAAACACATTCAAAAAAAAAAAAAAAAAAACGACGATACTTTTGTTAAATATGAAACATATGCAATGTTATAAATACAGTTTATATACTGCATTGTTGTATCCTTTTATTTAAAACAATATAGAGCAAATTAAATGCAAGAGAAATTATTAAATTTCGGTTTTCAAAGTATACCTCTGCGTCTAGTAGTTCTGTTTACCTAATTTTCGGAAACTATTTTTCTTATGTTAATAAAATTGTATGTGCCAACGAAGAAATAAAGAAGAAATAAATATTGGTGTCCCTAGAGAAATTTTTAAATTTTGGTTTTTAGTTATATCCCCACTCCTAAGGGTCCGATTTTCACGCTTTCCAAGAACTATATTTATTATTTTATTTAAATGGTATATACGGAGTTTCGTTGTGAAAAAGCAAATATTAGTGCTGCTAAAGTAATTTTTTAAATTTTGGGTAAAAACCCCCTTCTGTTCTCTCTATTCCCTTGATTTAAAAAAAAAAGTTTTTATTATTTTATTTAAATGGTATATATGGAGTATCGTTGCGATAAAACAAATATTAATGCCACTGGAGTGAATTTTTATATTTTGGTTTTTAGGTAAACACCCCTCCTAATAGTCAGAATTCACTGATTTTTCAGGAACAAATTTTCTTATTTTATTTCATTGACATATACCAAGTTTCCTTTAAAAAATTTAAATTGCGGCCTCTAGAACGATTTTTAATTTTCGCTTTAACCCCCACTCCTAACGGCTGATTACACTGATTTTAGGATAATTCTTTTATAAAAGCATGAAGAAATATACATTTTTGAGAAAAAAAAAACTGTGGTGGCTAGAGCGATTTTTAATTTTTTAAAAAAATTCCCTCTATGTTAACCCCCATTTTGCTGGGTAACGAACACGACAAATCGTTCGTTAATTAATGGTTAAATGTCGAGTTTAGTTGAGAAAAAACAAACATTGTAACCGCTAGAGCGTTAGCTCTATATAGTTTTTTTATTGCCATTTTCGGGTCAAATAGGTAGGTACGATCGATGGAGATTTGAAGAAAATTTTCAAAAATCGTTTCATTGGTACAACCGCATTTCGCTAAAAATGCTAGAGCACCCGCAGAGTGTAATCTTTTTATAGTGCACGTTTATCGTGTTGTTGTGCTTCTTGTGAATAAAGAGATTGGACACTTTTTAGGATTTTTTCTCAAACTATTTCATAGGTGAATATGATACGTGGAAGGGTATTTGCCAGGTGCTGAACCACAAAATATATTTCTTGAAAACTCAGTGTTTTCTTCTGTAACATCGTGTAGCAAATTATGTTGAATAACACACACAAATAAAAATATAAAGTAAATGAATGCATTTGAAGACAAAAGCCATTGCTTTAGAACCAACATCTAATGAGTCTCCTACCTTTCTTTGGTAATTTGTATAAATTTCTCTACAAATGTAGAAACATTGCTAACTCCAAATATTAACACAAAATTGAATATCTTTTTAATTATATTGAGCGTCAGTTGACCTAAATGTGCTACGTATTAGCGAAGTGATGATAATTATGAGCAGGAATAAATAAAGAATAAGTATTTGTATACAATGAAAAGTTAGGTTAAGTGTAGTTAAATTACTTATTATTATTATTATTATTATTATTATTATTATTATTATTATTTTTTGACACAATTTTCCCAATTTTTGCTAATAATGAGAACGTGATTGCCAAGAATATAAACAGACAAATAAATATAAATGACCTGAAATGAACTAATAAAATAAATGACCGAGAACAAGCGGGAAACTCGATTCTTCTACCATCTCGAAGACTGAAATTGATGTTCCTAAATGTAGGCCTTATGAAACTGTCGTCTCAAAGTGAATTATTATGCTTGAATATCGACAAATGCATAATAAAGAATTAAAATTATTATTATTTCTTAGAAAAACACAAGACCCAATTAGTAGGAATGATAATAATCCGCTCTGTACATTAAATATACCTAAGGAGTGGACATTACCCTAATTCAAGGTAAAACAAACAGCTGTTCCTCCATCTTGCTCTGACGTCACTTGTAACTTTTTACTAATACTTTCCAAGTGGTGCACTTCTTTAGTGGAACAGAAAGTTACAAGACCATACTTTACAAGGACTTTTACTAATACACTAGTACTTATTGGACCACACTTTTGTGGAACAGGACCCAGCACAAAGCACTGGTAGATATCGAAACTGCCTCACATGATCCTCTAATTTAAGGTTGTAAGATTTTCCTTTGTAGTCAATATGCTCTTACTCTTACGATTAATGTAAAAATGCTTTCATATTGTTCAAATAGTGTAGAAAATAAAACTGAAAATACCACACGAAGGAATATGCTTCCCTTCTGTAAACAATAACAACTCTTTCCCTTAAACAATGTTTCACATGGCAATCAACATATTTTAAATAGAAATTTCCCATGAAGGTCAAGCAAAAGAAATACATTATTATTCACATATACAAACAGGGGCTCAGTCCTGCAATGAATTCCTTAAGCACTGAACTTGGTTCGTTTTTTATGCTTCCCTGCATTGAAGCGAATATCATTCTGTGTCACAGAATGACACAGCCATCATCTAGAAATTACCATCAATATCTCAATTTGGGGCATTTTGTAATATTTGATTGTTTTATTTTTAATGTTTTCATGTTGTAAAGCTAGAATTGGAGCAAAAATTAACAAATCTTGTTCATAATCAAAAACTTTGAATCTTACGATTGAAAAATAAAAGTTAACACATTGAAAATGTTATTATTTCATAAGAAACACTCCAAAATTTCAACGAATTACATAAACTATGTGGTTTAAAAAGTAGTATCTTACATTTTTTTTCTTTATTAAAAAAATCCGCTAAAGAGAGGTACAATAACACTAAACTTTTTTTGTCCTATTCATTTGTACAAGAACTCGTAGACCAAAGATCGCCGTTTCAATTCCAGCCAGGGCCGATGAATTTTTTTCGGGCGTAAAAATCCTAAATGTGGATGGCTTCCTTCGGAAGAGAAGTAAAGCCGCGAGTCCCGTGTCATAGATTTACTGCACGTGAAATAACCTTAAGCCTGAAAGTAGAGGCTTCTAGCAAAATTTATAAGCCGTTTCACGCCCTGAATTGAATGGGACGCTGATGACCTCAGAAGTTAAAAGGCGTCCGTAAATAAAACAAATGAACAAATCTGTACAAGGGAAGTTACGGGTCCTCTTCTACCATTCAATTATAATAATTATAAAGAATTCACTTGTGGCCAAGTCCATGGAAAGCGTAAATATAATATAATTTTCAATCTTCTATTTATATCATAGGCCATTTTCTGCTTTATTATTATTATTATTATTATTATTATTATTATTATTATTATTATTATTATTATTTACATAAATGCATCTATTACTTCGTTTCTCATATCTATTCCCGATCTTAAGATCTGTCCACATCAGTGTCTAAAATTTATCGCTATATTTGTAATATATTTTCTGTATTTTTAAGATCATAAATCCAAACTACGAATGTTTATTTCAAAGCCCTGAAATATGTAAACAATGTAAAACAATGTAAAACAATGCGGAAGTTCACTTCCGGAAATTTTCTCTGTACATATGAATGTATATTTATTTGACCATCATTAACAGATTACTTAAATACTTTTTACGTTTTTTTTGCTACATTTAATATATAAGATTACGTTTATAGAGAGAATGGGGTTATTCAGAGCTGAAAGGCTGGAACCGAACTCGCGACCGCCTACCGCCGGAGGGTCGGCACGGAATTTGTGGAGCACTGTGTAGGCTGCCGCCGCCTTGTTCCTAGAACCCCCTCCCCGAGCCAAGTGACGCCGTACAGCCATTCATCACCCTCTTATCTCGACTGCCGGTTTTACTGCGAGCAATCGATCTATCTCGCTAGAAGCAAGCCAATCCCTACAGTGCAGGGGAACACAGCTTCCGTATGTGCCGAAACCTAACATAATAGACTTGCTAATACAACTTAACTACACGTGCAGAATTGCCTTACATACGATAAGATTTTCATCAAATTATCTTTTTTTTTATTTCCTTTTTCCTTTATCGTTTCTACTTTCCTAAGTTAGATGTTCATACTTGGTTAACATATGGACATGTATAGCATTTGCACAATAACTACAGAACGTTAACAGCCTCTCTGGATCTCATATCTTAAATATGTGCATTTGTTGCTTTCTAACTAAATTGTATATACAGAGTGCCCAGATGTCGCGGTTTTTTAATAATGAACTCGTTGTCCAGAAAACTGTTTGTGCGGTATTTTCTTGCCACCTAAAAGGTTTCTTTGTAAATTAAATATATTTAAATTCTCAATTGTTTTACAAGTACAAAATATTCTGTAAGTTTTATGCACAGTTCAGAATGTCTACTACAAATCACGTACATGTTTCCCCAGGGTGCGAAATATTAAAAAATAGTGGGGGGGGGGTGGAGAAAATCGAACTATAAGTAGGGCGATTTTGCTGATTTGGAAAATTGGAACTAATTTTAAATCCTTTAAACGAATGTAGCATTTATCTGCCAAGTGATGTCCAGTTATCAGCTACAGTAAGTGCATCCCACAGTTTCAAAGGAGGTCTATTAGGATCAACAGGATCTGTAAAGTATTAACTAATAGATCATTCCTTTCAGCTGTTTTGATGCTATGAGCAACAATGAAACCACGTTCACAAGTGGCGGTTGACATAGGCACTGAACGAATTTTTTGTATTAATTTTATCAAAAGAACGAAATCATTCAGTTTTGGAGCCCATCCTATATTCCATCCATTGTGATACCAGACACCACCCAAATCTAACAATTCAACTGCTTTGTGTATCTGAGAATTGCCATACAAATCATGACTCATCTCAAAGATTTCCGCGGGATCTGATCAGAGCCCCGTAAACGGTTTCCAGTAAACCTACCGGCAGATCTGCTGCGTATTCGGAGAGTCTCCGTGGCCGTCATTCCCGTCTTGTGTTTCACCGTGTCAATATCTTCGTCCGCTGTCCGTTCCATGTAAAAGTAAGTCCTAGGTACACGAAGCGCTTAACGTTAACTAGGTATGCCCTCCGTACGTCCAAGTCTCTTCTCTGCTATAGACTGCTCGTCTGCCTTGTGTATTTTTTCCTATCCGGGGTCCCACACGGATATCTTGTAGGTTCACCTATTACCCTACATTCTTGCGATGTGACCACCCCATTGCCATTTGCTTGTGGTAGCTATTTGTGCGATGTCTGTTGTCTGAGATAACTGATATTTTAATACTATAGGTATTTTGTCCTTCAAAGTTACTCCCAGGATCTTCGTTGCATTTTTCTTTGGCATATTTGAATTTTGTTCTTTTGTTTTTCTGTTATTGACCATGTTTTGGCACTCATGTAATAATACAGGGTATACACAGGTTTCGAGCGTCTGGAACCAGATTTTCTTAGTGTTTGGTATAACAATATAAACGTAAGGGCCCAAAATGCTCTCCAGGTTAACAAGCTTCTTTTTTGTATTTCTTTTCCTATTTTGTCGTGGAAGAAAGTCTGTTGTGAAAGGTATTTATATTCGTTAACATAGGTGAGAGCTGTTCCATATATTTGTATCGCTAATTCAAACCCCAATAAGTTACTCAAATCCATGCTACAAACATGACTACTTCAGGAACGTTATCGCATTATCGCAGTTTGATTATGACCCACATGGTATATTATGAGGGTTGTTCAAATGAAACAATGAGAGGTTTTGAAACGAACACAAATGTATTGGGCAATATACTATATCACGAGAGCATATGCCGCCATGGGTGGCCGAGGTCGTTAAGGCGCGGACTAGTGAGCAGGGTGTCTGGGGTTCGAATCCCGCAAGGACCGTCCTTCCTGACTGAGTTTTTTTCCTCAGTCCTCATAAATGGTAAATGCCGGGGAGGTACACTAAACTTAGGCCTGGAACGTTACCTTCTTTAAAAAAATCCTTTCCCAATATATCATTTCATTACAAGCAGCATCAGTGTCTACCGCCTGTGGTGCCTTAGTAGTAAAAACGGGCGTTAAACAGCAGTAAAAAAAAAAAAAGACAGCATACAGACGACGGTGTACACATATCATTGGCTATTTTCTGGATCACTCACCCAGATCCTCACTCCTTCACACGTCGCTACTGCTCAGAAAATATTCTGTTTGATGAAAAGATTCAAATTGCTCTAGCCTTTCTACCCCCGAACCAGTTTTAACATTTATTCAGGAAGAAACAACATTGAAATTAATAAAAGAATATTTTGCTAAGACACACACTTTTTATATTATTATCATCATCATCATCATCATCATCATCATCATCATCATCATCATATATTCACATACAGGATGATCCGCTGGTGCATAGATAATATTAAATATTATTATAAAAACGAACATGATCGTAGGAGTAAACACTCACAACTGGGCAAGGGAAGATACACATTCCTCCTGTGAGCTTCAAAAGTTAACGTATGGTGTGGAACGAGCCGCAATAAAGTGCATGGAGCATTCTTGTTTGTAGAAAACAGAATACGCTATGAATCTTATTTGGATGTGTTGCAGTTGTTTCTGCTGCCACAACTTAGCAAAACAACAATATGAACATTGTATTCCAGCAAGATGGTGCACCCCTCACTGGGCATGGGAGGTTCGTCATTTTCTAAATACCGCTTTCAATCATATGTGGTCGAGAAGGACCCTTTTCCTGGTGCCCAAACTCTCCAGCTCTAATCCCTTCCCTCGGTTTCTTTTTGTGGGGTTTTGTTAAATATACTGTCTATTCATAGAAATCCAGGAACATTTATCTAAAAAATTACTCGTCTGATGTTACAACGGACATGGGCTGAATTACATAGCTGTTAATGAGATGTGCAGAGTGCGCAATGGGGCCCATATAGCGTTCTGGGAAACTTCCTATCTTTCAATGTTGTATACGCCTAGTTTCAAAATATGAAATTCAGCAGTATTTGTTTTAGAGTGTTTTCGTTTTATCCATGCCTAAACGGATCACACTATACTTTGTTTATACTGTTAATGTAGTAATTTACTTTCTTAACCGTAAAGCATTTTCTCAATGTGTTTACTATTAGTACACAGTTCTTAAGTGTAGCATTTCAAATATTTTGGAAAAAACCCATTAAGGCTGCAACCTGTTTATTTTCAAACAAAAATATTTTTAAAACGTTACCTCTCAAAAACTTGTTTATTAAATAATTTCAAACATGACATATATTTTTCTTCCCCTTATTCAAGATTCATTAAAATTTTGAATTTTTTATGGTTTCCATAGTCTTACAGTTTGTTAAATCAAAACCAATAGATGTTCACTCTAATGTAAGTGCTGAGCAACTTAGTGAAGATGCGCTAGTGAAGCCTGTCTTCATAACTGAATTTAGCTTTGGAACGAATACTATCTGTATTTTCTCGAATATAAATTCAATTTTGAATTCTAAATTATTCTCGAATTCCTTGAACCTCCCGAATTTTTCGTATAAGAATAAGAAGAAAAAAAAATGGAAGGGAAAAAAGAAATCTACTTAAAAATACAGTTCGGATAACGCCGATTGTGATCTAATAAGTGTGTGAGACGCTATGAAGAATTAAGGGGACACGGAATGAATTTTCAAAGTTCCACTTTTTCTATGTATTTTTCTGAAAATTTTATTGTCATTGCATTGCTATTAAATTAACGTGTATGCCAAACTTCATTCAAATTGGGTGAATTCTCTGCGAGCTATAAATTATTTGATTAATTTTATTACGTAAATATGTCGCATAATCAAAACGATCCACTCGTCTCATGAGTTGAGAAAATTGATTGTCATTTTTGCGGTTCGATGGAGTTTTTAACCACATACTAAAACAGTATGAACAGAAATTTTAAATAAATTAGATGAATGAACTGTGATACTTTTTAATTTATAAGAAAATTTAATCTTTATATATTCACCATCATTATTTCATAGATTTTTTTTAAAATTATTATTGGTTTTACCATGTATTTTGTCTCATAGAATATTATAACCGATACTTCTGCACATTCTTGGAACTTTTAAATGAATTTAAACAAAAAACGGAGACGCGTGGAACATTTTGAATGTGTGAAAATGAAGTTTTGAGAAAAACGCTGTTTTATAAAGAAGTATGCTGGCAAACAGTGAATTGTACGCTTTACATATCAGAACCCTCCTGATATGCGTGTGTTACTTTTAGCACTTACAGATCCTTTCTGTTTGTGGCAGCTGACCTCTTGCTCTCGTAGAGTCGAGTCGTATTCAGGTTTTTACTGATCTTGGAAGCAGCTGCGGAATATTCCTCACCCCATACCATAGACCTCAGCTCCTGAGAAACTGAACAGCTCATATTAAAAACAGAAACATCTTTTAATGCCCCAATTTCTTGCTGCTTAATAAAAATAAAACTTTCTTTGGGACAGTTTTTCCAAATGAGTGAGTGAAACTTTCATTTGAATTTTTGTCCCTCCACAGCACAGCATGCCAGTATTTCAGTGCAAACTAGTCTCTGGTAGATGGGGAGAATTCTCCTAACCGCACTATCATCAAACTGAACAGACATCTTGCAATGGCTCTGCGCAGTCTCACCGAGAACTATACTCCTATTATAGAAACACCGAGTCTGTCCCTGTGGGGCACTTGTGATGTTCTGGCTTCAGGCCTGTTGATCTTTAACGGTAAAGTGTAACACATATATGACATTTTTCATGGCAGATGCCTCTGGATGGCCATTCTGGTTAGTCTTTTTATAGTTTCTAACTTCAGCTTCCCAGATCAGATCTAGTGTCAGTAATGTCTTTCTTTAGTTGAGGAAAGTTGGATTCATCCTATTTGCTACATCATTGCAAAATGTTCCTTCACTATTTGCTCATCAGCCCCATATGCTGTCATTTCTTTTAGGTGCTGGCGAGTTCTTGCGTCCCAGTTGTGTAATTCAGTCCACACTTCTGTACTGAGCGGATGTGACTGGCTGAAAAAGACACGCGGGCTATAGAGAGAGCCTGAAGGGCCGGCGGGGGGGGGGGGGAGGGGGGGGAGTAGCGTGCAGGTGTTGACTCTCTATGGACACCCAATGGTTCAAGGAATCATGTGCAGAGAAAAAAAAATAGATTTTTGACCGATTTTGACCAAAAACTCACTCCAAGTGTTCCTTAAGTAGTGCTAATAATGCTGAGTAGTGCAATTGTAAAGAACTTGAGTCAAGGGTGACGCAGTATTTATATCTGGGTGTAGAAACCTCCAGAACTAAAAGATGTAGTTTCGAGATTTTCCCAGAGAGCGCAGCGCACGGCAATTTCTTCTAGAAACTTCCGAAAGTTCCTGATAGGTGACATAGTGTGACACCCAGAATCTCCAGGAGATGATAATGGTGATCTGTGTACCACATAAATTACAACAGTCGTCGTAGTTTATTCCTGAAGCTTCTATTGGTCATTATAATTAAAATTAATATTTTCAAAGTTGTGACAGCTTTTAGGTTAGGATTCAAAAAATTCGGTGAGGAGAAAAGCGTGAAAATTTGAGTTTTCGAATCTCGAATATTTTTTCAAGACTTCAGAGATTCGAGTATTCGAATGTCACACCCCTGAAATTTAGCAGTGCCACATAATTATACCTATCATAATTTTTATTATTATTATTTTTGGCACTGAATTTTATTGCTAATTTAGTCGTTTATGCATTTTAGAAGCTGTTATGTTTTCATAAAACTTGGACTTTATTTATATTGAGAAATACATTTATATCGACACTTAAGTTTTACTGTATTTCAGTTTTAGTCCTGTTTCTAGTTTGATTTCCGTTTGAACTGTTTGAAGCGAATCTGGACATCTTGGAAGAAAGAGAAAAGCGTGTTTTCGAGAGTGCATGATTTGCGTTTATGTTCCTTCATTAACCTATTCAATTATTTTAACTAGTGTACAACACAACAGTTACAGAAACTTATACAATGAGGCGGCTTCATACTGGGAGAAAGTCTCAAGATTGTACAATGCATGTGCAGATAGCCGCTTGTTGAAGTTTAAGGGAGGCTTTGTCAGCGAGTGATTGTGGGTTCCTGTGTTGCCAGGTGCTTTCATTGCGTGTTAACTGCTTTTCGTTTAGTTACGCCACTACATAAATATAGTCTTGAATGGGTTTTGTGTATACGATAAATATGTGAAAACGGATTCTTGCAAATGAATATTAAGGCGATTCTCAAAAAAATATGCTGGCAATTGTGTTCCAGGTAAGACACGATATCTCAACGACAAGAAACGCGTTCCGAACCGTCGTTTTCTTGCGGAAGAAAAGATGAAATACAGGAGTTTTCTACGCAGATGCTGGCAATGTATTGCCGCTAAGGGACATCCTTTTCAAATCTTATAACACAGGTTAGTGTTTATATTATAAATTTTAAATACAGTATCATTTTAAGCGCTCAATAAATATATAACAATAAAATATAAATATTAGCATTACGCGGGTATTCGCAGTAAGCAAAAGCGAACATGTGCTCCATAATCCAAATAACCTTAGAGTGTGATTAACGTCATTTTTAAATAAAAGCTATCTGCCGGAGAAATACAAGCATTTTAGTAAATAACACTCTGCAAATATCTATTTATACTGCGTTCTTACTTTTATCAGCGAAAGTTTATCCACAATACGTTACTTATAAATCATGTAATGAAATTACTGTAATGTATCTATTATAATAATGTATTAATATTTTATTCCATTGGTATTTTTTACTCACTGAGTAAAATAAATCGTTACATTTCGTTAAAATAGGAATACCTTAACAGTTATTTACAACACTTTTATTTGTAAGCGTTTAATGTCCCGCCAACTGCCGAGGTCTTTCGAGACGATGGGTGGAATGGAATGAATAGAACGATGACGCAAAAGCTCTTAAGAGTTCTAGGTTACCTGGTATTCATCTTTTCGGAATAAGAGAAAAACTTCAGAAAAATATCTTACACGGCAACATATTCCGATTGGGGATCGAACCCAGATCCGCTAATTGACAAAACGTTAATATCTGAGTCACGGTGGGGACTATTTACAGCAATTGAACAGTTTTATATAAGTGGACAAACCAGATATGACCACTGTTTTCTGTGAATCAAGGGGTAGCTTTGCAGTAGCCACCTTATTCTATTAGTAGGGAAGAAATTACTCTGTGTTTTGACACTTGAGCCTTGTTTATGTTAGCGACTCAGCTGGCGAGAGGCTCGTCCAATTAAGTAACAAAAACACAATATCGTCAGAGGCATGACGTTATAGACGTTGCTTCATTTACGGGGTAGGAAAGTTTAAAATTAACGAATGCATTTTCAAGTGCATGCACTGATTTAATTTTTCGTATGCATCCAACAATGCTGTTATTAAGAGTAGTGATTGTGCTTTGTATTATTTACCTAACAAAAATGATTCTGTAGGATTTTTTAATCAAAAGGGTACATTTTGCTAAGCGTACACGTCGTTTTCATACATGCTAATCCTTGCGTCAATGCATCCAAATCGAGCTTATGATTTCTATCGGCAGGTGACACTGTATAGTAAAAGCAAATTTTCTACCATTACAATAAGTTTGAAACTATAACCGTGGAAAATATTTAAGATAAAAAATGTTCAATTATGTAAGGATATGTGAGTTTTTGTCATACATGTAAAAATATGTACCGTTCCAAGGATAAATATGGAGTGTAAAATACGTTTTAATCTTAGAGGAGCAGGAAGAACTTGATGATTATCTTGAAGTGCAGGCGCTGAAGAGGGATAGCGAGTGATGGGATGTGGTAACAGTGTACTGGTGAGGCCACGTGGCAGTAGAAACGTCAGTCACAAAGTAATAGAAGTGCACCTTTCTGAAAATTCCGTACATAATAAATCTTATATGCAAAATGCAGAATGTCGAATGCAGCTAAAATTTCTGAAATTAATGTTGAATTGTTGAGCAACGCGACAAATTCATCAGCTCCCTGCTGGAATTGGCCCCTCAGTTCCAGTATGACAGTAAGAACCTTAACGAGAAAGCTGGGTTTCAAGGAAATTTCAAGCATGAGTTAGTGTCCCTGTAAATAAGTAAATAAAATAAAGGAGAGTTCCCCCAGGATATATCGTATTAACAGGAGATACAGAGATATTACATCCTCCAGATGAAGGGCTACTTATCCCACCCCTGACGAGGGTTTATACCCTCCCCTTATCCCATCACGCTGGTCCCTAAACTCAGTACACGCTCCCTCATCAAATGACTTCGGCACATCGCTGAAATCTACTGATAAGCTTTTTCACCCAGCCCCTTCAAAATCTACCCCTAATCGAGGATACTTATTTGGCGATTTGCATTCCGTTATCCCCGTAGGCTGTTGTGCAAACATCCACAACTTCCCATTGATAAAGTGCTGCGTTTATAATCTTTGCTTTATTTTCATTTACATATCTATCAGTTGTTATTCTAAACTGATGGAGAAGTCACTAAGATGATAGATGAAGTAATGACGTAATACCTAAAGTTCTATACCTTTTTGCAGGTATAGAACTTTAAAAATTAAGGTGAAGATATGGTGCAAAATAATTTTTCTATTAATAAACAAACCTTGCTGTCTTAACTTAAAAAAAATTGAATCATACAATTTAATGATTATAAATATAATCCTGTAATACGAGGGTTACTTTTTAAGGATTTACAAAAACTAGGAAAGAAAAAAAAATTGAAACAAAATATATGCCTTTAAGATTTATATACTTTTCCATGCGTTCAAACCAATTCTCGAAACATTTTTTCCACCCCGAAGTTCGTATCTCAAAAGCATGTTTTTAAAGGCTTCAACAGTTTCTTGAGGTGATGAAAATCGTCGTCCATTGCATATTTTGTTTGACATTCGGGAACCAAAAGAATTCGTTAGGTGATAAATCTGGTGAAAACGGGGACGAAATATTAATTTAATGTTTTCCTCCTTCAAATAATCAATTGTGTGATGTGCTGTGTGAGAGCTGGCATTGTCATGATGAATGATGCTAGGTTTTTGGTTGTTTTTCCTGATTTCATCGATGAATTATGTCAAATAAATTGTTGTATACTATTTAGCATTAACTGTTCTTTGATCCTCTAAAGGAATGGTTACGGCATATCCAGTACAACCCAAGAAACAAACGATCATTTTCTTGGAAGTGCTTCGTGAACGAACAACTTTTGTGGGATTCGGTTCATCTTGGAACACCCTAATAGTGCTGTGTTACCTAGTTTCCGGTTCATGTGAATATATCCAAGTTTCGTCACCTGTTACGATGTTGTATACAGATTTTGCAGTTCTTCTGTGGAATGTTTTTAGCATATCATTACACCAATTAACACCAGCGTTTTTATTTATTTATTTATTTTTTTTGAGCTTCGGTCAAATTATGCAGAATCCTTCGGGAACAAGATGTTTTTGACAGCTAAATGTTCATGCAAAATCGAATGTATTGCATTCTTCGATATACTTAAGGATATCTCTATCTCACTGTAAGTCACATGCCGATCTTCTTCAATCATGTTGCGCACAGCATCGACGTTTTTTCGAATGACAACCGATTTTGGTCAACCTTCATGATTGATGGACACAAGACATCGACGAATTTCTGAAACCAATGGTAAACAGTCTTTTCTGATGGTGTTTCATTAAATGAAGCGATTACTTTTGAATTAGGACTTTACTAAAATCGTAAAAAAATCATCCAACGAAAACATTCGTGTGAAATTTCCATTTTTTCGCAAATTGCTTTATTTAAACTGTCACTGTAATCTACTAGATCAATTTCTAAGCTGCAACTGTTTTCATAACAACAAATGTCAATTCTTTACAGAATAGTAATGACATACCTCAATAGCGTCACCTAGTGGTCGTTTGTAAATACTTAAAAGATACGCAGATTTTCCTCCATTTTTTCCCTGAGATACTGCCACTAATAGACTCATAGGTTTTCGTAGCTTCTGGTATATCTATTTAAACATTAAGGTAATTAAGGCATAAAACTAAAATCAACCTCCCCAAAAGGACAATAAATCACAATAAGAGAAACAAAAGGGCACTGACAATTTTATTTATTTATCAGTATTTCTATTATATTATTATAGCTATTTCTACTATAGAGGAACACACTTTTTTTTTTTTTTTTTTTTTTTTTTTTTTTTTTTTTAAAGCACGAAACATCAGGCAATACCCGCTTGTATCCTTTCTGTAACATCGGATTCTTCAATTTTGACCCCGTGATTGTTGCACCAATGGCACACTTTACCTCTGAGAGTGGAGCCGTTAGGATAGTTGTTGACAACTAGGTGATTGAGCAAGAGAGACGAGCGGCGAATTTGAAAGCATGGTATATTCGTGTACAATTTTATAGACAGTGTGTGATCCGAATAGTATTACAGAAATAAGACATATCTACATACGAGGTAAGGTCCACGTTTCAGGCCTGATCATGTTCTCTTTCATTTCAAAACAAATTGTTTATCAAACCATTATCGTAGACGTGAAAATTATTACAAAAAGTTAATTTTATACAACTTATTTACCAAATAGGCACGTTAGTCCTGGTTTATTTAGAGTCTGTGAACTGCATACTTTTATTTAAAATTTAGTCGGGATAAACTTAACACGAAGATGGTCTGGAAATCTATGAATACGGCTCTCAATGTACTGTCTTCAAGATGGAATAAATTCAGCACACACCGAAAGCTTTAGAAACAAAAGTTCTAGAAAACAAAATGGTATTGCAAAACTGCAGCAAAACAAAGCAACTAAAGGTTTAAGTGTGAACTGTAACGCCTACGTCATTGCCACGGCATATCTAGGCGCCGCCTTTTTATGGATGCAAATCACGGGTAGGGAAATGTGCTGCCGGCTATGTAGATTCATATTATTCAAAAGTCTCATCTTTTTTACGCCCTCCTTCTCCCACGGAGCAATATATCACATATCGGGTGACGCACATGCAGCTAAGGGCAGACCAAAACCCTCTCCGATGCTGGCACGGTGGCGAGAAGAAGGTTAAGGTATTTCAGCGCTAGTTTGTTGTATTTTCTCTGTCTCGTTTGTCCCTCCTACCTTGTTGTTTACAAACTGCATCGGCATTATCAACGATGTTTAAAGGCAATGCATTTTAGCACTTGGAAATTTTTAGGAAATGTTTTCAAAAGCAGAAGATTGTGTCATACTTTGCATTTTAAGAGAAAGCAAAGAAATTATATTTTTTTAGTCCGCTATAAAATATGAAAACATGCTTAAATAAATGCACAGTACGCCTCAATATAATGCGTTTTCTACACTTAATGGCGAAATTAAATACAGTAGAGTCTTGATAATTCGAGTTGGATGGCATCCAGGCTACCCCACATTATCAAAATGTCGGATTAGGTATGCTGTAATTTAGTAAAATAAACAACAGTACATTTGTTTTTAAACAATTTATCACAGCACGTATATATAGCTTAGCTTTATACAACTACTATTTTTTTAAAACTGTCAATTGTTTAGTTTCTGATTTTGTTCAATTAGGGAATTTCGAAAGAAGCGCGGTTGTATATAACATATGTGTGTGTGTGTGTGTGTGTTTTAATGCTCTAGCGATCGCCATTTTTATTTTTTTCTCTACGGAACTGGACATATAACTATCAATTAACAAATGTTTCGTCGAGTTCGTTAACTAGCAAAATATGACCATTGCAGTTAGGGTTAACCTAAAGGGAAAATTTGTAAAAATAAATTAAAAAATCGCTCTAGAGGCCGTAACTTTTGTTTTTCTCAACGAAACTCGTTAGATTTCAATAAAATAAACTGATAAAAGCAGTTTCCGAAAATAAGGGCAAGGAGTGGAGATAACCTGAAAAACGAGTGCGGTTTAAAGCGAAATTTAAAAATTGCTGTAGCGGCCGCAATTTAAAAAATTTTAAAGATACTCGATATAAGTCATTGATATAAGATAAGAAAATCATTTTCTGAAATTCATTAAAATCGGACTGTTAGGAGTGGGGGGTTACTTGAAATGCAAAATTTAAAAATCGCTCCAGCGGCAATATTCTTTTTTCGCAACGAAACTCCGCACATACCATTTAAATATAATACGCAAAATAGTTTCTGAAAATAGGGGAAATCGGGTCATTAGGAGAGACGTTTACCTGAAACTCAAAATTAAAAAATCGCCTTAGCAGCATCATTATTTGTTTCTTCACAATAAAACTCACTATATACAATTTAAATAAAATAAGAAAATAGTTAAAAAGTTTCTGAAAATGAGAGAAATTGGACCATTAGGAGTAGGGATATATTTGAAAACCGAAATTTAAAAAACGTACTTGTGTTTACATTTCTCTATATTGTTTTAAAAATAAAATTCAGCCTGTAAACTGTATAAGGATGCATAAGTTTTATATTTAACAAAAGTATCGTCGTGAAGATAGCAAATGTGAAATATTAATCTAAAATGTGTGTTGTGTGTGTGTGTGTGTGTGTGTGTGTGTGTGTGTGTGTGTACACGAGCGCTCTGTAATAACGCTCAGAAAAGTTTGTGTTACCTACATGTTTTTACTGCAATAACATTTAAATTAAATTTTAAAGTCAATGAAAATCGACGAAACATATGAACACCATCTTCTTAAATACACAATGTAACTCAACATTTTCTGTTATTCTTCTCTGTTTTAGTGATTGTAAAAATGATATCAAGGGCTCAGTGCATGAACAGGTTACATTTAAAAATGTTTAAAAATACCCACACATTATATAGCTTTGTCTATCAATGGTCATATAATTCATTTAATTAATAGTATACCATTAATTTTTATGGTTAATTATCAATAATAATGATAATGATAGTAATAATAATAATAATAATAATAATTCTGAAAATGTGGTTTCTATTTTGTGATACTTATAATTACAAGAATTCTAATTTTGTTCCCCTAATACCTGTCAGTAATACCATAACTTCTTCATTTCATTAATTAATAAGGATAATTTGGATTTTATATTCTTGTTTAAAGTTATTCTATTAAACGAGGAATTCACTTAGTTAACACGCAGCTTCTGCATGACGGATTTATATATATATATATATATATATATATATATATATATATGCAATGTCTCACCTCCTAAACCCAAGATCGTGGGTTCGAACCCGGCCAGGACCGATGGATTTTTCCGGGCGTAAAAATCCTAAGTAAAGGGAAGTAAAGCCGTGGGTCCCGTGTCGTACATTTACGGCATGAAAAAGAACCTCAAGCCTGAAAGAGAGGCCTCTGAGCAAAATTTGTCGGCCGTTTCACGCCCTGAATTGAATGGGACGCTGATGACCTCGGATGTTAAAGAGCGTCCATAAGTAAATCAATAAAAAAATCAATGTTTCACCAAGTTTTCCTGAATAGAACTGAGAGTAGTACTGTTCTGTTTTGTATCAATTTTGATGCCAGTCTCCTGGATTCGCCCTGTTTATTATTCGGATTACCTCTATCTTTGTTTGATGAGAACAAACTTTCCTTTATTTTTTTTTATTATTATTATTTTTTTTTTTTAGCTCTCATTCTTTCAACCAAACGCTTAATAAGCATAAATCAAGCAGAGGTCTTTCAAACATCAAAATCGTACTAAATAATTCGCAGAAGCGGTTAAGACAAGTGAATTACGTTTTAATTATAAATCACCAATTGTTGCAAAGTGTGCCGTAACGGAGTTGCGCCTGCGTCACCACAATGAAGTATCCGAAAGCATTTGTTTCTGTTCTTGCGGTGCCTATTTCTCAACCCCCTTTCTACTCGCAAATTCTTTGCACATATTTTTTCGCATTCTGTATACACATATTTTTGATGTCTGTAATATTTAATTATACTGTATATCTTGATCACATTCCATGTAGGAATGGCTGAAAATCAAGAGCTTGGTGCTTTTCTGTTATTATTTGTCCCCAACATTTTCTCCGAAAGCAATAAAATGCTTCACGGAGGCATGAAGTGCTTATACAAGATATGCCTTAATAAAACATATTGCATCTCCTTTGGTTTGTTTATGCTCTCCGTGGTGAATATATTCCTCGCCTTCTTCCGCTCTGTAAACCAGAGATTAAAAAGATAATTTCAAATAATAACCACCAAATTACACTCATAACAAAGAAACTACTAAGCTAATGAAACAATCATGTTATTAGCAAAGCAGTTTGAAGCAAAAGAGGCAAGAGAGAGTAGTACTGTTTGCTTCCAAAGAGCATAGAAGTTTTGTTCGGTAGTTATAAAGCGCCACTACTTCTAGACTTCTGACTATTTTTTAGGTGAGGGGATTGAAATGTTAATTCAAAGATGTGAGAAGTGTATTTTAATAAAGGGTAACTATGTTGAAAAGTAAAATGTAGTTTCTGTCTTTATCATACCTAGAAAATGGTTACGCCGGGAACTTACGGATTTACCTTCGTGTGTGTATGTACGTATGTATGTGTGTGTGTGTGTGTGTGTATGTATGTATGTATGTATGTATGTATGTATGTATGTATGTGTGTATGTATGTATGTATGTATGTATGTATGTATGTATGTATGTATGCATGTATGCATGTATGTATGTATGTATGTATGTATGCATGTATGTATGTATGTGTGTATGTATGTATGTATGTATGTATGTATGTATGTATGTATGTATGTATGTATGTATGTATGTATGTATGCATGTATGCATGTATGTATGTATGTGTGTATGTATGTGTGTATGTATGTATGCATGTGTGTATGTATGTGTGTATGTATGTGTGTATGTATGTATGCATGTGTGTATGCATGTGTGTATGTATGTATGTATGTATGTATGTATGTATGTATGTATGTATGTATGTATGTGTGTATGTATGTATGTATGTATGTATGTGTGTATGTATGTATGTATGTATGCATGTATGCATGTATGTATGTATGTGTGTGTATGTATGTATGTATGTATGTATGTATGTATGTATGTATGTGTGTATGTATGTATGTATGTATGTATGTATGTATGTATGTATGCATGTATGCATGTATGTATGTATGTGTGTGTATGTATGTATGTATGTATGTATGTATGTATGTATGCATGTATGTATGCGTGTATGTATGTATGTATGTATGCATGTATGCATGTATGTATGTATGTGTATGTGTGTATGCATGCATGTATGTGTATGTATGTATGTATTTATGTATATGTGTATGTATGTGTGTGCGTGTGTGTGTGTGTATAGCCATTCTGATTGTTACAACGACAGTATCATGTACGGCCGTAAGGCCCATGCGGCAGTTGTACTTACTTAAATGTATTTTAAAACTGGTGCAATAAAAAGTCCATAACTACTGCTTCAACATTTGGTACCGAGTAAGAAATTTCAGTCAAATGAGAATATCATCGATGCTGTCAATGATTATTTTGCAGTTTTACAAGAATAGGGGTGAAAAATTGGAAACTCATAGCATCAGGTGATAACCCTATATGAAGATTATAGGGCTATCTGACATTTTTTGGATTCTTGATCACAACTTCATACCTCAACTATGGCCCTGATCTACAAAATACATTAAAAGTATATGGGCTTGTAACTTGTGGTTATTAATAAAATTCCGTTCCACAAATTTTTCTCTTACGCGTGTATTTTACAACTTCATAATTACAAGTGTATAATTCTGTTTTACAGAAGTATTAGTCGGGCACTGGTAATTTGTATAAATATCTCTAGGAACATTGGTAACTTCAAATATTATCACAAATTTCATTATATTTTTAATACTTTTGGGAATTGGTTGACATAAACGTGCAGCGAAAGTGGTGATAATGATCAGTAGGAATATATATATATATATATATATATATATAAAGAAATAATAAATAAATATTTGTGTACAATGATAAAGTTAGGTTAAGTGCTATTAAAGTATGGCTTATGACTGATATTGGCATTTCCTGTTTCAAATGCATATTTCAAACCAGCATGTTAGTTAATGTATTTTTAAAGTTCTTGTTACATGCCACGAAAATAATGTCTTTTCATTCTTCACTTTCTTTTAAAATAATCTCTTTTGACATAATCTTCCCAGTTTTTTTTGCTTATGAGATGGTAATTGTCAAGCAATATAAACAAATAAATAAATATAAATGATCAAATGTAGTAATGAAATAAATGACGAGAGTAATCGGGAAACTCGATTCTTCTGTCATCTCTCGACGACTGAAATTTATTTCCTAAATGTAGTTGTAAGGGACCGTCGTCTCAAAGTGAATTGAATATCAATAAATTATAATAAAGTATTTAAATTATCATCACATCTGAGAATAAATACAAACTCGTTTAGCAGAAATGACAATAATCCGCTCTGTATGTTAAACATTCCTAAGGATTGCACATAACGTAATTCAAGGTATGGTGACGTATGGCAAACAGCTGTTCCTTCATTTTTCTCTTACATGATGTGACTTTTAACTTTTTACTAGTGTTGTGCTTCTTTCGTGAAACAGAAAGTTACAAGACCATACTTTACAAAATATAGTTTACTTGTAGAATGAGTTTAGTTTTGATAATAACTAATACCTACAAACTAAATGCCCTACAATGGATACCAGAATGACTTTATGCTAATGTATTAACGGCTCTCTAAGAGGAGGAATTCTTACGGTCAGCACCATTACTATGGGCGAGATATTTTCATGCTTTGGTATCCTTTGCAATCTTTATTGCAACTTTTCCGTTAGGTTCACCTCTTCTGTCGCTTCCAGTGCTGCTACTTTCCTAGATATTGACATATCTGTATACAGTGACTTCTTCCTTACGTTCGTGCACATTAACCCCGCCAATCTACAGTCATCTTCTGTACAGTTTTTGTCTTTTAATTTGCAAGCATCGATTTTGTAACAACTTTTTATTTCTTGATATTACATGGATGACTGAGGTCCTTAAGGCAGGAACTCATGAATTAGAGGTCTGGGGTTCAATTCCCGACAAGAATTTCCTCCCAGGTTTTCCTTAATCCTCATCAATAGCAAATGACTAGGAGTTCCCCTAAATTTAGGTCTGGGACGTTTCGTTCCCAAGTAAAATAAAATCCTTTCCCAATTTATTTATTTTTTCTAATGTACCATTAGTGCCCGCTATTTCCACTGCGTTGTGGCGCCTTATTTATTTAAGGACGCTGTTTAACATCCCTGATCATTAGCAAGGGCGTGAAATGACCGATAAATTTTGCTCAGAGGCCTCATCTTTCAGGCTTGAGATTTTTATACGTTTCGTAAATCTACGACTCTGGACCAGTGGCTTTACTTCCCTTCCAAAGAAAAGTCAAATTTACGATTTTTACGTCCTAAAATCCAATAATCGAACCCGCGATCTTGAGTTTACGATGCAAGGTGTCTCAGTAGTAAAAACGATTGTTAAATACTATTAAAATCTCTAGTATTGACAGCTTCATCCCTAGTTCGGAAAATTTGACGATAGTTTATTAATGCATTCGTCCATGTTGTATTTCTATAATTTTGCCCACCGCCTCACTTTTAGAACACCCCCAACCTCAGAGGTGTATTTCGATGAAACATGCACATTGCCTCTTCTAATCACAGGCTTCAAACCCATGCTACCGCCTAAATACGTGCGTTTATCACCCCATGTCAGTTGTTCCACAGCCCCAGTTTAGTCAGAGAATTTGAGATTACTTCGTTTGCTAATTGTGCATAAGAATGTTGTAAATTTGTAAAGTTCCTTATATTGATTTAATTTCTGCTGTTATATCGCTCCGTATCGGCGCAAGTCTCCCCAGCAGTAACAGAGCGTTAAACACTATTCAAAATATGTTGCATACGCATTTTATATAAAGAATTTTTTGGAAGGGAACATGTTTTGCAATGTGAGTTGTGAGGAATTTCCTTTTATGTCATAATATTCCATTTTATTTAACAATTTCTTATGATATAGGCAATTTAATGTATTGATAGGTTAAGAAATACATTAATAACCTAATTATTTGTATATTTTATTCTACTTCCACCTACTTACCTGATCGCGGGTTCGATCTCGGCCAGGACCGATGGATTTTTACGGGCGTGAAAATCTTAAGTATGGCTTCCTTCGGAAGAGAAGTAAAGCCGTGGGTCCCGTGTCGTACATTTACGGCACGAAAAAGAACCTCAAGCCTGAAAGAAGAGGCCTCTGAGCAAAATTTGTCGGCCGTTTCATGCTCTGATTTGAATGGGACGCTGATGACCTGAAATGTTAAAGAGCGTCCGTAAATAAATAAAATCAAAAATCATCTACTTACCACTTCACTGATCAATTCTGATGCAGTTGCGGTAGAAGGAAATGAACTTGAATCAACAGGTTTCCGTATATGTCCGTCACCCAACCAAAATTTACAAATTTATATAAACTTAACGGCAAAATGAGTATTCATTTATTACAGCAAATTTAAATATAGAAGAATGTGTGTAGATATTATTATTATTATTATTATTATTATTATTATTATTATTATTATTATTATTATTATTATTATTATTATTATAGTTGTTCGTAGTCGCAAGTACCCAATCGTAAACGTAGATGTTGCGTTACGAATGTAGCAATTTTCCACATTATTATGTTCGCTTACTTATCTTTCGTTTTCCCCTACCAGAGCGGCTCTGCGAACTATCTTTAGTGGTTCGTCATTTATTTTTCAGAGTTACCAACACCTACATAATTTTACCATACAGTATGTTTCGCTATATGTCTTATATTTTTCACCACCGGGTGAATCTGTGCCTCAGCTTCTGTTTTTCCTCAACAGTTGTGCATCTGCTTGAACGATTCCACGTTTGTTTTTCAGAGTAGCCAGCCCAACCGTACAATGTACCAATATATTCGCATGTATTTTTTCCCGTTTTTCTCCATGCATGATCTATTTTAATTTTACCACATGAGCTAATGCTCAATGTGGCTGAATGTGTACAACTGTTAAAAACGAATATGGATGTTAGAATGAACCAGTATGAACTTTCCAGTTTTTCTGATAAGTGTGCAAGTATAGGAAACTGTTTGCATGAAGCAACGTAAATTACACAGGTTATAATTAAGTGGAGGCCGTTAAACCGTAGCGAACCGCAATAAAAAGTTGGATCCACCGGTTTCTAGATTTACGGATAGGTTTAGTTTAGTGTGTGTGTGTGTGTGTGTGTGTGTGTGTGTGTGTGTGTGTGTACGCCCATGAATTGATTAATGTTTTGTTTTTTAATTTGTTGTATTTGTTGCGCTTCTACTTACGAATAGGAAACGAGCGCAGGCCGTCAGGCCATAGCGAGCAACAGTAAACCAATGAACCCTCCGGCTTCTAGGATTTACCTGCGATTAGGTTTATGTTAGTGTTTGTACATATGAATTGTTTACTAATTGCATTTTTTCGATTGTTGTATTTAAAGATATTAAAGGGGGGGGGGTATTTTTGCATTTTGAGGGCGAAAAGAGAATGTGGGAGGAGGGAGGTTAGTAACTCGTGTTTCCAAAACTCAGAAATACTTCTTTTCTCATACACTATATCCAATGTGTTGTTTGTTTTCCTGACATTATTACACGTGTATGTTAATTACGCCACGTCTAAGAGCGGGTAATTTGCTGTACCTTTTTTACCCCCTATTACAAATCAACCTATTTTTGTACTACTTTGGAAACGCATTACTTTTATCTAATAATAATACCTGCACGTAATCTTTTATATTAGGTAACTTTTTACTTGGTTTATGAATTTCCTCTAATTCACCGTTATCCCTTACATTCTCGTTTCTTACTGTTTGTATAAACGTGAGTAAGCACATGACCAGCAATTTCCTCTTCCTCCTTCGTTGGATATCAGCTATAAAAGTAGATGCACTTTAATGATTTAACTTAGGTTATGTGAAAGACAAAATCTTTGTATAGCAAATTATAAAGAGTCTTTATTGTTGGCCAGAATCGTTAATAAAAAGCTACATTATGACCGCAAGTGCATAAAATTACCAAAGTAACAAATACTTCATTATACAAATTGTAATATAAGAGTAGAAAGCACTTATTGCGCATCTGAGTGTGACCAGTTGCAACCCGAGGTTTACCGGGGACTGCATTTCATGTGAGGATCGCAATGAACCTCTCAACAATTATGCTCCATACTATTTCATACTACCAAATCGTAATTTTTAGTGATCTATAAGCTATTATTTTAATTTGGAAAGTTAAAAATAACTAGAACTAGAAATATCAAATCGTTTACCATTTGTTATATATTTGTTTAGTTACATGTTAGTGTTTTGTTAGTTATTATGATTTTATTGAAACATTTAGTAGCCCGGTGATATGAAATTAACTGAAAATTATAATGGACTTAAATGAAAATGATAAAGATTATGAAGGAACTTCACCCGAGGTGGTTGAAGCGGTGACTAGTATAAGGAATGATTTCTGCCTGAGAAATCTAAAAAACGGCGCGAGAGAGGACGTGATTTATTCACAGCTTGGTGGGGGTAAAAAAAAAAAGTCAAGATAATTAGTGATATTGGTGTATTTTCTGAAAAAATTGAAGATAATGAAATCTTCAACATTATGGTCTATTTATTCCATGTAGTTTGCATTGCTTGAATGATTTTGTAAATTTATTCTATTAAATTTTGTGATTTAGTAAGACTGCTACATTCAGTAATAATTTATAAAATCCGTCACACAGTAGCTGCCTAAACTAAGCGAGTTCCTCACCTACTAGAATAACTTTAAAAAAGAATATAAAATCCAAATTATGGCCTCATTAATTAATGAAATATAATAAGTTATGGCACTACTGTGAGGTATTAGGAGAACAAAATTAGAATCTCGCAATCTTAATAGTATCACAAAAGAAAAATCACATTTTTAGAATCATCATCATCATCATCATCATCATCATCACCATCACCATTATTATTATTATTATTATTATTATTATTATTATTATTATTATTATTGTTGTTGTTGTTGTTGAGTTTATACCACAAAATAAATGGTAGGCTGTTAAATAAATTAAATATATAACCACCGACAGACAAAGTTTTAGTGAGGGCATTTTTAAACATTTTTAAATGTAACCATGTTTATGAACTAAGCCCTTGATATCATCTTTACATTAATTAAAATATAGAAATAACAAAAAGTCTCGACTCACATTGTGTATTTAAGAAGTTGTTCATATGTTTCAATAAAACAAAAACATGTTACTATTTAAAAAAATACAATATACTAAGCAAATATACACATAAAATAAACAATCGAAAGTTTCATAATTTTCATTTGCTTTTAAATTTAATTTAAATGTTAATGTGGTAAAAATGTAACGCAAGCGTTTTCTGAAGGTTATTACAGAGCGCTCTTACATAGGTACAGATATAATTCTTAAATATATATTAGATTAGAATTTTACATTTGCTATCTTCACAACAATGCTTTTGTTTAACATAAAATATATGCATCATTATAAATACAGTATCTATGCTAATTAATTTGTCCTTTTATTTTAAAACAATATGGAGAGTATTAAACGCAAATGAGTTTTTAAATTCGGCTTTCAAATGTACCTCTACTCCTAATAGTCCAATTTCCCTAATTTTCAGAAACTATTTTTCTCATTTTATTAAATGGTAGATGCCGATTTTTGTTGTGAAGAAACAAATATTGGTGCCGCTAGAGTAATTTTTAAATTTTCGATTTCAGGTAAACCCCCACTCCTATGATATGATTTCACTGATTTTCAGAAATTATTTTTCTTATTTGATTTAAATGGCTATGCTGAGTTTTGTAATGAAAAAAAGGAATATTCGTGCTGTTAGAGTGATTTTTATATGTTAGGTTTTAGGAAAATACCCATTCCTAGTAGCCCGATTTTCCTGAATTTCAGATTATATTTTTCTTATTTTATTTGATAATTTTTGGTATATTCGGAGTTTCTTTGCGAAAAAACAAACATGAATGCCGTTAGAGCGATTTTTAAGTTTTGGGTTTCAAGTAAACCCCTCCTCCTAATAGTTCGAGTTCACTGCTTTTCAGAAACTATTTTTAATATTTTATTTCAATTGCATATACAGAGTTTTCTTTAAAAACATTTAAAATTGCGGCCGCATAGCGATTTTTAAATGTGGCTTATTTTTCAGGTACACCCCCTCTCCTAACGATCTGATAGCCCTGATTTTCGGAAAACTTTTTTTATTAATTTAATTTAAAGATATATACTGAATTTCTCTGAGAAAAAGCAAACATTGTGGCCGCTAGAGCGATTTTTATTGCTTATTTATTTATTTTTTTAATTTTCGCTTTAGAATAATCCTGAACCCCAATGGTAAAATTTTACTGGTTAACGAACTCGACGAATCGTTTATTCGACGAATCGGATGGTTATCTGCCGAGTTTCGTTGAGAGAGAAAAAATAAATGCGACCGCTTGAGCATTATCGCGCGTGCGCACGCACGCACACACACATATATTCACTATCGCATTCGGTGTCTAGTAAGTAAGATTAATGGAGATTTGAAGAAAATTTTAAAAATTCTTTTCATGGGTACAACCGCAATAGCTCATATTCCTTCGGGATTCGCTAATAAACAGCGGTGCAAAGTAGTGTGCAAAGGTTCTTTGCACCAGTAACCTTCAATTGTTTTATTCCAATGCCGCTAGACTGCTACTTTCAGTTCGAGAATTAGGTAGGCATTAGTTACATAACGATACGGTAGTACAAAAACTATTTTCATTGTTAAAATGCTGTCAACAACTGAATATATGTTACCATAATATTAAGGAAATACTTTATATATATATATATATATATATATTAATGAAAACATAATCAATAGTTTATCTTCTTTGCAAAATACATAATTTAAGAATAATAAAAATGAATAAGTATTAATATTAGGTACCAAAAGATTTAGTAGCATTTGATAATATTAACCTTTTCTAAACTAAACTACATGGCAACACTAAAGTTTTTGAAATATATTTAATATTTATACTGTTCATTCAATTAATGAATCTTTCGTATTCCTTCTGATGGGTTTTATAAGGTTTTACTCGGTATTAATAACAGCTCAGTCTTTTCAGCTTGGACTAGATCTAACTTCACTTACAACAGTAAAAATAAACAAACGAATTCCATCGATAGACTGACGTTATAATTATAATGAAAGAGATATTGACTTCAGACAGTAATATAAATTTTATTATATTTTTATAATTCTGGCATAGAAAATAAATAGCGTATGAAAGCGGTTTATAATGTTAATTGTATTCGTAAAAATTACGAAACACTCTTCGCTCTTTTCCTCATGGTATAACCTCATGAACTAATTCATAATACACTATTAGTACTGAGTTCTCTGCTCACTACCTTCTTTTGTCGTAAACAAAGGAAAGAAGGCTTTGCGTTGATTCGTTTGTCTAGTAGCGGTGTCAATGCCGAAGGTTAAACTTATCAGTTGATGTTACGCAGAACTCCCAGCAGTTAGTGTGTGTTCTTTGAAGTGGTGGTTGACGGAATTGTTGATTTATTTATTGAGAGATTGGAAAGTCGAATTGATGTAATTGAAAAACCGAATAGGTTATTAATCATTGGTGCGGATCTGAATATCGGCATCACCATTAAATGTAAGTCCACTATCAATTTGTAACATGTTGAGGTTATATAATGTTTATTGTACTAATTATAGTCCTAATTCATGTGCAGATAACATTTTAACTAACTGTAATTATGGCGAATGATCTGTGTTATCAGATTGTAGTCCTTCACTTCTTTCTGTTAAATTAGATAATCGTTCTGAGTAATTTGGAATAATGGAATAATTAGCTCATTAAGTGCAGATAGATATATTAATGTTGCAGCTGTTATCAATTTTACACGTAACGATGATAGTATAACAATATTAAATGCATTTTAATAAGCTCTTGATACTTAACATAACTTAAAACAAATAAAGTAAGATTAAATTTTTAATGGCTAGAAACGAGTAGATTGAGTTAGTTATATGTTAAGCAGTTCTACAATGAATTTTGCATTCTTAACTCAAATAACAAACATGACAGAGAAAAATTTAATTAACGAGTTTTTAAAATCTTTTGAAAGAGTTATGTGACGTAAGCGAAGAACACTAATATTCAACTAAAATATATCATTCTGCATAAGCAGTGGTACAAAAATTATGTTCGCACAGTAGCCTAAGCCATGTTTAGCAATGCATAAAGAGACTATATGCAATAATTATGGTGTATTATTAAGGTTAAACTGGGTAACGACCTCAGAATACTACGTCAGTACCCAAGTTGCTTTTTTTTTTTTTTTAAACTTATTTTTTGTATTTGCACTGTTCTGTTATAGTGTTTCTTTCTATACCTCCTTTTCTTTTACTATATTTATACATCTTCGTATCCAGCTAAACTGCAGTTCTATACTAATTTTAGTTCCCCATTTAATTTTATATATAAACCTGGGCATACTTAACCTTGGATTCAAGGAGATCTGTAGAACTATACCTTAACATTTGCCGAACAGCCAAGCTGAAAATCGTAATTTAAAACTTGTTACATACATGGATTTTGTGAATTTAAAACGAATTTCAACATTTCTTATTGTTTCAATTTCCATTAGAGATGAAATATTCCTTTAGAAACCAGATATAAGCAGAAGCTTGACGAGAAATAGGAAACGGGACGTCAAAGGGAGGATTGTTGTTGATTTGGTTTATTTATAAACACTCTTTAACATCTCAGGTCAGCAGTGTCCCATTCAATTCAGGACGTGAACGGCCGACAAATTTTATTCAGAGACCCCTTCTTTCAGACTTAATGTTCTTTTTCGCGCCGTAAATTTCCGACATGGAACCCACGGCATTCCCTTCCAAAGGAAATCATATGTAAAATGTTTACGTCCAAAGAAATCCATGGACCCTAGCCGGGATTGAACTCGTGATCTTGGGTCTACGAGGCAGGTATGGGTGCTCTATACCACTAGGATCGACTCAAAGGGAGGAAGCTGCATGTCAGAAACCTCTGTTGATTGCATCGGAACGCTAGGCAGAGTTCTGGGTACTTATCGGCAATTGGTACTTAAGCATCATAGTAACAAAGGCTCTATTGCTAATTATTAGCTAAATGAAAAATCATATGTTTACAGCAAAGAAAACCTTAATGCATGGATGTAAAAAGAAAAGTATTAGTGACGTCACTTGCTTAGCATTCCAATAAATATGTGTTGTAAGTGGAAGAAAGATTTTGAACATCATTACGTTTATTTAATAATTCATGAAATTCATTACAAAAACAAACGTGGAATTAGAGGGCTATAGTGAAGTGGGTTACATTCTCGCCAGGCTGGGCAGATCATCCCACAAGTCCGAATAGACATTAGTGACATAGAAATGAAATCTTAAATGTGTTTTATTTGTCCTCTGCTAAATATGTACCGTTATCTACAGATGGCATTGCATTCCAGTTTTTTTCCACCAGAACAGCTCTGTGCACTGGCTTCATTGCCTATTTTGTTTTATAATTTTACTATAAACAATTTGGTGCAAAAGGTGTAACACTGTGGAAATATGCATATCAAATTACCGCTAAGTCCGCTAATGTCACTCAACTTATGAAGGATTACATTTTAAATTATTATGGATTGCCTAAGCAACGATTCCTTTCACGTAGATGCTTTAAATAGCCTTACTTAGGATATGTTAGGTAAGGTGAAGTTCGGTGTTCGTTTAGTTTGGTTTCAGAAATTTGCCTTAATTTAGCTTTGTCTCTTATTGCTCCAAGCGCTGCTATCTCGTGCACTGCTTGCTGGTGGAACAACCGTGACGTCACTGCCTTCACCACACACACCGTCGCCACAATCTCCTTGATTCGAGTTTCGCTATACAAGTCTTACGCACTTTTTCGGCGTAGCAGGTCAGTTACTGGCTTTCAGTGCATCCAGTTAATTTTTTCCTGCGTACTATTACGCTTTTTTTTTTTTTTTGCATCGTTTTGTCACTTTTTCGTGTTTCCATAATGGGGAGTTATTGGAACTGTGGAAATTCGTAATGGTAATGAATATGTGGCATAATATTCTGAAGTTCAGCCTAAGTTGTAAATAATTGATTGTTCTTACATATCTATGTAGTTTTGAATGTTTCGAAATTATTGTGTAAACTTACATTATTGTGTTTCATTTCACACAAGCTTTCCACTTTCGTGGTTGTAGCTCATGATGAACACATGACATCTTTCAATTTCCACGCAAAGCATCACCTTTTGCCCAAATTGACTTTAATGAACCGCTAGCTGAAGCTCCCCCCCCCCAAGGGATACCCAGTGCAGCTGTTTTACATCACATGACACTTGTATTTTCACAATCGGTCGCCTAGAGAGTTTTTAAGAATTTCTTTACAAATATCATTTCGTCGCTGTACCCGAGCTTTGATAAGTTCATACGAAACTATTTTTCAACTTTTATAAATTATATACTTGCTGAAAGTGCAGTTGATTTGGAGACACCAAACGTTCTTGATAATTCAAGAGTACTGGCAAGGGGCTCTTCTTCTGGTGCACAGAACTGCATTCTTTAGCTGAGGTCGTCCAGGGCGCGAATTATCTTCAGTTTATAGTCTGAACAAGTTTCATGTTTTTAACAAAATCGAGGGATTATAGTTGTTGCTGTCGTACCCATGAAAAGAAAACTGAAAGTTTTCTTCACGTCTCCATTATCCTACTTACTAGTCAACAAAAGGACGAAGAAAAAAGTTTATATACACTTGTGTGTGTGTGTGTGTGTTAACGTAATTTTTGTTTTCCCAACGAAACTCCGCATATAACGATCAATTAACAAACGATTCATTGAGTTCGTTAACCACCAAAATCGGGCCATTTGGGGTGGGGTTTAAATCAAAGAGAATATTTAAAAATCGCTCTAGCGGCCGCAACCTTTTCTTTTTCCTAACGAAACTCATTATAAAACAAAACGATAAAAATATTTTCTGAAAATCAGTGAAATCAAATAATTAGGAGTGGGAGTTTACCTGAAATCCAACATTTAAAAATCGCTCTAGCAGCACCAATTTATTTTTTCGCAACGAAACTCTGTGCATACCATTTAAATAAAATATAAAAAAAAGTTTCTGAAAATCGAGGAAATCGGATCGCTAGGAATGGGGGGTATACGTTGAAACCGAAATTGAAAGAGTGGGGGCTAAATTAATGCGAAAATTTGAAAATCGCTCTGGTGGCCGCAATTTTGTTTTTCTTAAAAACTGGGTATATGCCAATGAAATGAAATAATAAAAATATTTTCTGAAAATCAGTGGAATGAAATTATTAGGAGTGGGGGGTTTACATAGAACCCAAAATTTAAAAAGTGCTCTAGCTGTAACAATATTTGTTTTTTCGCAACCAAACTCTATACATACTATTTAAATAAAATAATAATATTAGTTTCTGAATATCAGGCAAATCGGGTCATTAGGAGTGCGGGTACATCTGAAAATGGAAATTTAAAAGAAGTTCCAATTTCTCTACCCTTTTGCTCTGCAATGCCCTCCACAAATTCGACTTGCTGAGGAATTCGTTTCTCTTGCGTGACGGATTTTTTTTTTTTCAAATAGAAAAAAGCCTCACATATTTACATGATATAGTTTCTTCAGCTGCTTCTTAGCGCTCCAAAAGAATGCAAGAAGAATGTGAAGCTCTATTTGTCGTACTTCTTTGTCGGACGAGAATATTATACTGTTTAAACATCAGTAAATATAAACATCTGTTGCCTAGCAACTCAGAATGAAGAGTCCCGTCTATAAGGATAAGCTTTCTGGTGAACCTAACATTGAGCAACTCTTAATTTTAAAGTTATTTTTCAATAAATTGCAATGGGTTTTTAACACACACACTCACACAGATGCTGCAATGACGAATAACGCACATACACTTAAAGAGTAATTATTGCCACCCACTTAACAACAATATTCAAATTGTATGCATGTTACTAAGACCGTTTATATCGGTAGGTGGCCAGACGCAGCATGGAGGTAGTTCACAGAACGCGGGACAGAGGTCACCACTGTGCTCTCAAAGCTGGTAGTCCGCGGGCCCTCCTGTCTGTCAATCATTTCTGCTCTTCCTTCCCCTCTACGCTGCAACCAGCTAGAGTTCACTTTAACATCATTTTTCATCTACAGCACTTTATCTCCGTTACCCCCTACTTGGATTCCGCGTGTGGTCTGGAGAATCGCCATCTTCTTCCTCGCCACGAGGTTGGGCTGCCAACAATAGGCCGATAAGGAACACCTGAGGTTGTCAGCGTCATTATTGTTGCTAACTACAAGAGTTATTTTTCTCTAGATTTAGAAAAATGGCCACAGATTTTAAGGGAAGACAAAGATTTGCATCTTAAACATATCTATCATTTTATTTAAGAAGCAAAGGACAGATATGTGTGGCATAACACGCTAACCCAACTTAACTTCTTTTCAGATCTCCTTCACCATATGTTTTTATTCTTTTCTCTTCTGTGATATTTTAATATTTCAATATTCTCCTCCGCGTCAGAATAGTTTTAATGCTGCATCTTCCGTTTACGAAGATGTGCCGTTAGACGAGAAATTGGGTAAACGAGGACAGGATTTGAGAGGTTTACAGAAAATTTCAGAATCCTTAGTGATACCTGAAGCAAGGGTACAGAAAGCAGGATTCGAACAGTGAAGTACTGGCTGCGGGTTATGCATGGAGATCAGTCACTAATTAGGTCCATCTGCTACCATCAGCAGTTGAAAATGGGGGGGAAATAGAACCAGAGTTTCAATTAAAAAGGTGTCTGGAAACTACACGAGTGCTTAACATTGCGATCGCAGGGCAGTTAAACAGAAGGGGGCTTTGAGGAAAGTTAAGAAACATCTGAGGAAAGCGACTCTAAACAGTTGACTCTTTCGGAGTGTACAGAAAAAGTTCAGCTGGAGACATGGCCTGAGTTGTACGTCGAGTGGGGGGTGGAATGTTCAATAAGGAGACCCAGGTTCTTATAATTATAATTGAAAATTTACATTTAAAAGTTTGCAACATTTGCATTCAACATTGTTTAAAATTTATTTGTTTATACTACTCAACAAATTTTGATTCTTACGCTATAAATTCATTAGTTTTCGCAAATTTGAAAAATCCCCTACATGAATAGCTAAAATTAATAGCTGTATGTACGTAGCTCTGCTTCTATAAACAGTACATTTTAAAAAAGACGGGATCCGGTACGGAACTCCCCGGGAAATACAGGAAAGTTGGTAACCCTGTTTGAATCGTGTATAAACAAGGATTTACAATACTTTAAGACCCTGGAAACGCAACTTCAGATAAACATGTAATTATGTTATAAACCAAACTGTCATGCGATATAAAAGGTAAAAATAGGAGAATCATAAAAAGCGAATTAAAAATTACAAGAAATATTTTATAGTTCCGGTACGGAACTCCCCGGGAAATACAGGAAAGTTGGTAACCCTGTTTGAATCGTGTATAAACAAGGATTTACAATACTTTAAGACCCTGGAAACGCAACTTCAGATAAACATGTAATTATGTTATAAACCAAACTGTCATGCGATATAAAAGGTAAAAATAGGAGAATCATAAAAAGCGAATTAAAAATTACAAGAAATATTTTATAGCCTAAGTCTTGAGTAAACTGTAACTTTAAATTAGTTTATAACGTTTGCAATTTTTAAATTTTTTTTTGGGGGGGGGGCGGGAATAATACTTTATATGCGAAACTATAAACTGCAATGAAACTTTCCTAGTTTTGGAATAAGAAAGAAAGTTTTGAGCTGAAGAATGCTACAAGTTGCATTGAAACTTGACAGACTTTCAAAAAGAATCATTTCGAATCTTCACAGAGCTTCTCAACAGGTACGAGGAACGCGTGAGTTCTAGTGAACGATTTTCCTGATTTTCGGGAACTATTTTTCTTATTTAAATGCTATATATGGAGTTTTATAATTCGCCAGTGCAACAAACGTCTTTGACCAAGACGCCTGGCACAGTAATTAAGCCCGTAACATGTCTCATTCTTTGACTAAAGTGCTTACTAATTAAAGAGGAATAGAAAAACCGCAGTGACAAGAGCGGCCTCATTATTGCGTTTCTCACCCCGTGGGTTGGATAATGTGGTAGTGGATGTCAGCATTTAGGAATTACTCTTAATTGTGAAGTACATGTATAAATAATGGTTTCCTATCTGCTTTTTTAAGATAAAATAATCTATAGTTTTTTGCGTAAAATTAATTTATTCTTTTAAATATTTGTATTTCAAAATATATACAGTATCTATAGCATGTAGTGTTCACACAATTATTACTTAAGGAACATAAATTAACAAACAACAATAACTCATTGATTTTTACTAGAAGATTAGAATAAGAACTTCAATTTTTATTGTATCATGTTGTCCTTGAAAGACTTGTGATGATAATACCTAGTTAGAAGAAAAATGTCGATATTTTGTATGACCGCTATGTATAACATCTTAAGTGATCGAATTACATTTTGATAATTGTATTTATTAATTTAATGTAAACGAATATAATACAATTTGAATAATGTTATTACAAGAGTATTAATATTATTAATTAATGATATAAATAATAATGATAACATTATCGAAACGTTAATAAACTGAACAATAAACAGTTATCTTTATATTCTGTGACAGTTTGACAATGTCTTTCTTTCGTCACTAGCAATGCCTGTATTTATCTACATGGAACAGATCATTTTATGCTTATGCATACCAGGTATATATTGTGCATCTCCCCAATTTGCATCCTTAAAAAGGAACGTTACCCTCCATTCGGAATTAAAACGGTTTGAATATTTACGCTATTTTCCTTTCATGTTCATCCCTGTTTGAGTGCAAACACATTTCCAAGCATTGACATTTCTGCATCAAGTGAGCTTGGTATTAACAGAGCGCGTGAGAGCGAATGAAGAATGGGTCTTCGTTTAGTTTTTCTCCGCACTTGTGCCGGCAGGCGGGAGCACCTAGCGCAGATGCCCACACCCAGCCTACCGCGGGATTGACAAACAGCTGAAAAGGTGGTTGCCTTTCTCACAGAATATAAAATTCTCCTCCCGAGTCGCTGGGCTGTAAGGAATGCACTGTAGTAAACTTTTTGGTATGAAACATTAGCAATTTTATATCAGAATGTGAATGTGACCCTCAGGTTGGCTTTGCAGGAGATTTTCGCGACAGTTGTCCTAATTAAGCAGCCATAACATACGACACCTTTGAATTTAAGCGTGTAGATCTATCAGTGCATGAAACCTGGAAAACGTTCTTGAAATTCTGCACGACACTGAGGAGCTGATTCAAGTTACAGCAAACAGAGAAACGAAACGCGATAACAATTTCTCTCAACCTAATCAAACACTAACCGTTCTTATGAACGACAGTCCTCATTTTGATTCTGTGTGTGCAACTTCGGACCCGGTCCGCTTGCGGCGAAAAACAGAAGTAAGACCTACTATGTGCAATTTGTGCGCAAGCGCGATTATTGCCGCTACTGCTGTGAACATCGCTATTCAAAATGAGCATTTTATAGAAAAATTAGGAAGTCTATTGATCGTTTTGGAACAATTGTGGAAATATAACGAGTGAATGTTTGCCAAAAAGATCCCCCCCCCCCAATTTATCCACTGGTGAAATTGAACAGAGGTCTCCACTAAAGACGAACATATAAAGATATATTCTTTCAGATATCAAAATATATTTCAGGTATCAAAAATGTCATTCTTGTTTTATATGTAAAAAGTATCCTAAAACAAAAATTGACTTGTACTTGCATTAAAAAGATAAATAACAATAACTAAAGAAGCAGAAAACAAATAATACAGTTAAATATTCACAGAAATATCGCTTTCTATATGTCGAACAACTAGTGTTCTTTAAAGACAAAAAGACAAATAAATGTAGTAAAAATAAATGTTGAATCTCAAAGATAACGTGATGCATGAGAACAGATTAAACAAACAACGAGAGCGAGGGACAGAGAGAGAACATAAATATATTAATACGTAATATTTAAATCCAGTGGTATACAAGCTTTATGCAAAACTATAGCTCCCACTAGTAAATTTTCACAGCTATGAGTCGGAAACGCATCAATAAGTGCTAAATTAAATGCATCATTGAAATCGTTACAGTCAAACAGGGCGTGTTAATTTGAGTTTGCTTTTATTCCCTTACTATTGACTTCTGTACTATTTCCCTATTATTCCATCAATTTTATTACTTTCTGTGAGTATTCTAATTAAACTTTTTATTATTTATTCGTTGCATTACTTCTTATATTATGTTCCTTGCAGGTTGCCCAACAATCCCTAACTCACTGTAAGCATTTCGATGATGTATTCAATTTAACACTTATTGATGCGTTACTGACTCATAGCTCTGAAAGTTTTCTCAGAGATGGAGATATAGCAGCTATATTTTTGCATAAAGCGCATACACCACCAGGTTTAAATCTTACGTATTGATATAGGTATTTATATATTCTCTTTCTCTCTCGCTGTCTTTCTTTCACCCTCGTTGCTAGTTTAATCTGTTTCCCTGCATGCATTACGTTATCTTTGAGATTCAATATTTATTCCTACCTTCATTTTGTCTTTTTGACTAGAAAGCTAGTTATTCGACATATAGCGAGAGATAATTCTATGAATATTTAAGTGTTTTTTATTTTTCTGCTTCTTTAGTTATTGTTATATTAGTTACATTGTTCAAAGTTTTATTTAATTTTTCATTTATATATAACATTTGAAATCATGCCTTACTTTTGAAAATCCCCGCGTATGTGCAAGGTATAGGATACAGCATTTACTGAAAGACTTGAAAGAGAGAAATCTAAATAAAAATGTTTCGAAAAACAAGGTGCGCTACGTGCATTTTACTTGTTAACATTTAATTTTTATCTATAATAATTTAACGATAACTCCGGATTTTATGAATAAATGTATCTAAATAGAATTTAGAGCTAGAGTTGCATCTATTAGGACTATTTAGCAAATAAAAGATCAAATGATATACCCATGAAACACCCTTATAAATATGAATGCCAGATCGGTATTTTAATTTCCACTAACAGTTGAACAGATGAAGATCGAAATTAAAATGATTTACGGGATATACCGTTTTATTAGCAAGTTCCGAAGGAATGTAACTGTTAGGGTTGTATCCATGAAAAGATTTTTGAAAAATGTCTTTAAATCTCTATCGATCCTACCTGCTAGGCGCCGAAAATGATGACAATGAAAAATATAACGCTCCAGCGGTCGCAATGTTTGCTTTTTCTCAATGAAGCTTGGCATATAACCATTAATAAACAAACGATTCGTCAATTCGTTAACCATCAAAATTGGACAATTGGGGATAGGATTAACTATAGCGAAAATTTAAAAGAAACTTTAAAAATCTTTCTAGCGGCCTCAATTTGTATTTTTTCTCAACGAAACTCGTATATGCCATTAAATAAATTGTAATTTATGAAAATAAAGGAAATAGGACCATTAGGAGTGGGAATATATCTGCAAACAGAAATTTAAAAAGTGGGGGTTAAAGCAAAATTAAAGCAAACTTTAAAAATCGCTCTAGCGGCCGCAATTTTAAATTTGTTTAAAGGAAACTCGGTATATTCCATTGAAATAAAATAAGAAATATAGTTACTGAAAATCAATGTGAAATCATTGCCTAAAACTAAAAATTTAAAAATCGCTCTAGTGGCATTAATATTTGTTTTTTCGCAACAAAACTTCATATAAACTATTTAAATAAGAAAAATATTTTCTGAAAATCACGGGCCATTAGAAGTGGCGGGTTTATCTGAAACCCAAAATTTAAAAATCATTCTAACGGTAGCAATACTTGTTTTTTCACAACCAAACTCGACATATACTATTTAAATAAAATAATAATTAAAATTAGAGAAATGGTATCATTAGGAATAGCAAAAACCGAAATTTAAAAAGTGCTCTAGTGTTAATTTTTTCTCTATTGTTGCAAAATAAAGGACAAACTATTTTAGCATACATACTGTATTTATAACGACGCATATGTTTTATATTTAACAAAAGCACTGTCGTGAAGTTAGCTAATGTGAAATATTATTGTAATATGTGTGTGAGAATTATATTTGTATGTAAGAGCGCTGTGTAGTAACATTCAGAAAACGTTTTCGTTGCAAATTTTTTTACTAAAATAAGATTTAAATTATATTTCAAAGCCAATAAAATGAGCGGAACTTTCAGTTGTTTACCCTTGATTGTGTATATTTTCTTAGTCATTGTAATTATTTTTAAATGATAACATGTTTTTGTTTTATTGAGACATGTGAACATTTTAAATATACAAGACAAGTTGAAACTTTCTGTTATTTCTCTATTTTGGTGAATGTGAAGATGATATCAAGGGCTCAGTTCATAAACATGGCTACATTTAAAATGTTTCAAAATACCCACACCAGTATAGCTTTATCTGTCAATGGTAATATATTTCTTTTAATTAATAGTATACCTTTAATTTTTGTGATTTAATCTGAATAATAATAATAATAATAATAATAATAACAATAATAATTCTAAAAATGTTATTTCTCTTTTGTAATACATATAGATCGCAATCATTTTAAGTTTGTTCCCTTATATCACACAGTAAGCCACAACTTATTTAATTTCATTAAATATCAAGGCCTAATTTGGACTTTATATAGTCATTCAACTTGGTGAGGAACTCGCTTAATTTACGCAGCTCCTGTGTGACGGACTTTTTTCATTTTAAATCTTTGGCAACAAATTGAACTACAACACTAATTAAATGTACAATTATTAAATACACAACTTTGAAAATCAAATAACACTAGTTAAACTGATTGCACATTATTTCTACTTTACTTAATATTTTTTTCACTTGGAACTTTGAATTATAAGGCCAGTGTGTGCATCTGCGTCTCACCAATTCAAATTGGATTATTGATTTCGGCGCACACTGACGCTTAAGTCAAAGAAGTTATAAAGATATTTCAGTGCGCTGTTCTGATGAATTTGCATAAAACAATTGCACGTAGGTGCGGTAAATTTGTTGCGATTGAAATAGGTTGGAATTGCTGATATTCAGTGGACTGGTCACTGGTTCATCAGCTAAATAGTTTTTATACTTAATGTGTGTCTTGTTTTGAGCGAGATGCTGATATTCAAGTTCCGTCCCTTTAAACGGAGCTGGTACGCCAACTTTACACGAAGCATATCCGTGTCAGAATTTGGATAGGCAGGCAAAAATAAGCCAGCACTTGGTAGCGAGGTCTTATCGAAGGATGACCATAATGAGAGGGGAGGGTTAGATCTCCTTTGGAGTGGACCCCCTCCCCATCTCTAACCTAATCTCGACTTATCAATCTTGGCTTCCTCCTACCAAACAGTTATAACACAATCTCCCTTCTCCTTGCCATCTTCCACCCCCGCCGCAATCTCCTACCCTCGGCTCTCACTTATAGCGAACGCAATCTCTGTCTGCGAGAGATAAGGCCCGCAAAGATGGCTGCCAGGGCGCTTTTCATCTCAGGAAATAGGTTTCGGTCGACGCGTACACTCGGGTTCTATGGACGGGACGCCTCCCCCTGACTAAGACAGATGGGAGGGTCCGGGCAAGCGCGGGCCAAGCGCCGCTTCCAGATCCTAATCTCTCGGCATTAATTAAACCCAGCATCTGACGAGATGTTTCGTTTATACACAACATCTCAGTCCCGTAATCCACATGGCCCACTTCCCTTCCTAAAAACTTCTACTTTGATGCATCTTGATGTACAGCATGCTTAACCACTAATAAAGCACATTGCTGTCTCTATCTGTAGGTGACCGTTACTCTGCTGCTTATTTCTAACTCTCCTAACATTTTCACTGCTAACCAAGGCCGTTTTTTTAAACATAGGGAATTCAATTGTACCCTTGAACATTTATTTATAATTTATAATGCTATCTAGTGAACCCAAACTTTACTAGACTGTAGAGAACGACTATAGGCAGCGCTGACAGCAGTTGTGGTTTGTTTTGTTTTAAAGCTTACATGCTATAGACAAAGCAAATAGTTTAGCATCAAAAGTAAATATCTATTTCGTTGTTGTGTAATTTCTAACGCAGAAACAAAATCGCGTCTGCGATTGTTATTATATATAGTGTGTTCCTTATCATCTGGTAAATAAATAAGCGTGCTGACTTCAATTAAGCAGTTTAATCTCTAGCTTAGATAGCCACTTTTGTTTAAACCTACACCCTCTTGTAGTGTTACCACACTCATGACATCAGCAACATAAAAGCTCATCACTCAAAACCTCACATAAGAAGCGTGAGTATTGTAGCCAATGAGAAAACGTACTAAATACTGGCATACACATTTCAACTCCACGTGGACCGAACGCAGCGTTGCAATATCTCATATATTTTCCGTGGAAAGCGTAATATTTACTGAACGCAGTGAGGTTGGATTTCTGAGTGTCTGTGTTTCTCCGAGTACACCAGCGACTCATTAGCACACTCGCATGATGAGATGGATGCAGATCTTTATTTGTTGCTGTATATCCCACAAAACAAATGTACAATGGTTCTAGATAATGCACACAATTCTACCAAAAAGAACGACATGGTACGTTTCATGCAAGAGTATAATTTGGACATTCCGGTTGCACTTGCAGTTAAGGCGGTACATTCAGTCAGCAAACTTCAAAAGAGTTTGTTATTGGCGAAACTGCAAAGTCTTATGGACATGAAAGACTCGGGTTACTTACATACGCCATTGCAGTGATTTAGTCCAGCCTAATAAAATCAGCGGAAAAGATATTTGACCTCTTCTATGAGTGACAGGTGTGAGTGATAAAGATACGAGGAAAAACATGTTGAAACAGCTCGTGCAGAGAGATTTTGACCGTCACGGGTGACCGAGGCGTTAAGACGCGGACTCGTGAGCGGGAGGTCTGCGGTTCGATTTCCACCAGGACCGTCCTCCCTGACTGAGGTTTTTTTCTACGGTTTGCTCAGGCCTCATAAATGGCAAATGCCGGAGAGGTACCCTAAACTTATACTGGAACGTTTCCTTCCTTAAAAATAAAATACTTTCTTAATTTATCATTTCCTCTCATGTATCATCAGTGTTCATCGCCTCAGTAGTTAAAAGGGGCGTTAAATACTATTAAAAGTGAGAGAGACTTTGGTCCAATGCTAGCCCATGTTCTCAGGAATTTGTAAACATTCCTTTGCAATGCTGTAACTGAGATCGGGACGTCCATTGAGCGCGAAGTGCAGAATCTTGCGAATAAAAACAGGCAATTCCCATAATATATATGGAAGTAACACTGAAGTCGAAAATTAGGACAGTAAAACAGCGTCTAAATTTCATTGGAGTAGAAATAATAGCAACAGAGATAAATAATTACATTAAATGAACAATTTGACAACTGAATTGTAAGAGCAATTTCCATCCCTACGTATGGATGATAGCCAATCATCTGAAACCGTGACAACAGCGCAAGAAGGAGCTTGAGGTTAGATGACATGCCGCATGTTAACTTTATGAGTGCAGCGATAATACCTTGCAACAAGACATCCTGCACCATAGAACAGTTCCTAGGTACAAGTTTCTTTTTGTTTGCTTCACCAGTTGTTTCCGTTGAAGCAGTTAAGCCTCCGCCGAGAACTAAACAGTTCTTCCGGCACAACTCATTGTGGCCGTAACGACTATGTGAAACCATACACCATGCGCTGGGGAGTCGTCTACGAGGCGAATTCTTCAGAATCGAGGGACATGATATTGTCAAAACATTGCCAGCCGAGGTTCTTAGAGGACATTGGCTTACTGATGGAGAAAGCACAAGACGGATTGATGCCATCAACAGATCCAGGTCTTCGGCCGAGATCATCGATCCAACTGTTAGACTTGAAGTGAGCAGAGAACAATATGAAGAAGTTAATACACACGAGTCAACAAATTTTTCTACATTTTACCAATTGGGTAAATATTTGTAACAGGCCTTTTGTTGAACTCAAAGAGAAACAATTCCAAAATTGTTTGTAAATTGGCGTAACAATTTTAAAATTACAAAAGCCGTGCAATATTCTGTGGTAATTTTTAGGTATCATATATATATAAATATATATATATATATATATATATATATAATGTAAATAGTATATAAATAAGATGCATATATTTTTACTATTCTGTGTTTGTAAGCAAACTCACATATGAGTCTGATTTTCAAAAAATAAATCATATCCGAATCCCCATAAAGTGCAAAGATATGTAACAGTGATTTAACATGACAATTATATTTAAAATTGAATGCAGATGGTTATTATATTCCTTGCGTTCCATGGTACATGAGCATTTTGTACAATTATACATATCTGTACGTTATTTTTAAAACCTTTAACAGAATTGTAAAATGAGAAAATATAGAAGGCATAAAGGAAACCTTAATAGCTATTGTTAACAACTATTTTTTTAAAAAGTGTACTATACAAATATTTAAAAAATAAAACTTAAAAATTGTTTCAGTGTTTTCGCCAATAGGGATATTAGACTTCTCCCAAATGTAGGCTGTCCTATTTTGTACTTATGAAAAACAACACGCAACATTTAAAAAAGTGGACTGGCGTATTGTTCGGTCGTGTTGTTAGCTCTCAAGTGGTTTCACGTGCCAACGCAACTATTCTTAACGGAAATAAAAATAAAACAAAATAAAAGATAAATCCTTTTTTATGAGGAAGATTCCATGGGCTTCAAATGGTTCGACGGTGACTTACGTGGAAGGCCACGAAGATGAACACGATGCAGAATTCAACAGAAGACCCATTACGGCGACTTCCAGTAATGTTGAACAAAATCATGCCATTATTAACAAAATTCATAATGAAAAATGGGTGCACCATTCAATATCCGAGACAAAACGCCTGGTGAAAATGCTCCTAACAGCTAAGGTCACGTATTCTACAGAAAAAGTTATGGCAAAGAATATTCTGGGTTTATCATGTCTCACAGCACCATAATCAATGCTGAGATAGGTGAACTCTTGACACAACTTCGAGCTGAGATCAAAGGTAAACGTCGTGGACATCTGATTCGTCAATGTGTCACCTCACTTTCCGGCACTCATCTTAAAAGACTCAACATTTGCTCAGAAAGTTCTAATGGGGCATTTTCTTCCTCCTTTTTTATGCCATTCCCCTTATTCAGCAAATGTTCACCTTTACCTTCAACTCAAGGAACACCTTGGTGGCCAACGATTCAAAAGTGAATAAGTAAACTCCAAAGTGAACAGGAGGCGTATCACAGTACGAGAAATGTTTGGAAAAGAGGCGACTTTGCAAAAGAAACATAGCAGGTTTGGAGTGCAAACAACATTTTTAACTTTACATATATACAGACTCTCTGTAAGGGATCCATTCGGACTCCAATCCATTTTCTATTTAAAATTACTGCTGAAAAAATACGTTATTGATATGCTTAAGCAATAGAGCATAATATTACACTTATTATTAATATAAAACGTGATGAAATTGTTAGCAGACCTGGGAACTTCAAAATATAGGTATACATAATCAATTTTGTACCCCCCCTCTTGTTTTTTTAACACTTCAACAGTATTATATAGGATGATCTGTTTCGGTATGGATAATATTAAATATTATTATAAAAGATAATATGATAGTAGGAAACATTTCTAGCTGATAGCATTTTGCTTAAAAGATGGGAGTTTTCGTACATGACAAGAATAAAAATCAACAGTGCATGATGATAAATGAAAATCGTAGATCATTGAAATGGCTGCTATAAATCAAGCGAACGCTCTGCATCTTATTTGGACATGTTGCAGTTGATTCTGTTGCACAACTTGATGAAGATAACAATATGAACATTGTATTCATGAAAGGGTGCATTCCCTCACTGGACTTGGGAGGTTCGTCATTTTCTAAAGAAATTAAAAATTACTCAAGCATCCCTCTGATGTTACAACGTACATGGGCTGAATTGCATCACCGTTATGAGATGTGCAGAGCGCGCAATTGGTTCATGTAGCATTCTGAAAAATCTCCCATCTTTCAATGTTGTATGCACCAAGTTTCAAAATATAATGTTTAGTAGCAAATGTTTTACAGTGTTTTCATTTTATCCATGCGCAAACGGATTACCCTATAGATCCTCTCATTACATTATAAAATTATAAAGGTAATTATAAAATTACACAACAATATTATAGCTCCTGTATTGATATTTTGAATAATAAAACTATTCAATTTCTCATAGCAAAGCATGTAATTTTTAAATTAAAAACGGCTTACTACATGTATAGCTAGATCACATTCAGTTCTCTATCATAATGTAAAAAGTCATTGTATCTTATTGGGAAGATATCCCACATTTCCTAAATTTGTTTTGTCTTTTAAATCCAAAAGAAGTTTCAACACTATATGCAACTTTTGTTAGAAAATACGTTACTATAATGAAGTTCGGCCATGAAAGGGGAGGTGGGGAAATTACAAATGCAAGACTTCGTTTTTTTCAGCTTAAATCATTAAATTTTTTAAATTTATTTTCAGCCAGTGGTTCTTTTTAACATATTTCTGTGGTCATTATAAGTAATCTGGAAAAAATGTGACATATTTGTGTAACAAATAGCATTTGAAACACTGTTAAAACATTTCCCATTATTTGAAGTAATTTGAACGTATCCACATTATCTCATCTAAGAACGAACATGAAAGTGATCAACTTCGTAACGAGAATTTGTTTCATCGCGAGTCTCCCAACAGGTGAGCTGAACCGTCCGTATCTGTTCCTGACCTTGCCATTCACCCTTCCCCCTCCACACATACCCCGTCACTCCTGCTTATCACTCCTCCCGCTGCTGATGTGTTTCGCTATTTTGAGATATGTTTCAGACATTAGTTCCTATAATATAATACGGTGCTTTATGAGAAGCCTTACCCCTCTCACTGCAACAGCGGGATATGTCTTTGCTACCGGCAGAGACAAATGAAGAGCGTATGGTTTCCATAGCAACCAGACATGATACGCATAAGCAACGCTGTGACTAAAATAAGTGATGGAGAATGTTTAAAGTATATTTGCAATTAAGTTCAAGGTGTGCTTTGGTCATTTATGTTGTGTAATTGTATTACGATGCTGACGGACTTTAATTTCATTTCAGAAGAGGAAAAATGAACAAAATCGTGTTCATTTTGGGATTAGCTAACACGATATCATACACCACTTCACTAAACCTTACAGGTTTGTGTTTTTATACTTACTGTAGTGGAACTGCATTCTATTGCGTGTTTATGTGCGAGCTTTATATATGTATTGCATTGAGTGTTTAACATCTAACTTAAATGTAAATATACTGTAGCACAATTCCGTAGCCTTGCTAATCAAAACCGTAGTGGAGCGAAAAGTTGGGACATTTTTTATATGAGTTTTTCTTTATTGTTTGTACTTTATAATTTTGTATCCAAGTTGCTTATCCAATATTGTTTGAAGGTTTTGGGAAAAATAGAGTAGCTGGTTTGTTTCAGACATCGCTTGTTTTGCTTTCTATTGAGAAATCTTACCGTTTTGAATTACTTAAATTAACTATCGATGTATATTTAGTGTTATAATAGAAGAGATAATCTGCAACACCTGCACCCTTGTGCCGCTTTTGAGGCGGAGGACGGCGTGCAGTCGCTGCGTATAGGCGGAGGCATTTCGCTCGTCTTTTGATATTCCCAGTCGCTCTTGCAGCAACCGGAAATTATGTGAGGCAGTTTCATCTCCGGCCGTATTTCCTGTTTCGGCGCTGCTTCTGCAGTTCGCCTACTTGCTTTGCTTGTAGTGACGTCACTTCGCGGAAAGTTAGGTTAGCCCCGTCGCGAGAGGGAGGGGATAAAGAAATAACAGGTTTCCCATTATAAGGCAACCGAATAGAGTTGAAATTTTGGGTGCTTTTTTTATGATATTCACCTTTTATGTTGACTTGAGAGGAAAGTTTAATTCCCTAAACATTATATCTCATAAGGATGAATATTAAACTTGGAATATGTCTGTAGGCTAGGGGGTTGCAATTTCGATATTACCATACTGGAATTTTCAAAAAAGCATTTTTGACTTTATGCTACCCTATAACATGCTATATGAAACTGCATGTGCACCACGATTTTGGGAAATAAACGCTATTCAAGGTATTTCTATCGACTTTGTCAAAAAAAAAAAAAAAATCGCTATATAACAACTAACTTCAGCACACCAAATCTCTTTGGTCACTAAAACAGTTATGTAAGGTACGTTGCAAAATGATAAGAACAACTAATGAATCTCGTCATGCATAGAAAAAAAGCTAAAATCAAATCTTGGTGAACTTAATTACATCGAATTATATTACTTTTATCGCAGGGCTAGTTACAAGCACATACATTTATTTACAGAAAATAGTCCTGTTTCAAAATGATAAGACCAGGTTGAAAACTTCATAACCTTCGTGCACAATGTAGTTCTACAGCTGTGGTGTGAGCAGCCATGTCTCAAGAGTGCACGGTACGAGTCGGAAGGCAGGGTTGTCAGTTTCGAACAAGGCCATGTTAAAGCCTACAAAGATGAAGGGTTTTCGTCTCGAGAAATAGCAAGAAGACTTGGCGATAAATAACTTCCAGAACTTTGAAAATAATTATGGAACAAAAAAGTCGCCTAGAACACCTCAATAACTTACGATTCGAAGTAGAGGCAAGTGGTGGTAGATCATCGCTAGACAACCTGCTCGTGATCCCACTGTCAATGTTTACAAATCGACGTTGTGTAGGCTAATCAGACAAACAAACGTAAAGCAAAAGAAGTTCCCGCCTGACAGCCCACCATAAACAGAGATGGGTTGATTGGGCTAAGGAACACATCACCTGGAAGCGTATAATATTCAACAATGAAAAGAAATTCAACTTGAACGGTACTGATGGTCGGAAAGAGGCAGCAAGAGGAAACCGTGACATTCAAAGGTATATTCGGGTATGGAGGGAAAGCACGTCTTGCGTTTCCCGTAGGTTGTATGAAAGCACACTGCTTGAGAAGCACCTTTTACCTTTGCAGAGAGGATTAGAGCATAAAATTAGACATTTCAGCAAGACAATTTATACTTTCAGAGTGTTTTATTTAAGGACGCTCTTTAACACCTCAGGCCATCAGCGTCCCATTCAATTCCGGGCGTGAAACGGCGACAAATTTTGCTCAGAGGCCTCTTCTTTCAGACTTGAGGTTCTTTTTCGTGCCGTAAATGTACGACACGGACCCACGGGTTTACTTCTTTTACGAAGGAAGCCATACTTAGGATTTTTACGCCCGAAAAAATCCATCGATCCTAGCTGGGTTTGAACCCACGACTTGCGTTTAGAAGGCAAGTATGATTACCACTACACCACCAGGACCGACTTCCAGAGTGGGTCGTACTTGCATCGGAAACCTAAGATCGCGGGTTCAATCCCGGCCAAGTGGATAACTTGTTTTAGGCGTAAAAATCCTAAGTAAGGCTTCTTTCTGAAGGGAAATAAAGCCGTGTGTCTCGTGTCGTAAATTTAACATCTCACGTCACGATTTAACACGTAAAAGAACCTCAAGCCTGAAAGAAGAGGCCTCTGAGCAAAATTTATCGGCCTTTTCACACCCGGAATTGAATGGGTCGCTGATGACCTGAGATGTTAAAGAAGTCGGTAAATAAAACAAATGAACAACAACACAAGGGAAAGGTTTCGCCGCAAAAGTGTTTGTATCATGAAATGGCTGCCAATTCACCCAACCTAAACTGCATGACAGCGATGAGAAGCAATACCAGTGTGAAGAAATTAAACATCTCTATTGCTTCTGCATGGGATGAAATTGAACTGTCTGTGTTACAGGAGTTTGGAGAGGGTATGACGGATCGCGTGGTTCAGATTGTTATGAAAAATGGTTCATTTATAGGATATTAATAACAGGAGGTATTTTCATTTTATAATGGATTGTTTTTTGTATTCAGTAGTGTCTTTCTTTAGCCTGAGTATTCCGGTGTGCTACATGATTGACACTTTCTTCCTTCACTATTTCCTCATAAGTAACATACACTGCCGTTGGTGAGTCCTTGCATCTCCTTCAGATAGTGCAGCTGTGGATCTCATTCCACACTTCTGTACTGAGGTGGTGTGGCAGGCTGAAAAAGAACACGCGGGATCTCTTTATTTGACTGTAGAGCAGGAAGAGGGGGACATGCAAATGTTACCTCTCTGTGGACGCCCAAGAAACCATTTGCAGCAAAAACCCGATTTTGGCCAAAAACCTACTCCTAGTGGCCCTTAAGAAAGGGACCACAGATTCAGTGCCAATAGCGCGATATAGTTAATATCATGAAATAAAAGGAGAACTGTAGTTTTTAAATCCAATTTATAACTGTAGTAAAGAGAACTGTACACAAATGCAATCAAACACATAAATTATTAGTGCAGGATTATTTACATTTTGGTCGGAATTACCGAAAGAAGCCCTGCTACAGACAGGGACGGCCATTTGAATATAGCCCTAAAAGAAATTAATTCTTTACGCAAGCATAACAAAATCTTCTCTGACTCACAGTTACTTCGGTGTGTTCGGTTCTCGAGATAAAAATATGAACTTGTGATGTTATATATAGCACGCATTGTGTGTTTGTATCAAATAGACATACATCGTTTCGGCGTTGTGAAAAAGTACACATGGCGTCTTATGCAAAGTTCATGTAGATTGTACACAAAGGGATTTAAGTTGATGCACCCAGGCTGTGCCTTTTCTATTACAGAGGCTTTACTTTGGAAGCTCTGTGTCCACTAATGCCCTTTAGTGTAAATTATTTTCTCTGCGTATTAGCATACGCCCAAAACGCTTTTATATCCTTCAGAAATAATATTCGGATTTCGCAGATGTGAGCGGCATTAACGTCTAAAAAGATTAAGTTCCTTTTAATTGCTGCAAAATCGGGGCATATATCAGGTAGTTTTGTCTTAGACCCTCTCAAAATAAGACTCTCGTGTATTTGTGGAAGCAAAACCTAAGCGGGAAATTTTTTTATTACAGACAATAAACAATGTAGGCAGTAAAAATAAATTTTTATATACCATAATTATAGAAACATTCTTTATTGTTGGTCACAAAACTATGACATTAGATGTACAAAATTACCACAAAACAATTACGTCATTAATTTGTTTTCATTATTAAAATATAGATATTATTTCACGAGTAACGCCGGTTTTAAAACATCTTTGTATTTGACAAGAAATGAAAATATTCTTCAAAGTAGATTCTGTAGTCTTGAGGTGTATTTAGCGAGGTTTATTATTCCGCGACGGTACCATTTTCTGCATTTTGATGCGAAGAGTCCACTTCCACGGCTTCGAATTTTCTTCCACGCAGATATCGGCCATTGATCGAAACAGACGGTAATCTCTAGGACTATATATTGGATGTCCTTCCAATTTCTGGACATTTTTCATGGTTGCTCGCATTGTCCTACTGCAAAATAACTATTTCAATTAGTGGTTTGTGTTGCTGAATGCTGGTCGGGAGGCCCGGGTTCGATTCCTGGTGGTAGTAGTGTTATCCAGGTGTGAGTCTATAAGGCAGGATCGCAGTATGTTTTTATTATGTCTATACTCGAAAATGTAGCTTCACAAAGATATGTTGAAGCAGAACAAGAATACATTTCAGAGCAACACTACGGACAATGCGATATGTTTAACTGTCCACCAGAGTGCAGAAATTGCCATATTGCATTGCAGTATTTCAAATAAAGGTCTGACTGAAGTCTAACTCTTCAGGAGTATAATTTTCGAAGATTTCACACAACCTACCTCCAAGCTCACAAATATCAACAGAAGCGAAGAGATTATTGACAGACATTTACATTGAAAACTGGCTAAACCTATTAACAAATACGGATTCAAGAGATTCAAGATATTTGACAAAAAATGAAAAATCACACTTGCCGCCATTTACTGTTTCGCCATAGGCTTCAAATTTGGAATGTGTGAAAAGGAATTTTTATTTAAATGGACAATGCAAAGCTAAGCTTTAGTTTATTTTCAAATGCATTAACAACACTTATCATACATGAAATATTATGATGTTTTCTTTGAAACCCGAGATTTAACTCCTTTAATTTTAAAGTGATATCTGCCAAGGAAGTGTCTTATTTCCTGCAACAGACAGCAGGACCGTTCCCCCTACTAAGCCACCTTACGTCTACATGAAGAATTGCGTATGTCACCATATTAAATTGAATATTTCTGAACAATCGATGATGAGTAGATGACGATCTTCATGAAACGAGTTACAATTTGCGCATGAAGCTTCTTGGTGGATAATAATAAGAAAAAGAGTTTGGAAATTATTCATTCTTAGCTCAAAGAGAAAGAAACGCATAATTTCTACCGGTCATAGATGGAGTCCCGTCTGTTATGGCAACCAGCTTTGAAGGTGGTAACTTACTATCTTTGGAACATTTTAGAAACGCATGAAATGTCTTTTCCCCTACCACGTCCATGAAGTTTGACAAACTCTTCCTTTACTGTAAAATCATCACAAACCATTCTTCCAAATATGTACAACTCAGCAATATCAGACATATCAGCCCTTCCATTAAACTGGAAGGAAAAGTATTGCAAATCCTGATATAATTGAGATTCCATATTATTAGAAATCGGTTCAACCAGCATAGCAAACCGAAGTCCTTCGATGGAAGAGCAGATTTTTCTTTGTGAGAATCGACCACAGATTCAGCGGCATTTAACTTCGCTTCTTTTACTACTTTCCCATCTTTGAAGGCTTTTTTCCCTTTTAGCTAGGACGTAAATAACTTTATAAGAAGCTATTGTCCTGTTACGAATTTACTGAACTGGCCTCGTAAACACACGTAGATGCAATGCTAATTTTGATTTGTGCTTTCATAGTTTAGAGTTCATAGGAAATTATGTTGTCTACATTATTTCTTTCAGGAACAGACATATAGCATTCCTATGTTTTCAATAAAGCATTCACTGTTAAAGCTATAATTTCTTTGCCTTTCAGCTATATTAAGACGACCTATGTTTAAAACATAATTTATTAATAACTGAATACTTTAACGTTTAAACAGCAATGGCACAAATTATCACAACACAAGCTCACAAGTAATACTGAACATTCGCCTGAAAGCAAGGAACTTGGAACATTCCCATTGTAATTTTTATATATCGTTTGTTCATTGTTTGTGGCACATCTTTGAGGACTAACTGGGAGTTCCATTGTCGTCTTGGTAAAATCCGTCATGGTGGGTATAATAGTTTATGGCACTGCGATAAAGTCAATCGTAATGAAGCCTGCCTGTTTTAAAATAAAAATGCCACTACAGCAAACATTCTGATCTTGAGAACGGTGCTTTTAAGACGAAAAGTAAAATCCTTTGTTGAAATGCAAATATTAATTAAAATTAATTTGGAAATTAATTGCGAAAGACGCCATAAAAGGGCATTGCGGACGACATTGGTGTTTTAAAGCTTATATTTTAATGATATAAAAGTGCTGGAACTTTAGTAGCTATTTCTAAACTTAAAAAGGTGGTCATTGGTGGTTTAATTTCTATCTCTACTAAGTGGGTCCTTAGTCAGAATGCTATCGAATATTTTAATAATAATAAGAATTTTACTTACTTGCTGACCGATTCCCCCCCCCCATTTTAGCTGATATTCTTTCTTAGTCCGTTGATATACTACTGTACTAGCAGCAGTTGGAAGTTCCTTCCTTTGTCTGTTTATCTGTCATTCCCTTCCATACTCTGATGTCCATGTTCTAATTGTTTCTTTGTGGAAAGATTACAGACATTGGGGTTCCTTCTTATCTATTACAGTATAAAATCACACATTATATTTCCATTGACTTTGTAAATCAGATTTTCATTCATTATTATAAACGATGTATCTTTTCCCAGTATATTGGCCTGGAAAATTTTTATTGTAAATAAGGGCATTGCGAAACTAAACATGTCAGGCTTTATTATCAATAAAAGAACTTTATGAACAAACTTCAGCAATTCTTATTTTTAAAAAGGTACGTTACTGAGAATTACGCTTATAAATGATTATTTTTTTTAAATCACATGAAGAAAAATGCAGTAGAACCTCTATTACTCATCCGAATGAAAGGGAGTAAGGAAGCGGTTAATAAACAAAAGACTGATAATCTATACAATTAGTTTTCTTACCTTATTTTTGTCCGTTTGAAGATACTTTTTTTTTTTTAACTTTACTACCAGCATCTGACGTCTACTTTAATTCTACGAAGTAAAACAACGACGGGAATGAAGTGTCATCTTGCTCCAAAAATTGCATGAGGGTATCTGCTGGTTTAATGATGATGTGATACAAATTCTTGCTACAACTATCACTTTGGTTTCTATATGCAAAACTTTGCGTTTTCTCTTAACTGATAGGGAAATTCCACGGCAAAGTGAAAAACTGGCTTACAAGCTTCAAAGTTATGTATTGTGAATGACCAGAGTATTAAAAGAAGGGGTACCTGTGTATACGTTCCGAGTTTATGTAGTAGCCTCGAACACGACCCATTGTTAGACCACAGTATTAAAGATCGGATTTTAGTTTCAAGATTAATTATGAAAAAATTAATGAGACGGAATGATGGTCGATTAACCGAGAAGCGCAAAATCAAGATTCTACTGTGAACTTGTTAAATTCATTAATTTAGAATATTTTTAGAAAAAATACTTTAATACTTTATATGAGTTATTACATTAAATGATTAACTGTTGCATGATTTGTGTGAAATCTTAACAGATAAGATTACATTACCATGCATGTACATTTTATAAGACAATTAAGGAAGATGTATGGTTTCTGTGGAGTTATATTTAACAACTACCGTTACTTGATGTTCTATACGGCCGCCATCACTTTCAGGACGCAAGCCATTCGCTTGCTGTTTCAGGCACAAGCTTATTGGTTCGCATAGGTTCCTGGTCACGTTGAGGCGGCTGCTGATTCCGCTACCAATAATTCATGGTCGTCTTATTCCTAATGTTTTCCCGGATGATTTTAGTCATTCTTTTGTGCTGTTATTCGTGAGTTCAGGCCTCTTCCTTTTAACTAGAATACTTCTCGCGTAAATCGTCAGGATGGATCAGTATTTAGCCATCGGGTGATACTCCTCTAGCTTACTTTCTAACCGTTCGGCATATTTTGATCCATTATCACTTCACGATTTTGCTATTTTCACCAAAACGTTTGAAGAAACTTTTAGTGGAAGATTCGGCAGTAATAATACGCGTGTTTACAATTATTCGGTGCTGAAAGATATGGAAATTAAAATCATATTTGACACTTTTAATTAAATTATTTTCTGTATTTAAACCTATGATCAGGCATTTTAAAATGTTATTATAACTTTTTAAGAATTTTTTCTCGATTCCTGGATGGCCTCATATCTGATTTTATTGTAACAGATCTCTCTCGCTCTTTCTCTCTTTTTAAACTGGTTTTCCATCGAGGGCTGCATTTCACTTAGTGTAATATTACAAGCTGTTCCTTTTATGGCTTTACTTGTAAGCTACATTTTTGAAGTAGCGTTTTTTTTCAGTACTGTAATGCATTGTGTTTTTCCTATGCACTGTCCTTGTTAGGGTGCTAATGACCATTGCAGTTGTACCCTTAAATCTCTCAACCACCACCCCCATCACCACCACCACCACTACTACTACTATTACTACTACTACTATTACTACTACTACTACTACTACTACTACTACTACTACTACTACTACTACTATTACTACTACTATTACTACTATTACTACTACTACTACTACTACTACTACTATTACTACTACTACTACTACTATTACTACTACTACTATTACTACTACTACTACTACTATTACTACTACTACTACTACTACTATTACTACTACTATTACTACTACTATTACTACTATTACTACTACTATTACTACTACTACTACTACTATTACTACTACTACTACTACTACTACTACTACTACTACTACTCTATTTCAATTACTACCACTGGAAGTATTTTAACTATAACCACATATACTACTAGTACTACTACTACTATTACTATTGCCACTTTTAGTGTTGTTGCTACATTTTATTCTGAAATCCTGGCAGCTGCACCGAATGCCTGATGCTTGAATAAAGCTGTCAAATTAAAGGTTTGATCTTTATATTAATATTACCATAAGAATATTTGAGGTAAATAAAACGGACCTGAAATAATTGATTAAAGAATGTTTCTTTTTAGAGTTTTTAAAACTGTGGTACTTATATAAAGACATTTAAATTTAATCTAGACAAAGGCTGCAATAATTCAGCGACTAAACTTAATAATTAACTACTTCCTTTCTTTGGAATATTTTTCTGGAACATCTGGAAAGAACAAGCTTCTATATCATCATTAATTAACTTGACAGTTGCAGCAGTTCCCGTTTTTAAAAACGACACTGACCTCGCTAATTACATCTACCACAAAAAAGAGGTTAGGAATGCTGCCATTTTGTATGCAGTGACATAATAGTTCTAAGTTTTCGCCAAAGAGGCGCTGACGACGGTGTCTTTTATTTTCGTGCCGTATTATTCATTGCGATGCTAAGCTTTGATGAGGTTCAAAGAAGGCTCTAATGGGTTAACTTTTCTTGTGTTTTTTTCATCCCCTCATCTCCCTTTCCTCTACCTCACATTCATCTTTTATAACGGGTTGTCATTGTTCTTTATCATATCTTTAGATAGACTAGCTAGTTTTGCAAACCAAACGAAAGTAAAGTAAAAAGGCTTGTTACGGAAGTGGATATTTTACATAAAGCAGAAGATTTAATATATTGAATAACCCTTTGGAAAAACCATTTTACTGTCCTTAATACATATTAAAATTTATGCTGAATTTCAGGATTTAAAATGTGTCCTTCAAAAGCGGTTCTGAATATTGCCAAGTTAAATTTCAGAGCTTCCGAGTAAATATAGCAAATTTCCCATACCTACCAATATTACATATCGTTTCATCAAACCCTTCTTTAACGACACAATAAACAATTTAAGGAAGAAATAAGACATGCATATTTTAATGAAGTATCTCGCCATTTTTTTATTTTATAGAAAAATTAGTTTTGGTAGTAGGTTTGATGTTTGGAACTGCGTCTATGACTATTGAAAGAATGGTTTATTTTTTAGATTATTTTGAATTAGCTTAATCTGATGTTAAATAAATAATAGCTCACATTTGTTATTAATAGCATTACATTATTGCTTTTGTGGGATTACACAATGAAGTACCCACATTTTTGTTATTTTAGCATCATTGTTATGTAATGAACCAACTTTTGTACTAGATATTTAATTGTTCTGTTTATTACACTAAAGTCTTATATAGCTTTAGGGGTTTGTCTGAAGCAGTTTTAAATTTTTTCATCCCTAAAGATTTTTGTATCAAATGCCCTTTTGTCGTTTTATTCTCAATTCTAAACAAATTATCTGTTTATTACTCCTTTTTTTTTAAATATTGTTTTAGCACCCGTTTTTACTGCTGAGGCATCACAGGCGGTGGCACATATGAAATTAAATAATAAATTGGGAAAGGATTTTTTTAAAGGAAAAAAAAAGCATTTCAGTCACAAGTAGTACCTATGAGAACTGAAAAAAAAAATCTGGAAAATCTCCAGTCAGGGAAAGTGATCCTGGCGGATATCGAACCCCAGATCCCCGCTCTTGAATCCGCACCTTAACGGTCTTGGCCACCCATGGCGGTTTACTGCTACTTGTAAGTATTGCCATCTCTTCTTATAGGTCTCTGTTTATACATAAGGATATAATTTAGTGTTTCCATTACTATAATGGATGATCCGTAGCATTTGATTCTTTTACCTTATTTTCCTCCAGGAGTACTACTCTGAGTAAACTGTATAAATTACAAAAGTGTTTGTTACATATTTCTTCAACTGTTGTATTCTTCGCTGACTTTGGTTTTTCTGAGATCCAACAAGAATTTTCTGCTAAACCTTGATATAATCCTTTCAGAACAAATAATTCCTTAAGTCAGTTTTAAATTAACTTTGAACATTCTTATATCACAAAGAAAGTCGGAATTTATTTGCAATTTCTTTAAGCGAAATAATTATATCTACTCCGCGGCAATTGTAAAAATACCTACCGGTTGTATTTCTGTTGTTTTTACGATCTCGTTTGTTATTGATGACACTATAATAGTGCATTGAGTATCTTTTTGATTAAACCTTTTGTCTGGTTTGAGCTTTTGGGTTTTTTTCAGTTCCAGTTGGTACAAGCTCCCTTTCTAGTTTAATAAATATTATAACGAATTGTTTTGTGTTCCTTTTGGCTACATATAGTACCTTATTGAAACTGTTTCAGGAATTAGGAGGGGTCTTTAGCCTTTTATGAAATTTATATGAAATGGGATAATATGGAACGAAGAAACAAACAAAAGAATAGAACTAAATTAAAATAATTTAAAAACAATTATACAGCCTTTTAACAGGAGATAACTGAAAATAAAGAAGACAGACTAGAAAGGAAAATTTTTAAATAACTAAAAATTTCAACATAACTTTAAATATCTGCAGAAATTATGTAGGCAATGTGCTCCAAAGAGTCAAATGAGTTCTAAGACAGTAATTTCGTAAATAAACTATAGCGTCTACGTTCGATGGAGTTTGAGCAATGGAAGATGTAGACAAGCAGCAGAAATAAAACTCATTAAATATTTGTAATAGTAATTAAGGTAGAACCACCCAGTGAACATAAACAAAATAATAACAAACGAAGCAAATTATACACTTAAGACCTAAAAGATAGAACTATTTTGCGTTGTGTAGGATTTCTCGGGATTTCTTTTTAGTTGAAAGAATCGCAAGTTTATCATCAATAAGACATATAGTAGTTGTTGGGAGGTGTGAGGGGAAACCAGTCCGTCACCTCCATCACAAACTTCTTGTTTACGTTTGGAGCGGGGAGAATGTTCAAAGCCGTTAAATGCTTTGGTGGCAGGCTTCGCGAGCTTGTTCCATAGCTCCGTTTTAATGAAGGAGGCAGTAAATTAGCTTCTGCCACTAATACACCTAGCGCAGAAGGAAGTTGTTTCCTAACAGCTGTCCTCTTGTGTGAAACCACCACTGTCCAGTATTAGAAATAATGGTCAGCCATACACACCTGCAGTAGTTACTGGGAAAGTGAAAACAGCTGTAAGCAGCGCTAATATTTAAAAAAAAATTGATGCCACTCCGGCATTGAGGTATTTTGTTTGGACGTCATTTACGGACTGTTGCAGTCTAGAGGGCTGAAATTCAGAGGTAAGCTTTAATAGGTCGATGAATTATTACTACAGGAAAAGACGTATAATAAATCTAATGGGTTGAGCATTATCAGAATCTATGGTTTAATCCAAATACAGTAGAGCAGCGGACCCCTTTACTTGGCCGCGGGCCCCTTTAAAGACCTCTATGATCTAACTAAAATTTTTAACACCATACAATTATATTGTACACATTTTTTAAAGTTGCTCGTTACTAGTTTACGATTTAAATATAAACAAATAAATATGGACACATTTTTTAATATTTAACCCTTTATTATAGTGTATTCTTACGTAACAGTAATAATCATAACAATGATATTATATTTCAAAGAGTACTGTGGAAGCAGTTTAAAAGTCCCGTAAATTAGATCGGCCCTCCAGCAGATCTAGCCGCTCCAATTACTGAAACACCTAACGCGGCACCATTCTCTCTTTCAGTTTGTTGCGAGCGAGATTTCGTTAGTGTAGGGCAGTTGTATTGTGCAGTCGAGAGTGAAATTTCGTTAAATAGTGCAGTAGTGTTGTGCACTGCTGAGATATTCGCTGCATCGTTGCAATTCATTTTCAAGGCGTTTATCAGGTACGGAAAGTCTTGTTACAGAACGAGACAAGCACATTAGGTGCACATTTCCTGTCAGCCCTTCTCCAATATGAGAAATATTATTAAAGTTAGTACAAAAATTTAATGAAACAGGATCTGTGATTAACTGGAAAAATAATCTAAGACTGCTAATCAATTCATGACGTAATTGCGACTTATATTTGATCTCAGAATTATTGGCCCTAGTTTATGGCCTCCTCGTTTTCCAGATATTACCGTTTGTGGTTTTTATCTTTGGGGACATTGAAAACTAGAGTATATTCAATTAACCCTCACACTGGGGGAACGTAAAACAACATTCGTAATGAAGTTAGCTTCATTAGTGCAGGAAAAGTGATGCGTGTCAGTGATAATTTCATAAGGAGACGTGGATTGTGTGTCAGGGAAAATGGATAATTCCAGCACCTACTATACGGAGGGTGAGTACGAAATTGTGTTATTTAATATTATACCTAAGTTTTAAAATGGTAAAGCACTTGGGCGCAGCGAATCTATTAAAGAAAATACCGGCGGCAACACGAGAGTTAAAGTGTTCTCACTGTGGGAAAAAAAAAAAAAAAAAAAAAAAAGCATAATTCCTTAATGAATGAGAGAGACACTGTTGCATTTCACACACAAGTCATGATATATT